>OU015532.1:46666838-47320270 GCA_907165065.1 Caprimulgus europaeus | reverse complement strand
TGGTGTACAGGATGAGTATGCACAGGGGTTCCAGGATGCTGGATCCATCTTTTAGAACAAGAATTTGATCCATCTTTTAGAACAAGAATTTGATCCATCTTTTAGAACAAGATTTGAGTGATCATATCAGAGGCTGGGTTCTCCTAGGCCAGAAATACTTTGAGGAAAACTAAACATGAGGACACCTAAACCACATAGCTGGTGTGACTGACTACAGCTGGGAGCCAGCTGGCAGCAGCCAAGGTCAGGAGATAACCCAGTAGGCTTTAAAGTGGCTGTGAAAGGGGAAGGGTTAGGACTAGACAGATCTGTCTTCCTTTCACAACACGGTGTCTAACTGGCAAGAGGGATTTGCCTATTTCTGGTATAGGCACTACTAGGGGAGGGTGGACATGGGGAAGGGTCCTCTGTCCCTGAACTGGTCAAGTTAGAGCTAAAAATGTAAGAGAAAGGAAAAGCTGTGTCTTGTCACTCAGTGGTTTCTGTGTGCATCTCATGCCTTCACTAAGATCTTGGTAATGCAGGTGAAAAGACCTACTGAGACTGTAGAGCAAAGTAACAGCAGAGCCAAAACCAGCATTTTGCATCTGTCACCAGCCCCTTCTCCTTCCTGCTAGCAGAAATATTGTTAAAATTCAGTTTATCCTCCCAAGAAAGAGTAAATAAGTTGTCATCCATGATAATGCCTTTAAGCCATGATTACTGCAATTCAGTAGCGATCCATTTTGTTCTTTCTCACATTTTATACATAGATAAATTTGTATTTACAGGTGTGATTTTACCCCAGTCCATGGTGATCTATACACCTGTAGCTATTAGTCTCTTTGTCCATAGGACAATACATTATTGCTCTGATTTTTAAAAGGTCTCACTCTAACTCTTCAGGCAGTCCACTCCGAGGTTCCTTTTGCACTCATTTCTTTCACACTTCTTTGTGCATCAATGTGTTTAAATTCTGATCACTTTAATTTTATCTGAAGAAATGGATGTTTGTCTTGATTAAATGCTTTGAGAAGGATTTTTTGGTTCATTTATACATTGTCAATTTCACCATAATTTAGATGAGAAATGCCTCTTTTTCAGAGTCTTTCTTGAACCTCAGGTTTGAAGCGATATGTGAGTGAACATTTTAAAGTGATGTTTTTATTGCACTCTAATGTACATTTTTGAAGCATAAGCCTGGGGATGTAGTGATTATTGCAGAACTAAATCTCTATAACTACTAACTATCAAAAGCACAAAAAGCAAAATATAAAATGCCAGTTAATGGTATACTACTTCATGGCTGCAAAGATGTAAAATTACAGAATATTCATTTTTTACTCTTGGACAGGGGAATAAATATTACCCAGTATTTGAATTGTTTTAGTGCTATTAAAGGAAGCTGCTGCTTTTGTTCTAGAGTTTTCAGAAAATAGTAGTATCAAAAGGTTTTCATATTGCAACAAAACTAGCAATTTAGAAGTAGTTTTATTTTTGTTTTGTTCTTTTAAGCCTTAATTTTATAAAAGTGTTTTGAATCAACCTCTTGTACCACCTACTTCCTTAGGTAAAAAAATTAAGCTCCTACCTCCTGAATCATAACAAAGCTAGGCTTTGTCTTTATTAGCAAGCCTTGTGCCTCAAAAGGAGTAAATTTGTGGGCAAAAAAAAAAGTGCTAGAGACCTGACAGCTACATTATTCTCATTTCAGGGGTTTTTTGGCTCAGAGTAGTTCTAATCTGGTCCTGTAGACTCAGTGACCATGAGCAGTTGCAGTGCATTAGCTTAGGTACCACTCTGGTTTGGTTTTTCAAACAGGAATCCTGGTTTTGTGTTGTCAGGTGAACCCAAGTGTGCTAAAGATGAATGATAGAGACTTCCTTCACAAGTACACTCCCAATGCACACTGCCAGTGCTGCTGTGTCCCCGACAGCCACACAGATGTTCCTCCTCTCCCAGTGGCCTCACTGGTGTAGCTATTTAAAAACAGGGAGACAGCTCCAAAACCAGAGACTGCCAGAGGACCTGCACAGCTCACCTGAACCAGTGTTCCTGGGGCACCTGCTCATGTTTCTCTTTAAGACTCTTCTAAGTTCTGTGTAAAATCTGTTAACACCAGGTCATATACACAGTATTTTTTTTCCCAAAAAATGCTATTTCTGGGAGCTTCAAGTCCTTTGTGCATTCAGATTAGATGCTTCAGTTCCACCCTGGAATTCTTCAGTCTTTTATTCCCAAGTCTGTCTTTCTCTGCTTTTATTGCAAGCTAATTTGAATAGCTATCTGCAAGATACAGTTGTCATCAGACCACTTTCTCAGCAGTTGCTGCTGTTTGAAGCTTGTACTGGGTAGCCACCCGTGCTTTCTTGACTATTTATTCTGAAATCAAATTGTGATTTTATTTCTTAATCAAAAAGCACCAAAAGTGCAAGTAAGCTCATGGCACCTTGTACTGTTTGGCAACATCTCAAATTGTTTTCAGGTTTTTTAAACCAAGCAGGCCTTCAACTAACATTCCTCTAATACTGGGATCTGGAAAATACAATAACTAATTTTAGTTTACTGATCTTCTCTTTAGCTGTGGAAAAAAAAAACCACAAAACATTACTGGTTTTGTTTATGGTGGTCTTTGTTAGAATCCTCTTTCTGCTTGGTTACAAACTTGCCTCCTTTCTGTACAGCATGGTAAATTGTGCTGCTCGCCTAACTATCAACACACCACTGTTTTGTGATATTTGAACATGCTTGCTTTGAAATCTAGCCCAGTGGCAAACACCAATATATCTGCTTCCAAAAAGAAATGAAAAGTAATAGTTGCTAGTGTCAAGGTAAATAACAACATGAACTACTCTGAGTAGCAAATAATGGGCTGCTGAAAGCCTGAGCTCAAATTTGTAAGTGTTTGAAAGAAGTAAACCACAAATCTAAACTGCCTCAAGTTTCTGAAGAAAAGTTGAATCTTGATTTTCCTGATGTGAAGGGTTTTGCCAAGTGATCAAGATTGATCAGTTAACGTGGCTTAAGAAAGATATTGCCTGTTGGTTTAACTCCAATCTACCTTTGTGCTCAGACTCTGAAGCTTCTCAGCTGGGGGCTGTGATGAAGTTAGCTAAACACCTGCTGCTTCTCTTTCACATGGCCTACAAAGGTATTCTTGCTTTTGGAGTCTCTCTTTACAGTAAATAACAAAGAAAACCAAAGTCCTGAAAGAATGATCAGAAATTTCTCGATACCCAGCAGCACAGCCTAACTACTAGGTGTTTGCTGTGCTACAGCATTGTGTTATCAGCTGTAGTATATTGCATTTTGGCCTTTCAAATCAGAAACCCTGTTGTCTATTTCCTTGATTAATGTTCTATCTGTTAGGGTAATGTATAAACAAGAAAATATCCTTTTCCTCTTCCTGGTCTAGTCATAGTTGGAGACAGGATGGGGAGAAGTAGATCCACTTGCTCAATCATTGAAGGAAAGAATATTGCTATCTGTCTCCACGGGGGGAACCTTGTAAATTAAGCAGAAGCTAATCCTGTTTTCATACTCCTGAAAAGGGATAAGGAATGCAGGGACATACAGCATTCACTAGTTCAGGGTCAACAGCAACTTTATCTTCCATCTCCTTGACCAGTGTTCCTGCCCATTCCTTGGCAGCAAGCCCTCCTCACTGGCTGCACTGGGTACCCGTGTGCCAGTCACAGGAGCCTCTGTGTCCTGGAACTTCACTCTGCATCCTCATGTCTTGTCCGTGCTGTTTGTGATACACAGGACATGCAGATATTTCAGCAGCAGGCAGTGAGAGATAATGGCAGAGCTCACTTGCCAACTCCAGCCTCAAGCAGCTCAGATTCCTTTGCTGCTGATCTAACCCAAGAAAACCCCAAGCTGTTCTTAACTGAACGCAGAGATTTTACTCTTCAAATTCTCCAGAGGCCCTGGCTCAGTCTGAAACCAACGGGCATCCTGAATGCAGAGTGTGGGGAAAAATGAAATATAGCAGTTATAATTACATTCTGGCTAGGAAACTGTAGTGGGACTAAACTATGTTTAGCCATTGAAAAGGTGGTTAAAAACTCTTGCTGTAAATTATATTACAAGTTAAATTAGAGATAATTCTGAATGAGTGTAACTTCACTTTAGAATCCCACATCTCAGGGTACTTCCTCTCTTAATAAAAGAGGAAACAAATACCAAAATATCTTGTTATAAGAGTGATTTCCAGCCAAAGAGGTAACACATAGGATTTTACAACAGCTATGTACTGACTACATATTTACTGAAAGTGGTAGTAATAACACTCTTAGTAGCAACACCACCACTGTCTTACCCAGTGAGAACATGGTAAATAGCCCATGACAACTGTTAACGTCTTCTTCATGAGGTAATGCAGTGTCATCACTTCCAATTAGCTCCACAGACACACATGACTTTCTCAGAAGATCTCACTTTTGTAGTAGCTGGCCCTGAACCACATGTAAGGAGTTGTTTTGCCTCACTTTGAAGCATTCTGGCAAATTCTGGCAGGGTACATTTTGAGGAATTTACTTCAAACCATATATTGTTCGTGGGTCTATTTATCTATGAAAAATAGGCTTTCTTCTATTCCCAGGGATTTACTTCTCCGTTTAGTCAAGGGAAAACAAGAGAGGAAAAGTAAAATGCAATGCCAGCACAGCCAAGTGTAGCATTAGCAGAAGACAGGTTACATTCCCTGGCTTTGCACTTCTAAGCTCCTCGGAGCAGAATGCTCAGAGTTAGCGAGTCCCTGAACTCCCCAGTGTTTGAATTTCACGCCTGCTGAGAGCTGCAGACTGGGTGGCAGCTTCCCCTGCCCAGCTTGCTCAGCAGGGATTACCCAGTTAGGGACTCTCTTCAGCACAGAAAGGCTTTATACCTATAAATCCTATTGAAGTAGCCAGACTAGGATAAAAGTTCTGTTTAGCAAATCCTTTGGTTTTTTTAAAAAAAAAGTATTTGGGCTTTCTCCAAATTCTTTCTAAAGCTGTTTGTAGTGTGCATCCCAGGGAAGCCAAAGAAAAGTCTGGAGTCATTTGAGGAGACCAGGATTAGACCTTGTACATGCAGGACTCTTGGCTTGCTTAGAACTCTAGCTGTAATGTGTGCCCTTGACCAGCTGTAAAGATGATTTCTTCACTTTGCACTTTCACTTTTTGGGAAATTAACTGAAGTGATTAGCTTGAAGCATTGGCTGAAGTCAAGGGCCAAAGGAGCTTTAGGAGAAAAAAAAGGGGGTTTTTTACCTTAAAAAAAGTGAGGTCTTGCTTATCAAAACTGGCTTTGAGTGAGTTAGTTCAGGATTTCTGTGTGGCAGAAGCAAATTGAAAACAGCAAGTGGAGAAGGGTTTTCTGGTGGTTTAAATCAGCATGGAGTAAGATGTCTGTTTCAAACAACTTGTGAAAACTCACACCCTGTTTAGAATAGGTTTCTCAGTTTCTTTGTTTGGGGCAGGCAAGAAATGCTTCCTGCAATATCTGCCTAAGGCTGCCTCTTCCCTTAAGAGTAGAATTTGTGCAGTTTCCCTTTCCTCAGTGTTTGATTTTGTACCAGACAGATGACTGTGCTGGCTCCAGCAGGAATAAAGAACCCCAGCACTCTCATCAGGGCTCCTTTTCAACACTAAGCACCTCTAGCCAAAGTAATGGCCTGCTAATAGAGAGCTCCACTCACTAAATTGAGATTTGTATGACACAAACGAGTCCAGAATACACTTCAAAAGTGATGGAGATAACAGCATGGCTATAAAATCAAACGGTGCTGGTACAGACACGGAAAGCTAAGTTAGGAGGAACATACAGGTATCTTCTTGCCTTTCTTGGAGACACTTTTCTACTTTAATTTGTTCTTGAAAAATTCTTCACAACATTCAATTTTTCATTAGATATCACTGTTATACCAACAGGAAATGGGTACCTTGAACATCACGAGTAAGTCTCTTGAATGTATGACTTCTAAGTTAAAAAGGATGGGTACATATGTCTAAATATCCTCTGTCATTTCATCTGTGACACTATTACACTCACACTTAAAAAAAAAAATCTTTCTACCTTTTTGTAACAAAAATTACCAAATAACCAAGTTCTTGTTCTAAGTGAGCCCTAATTATAAGTAGTTATTTAGAACTCAATAGGTAGGACCATAATAAATGATCTTTTAATTCTATTTTCTTTTCATATAACTTACAAAAAAAAAGAAGTTGGAATTTGTTTTGATATTGATTTTTTGTTTCCATCAATTGTTTATTGGTGAAAAACTAATGAACTAATTGAATAATTATGTTTGAAAACTTGAAACATTAGAAAAGTTGAGACATCTCAAAACTAGATGATATTTGGTATCAAAATAACATCCCAGTTCAAAATATTTTTGTTTTTTAAAGAGTATTTTGTTTGAGAAGTTGGAAAGGATAACAAATATTCTATAAATAAGAGAAAGGTTTCATATGTCAGAGAAAACATTTTTGAGCCATGTGCATTGGAATTCACATGGTCTTCCTAATTAAACTGCGTAGGTCAAGATAAAATGATTCTCCTTCCATTTTTCTGTCACCAGACCTGGTGCTTTAGTGTTTATTGCTCCCCTCTGTCTAATACAGGCCTCAAATTATGTCATTTTTCTGACTGCTGTGTAGCATAAAGATATCAAAATAGATTTAATTTACCTTGCTCAAATAGTGGTAATATTCTAAATGGAACGAGGTGATTTGAACTAGATTTGAATAAACTAATTTAAATAATGATGGAGTCTAGAAGCAGCAGCACCACAAACAAAATAGTGAGGTGTGACCCTGGAGTTTACAGCTACCCAGGTCACTTCCATGTTAGTCTGTAGACTGTCAGAGTTATTAGACAGTAGAGTTTCACTGAATGATTCAGCACAAAGTGTGATAATTCTGGTTCTGCCAGGTTCTGGGGACTAGATAAATGCAGAAGGAAGTGCTGATAACTGCTAATTCAAAGCAAACACTGACTGTGAATGCAGGAAGGCTGATGATTACTTGATTTTAAGTATCCCCCTTACTCATCATCTTCCCGGTGCTTTCTCTAGGGCCAGACACGTTAACACTGATAAACCCCAGTGTAATCTATCCTGTTTAAAGACAATGGATAGTGCACTGCAGAACTCAACCTGCAAGAGCTGCCTGCCTCCGAGAGAAACAGGGAGAAGGATCCTACAGGCCACAATCCACCAGACAGAATTTCTCTAGTTGCTTGCTTCTTTTTTTTCTGTGCCATCTCCTATTATTTTTTTCCCCTCAGTGTGTCTCTCTCTGTCCCAGAATAAATACTTGAAATGATGGTTAACTACATGAATAAAGGAGAATTTAATCTAACTCAATTGCAAGTGAATTACAAAAATGCATTTTCCCATCATCTTTACAGTGGAAGAGAATTGCTGCTTTAACATTTAAGCACATGACATTTAGGAGTACATTAAAAACAACTACAATCCTATATTTCAGCTAGGAAAATGGGAATAATTAACATGACCATGCATATATTTTAACATAATATATTTTAACTCTCTGAGGCATTTAAAGATTCAGATTTAAAGATTGATTTAAAGATTCTCTTTTTCTTATAGTGATATGAAAAAAAGAGGAAAAAAATTATCAAGAAAGTAAAATTCTTATTTAAGGATGTTTTTGGGTAGCAAGCAGCAAATTAGTTATGAAGGTACAAACAATGACTGGCAAATGTTTTGTGTTATCCAGCTTAGACACTTACAAAAGTAAGGATTCAGTGGAAAAATAGCGTGTGGTTCCATTGCTGGAGATTGTATCCAAAGGGATGGGTAAGGGTGCTGTTTTAACTTTGTCATTTTCTGACTTGAATAATTTGATTTTGTAGTCATTGCCCTTTTAAGGACATTATTTTATATGAATGGTAAATATCTTCCCCGGTTCTCTTAATTTATTTTAAAGATAACACTTCTAATTAAACCCTATACCAGAAATCTCTCTTCTAGACATGCCAAGTGCCACTGTAATCCACTCCTTAATGAGGGCTGTCCTTAATTTAGACAACCTCGATGGATTGATTTTTCCAACTGGAAATCTGAAAACAGACATAATTTCATTTATCTGCTCATTATCACACCAGTCAAACAGATTACAGCATGGGAGTTCCTGGCTCCCACTCATGAAGTCAAGCTAAAAGACACAACTTCTCTTCTTCCCTGCTTGAAATGTGCTTGTCATTCTGCTCTTCACAAAGAAGAATGGCCAGGAAGTTACTGCAACAAAATACAGGTCCATGGGCAGCAAATTAATGTACTTATGTAACAAGAGGGGGAAAGGCAGTGCCTCAATGATATATGCTATTATCAAAGCTAGTTGTAATTAGCTAAAACTGGTTTATTTTGACTGTACTTAATTGATGCTTTCAGAAATACCACAGTTCTGTTTATTTTCAGCTCTTTGTGAATTTAATCAGTATTGCACCCTCTTACTGATCCCTTTGTAAAATAATTTGTGAGGAGAAAACTCTGGGAAGTAGAGACTTAGATCATGTGTGATGTGTGGTATGTACAATGTCACTTTCAACACTTGTTATCAGTAATTCTTTATGGATAAAACTCCTTGAAACTATTTACTTAGGTTGTATTCCCTATTTTCACATTATCTCTAGGTCTGTTCTGTGTGAGCCATTTAACACTCCAAAACAAAACTTAATCTGCAAAGAGAAAATTACAGTGGTGAGTTCAGTTAATTTGGGATCACTTATGAATGGCTTCAAGTTCCTATTGACGAATGGTGAACTGTAAATGAAAAATAATAACTTTTAAACTCCTTATTTGGTGAAATACCTAAATTTTGGATTCAAGAAGTATCAGCAATAATATATGTAAAAACAAATAAATAGATAAACAAAGAAATAAATACATGACCAGTAGCTAATATAATTTGGAACAGTATTTGCACATAATATCAAAAACCAACCAGGCACTTTTCAAGCTGATGATCTACCTTATCCAAACAGGTATTAATAAATGCCAACTCAGAAGTATTCGCATACCCTGTTGAAAAGTACAGTGTGTGTGAAGAGTAGCAGTGGGTTTTGTTCTTAGGGCTGAGGAAATCATGAGAGGTTCCTTTATTTATTTCACAGTTCCAGCTGCTCAGGGATTTCTCGTGGCTGCTGTGCAGTCACTTAGTCCTTGTCATAACGCAGAAGAGTGAGGAAATAGAATAACAGGAACTCTTTGAAGAGATGAAATTATAATTATTCTCCAATTGTTTGTCAGTCATGCCAATTTTTCTTTAGTTGTGTAAAAGCCAATATTTTTTATAGTAGTGGGGAACCTGGAGTTGTTTCCCTTAATGACAAACTCTTCCACTTAAACAAACAAGAAACCTGCCAAGTCCTCTGAAGTCAGTTTAAAATGGACTTTAAAAAAAAAAAAAATCAATAATCTTTGCAATCAGATCTGCTCTTGGTGAAAGATAACATCACCTTTTGTTTGATAATTCCATTCTTGTCACCAAATCAGAGTTACTCCTTAACAGGAGTTAGTTGAACATCTATAGTTTATACAAATAGAATGTTAAGACTCTGAAGTTCAGTTGTGTCTTGACCAAGTTTTGTGACAGTAACAAGATGCTCCTCGTTTGGCAAAGGAGGGAAGAACAAGCCCAAAGAGAAGAGGTTTGGTCCTCAGAATAATGTGGCAAAGCTGAATGAAAACTAAAAAAATAGAGGAAGAAACAAAGGGCTTTACTACATTTTCTTTATTTTTTTTAACTCTTAAAGATTGCTTTTTTCATCTACAAAGAGAGAGAGAGAAATTTAAATCCTTTCATTTCCAAACTTGTAGCAAAAATGCTTCAGCTGATGACTGGGAGTGTTACACATCTTTAAAACTGCAAATGCTTTATTGCTACCTATGAGATTTACTGAAACCATACTTAGTTTTACTTAGTTTTCTGCAATAAAAGATATTTTGGCATCTGCAGCTAGCAAATGTTATTTTCAGCAGAAATTGCTATTTCTAATTTGAAGGATGAAAAAAAGAATTAAAACATTAATTAAAACCCAAACAAAACAAACAAAAAAACATAGTCTTTTGCTGCGTGCACAGATTTGAAGCATGATTAGATTGTGCTGGAAAGTGTCTGCATTAGGCCCTGCACTTTGGGAAGATATTTACCTAGCTCCATCCACTCAGCTTTGCCATATGGGGATTATTTTCAGCAGCTCTGTATATAAGTGTGATTGTGATGGGCAGTACTTGTATTTATTTTGAGTGTATGTTATGTTCCTTTTAAAAAAGAGGGATTGAATTAGGGAAAGATTCTTTCCTTCCTCAGAGATGAGTTCAGCTGGAAGAAAAAAGTTTCAGATTCCTGAGTGGGGCAAACAGGGGAAAAAGAGCATTTCTGAAGGAGGAGTGGTAGCTCATGGGCTTTCTAAGGGACAGAAAGGAGTGGGAAGTGTTCCTGAAGCCAGGTGAGAGACTTCATAAGGATCTGAGGAATTTCCTGCAACTCACAAAGCCATTGAATTCATTTTCAGGAAAGAAGATTTCTCTCTTACAAGAACAGTGTGGGGGGGGAAGTTTTTAATAAACTCGTTTTATTTTTCTTCTGCTGTATCATTTTATTCTGCCCTAATTTCTGTGAGCTTTCTCTACTTAAAAAAATAACTATTTCAGTTTATATTTCTAATAAAGGTTGAACTTTGAGTATGGGAACACTACACTCTTTTAGCTTCAAGGAAAATGGCCAGGAAGAAGTAATTCAGAACTCACAATTGTCTCACAGCAGAGTACAAACAATTTTATACAGTGCTGTTGCAGTTTTCTGAGAAACTAACAGAATCAGCAGTGCATTTTTTAGCTTCTGGAAAGAAACAGGTTCCAATTAACATTTTACAGCATGCACTGATTATGAAAAGAAATGCTTATTTGCCATTAATTCTTGGAGAGCCTATCTTAGCTATCTATAAAAACTCATTTATTATGTGGTTTGGTGGGTTTTTGGTATATCAAGTCCTGAAATAAACCAATAATATATATTTCCTATATATTTATTCCTATCTTATTTTCTATCTTATGCTCCCTTAAAATCAGAGATCAGAAACCATTCAGTGATTCTAAAATATAACCTTCTGAACAGTTAAATCCCATCCTCTCCTATTAGCTTCCTCAATCTTCTGTAAAAGTTTATCAGGGCTGTAAAAAAACACCTGGTTTTTTGTCTATTATTATTGGGAGAGCTCTTCTAAAACTGGGTGGCTTGCTCCAGTCTCTTGCTTCACCATTTACAACTGTGTTCTACCCATTTGGTATATCCCTCAAATATAATTTTCCTACTTTCCACTTAGGTTATGGGTTTTTTTCTTCTCTCTTTGGAGTGCAACCGTACTTCTCGGGCTCTCCATCTCTCAGCTACCCCAATAGCACTTAACATACCTGTTCCAGGCTGTGTTCATCAGTTTTGATGGCAATAATCACAGGTGCACACACCTCCCACACAAGGTCTTGCGGATGTTGTTGTACAACATAATTTGTATTTTCCTATCTGTGCCTCAATCATCCCAGAAATATATTGATCTTTTTCTCAGCCATACCACATTTATAACTCAATTATCTGCTGGTAAATTAATACACCTATTTCTTTCCCCCCTCAGTTTTCCAACTGAAGAGACTTCAGCTTATAATAGAAACCTTTCTGTTAACCTGTATAAATGCACTATTGATGCATTTAATCACTCAATTTTTATAATTCCATTATCCTTTACTATTAATTTCTTGTGTAATGTTTACAGCACTCTTCTGCATCTCAGGATCATAGTCTTAATAATCTTTCCCCATCCTTAGAAAAGTCAAAGTAGTAGCAAGAAGTTTTATGTTTATATTTTCATATCAAATATTCTTTTGCTTCATATCCTCCTCCTTTTCTTTGTTTATTATGCTACATAGTAAAGTGCCTTCACCAATTATAGCAACAACAATGAAAGCTGCAGAAACATTATTTTAAAATGTGATTAATGATTTATTTTTTTCCCCCAAAATGAAACATTTTCAAACAGGTTAATGCTGAGGTAGTTATTGATTTAATGAAAATGTTCTAATCTCTTCCTTTCTTGGCTTTTAAAAACTTCTGGCAGGGAAATATACTTTTTTAAAGTGTCGTATTATGTTTGAGTTTTTTAGTTCTGTATTAATTTTTCTTATAGTAGAATATACTTTTTTACTACTCTGTGAATTAAATACTTGTTAAAATTATTTAATACTCTGTTTATAGACAGGATATATGATTTGCACTTACACCAAAGGCAGTATGCTCTTACTTGAGAGGGAAAGAGACAGCAAGGAGTTGATTTACCATGAATTCATTTTGTTCTAATGAGTTCATTGTGAATTCAATTGGTGTCATTTCTTAAGAGCAACCTCAAAATTTGAACAGATACAAGATGATCTTTTTTATAAATACATTTTGGCTTAAGGATGCAGCTGGCCCCATTGTGCTTTAAAAGGAGAACATCAGCCACTTTGAGTACCTTGATTTTATTTCCTGAGTACCAAACGGCTTCCACAATTCGCACATCATATGAAATGGATGATCCCAAGAGGAAAAGAAATAAGAAAAATAATCCAGGCTTTCTGCTGGAAGTATGAACCAACCTTCTCTTAAGCCAAGAAAATGAAGGACTTGTTCATAAGTGCATTTCATTGTCTGTTGTACCATGCAATGAAGTACCATGAAATTTGCATTAGGAAAATTCAGATATTTTATGAGGAATTTGCTACATAGATGAGAAACTTGAAATGATTTTGTTCCACAGTGATCACAAAAATCATCCAAACCCAATCTGTTGACCTCCAAGAAGTTAGGGACAATCCAAATGTCACAGTGATCCAAAACTCTTATGGTTTCCCAGGGAAGAAAAACCTAAGACCAACAGCTACAAGTAGCAACAGAGAAAGGGGGTTTAGATTTCCAGCTGTGATCAGTGTCAGTTTAGTGAAATTCCATGGATTTAGACTGAGGTTGACAGACATTTCTAAACTTTTCAAATTACTAGAGATTCTGTGCAAATTATTTGATTACCAAGAAATTTAACTAAAAAGCTGATTTGCTGGGTGCCTAGCCAATGTCCAAAGCTGTAAAGGAATTTTTATGCTCCAGTTTTTTCCTTTCCCACATATCCTTTTTATGTATTTACTGTAGATCGCTCTAGAATAATTCCAGTTTTACAAGCATATGTTGCAAAGCATAAAGCAGCGATGTATGCATGTTTATAGCCAGCAATTCTAAGCTTTAGCTATGTTTTGCAATAATCCTCTCATTTGTAGCTGGTGAATTTTTACTTACCAGTTTGATGGAGCCAGTGAACTCAACTGAAGGATGACTAGGAGTTCAGATAGTGCCCCAAAGCCCTAATACATCAGTTCTCCCTGATGCCCATGGCTGTATGCATGTTGTTCCCCAGATCTTTCACCCATTTGCATCTTTTTATGGTCCTTGGGTCCTTGATTTTCCTTCCAAACAAAGCATCTCGGCCCGTCAGACCAAGCTGCTAGCCAACTGCAATTGCATGAACATAGCACCACTTTTTGCCTCTGACACCAGATCCTGGCCATTTTTAAAGTAGAGATTTCAATATCAAATATGTTTATTAAACCAATCTTGATTCTTTTTTCACATACTTTGTATATGTATTTTTTAACAGGAAAAAAAAATAGAACTTAAAAAAAAATGTGTCTACCCATCTAAAATAAGTTTAAACTGAAGAGTTCTTTTTCAGTGATGAACTAAAAATTTTACTTTTTGGACAGTAAAATGGATAGTAAAGATGACTGAGAGGAAAAAGTAATTATAGAGGGAATTCCAATTTGGCACAAGAAAAACAACAGATCCAGGGGGCTGTGCCAGTGGGCAATGGCTGCATTGATGCTGATGAATCTCACAGTGTTGTCATTAAGCCTGCTTGTTATTGTTTATCTTCTGGTTGATCATCATCATTTGTCACCATCCAATTCCTAGCAAAGCACCACATTGGACTCCCAGGTTGATTTCACACTGTAGGATTACTCAGCACTGGGAGTGCTGAGTGCCTGCCTGCTTACTCTGGGTGCAGGCTGAAAGGTTGGCTGATGGGTGAGGGAGAAAAACCAAAGAATTCCTTAAATCAAAACTGTTCTGTTTGGAGCAGCACACTGAGTCTGGATTTGTCTTGGTGGATTATCTGTTTGTAGCATCTTACATCATAGTATGTGTTTAAATTGAAGTAGACACAGAAGATGTGGCTGTTATTACAAGTATGATGCATTTGGTTCTTCCGCTGTGCATTAAAACTTGGGAACAAAGTAACATGTGGTGGTACTTCTCCTTCCCTTCTTACAAATTCCCTGTCATCATCTGAGCTACTCAGTCAACATTTTAATAGCTATATTCACATCCTAATATTAATAGGGAAGCTTGGTGTCATTGGCACTCCAGTACTTGCATAACCTGTAGTTATTTTCTCTTTGGATCCCCTCCGACACATTATTTTATACAGCCACAACTATATTGCATATACATCAATTTACCAGTATTAAACTGTAGGCTAAAGGGTCTGCAGGCACATTGAAATTAATTTATTCTTTGATTTAAGAAAGATAGAATATTTAGGCAAGCAGCTGAAATTAAGTTTCTTGTTTTGAATTGGAACATGTCAGTAGCAAGACTGCTCAGAACTTCAGTGGGCAGCACTAGAATTTTATGAACAGTGCTACCTGATTAGTAGACTTTGTATGGATTTACCTCGCTGTATTGCAGAGGTTTCTCATATATAAAGTGGTTCAGTCTTCTTGATCAGTAACCAGTTGTGTTGTTGTTGTTCCTGCTCATCTAAGGTATCTTAAATTGTTTGTCATTTCACAGGTAACACTTTACCTTGAAGTATTTTTCGGCTTGCTAGTGTGACTTGGATTCCAATGTGCTAAGTGTCACATTCCCCCTGAAACACACCCGATAAAATACCCCTGAAAGCACAAAAACATTTTTGAGATGTGGCTAACTCTTCAGATTATGTAGCAAGGCAAAAGTGGTTTTAGTGTTGTTTGATAAACACTTTGCTGTCTGAAAAAAAACAACCAAACAAACAAAAAAAACAACCACCCCACAGTTATAAAAACACAGTTATAATCCTTTAGAAAATAATGGGTTTTGCTTTGGTTCATGGACACTTGTGGGAAAGAAAACCAACAGAGAAAGATGAAAGAAAGCGCACACAAAAGCACAAGTATTGGTTGATGTTGGAGGAAATTTTCTGTCCAGTTCTCTGAGCACAGTTTTCTCTGCATTTTCTTGCTTTCTGAGGGACAATACTGTCAGTATTAGAGGCTAGAGTTTTGGAGACATTCCTCTCCAAAAATCAGTATTTGCAGAAACCAAAGGCAAACAGCCATCTTGTAATATCTTTGCCTTTTATTACCAAAACAGCTGTGATGTCACTGAACAGTTTCTGTGTCACTGTTATTGTGTCAGTTGTGAGAAATGTGAAGTTTTCAAGTGCAACACTCGGGGACATGCCATCCCCATCCAGTTTGCTCATGCAGATTTCTGGTATGCAGAAGAAGGAGGTTTTAGATCTTTTTTTCCCTCTCTCAGGAGGCATCCAGAGTAACTTTGTGTGGGGGAAATGGTAGGAATCAGTGTTGTCAGGAAATCCAGCAATGTCTTTGAAGAGCTGGGATAACAGCTGTTCAGATGTGTGCAGTAATTCCCATTTCTACAAATTCTTTTAGCTCAGAGTCAGATGCATTTAAAAACTGGTTCTACTGTTCCATCACTGCTGCTCGTGACGTTCTCAACTGCTATAACTTGCACCACAGTGACAACCACCAAGTCCTTGGTGACTGTGGATTTGTTACAACACTTTGCATTTATATTTATCCCAAAGGATAGCAAAGTGGTTTATATACCAGGCACACAGCAATCACTTCATCTGCCAGTGAATCAGACACCACTGGGGTGGAATGCAGCAGATGTTTAACAGCATAAAGCAGCATCACCCAACAGTTTTAAGACAGTAAGTGAAAAATATCTTATCAAAATGACACTACAGAAGGAATTTAGGAAGGCAGAATGTAATTAAGCTAACTGCAGTTTATTGAAGAAACTGATGGTAACATATTATTCTTGCAAAGCAATGTCTTAAGTTCTCTAGCAGACAAGAGTGATAAGGCTTCAGTGTTACATCTTATCTGCAAAGTCAAACTTTGCAGCACAATGGCCTTCAATACTAGAGAGAGATAGCTGCCAGCATTTAGAAGGTGCAATTAATGCAAGATAGTCAACTACTGAATGACAAGAATAACATTAAATATCTAAAAAATAATTAAAAAGAGCCTGATCACTAGAAGAGCCAGACACTAAACACTGACATCAATGCAACTCTGGAAAAATTCTGTTAGTCTCAGTGAAGTTCTTGTGCATTTCCATCACTATATGAGACACCAGGTTCGGCCACAGACCTTAGAAATACTGCATTTGGATGAAATATTAAATAACTAATAAAAGTTGACTCCTACACAATATTTTCTCCACTTCTCCAAGAGCATATGTTGCACCCTAGCATGGCTCTTGCTTGGTTCCTAATGTTTACAAAATGTCCACCTAAGCCATATTGCAAACCAGTAATGTTGAGGCTTTTTTCTCCCAGTAGCTTTGAAATCCAGGAAACATACCAAGAAATGGCTGCTTTTTTAAACTCACATGTAGTGTTGCTTCAGCTTTCTTAGCTGTAACACCACCAGAGGGCAAGAGGGAGAGAAATGGTGGTGGTGGGTTTTGGGGTTTGTTTTGTTTTTAACTCTACATAACAGTTCATGGTAAGGTTGTCATGGGTGAATCTTCACAAGCTGTCAACTTTTCTCTCTATACATATTCCTATTTTCCAAAAGGCTTGGCTACAAGACTACCAACAAAATACTTTTATGCCTGGAATTTTAAGTACTTGGAGAAATACTGCTGCTATTCAAATAAGGAAGAGAATCATGAAATATGCAAGGCTAGATGTATTATAAGATAAAATAATCTATGTACATTATGGACAGCAGTAACAATCCACAAAGGAGGAAATTTTGTTTGCATCCCAGTTATCCTGATTATTGTGTAAAGGCAAACCAGCAAGCTAACTGCTAGGAAAGAAATAGACATTTAATGGCTGAAATTTGAGGTCACTACATAGCAAATGAAAAGAATGAGAGGTCCTTGTTTCTCTAGCAGGCATGCATGTGATAGAACACTTTGTGAAAATCTCAAGTCTGAGCTTTGCTTGAACTAATGAGACATGTTCCTAAGAAGGAATTTAGTGTCTTTTAATTTCAACACTTACTGAATCTCTGAGACATACACACAGCTGCAGATAGCTGGAGATGGATTTCCTTATCCTGAATCCCCAGCTCCTCCTGAGATTTGCCCATACTCAGCAGTGAAGTCACCAAGAACACACGTTGCATGATTTCACCCCTGACTGAATTACTTTCCTTGAACGGTGTGAGGAACCAGGACTTCTATCACTGTTCTTAATGCTGTTTAGAATAACTTATGTTTATTAATGAGCATGCTCAGAATGCCATTACAATATGCAGAGAAGTTATTTTATATTCCTGAATAACAAATATAAATCCCTGGGAGTTTCAAAGTTTGAAATAAAGGGCTAATATGAAAGAGACACTCTCATACAGTTACTGATGTTTGTGGGGTTTTGGTTGGAGTTTTGGAGTGGATTTTTTTCCATTTAACAAGGAAAAGTACTACATAAAGTGCATGGGAACCTCATTGTGTTTGGATGAAACTTCAGGCTTTGCATAGCACTATGAAAGTGCCATTTACATTGCTTGAATCTAAGCATGTTTCAGTGAGGATTCTTAGGTATTATTATTACTGTAGACATTAAATATATACCTAATGTATGTAATTTTTGTACCTAAATTCCTAACACAAGACATTAAATTAATTCTCTGACTATGCAGAGATTTTCTAAAGGATTTGAATCTAAAAGGATTGCTTTTTAGACATATCTGCTCTTTTCAAAGTACTTTGTCACAAGCAAAATAACACAGGATATAAAGATTATTGAGTATCCAGAAGAAATTAATTTGCTTATTCTACTATTGTATCTTAATTTGTTTAAAATATTAATAACTTTGGTATTTGTTTTGTGAACTGACAGAAACAAATACACTTTCTTAATCCCAACACAAAGTAAGACAGTATTTGCAATTTAACAGGTCTATGGCAAGTTCAGGAATATTAGTAATAATATAATTCCCTGAACTTAGTATGTTTCTTTCTAAGTGACTGCATTTTAAAATTATTAATCCTGTGAACTACCCCAGAAAGGGAATGAAATGTGGCTCCTCACTGGCAGGCAGAGGCTCTCCACCTAGGCAGTGGAAATTTACTGTTAAATAGTGGAGCAGAATAGCTGTGGGTTGAAATAAACTAACTCTCTGGTCAACATGATATTTTTGGGTAATAGAATGTTAGTTTTCTGCTTTGTAGAGGATGCAAATTAGGAAGCCCTGTCAATAGTCCAGTATAACCCAGCTCCACAGCTCTCACTGCAGCTGTGATAACTGGAAAATGTGTAGAAGCAGCCCAGGAGATCTTGCAAGGAGTCAGCCAGGAAACCAATCGTATGCCCAGATGCTACACTGGAAACACAAATTTGAGAGCTTTCCATCTGGGATCTTCCATCTGCCAAATTTGTCACATAAGTGGTCACAGCAGTTAGGTTCTGTGCTCCAGATGAGAGGGAAAGGCACCAAAGGGAGCTGTTTACCACCCTGCAATCAACAGGAAAATGCTGTGCCAACTGAACGTGTAATCATATCTACAGCCATGTGCTAACGAGCTCTCAAAGTGTTTTGTAGAATAAGAGAAGTCTCTGGAATATAGAGAAATCAAATACACTGTACATAGACATCAAATTATATGGCAACACTTATGATTAAAAATCTTCATTAACCATAAAATGTCTATAAAAACAATCAAACCAAGCCAAGAGTAAAACTGTGCTGGATTGCTTGGCTTGGTTACATGTGTGTGGCTCTTTCTTCACAGGTAGCTCAACCATTACTAAAAGCATTCACTCTAAATTCTTACCCCTGAGAGGCTAAATATATGTTGGGTTTTTTATAGCTAAATACTAGAGGGTTGGTTCATCAGTGCAAAAAGATGACTTTAATTAAAATAACCCTTTAAGCCCCAAAACAGAGACATTTCCCAACCATTGATCATTCTAGGGTAAAAAGTATTAATGCTACATTCAAAAATTAAGTGATTAATTTGCAACAAATTAATTCAAAAATTAAGTGATTAACAATGCAACAAATAAAACTGTTTTCTGTCCTGAGGTGACACTGAGCTCTATACATTTTTGGTAAGATGGAGCATGGCCTTTCTCCACCTTTTCCCTAAGTTAGCTCACAAAATGAGCTCAGGTCTGTCTTGTGATGTTTCTGTGCAGGACCTGGTACAGTAAACTTGACTATATTGTGTAGAATTTACTAAAAGTAAAATAATTTTTTTTAAAAAATCAACAAAAAACCCCAACAAAACAAAACCAAACTGTAAACAGCGAGCCCTAGGGATGCTATAAACCAAAGCAACAGAGAGTGCAACCTCCAGATGTCAGGAAACCCGTTATGACCAAAAATGCCAGACAATCTAGTGCATCTCTAACCAATGCAATTGGAAAATACAAATGATATGATAGACAATCTTCATAGGGTGGACCCATTTGACAAAGGTGATCAGTGAAACGATATTAATGGGGAAGTGAACTGATTGAATGTGTTTTACAACTCTGCAAGAGCCCAAAATCAACCTGCAATCTTTTTCCTGAAAGATGTCCTAATTCTGTGTTAGGTTTCTTTAACAAAGAGTAAGTTGTCTGAAGATCTGGAAGCTCTCCTGAACTGACCCTAATAAACCATGAGGCACACTCTGGTACAGCTGATGCATGTTAATGAGGGAGCCATATGAATTCCATTTGTTATTCTTGATAATGCATAGCCTTGGGAAGACAGAAAATTGGGGAAGCCAGAGAGTAACAAATCATCCCACTCCTTCTGGCTGTTTGCTCCAGTAGTTCATTAATTTATGTAGCGAATGTGGGAAATATCAATATATCATCAATATTAATGCAGTACCACTATGGGTGTGAAATATTTATCTGGGACAGCCGGTAACGATGTGTTCTCTGTCACCGTCCTTTGCGTCAGTCCTCTCAGCTGGAGAGAATTTTTCCTCAAATAACAATTGAGGAAATTGCCTTTTTTCCCCTAACACCACAGTCTGCCTGGGCACTGCTCATGGGTCTTGCACGGGGACAGGGCATCTTTACAGAACAAAACCCATCCAGAAGTGAAGAGGGCACGTGTGCAAGTGGTGCAACTGGCATAATTGTGTGCTTGGTTTCTGAATGTGTGGAGGACAACAAAGCCTCTTGTGTTTCCCCAGACTAGGGATCACAACCTGGATTCTAGGAGCTTGACAGACCATGGCTTGGCTAGTTTTCCAGACCAGATGGCACTAAAAAGTGATGCTAGCTGGTCTGCATCCTTTAAAATCAACCAGCCTGTTTGTTTTGATGGTTTATCCAATGACTTCCTTATTTTCCATCAAGGCAATTAAATAAATGAGGCTGAATTACAACATGATCTAATGTTATTTCTTGAAGTTTCAGCTAATAAAGCAAGACAATAACACAAAGCAAGCTTCCTATTAGCTCTCAGTGAATTACCTGTGGAACTACCATGCTTATTTCCTACAAGGATTTCCTTTAGAAGAATATCAAGGAAGAGCTAAAGGGGATGTTAACAAACAAAACCAACAAAATCCAATCATCTCCAGATCAGACAATAGCCAATTTGTGAGCAATAGATCTGTCTGAGACAGGTGTACATCTTCCTCTTGAATGCTGTGTCCATTTCTTTTACACAGTCCTTTTTGCTGCGTTCCATGAGTAAACCAGACATTGTCTGATAAAATGCAGTGTGTTTAAATTTTTTTGGAAGGTAGCACAATTTTACACTCCTTTGCTGCAAAGAAACAGGAATTTTCTCCTTCTCTGACGCTCGGAAAGGCAATGCTCTTTCAAACTCCTCCTCCACCCCCTCTCAAAGCCTGGGGAGCTGTACATTTAAAAGATGGCTATTGTTGGCTATTTTCCATGTGATATTTTTTCCTCTAAATAGGAACTTATTTAACCTGGGGTCTGTATATGAAGTGCAAAGGCAGTATTTTCCCCATATAAAATGGAAGTGATTGTTCTGGGAAGGTACTGAGAACATTCTGTGCTTGATGTGTTAGCGTTTTCCCTCAGAAGTCATAAGAAAACATATAGCAAACATTTAGATAGATTTTATGTTGTCTTCTGGGAGATGTTTTCTTAGAAGGGTATTTGATTTCAACTTGTTATCTTGAGATGTTTCAGTTGAAAATATAACGAAACAGCAAACTCAGAGTTCAATGAAATAAAAGTAACATATGCGACATAGAAATACTCAAATCAGTATTATAGATAGGGCGTAATTGGAATTGATAAATTGGTTATTTACAAAGAAAAGAATCTGGGGTGAAAGAGGGTGAGAGGGGGGTGAGAGGACAATGAGGAGGAGCTGTCAGGTGCCAAAACCAGCAATGTTGCAACGCTATTTAGGCAGAGCTAAATGGACAAAGGCTTTTGAAGCTTTCTATCTTAATAGAAAATAAGATTCACTGGACCACTCACTGAATAGTAGATCTCAAAATTTTACCTCTGGTCATCTATTTACTGCCAAATAAAACAACATAGAATGTTAAAGACAGATCTTGAAAGCTGATCCCGTGTTCCCAGTAGGACAAGGCTCAAGGTCTATGTGAGCTACACAATTTTACATGTGAATGGTAAGATCCCTAAAAACACTTTTGGAATATGAAGAGTCTAAAGCTTCAAATACTGATGTAATCAGGTCCTGGAAGTGCCAAGGGGGAGGAGATAGGAAGCACTAAGTCATCAGACTGTTACCTGAAAATTTCTCAAGCATTGCTGACTGCAGTTTGAGATTGCTCAGTCCACAGATGTATGCTTTAAATGGGGATGCCAGTGGCTGGAGATACACCTCAGAGACTGCTTAAACCACATGGTTTTTATGGATATGGACTCTAGAGTCCAGACACAGAAGTACCCTTGAATACTATGGATGGCTCAGGCTTCCTATATAGAAATATCAATCTTGCCTTCTTTATTTCTTTTTTTTTTTCCTCAGTAGGAGCTTCCTGCCTGATCATTTGTTAGTTTTCTTAGTTATAGTTGTTAGTGGAGAAGTAGAACTCTGTTAATACTCGGGTTGGTTAATTCATTTTCAACACGTCACTGGGTAAGGGCTCAAAAAATTTTACAAGAAATCTCAGCAAGTGAAATTTTACTTTTCTTCTTGCCAGTCACTGACTGCTTCCAACTCTCCTGCTAATCGGTCAAAGAGAAAGGCAGTGGCACGTCGGGATCTCAATACACCTCGTTCCACAGTCTCTGGAGGAGCTATTGCAGGAGGTGAATATTTTTTAAGTGACTGCTTGCTGTACAAGCAGATAGATGTCTGACTGTCCCTGAATGGCAGTGAGTCTGAACACACAGTCTTTCACCAGAGAGAAGTACAGTGTCATCTGCTGGGAAAAGCTCTGCTCCTCTTTTTTAAAAGCAAGATTCTTCAGAATTTCAGATCTAATTAATAGAAGTACTTGCAGCCACAGCATGAGCATATTTTGTCTGACACTCTGACTAGGATTTTGTTGGAATACAGCAAGACTGTTGTCATTAAGAGAGTGATTATGGAATCTCCCCAAGTACAGGAATTAACAGGAACTGCAAGACAAGACATCTGAGGAATTTTAACTCTGAGAATTTCAAAAAGAACTGCCTGCAGAACACAAACCTGTATTCTTTCATCATTGCCAGTATCAGACCAGTTCATACTGGATCTTTGCTCAGCCATGCATGGACTGGTAGAAGGCCAGAAATCATCTCCCACTTTCTTTTTTATTTGCAAATTGTCCAAGTACAATCTCAAAACTCCTGTCTCTTAAATGCAAAAGCTGTTTGTTTTTGGAGTGTGTGCAGTCTTGGACCTCCCTTATAGTAGCAGATACACACCTGACTAAAAGCCAGCACTATTTGCACAATTCTTATCAACTCATTTCAGCTAAAATATTAATAAGAAATTAACAAATCCTTATAGACTAACTGATTGAAGAGAAATGTGGTATCAAAGGCTTCAAGCCCAACTAAGTATTTAAATCCAGTGTTCTTCAGAACAGAGGGATGCTTGGATTTGGAGTTTGGTTCCTACACAGCTGTGTAATATGGAATAAATCTCTGCAGAATTCTGGAGAAAAAAAACCCTCTTCTGCTTTTGAAAGTAGGATCACGAATAACACTTGGCTATGTAGGAATCTGGGGATATTTTCAGTGGGACCCGTTTCAGTGATCCTTAGATGTATCTCAGTTTTCTGACTGGATTCCAATCATTATAGATTAAATTTTGTCAGTATCAAGTAGGACTTTCTTGAAGCAGCTTTTTGAAGACTGGTCTTACTTCCTGTTATGTAAGATACTTCCCAAATTTGTTAGTAATACTTTACACAAATAATCTTGTCCCTACAAGTTGTTTATATCTGTTGTCAGCAGTAGCATTGCTGCACAGCGGAAGTCTGTGATTTTGATGGAGGGGGAAAATGAAAAGTTTTTTCAGCATGAAATGATGAGATTGAAGCTGTGTGACATCTATGTTTAGGATTCACAATGACCATCATGGCTGGTTGCTTAAATCTAAGATCAAGAGAACAGCAATGAAAACATACTAACAATGAATTTAGAGACCTAGAAAACAACACAACCCTATGGTGAAAAGAATTCTTTTAATTTGGGGTTTGGAGAGGGATGTCAAGATTTCTGTAATTAGCCATTTATCCTGGGAACTCATATTCCTGATACAGACATGCTGCTAGCACAGACACGGTAAGAAGAAACCAGACCCGAACTGCAGACGAAAGCAGTGGTGGTAACACTTGTGTTACAACATCGTATGCTGCCGTCAGCTAATGTGCAATGTTGTCCTTTGAATGCTCCTTAGGATTTCACTCAAAAGAATAACAACCAAGCAGGCTTTATCACGACATGAAATACTGATAATCTATACAGAGTTCCAGCTGAAGGATTATTTCATCAGTGCCAAGCAATAGAACAGCATTTGCTTTTGTCAAGAAGGAGGAAAGTAGGGGATGGTCATATCTGTGTCAAATAGTCTAAGCCCAGAATTGCCTGGATTGGAAAAGCCCTTTGAGCTCATCGAGTCCAACCATGAACCCAACACTGACCAGTCCCCACTGACCCATGTCCCTCAGCACTGTGTCTACACGACTCTTCAATCCCTCCAGGGATGGGGACTCCACCCCTGCCCTGGGCAATGCACCTAACAAGAGCTGCGTTTAACCTGCCACTGTGTAAAATCACTGTAGAGAAACTCAAGCTGCAGGATGTGACAGTTACCTGTTTGGGATCACACATCTGCTGCCCACATGTTGATGACACCTGTTCTTCAGCACTGTCTTGGCTGATCTTGCTGCTGTCATGTAGCAGCTACCCTTCACAGAAAACTAACGTTTTTGTTTGTGGGACTTAAAATATTCTGCAGCAACTAGACTATTTCTCTTCATTAGCCAACATCTGGTAGATGTTTTTAAATAATTTTCACAGGGTTTGTGAAAGTGTGGCAGCTAATTACTTATAATTTCCCATCAATTTACTAATTTCCAGCCCAACAGGATGTCCCTTGTCATAGATGTGCCAGGGTTGGCTTTTAATGGCTTCAACCCAGCTGGCTGTTACTGGAACCAATTCATGCCTAATATGGTTTCCAGATTTCCTTATTTGTCTGGGTTCTAAGAAATGAATTTAAAAGAAAAGAATGAAGTTATGAAGCTTTCAAAATAGTCTGAACAAAGACACTTTAATATTCTTTCCTTCAGCCCCCTAGAAAGGGACTAAGTACAGCACATCTGCAACAGGTAGATCTTGAAAAGGTTCATCTTTTTCCCACAGCTCAAAAGTTTAGAAGTGTTTGCTGTACTACTAAAAATGTAGAATATCTCAGGTGTTTTAGCCTCCACCAGTCTCAAAAACCATCAGAGCTGGTTGTGCTTCTTGATATGCTAAATCAGAAATACAGTAAAGAATAATTAATTTATATTGCCTTCCCAAAAATAGGACAGAAACTGAAGAGCTTATGGGTGGCTTAGTGCTCCTTTGGATCTTTCAAACTTCCCTTTGAGTTTTAGTTTACTGGTTGATGCCATTCAACAAACCTCCATATAGAATACTAATAAAAGTCATAGTCTATTTCAAAGTAAAGTCTGGGGCCTAGAGCATTCACAGACTAATTTTTATCATATTATTTTACCTGTACTAGCAGGGCAGGGACACTTGGAGCTGGTAGTACCATCATGTTAAGCCTTATACAAAGCCACAAATGAATGCCAGAAGCAGACATGCATCTCCAGTCAGGCAATCATTTCCAGTTTCAGACCAATCTGAAGTGACAACACTTTGAATTTACAATGCTGAAACCATGTACAAGGTTCACCTCTTTCTTTCTCCTCCTACATTCACCAATCCTTTAAATACATACAACTCAGTACAAAATTTCAGAGTATTCCCCAAATTAATTAGAAGCAGAAAATATTTTTTGTGTTAAAAATAGCAAATCCTTACACATATAAACCTGACTTCCAAGATTACCCTCAGTAGTAAAAGTGTCACTGACTTAGAGAGGAGCAACTGTTCTGGTAAAACATTCATTTCAGATTTGGGATTGTTCTTCAGTGACTTTCCAGTGGGATTTCTGTTTGCATCTTTTGCTCAGTGTCAGCAGAGGTTATTCTGACATCAAAGTGTCCCATCTTCCTATTTGTAGTAACTAATTTGAAGATTTTTACATTAACATAGAGTGTTAAGGTAATACATAAGCCAAGATATCACAGCTTCTTCTGAGGTATCTCTGCAAATGCACGTGTGCTTTTTACTGTAACACATTAGCACAACAAAATGTATATTCAAACCCCAAAGTATCAGTGTGTTCAGAACAAATAGTTTTCTCTCCCAGTTGCTTTTATTGTCCTTATACAGATGAGCACAAGTATGGATTTCAGATCTGTGCTATAGTTTCCTAGAAGTATTTGGATCTAGGATTCCAATTCAAACAAATCTTGAATGTTTTTGATGGGCAGGAAAAGGCTTTAAGTGCATATTTTAGAAATCCTCATCTTATATTTTGCACTAAGGCATTATGCCAACTACTAAATGCATTTATTCCCTTTCTTTACAACTGCACCAAAGTCCAACTAATGAGGGAAAAGGAAGGGAAAGAAGTGAATACTACAGTGTTAGAAAGGTGGTGTCTGGTAGCGCACACACAAAATTCAAAGAAGCTGCTTTAAGAAAGTCAATTTTTTTTACTCTGAGATACAAAAAAAATAATCCTCAGATACCTCAGAGTAGTGTGCTAGATAGATAATGTCTGCCCGGCCTTGTGCATTTGAGAATAATCAGTGCTGGTTAGTAGCAGAGCCACTTCAGTGAGCCCTGGCCTGTGAATCCATAGGCTGAATTCTCCTGGCCCTTTCCACATTCCAGTTCCCCAGCAGGGATTAGTGCAGGTTTAGCCCCGGATAGAGAGATCAAACCAGCAGTGTGAGCACACTGACTGTGGAGTAGAGTGGATCTAAGCAATCGGTGGTCACCGAGAAGGACTGTCAGTTAATGTAGGTGGGGGGAAGAGGAGCAGTCTCCTGCCTCCCTTAAAACAATAATGCCTCTCTTCTCTCCAGAAGATTTCTGCCCTGTTCCTTCCTTAATCTGTACCTCCTATATTCAGACTTAGCAACAGCTGATTGCAAGAGTCCTGTGTATGGGGGACACTCACAAATTTTAAACTCTGAAGGTTTGTTTTTTTTTTTTTTTTAAATTAATCTGTTGTGTTCTGTTCCTTAACTGTGAACATTCTGATGCAGGTTTTAATTTGAGTCTGGGGACTGGCCCCTATGAAGAGATGAATGCCCATTGCTGTGCACGTAGGTGCTGTTGCTCACTGTTACTGTTTGTTGGCTTAGAAAACTCCCAAACTGTAACTCAGTCAGCCAAAGCTGAAAATGCAGCTGTTGCATTTCTTTATTCCATTTGTTTGTTCACCAAACTGGTTTTGGCTTGAGTTTGTAGGTGTTAATTTTTCTGAGTTTATGACAATTTCCTTTTTTTTTTCTTTTTAGTTTAGAAATTCAGTGAAAGATTCTTTCCCAGGTTGGCATTTTTTTCTTCTTTGCTTTGTTCTTTATCTATACCAGATTCCTTTTGCTTTTTTTGTTGCTGCATTTCCTCTGTATTTCCTACATTCTCTAATACAGATCTTTGAATACTCTGCACTTGCAAGCTTTTGTTTCTTTCTAATGCCCCTTTTATTTTCTTTGTAGCAAATTTACCAATTTTTATGTAGACTTTTTCTTCAAATTAGGCAAAATAGTAATGAATCAGAGTTCAGATCTGAACCTTCACTTGCTTTAAACAAGAATGGCCTTACTTGAAAAATCCTTTAAGTACACATTTCTCAAAACCTCCACGAGCTTCTCGGGGTGATCCTATTATGTAAAGGAAGCCAGGGCCTTGTCTTCTCTTATGGAGCATTTTCCACCTTTGTGGGCCTCATGCATAATTGCATTAAAATATAAAAAGAGAGCTGTGATATATACAACCTTGCTGAATGTCTTTCCAGTTTAAATAAATATATTTTATTTTTTCATTTATTTTATACCTTATTGTTCAGAATTTTGATGAGAAAAATGTATAACTATAAGCACTGGCAAATAGATCAGGTTTACCATCCTGCTTGTGTGCTAATTACCTGACTTTAATTAACACCAACTGTGTTATACCTCAAATGTCAATAACCTGAGCAAAGCCCACTGCAATGAGACAGATATTGTGGCCAAATATCCATGTAGTGAAAACGGCGTTGTTGAACAGGAGAACATTGCAGAAGTCCACCTCAGATCATCGATGAAATTTACCTTCTGCCATGTACCAGTTCAGAAAAACTCTGTTGCAGGGAACTGGGATTTAATAGCTGAGTGAAGCATGGATTGATTTTCACATCATTCAACGCTTTCCTGGTAGATGTCATCATCTGAGATCTTGTGTCCTTTTTGAATGAGCAGCCTTCATGGCTGAAGTGACAAATCGTGCTCTTCATGAGAAGTCGTACACTTTTGATTCATATTTTCTTCAATTCTTCCTATGTATTGCATGTTTTCAGAAATCCAGGGTTGTTTTTTTTTCTGGAAGAATATATCCATCTCAAATATATTAATGACAAAAGGATGGGCTTTCACTTTACCTCGTGATCCATGATGAGTAGCCAAAGCAAATTTGCCTGGTTTGGAGTTTTAGTGCTGGATATTTTTCTCTCTTATCTCCATTTCTCTTTCTTTCCCTTTCCAACTATTATTTGTAAAGTCAGCTAGTTGCATTTCCTAACTGAAAATGACACTGAAAAGCGAGGTTCACCAAAAATAAATCTTTTTGGCTTTGATGGAAAACAGACATGTTCTTACAACTTCATAAATCTGTCGAACTTCTACTGATGTAGAATATCTTGTTTATTATTCTCACTGTCTTGTCTCCTAGAAGGCAAATGTGTCATATATAGGTGTCCTGTACATCATTCTTACTGCAGATACCTCATTGTGGGTAGCATTTAATGTTCATCACAATATCTCCCTCTCCATTAGTGTAATTGTTTGTCTCTCCCTCCCTCCTGTGGCTGTTTATTATGCCTACAATCTCTCTGCAGAAGTGTTATGGGTTGTAAACATCCACCTTCTCTCTTGGTGGGTACACCATGTATAATCCTTGACCTTGTTTCCATTACACTCAAGATTGGATGACACTTTTGACCAGAATAATCTGGCTTCTTGTGGTGGTTTTGGCCAAAAAAAACCCCCAAAAAACCACAAAAGCAAACAAACAAAAAAGAAAAATTTTTGGTAAAAAGGGAATGAAAAAATGTCTATTTTACACTCATTCCACTAGGAATTTCTGCAAGGGTTTCTGAAACTGAAAACAAGTGCAGCAAAATACTGTTGGGCCTTTTATGGTTGCTTCTGTCAAAGCAAGGAAGTTGGTTCCTAGGCAAGCATCCTTCCTTGGTTTATTTCATTCCTTTAGTGAAATTATTTCCACTAATGTGTGTTCTGTAAAACCAAGTTTACCTTTCCTGCGTCAAAACGTTGTAAGACCTGACCTACCCTTCCTGTTTCATAACCTTATTAAAACAGGGGGTGTGTATATTTTTATTTTATTAAGAATGTCATTGCTGGGTTACAGAAGACACATCATTAACCAAGACAGAGGACTTCTCTTTGATATAATCACTGACTCAAATCCAACAAGCTGAACAGTCATAATGATTATAAAGCGGTACAACATGATTTTATGGTCATTCATGAAATGCTGCATTCCTATAAATTTGTCAGATAGTTGATCACATAATCTCCCTAGGTTTAGGTGTCTGCTAGCTGGCATGTTATCAAAAATCAAGGCTAAAGAAGAAAAGAAACTGATCAGAACACCCAGCTGTAGAAAAGGTAAAATCTCTACAACTACAGCTGTACAGTTCTGTCAGAAATTTTGCCAAGACTCATAGTAATGGGAGTAATTTTGGACAGAACCATATGGGAAAATAGGCCTGCTCTGACGGGACCGTGAGTGGGACAGAACTTTCTTACAATGCAATGCTAATAATCGACTTTTACAATTTAAAACAATCTCAAACTGACTAGAGAGAAAAAGGAGAATGAAAGAGCAGTTTATAAATAACTTTCCCTTCAGTTCCTGCTTTCTTTCAGAACAGGTCCTGATTTTCAGACTTTGTTTCAGCCAACTCTGACTTCCTGAGTTGCAACAACTGCAGAAAACCGTAGGAAATTCCTTTTTATCACCTCTGAGTCCTGACTGTTGGCTTTCTCCAAACTCTCTGTCTCACCATGAGCTGCAGACCTGCAGCTCCTTCAGAGGAGTTATTTGTTCTTTCTGTAGGACAGTCCTGTGTCTCTGAAACCTCTCCCCTCAAGACGCTCAGCTGCCCTCAAAAGAAGCAGCAGTTTCCCCTTCATTTCAAGGGCACCCATCCGACCTAATCATTCACTTCTTTAGAGGAAGCTGACACTACTGTAAACAAAAAACCCATCACCAAAAAAGCCAATTAAGCTTTCAAACACAAACCTTTCCAGTCTTTGACTGAGTGAGTTATCCCATAGCCAGGGAGCTAAAGCCAAGCCTTTTTTTTTAAACATTTGATTTTTCCACTTCCATTTATATTTGTACGTATATATCTATAAGTGTGTGTGTGTTTCTTCTTCATGCTCTATCCCTGTCCTCTTAATGTAACATTTGTTCCATTTAAAAAGTTCACAGCCTTTTAACAACTAGATCTGAGTTCCCAAGGTATGGGATTGACAGCATAAAGAGGTGGTGGAACAGGAAATGCAGTCACTGCTGCAGTGTCTGAATTGTGAACATTAGTATACAGTTGTCAATCCTGTGCCACGTTAATTGTAAGTATACTTAAGTAAATAAAACATCAATTTAGTAATGTACAGCATAAATATGAAGCTAAATTAAAATTGTAATCTATGTCTTAACTCTACTTTCTCTATTTAAGCTTCTTTTCACTAGCAAGGGAGGGTAACTCCATAAAAATTATTCATCAAACCCTTTTTTTTTCTTTGAAAATAAAATAAAATAAACGGCTATCAATTGTCATAGTTGACAAAGAGGACATATGCGAATTTTGGTGAAGGCAATTTAATTTCCTGTGTCTCATTAAGTTCTTTAATCTTCCACAGCATATGTCTTAGATTACAACTATCATTTGAGTCAGCCTCAATTAGTTCAGTTCTTTGTAGCATTGCTACATCTGCATGCTCAGTATAGGTGAGGCTCTCTTCAAATCCAAGAGTAAGGGTTAGTTAGGAACTAGATTAACCCATCAAGTATACAATATTTTGTAAAACTGAATTTTTTAAATTGTTTTAATAAACATACTAACAACATTGTCCAACCCACCACTCAAAACATATTTTCTAATTTCACGTTAAATGATGGTTATTTCCTGATTGAAATGTGGCACATATAAGTGTATTTATAATTATTTATACAATTAAAGCAACTATTCTAAATCATTTAATGTATTTAAAATACACATCTGTATTCACTTTAACACCTGATTCAGACTTCTTTGTGATCTGCTTTATCATATTGTACTCTATGTTCTTTCAATTTAGTATCTTCTCACAGGAAAATTTTTAGCAGTGTCTATTTTTGAGATGAATTTTTTCCACATTTTAAGGCATGGGGGATTGACATATTCAAAACACATGGATGCATTAATATATACAGGATTTAGTCATGGAAGTGTTTGTGAACATGTCTGTGTGAAAGGTTATTTGTATCGCAGTCCTTTGTGTCTTTGTTACAGCCTACAAAGTGACTAACCCTAATAGAAATTCCCTGTAAAAAGGCATTTTGAAGTGAAGAATAGTGTGAAAATTGTATTTCATTATAAATAGTTTCGTAAGGTAAGGAAGTTAAGACTATCATTAAAATAAAGCAATGATGTAAATTCCACTTGTCTCCATATTGCTTTAAAAATCCCAATTTTGCCCCTGTCTTCTTGACTTCAAACAGAAGAGTTATATTTTAAATGTCAATTTTACAGATCTGCTTTTGTGTTCCAATTTCAAGTCACAATAGTAATGATTAGGAAAACCCGCAGGGGTAAGGTGGAGAGCAAACATAAACCTGAGTGTTACATTCAGGAATCAGACGGTGTAAGTGAGCTGCTCCTCACTGAGACACAGAAACAGAGAACTTGAAACCATGCACGTTGCCTCCCTGAGCTTAACAAGAATCTTTTCAGCATTCAGCTCTAACATCATCAATATATACAATAACTTTCAGATGTAAAACTGACCTATCTACTGCTAATGCTGGATTCCTAAAGCATGCATCATGTACCATAATAAGTTTTCCACAGACTGATATTAATTAAAAGTAATATCTGCCTAAGGAACCTGCTAACTCTTTTGCAATCCTATAAAGAAAGCCTAGTGCAGTATCACAGGAGTGCTGGGTATATTGGGACTGGGCACGTACTGAAAACACAGAACATTCTATAAAAATAGTCTTATGGAATTATAAAAAAATAAATCTGGTAGCGAATTCCTCACAAACTACAAAAAGTAGGTGCAAAAGACAATAATTTCTGTATATTTTTTTTATTATTTTAAATGTTTTCCAAGATTACTACAACAATTTCTGTCTTTCATTCTATAAACAATTCTAAAGGGGCAAAACAAAATTAAACTTCACAGTTTCTTATGATTTTTATTTTCTTCTTTGCCAGAAAAGTTTGATTTCTTTTTGTTTTGCATCATTTTATGGAGAAAAAACTTGCTACAAGGTAGTTAAGTCCAGGCCTCAAAATAACAAGCTTACGACACTGTCTTCAGTCCCGGAGACAGCAGATGCCATTATCTACAAGATAATTTCCAAGAGCAGTCTGCCAGACCTTTATTTCCATAAAGGAAATTGTCCAGTCTATTAAAGTTCATATGAGAGCTGCCTCACAGAGCCTCAGATGCTCCCTCTCATGCTGTGTCATGACATATATTTTGTTATCCAGTGAAGTTTACGAATATCTGTGTTTTAAACACGTGTGGAAAAATGTATAAAATCCTGCAGATAGTGCTTGGTGCCTCCAAAGAGTCCCTGTCCTCCTGCCCTGTGCTCTGTTCAAACAACCAAGCCAACGTGTCCATAGCATCGGCTCTGACCACAGTGCAACACTATTTAATATTCTTTTCATGTGGAAGCTGTTGTCTGATCATTAATCATGTTTAGTTGCACCTGCAATTATTTTTTCATATATTTAATGTGCCAATTTTATTGCAGTGACTGCTCTCAGGAGGTTGATAATGGTGATTAAAGCGATGTTAATTGTTGCGTTCGTTGCGGGATTGCTTCAATGTCAGCGTGATCAAAGGTGATGTTGGGAAATGTCAAAGTTTCCACAAGTGTAGAAAGTTTTGCTTAGAATTTGCAAAGAAACCTTTTTAAAACTTTAATCTCCAGAAGTCAAACTCTATTTCTCTCCAGGCCCAGAAAAAATAACCTGTCATTAATATCCAGTGGTTTTTGTGCTGGTGTAAAGAATTTCCAAGGTGCTGCTTGTTTATAGATGAGCACGTAACGTCCAAGGACACGGTGTGTGTTTGCTGTTACCTGGACATGCCTCTGCTCTCCAGAGATCATGTCTTTTCCTCTTGCAAGCTTCTTTACAAAGAGCTGGTGTGTAGTCAGGGGGTGATGCTGTAAAACAGTTGATTGCATGTGGAACACAGGCTTTTAGTGACATTGAAAATAAAAAGATGGAGAGGAGAGTCTGATGTGAGCACTCGCTCTGCACGGCGCGTTGGCTTCTTCTAAGCACTGCAGGGCCTCGAGGGATTTTTGGCTCTTTGCTGGAGAGGCCTCAATTTTTTTTGCCAACAGTGTAAGGCAGCACGCTTATCCTTAAAGGAAGAATCACTCAGTGGAGATCATTGTGACAGTAAGTAACAGAGCTCTCAGAAGTGACATCTGAAAATGAAAACCAATATTCATGAAGGCTCTTTTTTCAAGCAGGCTGTGCACAAACGCCGTTCTCTATCATTTTATAATACTGTGCCTTACAGACGTGTCCATCCGCTGAGGACCCCTCAGTGCAGTTTGTCCTGCTCTGGAACTCAAGTGTCTGATGCTTGGGCTTCTGTAGAGGAAGTCTGAATTTGATTTCAGCTTCTAACAGACAATCATTCTACTATGGGATGTTGGTCACAAAGGCTTAGGAAGTTCCTAAAAGTCCACCATGCATTACCTCAGAGAAAGGCTTTTTTGGAAGTTGTGACTAGAATAGGTCAATTTAGAAGTCACAACAAGTAATTGTTCTTTCAGATTGGGCAGTTAGAATGGAAAGTGCAAAGGATGTTCTCCAACTTTACTCCCAACTCACTACCTTCCAACCCAAGAAAAGTGACAAGCTTGAAAGAAATTAATTTTTTAGATCAGTATCACAGACAGCTTTGTCAGCAGCACACAATGTAATAATGGATGATTCTTAACAAAGGCTGTAGATAAAACGAAATTAATTATCCTATTCATCTACTGAGGGAGCCTGATGAGGACATTTCAGCGGACCTGATTCAGTTTCTCTTTGTTTAGGTTCTTCAAGGCACAGTTTGCCTGTTGAATTGACAAACCTCACTCAATGTGACAAAAACGCCTCCTGTGTTTGAGGTCCCTGTAAGGGTCTCCACAGCATTTGCTGAGCTCCCCAGGTAAGGCATGTGCTAATCTTTCTGTCTTGCCAAAGGCAATTTTCAAAATTCAGATGGACTTTGGCAGTCTTTAAGGGTCTTTAATTAATATCAGTTTGTTTCAAGTGAATTAAATATATTTAAGGCAACACAGATATATCCTGGCAGAGTTGTGTCTGACACTAGAAATGGTACAGAGATTATTCTGAAAATGAAGCTACCTTAATCTCCAAAGTGCCGAGGGGTCCTTATTATAAACTAAGGACAAGAGAAAACAGATAGATTTTATACTGTGTGCATGCATGTGTTCCTTCTCCCACAGGCTCACTGCAAACAGGTTTTGAATTTAGGAATAAAATGGTTGTGCTGGAGATGTGGTTCTGCTCCTCAGTTATCTCTTATCTAAACTTCAGTGACAGCTGACACAGAAGTATCTCTAGCTCTAAAATACTGATGATTTAATACACACATGTACATAATGTAATTTGAAGGTTTTTTTTTTCAAGACTTGGCTGATTAACAACTTTCTGTATCTGTTCATACATATTTCTTCCATACAAGCCCACAAACTGAAGCCAGATATTAATTCCCTCTGAGAAATGCGAAAACTGGTTATACACTGTACAGGTTTATTGAAATCCTGTGCTGCTGTCAAGCAATTAGTATTGAAAACCTAGGGCAGGAGATTTCCATGGTAGTTTGGGTTTGTCTCAAAGACAAACTAATCTTTTTTTTCTAGTCTTGGAAAATTCAAACCTCTGCAGGTTAGGCTCTTCCACAAACTCACAATGTCAGAGAGCATTCTTAGCCTGAGTAGAAATTCACTTAGCATACATAGAATAAATGTCTTCTGGAAGCTACAACACAACAATAACCTATGTACTCACAATCTATTCTTAACCCAAACCTTGGAATCTATATTTTGCATTGTACTGGAGTATAATGTGAAAAGAGAACATAATACTGAAAGTCTAATTGTTTTAGAATGCATTAGCTGTTCTAAAATTAAACATCTTGACCTCTTAGTCCAATTTGTTGATCCTCCTCTCATCTTTTTCTAATGCAAATTTCTTGTCTCCATAACAGAAAATATCATCAATAAAAAACTGCAGGGTGTGAGCAGTTTATCTAACCCACCAAGTTAACAGTTAAGATTCCCTGTGCTTAGCAAAAAAACCCTAATATTATTCTTATTTCCTCATTATTAAAAAGACTTGGCGGAGGGTGAGAGCAAGTGAGTAAGACTCCATTTAATTGCTCAGGTTCCCCCCACCCCCTTGAAGAATGACAAACTGATAGTTGCCTTCACAGGTGCTTTTAGCAGGGAAATTTATTTCATTTACAAAGTCTCTGAGGATTTGGATGCAATGACAGTCAGCTGTCACTGTCCAACCTTGCCTTTAAGGAGAGAGGGAGAGAGAAGGCACAGCTGGGTGACCTGATCATGTCTGGAAGAAAGACTTCTGAAAACTTCAGGCTGGCTAGAGCCCTGCAGATGAAAGCTCTCAAGTGATAAACGTTTGCTTTACAGGACATAAGGTTCTGTAACAGATGCAGGAGGTGTAAATGCATTTCTGCATAAAATAGAACAACTTCCAACATAACAGTTTTCAGAGTTAAATATTCTGTCGTTTCTTAGTAGTGCTGATTACTTGAACAGCCCAGTAAGTGGCAAAGAAAATAAAATCATAAACAGAAAAATGTTGCTATGAATCACATCAGAACTATGACAAGGCCATGTATTAAATTATTAATTGTTTATGTCAATCATAGTCTGTCTGGCTCTTTGCTCTTGTCTTCTGTGGTTTTTCTTGCTACAGAATATTCTATGATATAAAATCTCTTATCAGCTTATATTTTACCACCAGATTCCCTTGCCATCTCTCATTGCTAAGCCCTTACAAGAAGGTACCTGAAATAAGGAAGAATTCAATTTAATTTCTGGCTTGGAAATTAGTTTTTGTAAGAAATTCAGTGCTCTTGTTCCTCATGACAGTTTATTGTTTTCTGGAAAACAATTTGCTCATCTGCCCAGGTAGCTAAGAAACACATGCAAATGGGAATAAACTACCACTGACAGAGAACATACACAAGCTGTTTTGTTGGTGTATGTGCCTGTTGAGTTTATAGAGCTGGTAATTATGATGGGTAATGCATTTGTGTGCAAAGAGCTTTAAGGAAAAAACAGCAGAAATGCAATATATTTTGCCTGTTCAGTTGATCTCTGCTGTGTTCATACTAACAAAGAACAGGGAAAGCGTGCTCACAGTCCCCCCACACACGCGCTCCCGATCTTTGACTGTAATTGTGGCTCAAATTGTAATTGCGTGTACAAAGTTGGCAAGAGTTTTAGCTTATTCAGGAATTTTTTCTTTCTAATAGCAATGACATACAGCATAGTGCATCTTTAGCTGTTCCTCATAAGAACTCCTGGTCTCTGCTTCAATAAGGATTAGTTTATATAAAGGAAAAGGTACAATATGGGATTTCTCGATTCTTGTGCAGTAAAGTACTTGGATAAGCACTTATTTAAAGTAAAACACCTCAGGAAAAGATGCATACTGCCAAATATATTTCTTTCCTTTATTTTTCCTTAGCAGTAACAATGAGTGTTAATTGTTCCTAAGTTGATTTTTGATGGGTTCTTACCTAATTAGCACTTAAAGAGTTTTTCTAAACTTAAAAAGATGTTCTGATGAAGAAGAAGGCTCATTACCATTTTTACATATCAGCACAAAAGCTTCCTAATGACAAAGAAAATATTACATGTTCATATTCTTGCCTGACCTATCAAGCACTGTGATTTTCTAATCTCATTTCTGTATTTCAAAGCTTCAGTCTTGGAATCTGACACGTTGCTAATGTAAGAGATGTGCTTCTATTGCTCTGACTACTAATTAATCTTTATAATTATAGCATCTTCCAACAATAATCATGATCGTAAGCTGGGTAATAGCAGTTAAAAGGGAAGAAGTGCCTTCATCTAGACTGCAGATTGAAATGCCCTCACTTGATGGGAGCTGGTGAAAGAGAAATATCAATTCATAATAATGGACTTGTGCTTCTGAGGACTTAAATATAACTTGAGCACATTTTTTTTCCTTGTTCTCTCTCTAGCTTTTTCAGGGAAAACATTACTGCTCTGTTATGACAAATCAGATGGAGGAACTCTTTTACATGGAATCTTTGACACGTACTACATGACAGCATTACTTTTCTTTCTGGACAGAACACAGCTAATTGGCTTGATATACCAGAAAAAAAAGACAGCTAGTACTAATGGTCATCCACAGATCTATTTAAAAGGTCAAATACTTTTTATACTGACTACTGTGTAAGCCTATAATACATCTGACTTGCTTAAGTGAATGATTTTTATTTTTTTCCCCTGATGCCAAGGCTATTATTGCAGGTGTGTATTTGTTCCTGTGTATCTTTGGCAGATGGATCTGTGTCTCCATCTGTCTACATCGTGTTTCATTGTGTTCATGTTTGTAAGGGTGCAATATATTTGACCAGGTCAGAATTTATTCCTTACCCTATCAACATCATTAAGGTAGATTTTGGCAATTGAAGGCTTGCTGCACATTACAGCTGAAGTCAATACTTGGAAAATTGTGTAGCTTTATCTATAATACCATAGTTAATAAAGTGTGACAACTTTCTATTGTTAGACAAAGATTAGGCATTGTGAAGGACTTGATGGAATGTTTTATGTTGCTGTAATTATTCTTGTTTGAGGAGGGAAATTAAGCATATTTAGCCTGATATAACTGAGGCTGATATACTTCATATAGCTAATCAGTTAATATAGCTTGTTTAAACGTATAAATCCCTACTGAATTAATAAGGAAATGTAAATTTGTGTGTGTGTGTATATACATATGTATTTGTTATTCTGATCTTTCCTTTGCTTTCTTTGGCCCTTGACTATTAATTATACTGGTTGAAAATATCTTTACAGACCAGATTAAATCATCAGGGTTGGTTGTAAATGCTGCTTTAAGCTGGAAGCACAATTTAGGATGAATTACAGATTCTGCAAAAAGCACTTGATTCTCTGTTGTCCTGCATTTTGTGTTCTCCTCTATACAGAGCTGCTGGAAAATGTTAGCCACCTTCTTTTGAACCCATAACAAAAGTAGCCAAAGTTTTTTGGCATGAGTTGTTGGAACATTTAAGGTTGCTCAACCAGGTTTAAATGATGTTAAAGTGGTGTCAAGCACTAACACTGCCCAAGGAAGTGAGAAGAAGGTAGGCGAGAGAATTGTGTAAAGAGTGAAGTGCCATTCAGGTATCCCTGGAGCTGCTCAGGCAAAAGAACTGAGCTCTTCAGCGCAGTGCACAAACCCCCAAACTCCACAGCAATTACCATTTTGCAGAAATTATCAAGCTTTGCAAAGATAAGTTTCCATGTAGCCTTCAGGCTTAATGTTGTACAATGAAACTTAACAGTTTGGAAAGAATAAATTAACAAGCAGTTGCTCTGTTAAGGGTGTTTGGAAGTTACAAAGCCCTTTCACTTGTGGTCAGCTACCTAGGCACAAATTTAGAGTGTTTAACCCCTATTGAATGAAATGATAACGACCATTTTAGTGTGGACTAAAGAAACTGAAAGGCAAAACACCAGAATGTGAAATGTTATTAGAAAATATAATTTTATCAAATAACATATAAGTGTGAAAGCTTATTTGAATTTTAAACTCTAGTATTTCATGCTGCTTTTTGTTTGTTGGGCAAGGTTAGCATCACAGATAGGAAGGATTTTTCTTTTTTTAAATTAATGACTTATTCTTAGACAATGTTATCATATGACTGAATCTATTTGCATTTTGGTGATGAATTTTGGAGGAAAGATAGTTTAAACATTTGCATTTTCTTCCAGTTTTGAAATAGACTCATTCTAACTGAGCTACATTTTCATGAATGCACACAAAATTATAACAACCTAATGACAGTCCAAGGTGCTTAGGCATTTAATTTCTCAGGGACTTGGAGAAGACAAGTGGTCAGTTATGGTAGCCCAGCTGATGTCCAGTAACCTACTCTGTGACAATAATTCATTGTTTGTACTCATAGAAGCTACCCTCAGTCATGGTTTTAAAGAACCAAAGTACAGTATGAAAGAACAAGTAACTTTTGAGTGAAGATGCCATTTGTAGAAAATTCCATGTTTGGTGTTTTTCTAAGGACAATTATTTGACTGTAAGTGCTGCAAGAATTTCTTCCATGTGAAAAGAGATCCAACCCTGCTGAGGAAATAAAAAGACATTCCATGATCCTTAAGCCGCTGAGTCTCATTTTGTTTTCTACTTTACATTGTGCCATATTGGTTTTATTCCTTATCTATGGTGTCAATGACACTTAGATACAAGTATTTTTCACATGATGGGGAGAGATACAACCAACATGGGAAGGAACTCCCTGAATATAATATTTTTGATACCTCAGTCACTGAAAACTACGATGAAATGCTTTGAAGGATCATTCTTGGACAAGGACAATGTATCTTAATCCCTTTTAAGGGATTAAGCCTTTTATTTCATTACTTCATCCTCTTTTGGAATCTAGTTTGGTCAAGGATTGTTTTTCAAAAGACATTTAAGACAAATGCCAACAATCCTGCTATCACAACAGTTAGTATATGTTCCTAATTAATTATTAAACAGCTAATCAGTTACAAGTGTATTGTGAAAGCAGATGGTCTAAGATTGCCAGGTTATCTGGCAGTGAAGGGTCTGCTCATGGGCATGCAGTGTGTGTTCTCATCAAAGGTGAATTAAATAACCTGGAAATGTGTAAAATGGAGAAAAGCAGATTTCATTTTTCCAAGCTTTTATTCACAAGTAAAACGAGGGACATGGAATCTGGGAGAACCAGTGTTGCTATTGTTTACTCTCTTTTTACCTCAGGTAGCCCAGGTATGAAATGATTGCCAGGATTTCCTTACATGCCAAAACAATTCGAGATCCTCTTTTCAAGAATGCAGATGGAAGTGGAAAGAATCAAGAATGCTTAAAGAATCATGATCAAAGATACCAGATAAAGGTAATTTTAACACTAATTTTTGTAGAAACATTACTTGACAGAGCTGGATGGCCCGTTTCACTCTGTTACTCATTACATGGAAGAAAGCAGACCAAAGGGGAGCGTATGATTATGTGTTTTGTATGACTTTGAGGTAGCAGCAGTCTGAGTAATTTGAGGTTAAAATAGCAGCAATTTGAAGTTCACTAACACTATTCTAATAAATCACCAGATCAGATTATATGATTTTCTAACAAACTTGATTAATCAATAATTAAGAGTTAATTGATTCATAAAGTTTCTTAATCGCACATACACACACAGAGAACATAGACATAGAAATAATATATATGTATAAAGGGATGCCTATGAAAAATTCCCCTCGAGTTTAGTGAAATACATCAATGCTGTAACTTTAATAACTGATTCTCCACATGCACCACCGATCCCTTCCTAAAATTTATTCCCTTTATGACACTGCTTACTTTCTGTAGCCATCATACAGTATAAATTACACATTATATGCAATACTCTCACCTTCTTACTTCTTGTTTTTTGAAAACCTGTTACTTTTGTCTTCTGAGACAGCAAGAAGACAGAACATCACTATAACTTCTGTAAACAGTTCTGGTTTTAGACCCTTCTTATAGTTTGCCTATTATAAAAAAAATATTATGTTGTTTTCATTCTTATGAGAAAGATTTTCCACATTCCTGTTTTTTTCATCTTGTCCTTCTCTAATGACCCTAAATTTGTTATATCCTGTTGAGATTTGAGATACTCAGCTCTGTGCAAAGCCTGGCTGACACTGTATTACTGGACTACACACTGGTGTATTTTGGTTTTTATTTTGTTCCTTAGTCTTTAGGGGTTTTTTTGCACTGTTTGTTTAGCTTAGTCCAGCTGCATTCATAGAAGATATCAACTGAATTAACCAAAATGAAGACAAGGATCTTTTTCTTATTTAATTCTATAATTTAGCTCTATACTGTATGGAAATAGGACATTAAATTCTCTCTACCTATGATATGTGTTACTTAACACTTATTAGAACTGAACTTGGTAATTCTTATATTCCAGAGAAAAAACAAGTTCTCATTCAGTTCAGGAGCTAAAAACAGAGACAGAAACTTATACTAATTTCTGTTGATGAGTTCTCAACCGAAATAGAGATTGTTATTTGCAGAACATGTACCAATGAGGACAAGTGACCATTGCTTTCTACTCAAAGTGCAATTATTTCTATTTTGTCAATGTGCAATTCAGCTGTCCAAAAATTTATCTTGTGCCCAGTATCCAGCCATCTTATTTCATCTTTTGAGTTGAAAAGCAGGTTTGGCATCAGCACTTCTGCATCAAAAACACCCATCAAAGGAATATTATACACTGCAAATGATACTTATCTTTTACACTTACTGAGTGAACAAAAGGGCATCTGCCTCTTCCCCTTTTCTGTGCAGCCAGGATTTTTTGCTGTAAATGTAATCTCTGACTGGAGTATGTGAATTAAGCAAACCAGGAAATATGTATATTTGCTACATTTTCAAGCACTACTGTGCTGAATTCAGTGATATCATTGGCAATGTTGCAATTGGCTGCTTTGATATACTCCAGAAAACAAACAAATTCTCTTCTGATTAAGATATGAAGTGGAAGATATTTTGTTCCAGAGTAATCCCAAACAAGTCTGAATTTTCACTGTGGCTAAACAAAAAGAGAGGTGGAACTATAGCTGATCAAGCAGTTGAAACAATTTCCTCCGTCATACTGTTTCTAACTTAAAATGTGATGTTATATATACTCTGTAAATTCAGATTATGACTGCTGTGGGTTTGTACTGATACAGGTGAGATTGCTCAGTCTGATATAGGAGACTCTTCCACTCCATGGAATTCTTGAATTCCATAACCAGCAATGGGGTTTCTTCTCTGAGAAATAATTTTCAACATTAGATGTTTAGAAACTGATTGCTAAGTGTGAGGCTACGAATATCCAAACATGGTGTTGATTAATACAGGTAGGTACTGCTTAGGTAACTCAAATACACAACCTGTGCAGGTAACTCCAACAGCTGGTGTAAAATACTCCTGTATGCTTTGCAGTGACCATATGGAAAATCATATGCATGGTTCTTAGATGGCTTTAATCAGAGTAGCTACAAGCCTTCCTAATAGGGGGCAGGCCTCCTCTTCAGGCTACTCATGTGCACCATCAGAAGGTCACATGAGAAAGTCACATCAGAAGGTCACATGGGAAGGTCACATGAGGTCACATGAGACCCTCAGTGTCTCTCTGCCCAGAGACACTGACCATTAATAATTATGCCATACTGTTTTGAGTTAAATTATCCTAAACTTCATAAGAACATGCTAATACGTTGGGATAAGTTGCATTTACACTGGTTGAGAGCAGTTATATAACTAAAAAAATGTAGCAATATTTAATAGTTTTGAGTTTATGGGTAAGATCTCCTTATGGTTTATTAGAAGCAAAGGTCTTTTCACTCATTTTCTCTCCAGATTAATTGCCAGTAAACAGACGAAGTGAATTTACCACAAGACTGAAACATAAATGGCGCTACTGTTGCGAAAATACTATTACTCCTACAGTTCAATTAACTTCAATTAATTTATTATTTAAACAATCTTACCTGTTTGCAGCTGATGGGTCACATCATTTGAACATTAAGTTATTAATATTCTATCAGTCAAAGAAGCATTAAAATAGAAGCCTAACAGTTCCAGAAGGTGTAAGTTATAAGACAAGTGATATTTCAGTTGTCAAGGGCACTGCACAACACTAAGAAAAGGCAAAGGCTGATATTTTTAAATTTGTGCATTAGAAACTTGGCACCTCTACCACAGCGAGCAAAATCCCTAATACTCAGTGAAATGGCAGGAGTGGAGGTGTCAACAATTTCTCGAGTACATGTGCCTTAAATACTGTATTTAAAGAAAAACACTCAGGTTATTTCTAGGCTGTGAAGTTAATTTTGCACCAGGCAAAATAAGAAGGAAAATAATCAGTATTTATGGAAATCATTCACTCATGATTACTGGATTGTATTTAATCTCACTGATGTTAAATGTATAATGTGAAAAAAGAAAAAAGGCTGGAGTTGGGAGCAGGTCTGAGTGCAATTTGGAATTTACAATAACCAAGGAGCTTGAAGTCTTTAATTTCCTAAATGAATGGTTTAACTGCAAAATTGTTCTATATGAGGATAATGGTCCTTCTAAGAGGCCTGGGCACTGACATAACCAAACCATAAACAGTCCATTTTAAAGGTAATGCTATTAAAAGATAAGTACTTGGATGTGAAACTTAACTGACGGGAATCTTCTGTCTCCTTCAAGAGATTTTTTTGTCTGATACAATTAACTTGCTGCTACAATAAAAGTCATCTTTGTTATATTCAGTGACAAGAATTCTTTTTTATTATCTCAAAATAATATTTTAGGGATCATCTCAGTGACTGAGTTTTAAAACAAAGCATTCATCCCAAGGGGTGATTGCTTGATTGATCATCAGAAGACTAACTGCTGAGTCTTTATCTGCCATGGGTGTGAGGGAGACCCTCATTCCTGAGGCTATGGCACTTCCAGAAGCAGAATTTCAGCAGCACAGTGGATATAAAAGCAAATTAGAGCAGTGCTTGAGGTGTTCAGGTATCTGTCTCCAGGACCTGTCACCATCTGAGTGGGCAATTACTGAGCTCTGAAAACTTGTCAAGTCTAACTGTAGTGGTAGCTAAGAATAAAATGACATGTGAAAAAGACTTATCTGATTATTCAGAAGAATTAAAGAAGCAGAAAAAGAAGAAAGTTTGTAACAGCTCTTGTGCTTCCAAAACTGAAATTGTCTACAAATGCAGAAAGAGTTTCCTTTCTCAGTGCTTCTCCAAGCAACAACTGCCATTTCAATCAAAATCAGTGTAGTTAGTGTATTTCCTCATATTTGGTAAATATTATTTTTTGTGTTGTCAGTATAATCATCACAAATCCACCACGTTACAAATGCTCAGGATACGGGTGGGATGCTGCTGAGGATCATTGCTTCCCAAGACACAGGCTGAGACCTTCACATACTTTTTGCACCCATTGTGCTCTGTGTGTAATGTGAACAAAATGTGGGATGGTGGTGTGAGAAATGCAGTCTGTGTTTCAACATCTCAAATTCTGACAACAAGAATGTGTAGCTATTCATAACTAGGACAAACCAGTTGGTTCATCTGGCTGATTTCTGATACTGGCCAATGCCAGATATTTTGGAGAAAAGTATAAATTGCAATGTGTAAAATACTTGCAGTAGCTGAATTAACAAAATTTGTAGAATTTAAATTTAAATTTAAATGAAAAGAAGAACTTTTAGTTCCCAGTAAGCTGCTAACCAGCTGAAACAAGAGATTTAAATGTGTTGCTATACTTTGCCATTTAATAAGTATTATTTTAAAAGAGCTCTATCAGTTTATTTATGGACTATGAACTGTAATATGAAACTATTGACCACAATGATACGTCATGGCAACAATGCTAATTTAATGAAGGGAAATAATTTTTCATATACTCTGTTGTAATCTACTGATTTAAGCACAAAAAAGAAAGATAAGAGTTCCTGCTCTAGCATGCATTCCTTCCATTTCAGTCTTGGACAAATCACTTAATTGTATGGTCTCTACTTTTATATTACTTTCAGAAGATAAAGCTATTTGGAGATTAAAGACCTAGGCTGGTGATTTTCATCCCTTTAGAACATCTGCAATAGAAACCTCAAAATACCCCCAAGAAAGGAAAAAAAAAGAACATTTTCTCTCACTACATATGCAGAGTGCAGGGATGATGCCAGTAGTTAACTGTCTGTTCATTCTCTCTTTTTAATGTTTTCCAGAATCTTTCTGCCACCTTCCCTTTTACCAGTTCATATTCTGATGCCTCAGTGCATTCTTCCAGTTAAGTAGCTTTACCTTCATTTCTTACTCAGGACACCTGAATCATATGTTATGTTATTGATTATGGATTATTTATTTATTCTAATATCTTCAGGAGCTGCTACAGCTTTTTGCAGTCAAGAACTACCTCGGTCTCCTCACTGAGCCACTAACTGCACTGCCTTTCTGGAACACGGACGCTGCAGTGTGTTTGTGCTGCTTCAGTTCTGACAAAGATTTACAAGTACTTGACCTTTGCACTTGAGACCAGAACTTCCATTTTTAAATACTTCTGCACATATCTTCCTATTGGATTCTGTTTCTTAGCAGAAAATTACGCATGACAAACTAATGACATTAGCAATACTGGGTTGGTACCAGATGAAATCTAGACCCTAAATAATTATACATAAAGTCCTGGTTTTTGGCTGAGCCAGAGCTGGTTTCTATTTAGCAGCTAGAAGAGCACTGGGGTTTGGGTTCAGCTGGGATTTGTTATGAGAAGAACATTGATACCAGACCGATGTTTTCACTTGTTGCTGGAAGTTGAAGGACTTTGTGTTTTGCTGATCTGCAAGTGCAAAATCTAAGGAGGGTGATTAATATTTAAATTAATAAGCTAGATTGGCATGTGGATATGCCAATGGTATATTCCATATCATGTAATGCCATGGTTATTACATTAACGAGGGGGTCTCTTTTGGGGGGGTTCTCTTTCTCTCTCAGGCTCTCGCTCTCCCGGGATTGCTGTTTCGGCTCGGGATTGTCGCTCCTCTGGGTTCTTTTATCTGGGAATGGGCCAGGCTTGGTCCGTGCGTGGTGAGCAATGGTACTGGGCATCACTCATTTATGTATTTTTATTACTATTATTTTCATTATTATTTTAATATCATTATTATTTTAAGTCTTATTTTATTTCTATTATTAAATTGTTCTTATCTCACTCTATGAGTCTCCTTGTCCTTGCTCCCCAATTCTCACCCCTATTCCCTGGGGGGAGGGAGTGAACGAGCGGCTGTGTTTTGGCTGCCAGCCCAGTGAAACCACCACACATACAGAGTATGATCTGTGCAAGTCACAAATAAGCACTGTCTTGTACTTTCTGGACAAGATACAAAAAGAACCCCAAGTAAATGTGACTGGGAATTATGCTGTGAATATGTCTGAGAAATAGGTCTCTTTATTTTTATGATGAATGTACGAAACACCCTTCATGGTTGCAAATGCATTTGGCATACAAATGTTCTCCAAATGGTTTGGATAAGCAATTGTTGGTTTGTGAAACATTTACACGACCTTTAGTGTCACCATTTCCTACTGCTTTTTTGGCATGAGTGTGCAGACATCTCAGAGAGCGTGTGCTGCTTCTCCCTCCTCTGGATTTGTTTTAGAAGCTGAATTACAAATGACAAAAATATCTCAAAGGGATATTTTTGTTCCCAACTGCACACAAGGAATTGACACGGTTTCTGAAGGAAGCTGTAGTATTTGGGCCCTCTGGAGGTGTAGCAAGTGCATGGAAGGTAAAAACACATCTCCCTGATTCAACCCAACACCGAGTACAGCCTCTGGGTTGCTAGCAGTGTTACAGAGAGGGGCAAGCAGAAAGGGTGCTGAGCCAAAAAGCTGGAAACCCTCCAACTGCTTCTGCTGCAGCCACTGTTGTCATCCACAAAGAGGAGCTGGAGACCCATGACAGGGGGGTGGCACAAGGCGGTGTCTCCTGCAAGGAGCCCAAAGGGAAACCACGGATGGTGTTGTGGAGATTAAAGTATTTTCTGCAGCTCTTTTTGTAACTGCAGTGATGTTAATGTCACCTTAGGAGAGCACAGATTGTCCTCCCATCCAGAGGGCAGGAAGCCTTTCAGGGGACTCAGAACTGACGGTGCTGGCAGTACACCCACTTGCTCTGGTAGCCTGAGTGACAGAGTGTTGACAGAAGCATGTTGGTATAGAAAGAATATTACAGCATGGCTGTGCTTCAGAACTGGAGGACAAAATAAAGCATCTCATATAGTTGCCCTGTCTTTCATCACAGCGAAATCAGTTCCTGATGCCCTAGGGGTGGGAGAAATTTTCTCTCTGTTCCTGCACTGGGCTCCAAATTTCTTATATGAAATAAAAATCATACCATCAAAAATGTTTTAGTGAAGAGATGGATCCTTTTCAATAGGTGAATAGATTTTTTGCCTATTCCCCTTTCTTTTTCTTCTATTCTTTTTTCCTTTCCTGACAAAGGAGGGAAGAAGAGGTGTCTCGCATCATATGAGCACTAATAAAATGACATCAGGTTTACAGCTGCTTCACTAGATCCTCTGATTTTTATCCTGCTTTCATATTCCATGTGTGTGTCTGTGTGGTCACCCCTGAGACACAGATTTTTTGATGAGCAGGACAGTGGACTTTCATTAGTAAGGACATTTTTTCCCCCTTCAAAATAATTCCTTTTTCTTCTAATAAAAATTAATGTTATATTAATGTTCATATTATGATTATTTTATCTCCAATAACATCTCCTCCTAAATAGTCAAGAGATCACAAGTTTTGGAAAGTGCTGTGACACACTCTTATTTCCTTTCATTTCACTGTTATTCCAAGCTTTTTGTTTTGTTAGCACCAGAAACTATTGAATATAAGCAAATGTTCCTTAAGCACAATCACACTGACTGCTAGGTTAATAACAGTAACATCTTACCCTTCAATGACAACAGTGTAGTTCAAGAACCAAAACTGTTTAACTCCTGATATATTAATGATAAATACTGCTAAACTTGCAGTATATGGGACATAAAAACCTGTCAGTAAAATCTACCAGTATGCTGAGTATTATTTGCTTTTCAGTATTGCTGTATGTTAAGCTTGTAAATAAATTGTAAATAACACTGAGTAATTCTATTCTAAAAATGTGAGCAAAACCAACATTTAAAATCAATTATAAATTATAAAATCCAGGAAAATTGTAGGAATTCTTAGAAACAGTTACCATAGTATTTTTGGTCTTTTGGTTATCTGGTTCTGGAAAAGAAAATCAGAATTTGGAAGTGATTCATTTAAATTAAACATATAGATGAAATTATTTCATACATGCATATGAAAACAGCTGTATCTGGAAAAAGAATAAATCATTGTTTCCTAAAGTGGGTGGCAGATAAGTCACACTAGTATCTTTGTGAATTTCCTATTGCCTCAAAAATAAAATATTACTTTAGTTTCATGGCACAACATTCACTGCTTGTCTTTCCTACGTACCTAATCTATCAGTTGGACATGCTACTACACTGCTTAATTTAAGATACACGGTAAAATATTTTATAATATTGGCTTAAATATATATATAACTTTTCCTAGTCTGGAGCTTCTCAAAAGAATCATAGGAGCAGAAACCAGTCTCCAAAGAGGCAACACCTCTTTGATGAAACTGAAATGGACCATCACTTGCAAGGTAACACCTGCACAAAGCAGAACCTATGAAAAAGGGGACCAGACCTGTCTCAGTTTATGGAATAGTTGCCTATAAACACCAAGGATACAGAGTGGAGCTTGGGGAAAAAAGAAGGAGAACACTTTGGTTTCAACTTCCCCCTTTGAAGATGAGTTGGGCCATCTCAATCACAGAGGCTAAGAACATCAAAGACTGTGGGTATCAGAGCCTGTTGATAGCAAAAACCCTCGTGGTATCATTTACCCAAGGCTCAGCCGGTGTCTTGGATTCATAGACGATCTGAAATTGTGGCTAGAGTACCTAGTAGTCAAATATAAGCAAATTCTTGTGTGAAGCTTTAACATTTGCTTGGTATTTCAGCCTTGCAGTACTCCCACCACAGCAGTTCCCAGCTCCTGGCAGTGGGATCTGGTTGTAGTCTGCTGTGTTTCAGTCCAGAGACAGCCGCATTCCCCAGTCGCTGCTCTAGACTTCAGAAGTCAGGTACAGTGCCGACTGGAAACCTTCCAGCAAAATCTGCTCCAATAATGTGGAAAAAGTCATACAGCAGAGTTACCACCAGATTTTTCTCTTTTCTCCTTTTCTACTCATTCCCCATATCTATTAAAGACTAGGAGGAATTCCTCAGAAAACAAAGAAATGCTTCCTTAGTTTTATTAAAAACACATAAATTAATTTCATTATAAGTATAAAGTTGCTATTCACAGACAATTTTGCATTATGGGCTGTGCCTGGAAGAGAAAAAAAAAAATCATTGCTGAGATAACACAGTAGATGATCTAGAAGCAATTAGAGAGAAAGAATGAAAGAAAAAAAGTTAATTAAATCAGTCCTGAGACTCCCGACACAGATGAGCAGCTGCTGCCTGTTCAACCATTCTGGCTGCCCAAACACAGGAGTATTAATTGATTGGAGATAGTAAATTTTTACTATTTGTCTTTTCTCCCCCACTAGTTCTCGGTTAAAAGACTCAAACATAAGATGAGTCATTACAAAAAATGTAAACAAAAGTTAGTTCCTCACCAACATAAAAAAAAAAAATTAAAAATAAATCTATTAGGTCATTTAGCTGAGAGCAAAATGAGTAACTAATAAGGTAATCCAAACTAGTCTTTGAGTCAGTAGTGAATATCAGCTGTACAGGTGTTTCCAACTGTTACCTGCCAAACAAATCAGTTTATCTCCTCCCCACCTGCACTGGTGCCTCATCATCTCCGACAGTGAGAGCTGCAAAACTCAAAATACCTCGGCAGGTCTGGGCTGAGGAGACTCGGTGCTGCCTCAGCCCATTACAGACACAATAGCAGGGTGCAAAGACTATCTGGGAACTCTACCAAATTTAGATCCAATTATCTGCTCCTAGCACTTGCATATTACCATTAATTAGATTGAAGCAAATACTGTATTGAGGGTCATGGCATAGGCATCTTATTTAACATACCTCCCCTAACAGAGCTGCAAAGGCTGGGAAATGCACAGCAGTGAAGAAAGAGGATTTGTCTTTAACAGAGGTAAATTCCCAAACCAGTGCTACAGAGAGCTGGAAGTTTGTCAGACAGACTGACACTAGCCAAACCTCTCAAAAAGCAAAAACACTGCAGAAGTGAAACACAGAGTCCAAATTGATTTAATATTGAGCTAACATTGGGAGAAAATTTTTATTCTCATATGGCTCACATCCCAAACGCTCTCATTACTTAATAAGATAACAGTTAATGGCAGTAGGTTGTAAAATGACAGATTTTAGATAAATTCATTGACAGGAAATTGGGTATTTTTTGTCTAGGCTTCAAATACAGCCCATTTGGTTAAACCTGAAGTTGTCATGGGTAATATTTCACACACTGGAGGGCAAAATTGTCAGACTCAGTCAGCTTCCCATCTGAGTTTGTACTGGAAACAAACAGTCCCAGTTGGCACTAACTGGCATCCTCACTGGCAGCGTGAGGGAAAACTAAACCATGCCAGCTGCAGAGACAGCAAAACCCCCTGGAAGACAGATTTCTGCTGAGCAAGCCTGCGACAAGGGCAGGAGCAGGTATCAGTGCAAAAGCTTTTTCTGCTGTTTCTTAAGTAGATCCATGAGACTAATTGGGAGTTGGACCAATGCAGGGCAAACATTACTCAAATAATACCTACACTTATAAGTAACTATTTTGCTTGATCTGCATAACCTACACCAGTGTCTACAACCCAAAGGACTAATTAAAACATACAGAGGGCTCAAAGTATTATTTGACATTTATTCTGCCCTTCCAACAAAGCAAAGCTAAAAGAAGGAAGTATTGGCTTCATGGTCTGTAAAATGATCTGCATCTCTCAAAATACAGAAAAATGGAACATTTTATAAATTATCTATATCCATTTGCTGAAGGATTCTAACACTTTTTTTTTTTTTTGCTAATCCAGTGTGTTTTAGCAGTGCTAAATTCACGTTATTGCTGGGAGAGCAGGGAGTTAATTGATATTAAAAATTCCACTTGCAAATCCATTTCCTAGTTTGCACTCAATGAAAGATGCTTTCTTCTGTGGCAGATCTCAGAACAGACAGCTGAGCATGCTAGGAGCTATTTCCTTTTAACACGTCTGCATAACTGTCTTAGATTCAAATGGTTAAACGGGTAATACAGTATTTTGAGCAGTTATTTATGCATACGTTAAATTCTGTGCTCAATGTATTGTCCTGGTTTTGCTAGGATGGAGTTAATTTTCTTAGTATCTAGAATAGCTGTGTTTTGGATTCAGGGTGGGATTTGCTATGAGAAGAATGTTGATAACATGCTGATGTGTTTGGTTGTTGCTGGAAGTCCAAGGTCATCGTGTTTTGCTGGTCTGCAAGTGCAAAGGACTGGGAGGGGGGAAGCGCAGTAATTAGCAAACCCCAGATTGGCATTTGGATATGCCAGTGAGATATTCCATCTCCTATCCTGTCATGATCAGGACATTAACCAGCTGACCAGGAAGCTGGGGATTCTCTCAGGGGTCACTTGGGCTCTGGCTCTTCTGGAATTGCATTTTGGGTTTGGGGACTGTCTGTGCTCCGGGATCGCTGGCTGGGACAGGTTGGGCATCGGTCAGGGAGTGGTGAGCAACTGCACTGGGCATTGCTCATTTGCATATTCTGTTATTACCATTGTTGTTGTTTTATTTCAATTAGTAAATTGTTTTTATCTCAACCCATGAGTTTTCTCACTGGGTAAAAGTGAGAAAACTCTGTTTCTCTCCTCTGTTCCCTGGGGAGGGGGAGAGTGAGGGAACAGCTGTGTGTGGCTGCAGGCAAAGGAGTGAAACTTCTACACATGTAACATAGTGAGTGTGATTTTGATCTGTCGGAGATCTCACTTCCCAATGCTTTACTATATCTTCTCATAAAATCACAGGATCATAGGATGCTGTGAGCTGGAAGGGACCCACCAGGATGATGGAGTCCGACTCCTGTCCCTGCACAGGACAAGCCCAACATTCACACCATGTCCCTGAGGGCCTTGGCCAAATGCTGCTGGAATCTTGTCAGGCTTGGTGCCATCAGCACCTCCCTGGGGAGCCTGTGCCAGTGCTCCACCACCCTCTGCCTCAAGAACCTTTTCCTCATGGCCAACCTCCCCCTCCCCTGCCACATCTTCCTGCCATGGCCTCTGCTCCTGGCGTTGGTGGCCAGAGAGAAGAGCTCAGCGCCTGCCCCTCCTCTTCCCCCTGGGAGGAAGTTCTAGACCACCATGAGACCTGGAAATTCTGATTAAGAAGAAAATGATGCTTATTTTTTTTCAAGTAAATAGGAATTGGCAGGACTGGAATTTTCAAAAAAATAGGAATTGGCAGGACTGGGATCTAAATTCATGAGAATTTTGGTTTCTCTGAATGTCATAGACCATGTTACTCACAAAGATAGTTAAATACAAAGTAAACTTGATGTTATGCAATTAGATGGTTTAGATTGATTTGCATTAGAAAACACATTTTTTTCTCTAGGTTATGTACACTACACAATGTTGTTGACAGCAGCATTGCTGCATTACATGTTTTCTTCAACAAACATCTATCAAACTTTAACAGCTCAGTTATTAAGTACAGAGAAGCAGCAACTGGGGCTGTTAAATGCTTTCTCTGTAGATACTGTAGATTTCCTCAAAATCTATTTGGCAACATCCACAGAAGTTCTTCACATCAATGTCAAGAATGTCAGTGAGCCATGAACTACAGGAAAGGATTCTGTATATCCTCTGAAATGATATTTTCATCCCAGGAAGCATAGCACTATAGCATTAGATAAAGGAATTACATTTCAATGCAAGCAAATTAAGATCCAGCTGTCAAACTCCTGTTAGGGAAGCTGAATGCTTTCTAAGTTCACCAACTGTACCTGGAATCTGACTGAACTTTTTTCTCACTAGTCATCATTTCATTTTGTTATTCCTTCTCCTTTGCTAACTGACCACTTTATGAAAACAGAATGTCTGGTGAAAGGATTGCTTTTTGTTCACCATACTATTGTAAGAGATTCGGAGTTCTGGCTTGTTCAAACAAGCACCTGTTACTCTTGAAATTCTAAAACATTCAAAACAATGAATTTTTTTACAACTCCAGGGTAAGAGCCTTAGCCCTGACACAGTCATCTTGAGATCCACCTGTCTTAGAGATTTCGAAGCTGCTTTAGTTGTGAATCACTGAACCACAGAATTGCCTGGATTGGAAAAGCCTTTTAAGAACATTAAGCCCAACCATGAACCCAACACTGACCAGTCCCCACTGACCCATGTCCCTCAGCACTGTGTCTACACGACTCTTCAATCCCTCCAGGGATGGGGACTCCACCACTGCCCTGGGCAACCCCTTCCAATGCCTCAGAACCCTTTCAGCAAAGAAATTCTTCCTAAAAACAATCTTTGTTCTGGTTCTTATAAAGTCTTTATAGCCACGGAGAGGTATATAGAGCCATAGAGAGAGCCAGCATAGCTCTGTATGACCTCCCCCATTAGAGCTCCCATCTGGGAAAAGGCTGGAGAAAGGTGCTTACCAAGAACCCCGCTCTGCTCAGAGAATAGCTGGTCACTACACTGGTGTATAGAGGTTATTACTGATGTCATGCAACAGACATGGTAGACAGAAGTGCATGTCCACCATCTTAACTATGTGCTAACCAAATGGACTGAAGCAAGGGGCATTTGGGATAAAGTGGAACATTTTCAGAAGTGTCTAAATACAGTCTCAGAATAATTTTGAAAAACATGGTAAGACATTGGGTTTCATCATTTTTACAAAAGACCTAAGTTATTCTCACTCCTCATATTTTTGTGCAGTCAAATATTTGCTGCACTCACGTTCTGAGGTTCCAGGAAAGGACCTAAGCCAGCAGCATCTGCACAGTGCTCAGTATAACCTGATATAATTTTTCTGTTACCAGCCCCATTAGTACGGTGTCACTGACATTTTTGTATGCTTGATTTGTTCAGAGTGGCTTGAAAGAAACTTCATCTACTCACAAATGTAGTAGGTAGACACAGTCCCCCTTCTGGGAATAAGCTTTAGCTTCTTGAGCACATAAATGAGTTTGGGAGATTTAGACTCATCTCAAAAATAGGGTTTTGCTTCAGACTTTTCCCGTTTCAGATTAGACTGGAAATAGTGTGAGATTACACCTTTGTCAACAGCAATCTTTTGAGTGACAGTAAATGAAAATGTAGTCAAATAAGATTCATTATATGGATCCTAATGAGACTTCCTCACCAAGTTCTCTGAATTTAACAAACAGCAAAGGATGGTAAATTTTCAGTGAAGCCCTTGAGAAAATTAGAGTTTCCTTGTGATTAGTGTGCAACAATTTTTCTGGAGTTGCTGTTCAACAAATAATCTTCTTTGCTTCCTTTATTATTTGATTTTGTTTGGAAAACTAAACCACCAATACTAACCTTATTAATGTAACAGTTTATTATGTCTTCAAGGAAGATCACCTTTGTGACCCACAAATCTTCTCAGTGCTTTTGGATAACAATGTCATTCATGGTAAAAAATTATTATCTTTTGCTTTATCCTGAATGGCAAAGAGCAGATTATTAGCCATGCACTTGAAAAAATGAAGAGGAAAGAAGGGAGGGAAGAGGAGGAGAGGAAATACCAGTTAGTGTCTGGGTTTCCTAATTCTGCTTAAAACTGCTGGTTGCACAACCAGATATGCAAACCATTATTCCACATTTCTTTCATCTGCAGCCTGGCCATATCACAGCTTTAAAAAAAATAAATATAAGGAATTACTGACACAGTTGATTCTAAATGCAGTTTTTATCTGTGCACAAGTTGTTGACATCTGTGCAATTACCCATATTTTCTGCTCTGTCGTGTTGATGACACAGACAAACTTAGAAGTTGCTATTTCTGCATGTTCTACTTTTGTAGGCTTTTTTTCTTGGTTGTGAGAATGGACACCCATCAGTTTGTGTGCAACTGATTCTTCACCTAAAAAAGCAAAGCTTCCTGGGTAGAACTGTTGAAATATAGCTCTCTGGGCATGACCTGTGTATGATGTACTTTCCATACAGTAAGTGATTGCTGTCTAGAGTTTATGAGATAACATGGCAGAATTAAAGACCCTGGGCTGAATATATATGAAAAGTGTTGAAATGATGAGAGAATTCCTGCTGGTGGAGCTTGTATTGTTACTCAGTTAAAGCTTACAGTTTAAAATATATCTTGATTTGAATAATATGTGTCGCTGAGCTGGGTTCCAGGTATTGGATAGTAACCTCTCATGGTCACTGTTGACATCTTATTCCACTTTCAAACAAGAAAGGGAAAAAATAATCTTACATGATCTCTTTTAGTTACAAAGCAAACACACATCTGCTTTTGATATTGCACAAGTACAGATCTGTCAAAAAAACCCCAAAATATGTTTGTACAAAAATATTTGACTCTAATACTGCACTGATGGAAGTAACGGACACTGGAGATTTTACCAGGACAAATGGTATTTTTGGATGCAAAATGGAGACATTTTCCTGAGTGCATTAGTGTTTGATAAACAGTAACTGCTAAAGAACATGAGTAAGTGTTCAGTTCATCCTGACCAATAACACGTCAGATATGAGTAGTGTAGAATAGAAAGACGTAGAAATTGAAGAAACAACACTGTGGAGCATAAACACAATAGTTCTGCCAAAATGAAGGATCATATATTCTTCTTTTAGTAAAGAGAAATCCCTTTTCAGTACTGTAGAAAATGAGGGAGATGCACAGTTTTTAACAATACCCATTAAGCCATGGCATGCCCACTGGTGGGTGGAAGTGGTATTTTTTCCTTTCTTTATGTTTATGAATATGCCGATGCCTACGGTGAGAGCAATAAATCAACATTTCCAGTTTCATGCAGCCATATGGTGGCTTCTTTGTGTTCAGAATTCACAGCAGCAATAAGATTTCAGATCATTTCCAAAGTTATAAAAATGAGCCATGGTTCTGTGGCTGTTTCTAAGTAAACACTCTTCAGTTTCAAGTTTCTTTCCTATCTGATTCATCCATGAAATTTCCTCTGACCTAAACAGTGGCAAACCCTGCAGAATGAATTCACACATAGGGGTAACTGTAAATTCCTTGATCCACTGTCATAACAACGTGAAAATGTCTGATGTGTTGCCTTACCTATGCTAAGCAAACTCAGACCAGTTTGTCCTACTGACCAGGGACTGAGAAGAAGCAAATACCTCTTTTCACAATTAGTTTAATTCACAACAGAGAGGAAGCCTTAAATAAAGTCTGATTATGGTGCTGGTTTTGGCTGGGATAGAGTTAATTGAAATGCTCTATTTATGAATTTAAGCTCCAACATATGCAAGTATAATGAGCACTGTAAAAAAATAATATAATGAATCTCTATTATTTGGATTTACCATACTTTTTCCCAGTTTCAAAACAACTTCAGACTGATTTAATGCCATAACTGCCCAGAGTTAACTGAACTTGTTGAGTCATTGTTCTAACTCTGTATCTAATTATATTTTATTCTTCTGTACAAGTGCAAGTATAAACTGCATCATGCAATGGGCTTTAAAATAAAATGTTATCTTATATAGAAAATAAATATTATTTAAATATGTGTTAGATTAATAATATATATTAAATATGTCAAATAATATATTAGATAAATATAATGCAATAGACAAGATACATATATAGTATCAATTATAGCATATTATATTTGTAATTTAGAGTAACAACCTTAATTAATTTTCTTTACTAAAATTCTCAGATGTTTAAAAGCCATCAGTGCTTTTAGACAGAGCTGACTGAAATTAAAAAAAAATCATTATAAAAAGTTTGATATTTTAAAAACTGAGTTAAAATACTGTTTATTCCCTGCTCTTCAGTATGACAAATGCACTCACTCAAAGTACCTGGCTTACCTGAGTGCTTGTAACATTTTAAGCTGTAAGAAACCTGTTGGGATGATTATGTTTCTTACAGGCTCTCTAATTTTTTCCATTTAGCATATAGGAATTACTATACGGATCACAAGTAGTCCACTAATCCTAACCTGAACTGCATTTTATCAAAGAAGGTGAATTACCCATGAAAGAAAAGTAATGGTTTTAAAACAATGATGCAAACTACATAGAAGTCATTGAAGATTCTTGAACATGTTAATCTAACACAAATTGGATTCAAATGTAACGTTTAAGACAAGAGAAAAAAGGTACATAATCTTGTAATTCTTGTGGAGCACGATTTCTGAGGTGTTGTGTACTAATTGCTTAGATTAACGTCAGCTGGAATTAGTAAATCAACAACCCATACTGCCTCTCATCTGCCCTGCATTTTATTAGGTGCTGGTTTTAATATTGATATAGCCAGTACACTCCAGAATGTCTGAGAGATTTGCTTCATATGGGTTTTTGCATAAAATACCCAATATACTCTGTGAATAAGATTAATAGTGTTTGTGACCTCCTCATGGACTGAGATCTCTTAACATATTAAGTGGGAGTAGGAAATGGAAGTATTAGAATACGAGAATTAATCATCCAGACCAGATGAAAAGCCTGGCTGGATATCCTTAGACATTTATCAGCAGCAGGTGAGCAAGGAATAAGGCAAGAAAAAGTGAGATATAGAGATATATATGTATGTGTATATATATATATGTAATGATTCTCCTGTTGGAATACTCACTCAGTTTCCTGGAATGAATGGTGTACAAATTTTCTTATCTGGAAACACTGTCATGTTTAATGGCCAACAACAGAGATATCCTTCGAACTCATTCCTATTATTGAGCTTTTGTGACAAAGTGCTGTACAAATAACTACTTACCATAAAGTGTGAAACATGAAAAAGTAGTTTCCTATAAGTGCTTCCTTTGAAACTGCAATCAGATCATTTCCTAGAACACCTTACTTCATTCATTATAAAATAAATAAGTGCTTATTTTCTTTCACCTTCTTCAAAGTCTTCATATATTAATAGATTTTTATTATATTATTTAAATAAACAGTGGTAGTCTATTTAATTTCTTTCTAGAGTTCTATGCAGCCATGATAATAAAGCAATGAGAATTTACTCTTTCAAGTAATAATGAGGCAAAGCTCCACCTTGAGCCAACACTGAATTCCATAGGACACTTTCAGGTTGGGCAGGCTTGGTGTAAGTCACAAAATGGATGCTTTGTTCCATGATATAGGTGGTAATACTGTACTGTCAGGGAAAGGATTACATTTTTGTGAAGAGCTTTGAGAGCTTTCAGAATTAACATAATTATATAATTATTTGCATAGTTTAAAGTAATTGCATACATACTTCTACAGTGTAGCCCTCAGTGGATAAGTTCACCATTAGCAGTTGCCCAGTGTCCAGGAAAAAATACCTTTAGGATCTCTGGAGTCATCCTTGGTGAATTCAGTGTTATATATTTCTAATGTACCCAGGGTTACTATTTTCTGATTTTAATTCACATTGTTATGGCTCAGCCCTACGAAGATGTGTAACACATGTGAGTGTAGCACTGAAGTCACCAGTTTGATGGTACTATTCACACGCAGAAAAGTGAGCTTTATATTAATCTTTGCAGGGCTGGGCCAGTGAGAAGAGGCACCACCAACGACTATGCAAAGCAGCTTCAGAAGGACACACACAGTTCTGAGTTGACTTTGAACATTTACTTACTTCCTTTGTGGATGTCTGCTGACATTTATTGCAGCTGTGAAACCACCTTCGGCCATAAGCAAAAGTCAGACACAGAAAGAAGTGAAATGTCAGATTTTTCTCCTTTCCACAAAACTGCGAAAAGTTTAGTTTTCACTTTACTTAAGATGCTTTTCACACATAAGATTGTAATTAGTGAGTTGATGCTGGTGTGCAATACCCTCAGCCAACAAGTTATAGATAATTTATAGATAATTTATAGATAGATGTGGTTGTAAGTGTCAGGAAGGAAAATGTACTTATTTGCATTCAAAATTATAAAGGTTTTTAAGCATTTCACTGTTTAGTTTGTAAAGATCAGTGACACAAGTTTGGGCACTGTGGGCTCAGGACACAAAGCTGTGAGAGAAGCATCTGTTCTCTGACAGACTCGGTGGGTGTTGAACCCACAGCTCCAAAGTTGCTTCTGGATCCACCTCTTGTTCAACCACTGACCCTTCTGAGGACTTTTTTTTTTCTTTCACATACCTTGGTCTTACAGGAATTTAGATTCTTCTCTTTATTAAAGGTTATGCTCCTATTCAGGTCTTTAATGAAAGCTAAATCCGATCTCTCCCTTCAACCTGTTAAAATGATGGAAAATTCGGTTATCCACAAGTATCACTCATATATATAAAAAAATATGTATTATATATAGATAGATTGCACTTTTTTATATATATATATAAAATATATTATATATAGATATACAAATATCTAAATATATACTATATATATAATATGTATTATATATAATTAGATATTTATATATTTGTATATCTAAATATATATAATATGTATGATATATAATTAGATATTTTAATATATAATATATAATAGACATATTAAAAATACGTTATATATTTAGATATATAAATAAATAAATGTTGCAGTCTTCTTTATAGTAAATGGGGTCTGATTTGGATATACAGAGCCATAAATTCAATGTATAGCTATAGTTATGTGCCCAGTCTTTATGTAAGTGAATATTGCACCTCACACGGAGTGACTCACAGCAGCTTTGTCACCAGTCGGGTGTACATAAAGCTTAAGAAATGAAATACACCGGCGCTGTTTGTTTCCGCTGCAGTGAGAGGACATCCCGCTGCCTCGTTCCGTGTGGTGACACTGATCTAGCTCTCAGGGAGTAAAATATCAGTCACTAAATGGTGTTTTTTTTGATGAAGCCACCGAGGTGAAGGGCCCCGGAGCCGGGGGATCACGGCGGGTTAAAGCGCCGGTGAGCGCGGGTGGCCCTGACCCGCCCGGGAGCGGGAAGCGCGAGCTGCTGAGGGGCGGCCGCGCTGCCTCAGCCTGGGCGGGAAGCGAAGCGCCTCGCGCCCCTCAGCCGCCCTCAGGGAGCTCGCGCGGGCAGGGCGGGCTGAGGGCAGGGCGCTGGACCCTTCCCGGCTCCATAAGGTTCACTCAGACAGTGGTCGCCGCCGTCTGGAGTGCCTCAGCTTGTCACTGGTACCAGAAGGCAGCAGGGACAACACCTGTGTGCGCTGTGACCAGGTGAAGGATCTGCTCAGCGTGGTGGCAGAGCTGGAAGAGGTGGAAAGGTTAAGGAGCACCAGGGAGCGTGAGAGGGAGATGGATTGGTGGTGCTGCACCCTGCCATCCCTGAGGGAAAGGCACACAAGAAGCTCCTCAGAAACAAGCTCCAAAGGCTTCACAAGAGGAAATCTCCTACCCTCTTGCCACCAGGCAGAAGGAGGGGACCTAAGAGACAGAGGGGACCTAACCCAGGTTGGCAGGTGAATCTCCTCCCTGTCTACTCTGCCCTCCCAGTTGCTCTTACACAACAGATCCGAGGCTCTGGAAGTTGAGGGCCAGGCAAATGAAGATGTCGATGAAGGTCTATCAGGGGTTGCCTAGGGCGAGCCAGTCAGCCCCACACATTCTGATTGCCTCTGTTAAAAACAAAGAAACAAATAAACAAAAAAAAACCAACCCAAAAAACCTGAGTCCCTTCTGAGGGGACCAGAGGAGCCAATATGCCAACCAGACCCACCCCACAGAGAAGTCTGCTGCTTCCCTGGACCCCAGGTGAGCGATGTCACCGGGAAACTCCCTGGTCTGGTGCAGCCCTCTGATTATTACCCACTCCGGGTTGTGCAGGTTGGAACTGGTGAGGTCGTGGAAAGAAGTCCAAAAACCATCAAAAGAGACTTCAGGGCACTGGGGCAATTGCTTGAAAGATCAGGGGCACAGAAGCATTAAAGGCGCAAAAGCTGGATGTCCCCATGTGCCACAAGACGAACTGGCGGGGAAGATGACTGACCTGGCTCCCCAAACAGGGAACTTTTGCTGGGACTCAGGAAAAAAAAGAATTTACCATCTCCTTGGGTCAGGCAACTCAAGAAGAGTACAGGCATCTCGTTAGGTCATGCAGAGAGAAAATTAGAAAGGCAAAAGCAAAGCTGGAACTCAATCTGGCCACTGTCATAAGAGACAACAAAAAGTGTTTTTACAAAAGATCATGGAGAAGTTCATCTTGAGTGCACTCACACGATGTGTGCAGGACAACCAGGGGATGGGTCCCTGAAAGGCAGGTCCTGCTTGACCAACCTGATCTCCTTCCATGACCGGCTGACCTGCCTAATGGATGAGGGTAAGGCTGTGGATGTTGCCTACCTGGACTTTAGAGTTCAAGAGCTCACTTCCTTGTAGTGAGAGTGACATGTTATATATGACATATATTCAAAGCCAAATTGTTTGAGAGAGTTATATCTATTTTCTAAAGCACAAAATCCTGCCTTTCTTGATATCAATCAATTTAGGTTTTGTGGACAAAATATGTCACCTGTTCTGCAATCAGTAATAGCTTAGCTCGTATAATAAGATGTACTTAACACATTCTAAAAGCCCTACATAAATTTAAGAGGATATGCAGTGACTCAAGCAGGTTTTAAGTGGTATGCAAACTTATTAGTCATGCATTAGTCCTACAAACATGGGAGCAGGAGCATACAGCAGCTGAATGGCACCCACAATTTTGGTGGTCATTAATTGAATGTTCAGTTTTATCAAAAGCTAAGCAGTGAAATTAGAACTGTTTCTGAGTGGACTGTTTGCACAGTCTTAGACCAGTGCAACACATTCAGTGGTTTCTGATTTTCACTGTTGGCAACTGATAAAACCAAAAATAGTTTTGTCTAGAATTTATTTTTCGGCTTTTCTCTTTGTTAGTTTTTATCACAATGCTGTGTGTTTTTTCAGATGCACACTCCAAAGCTTTTCTTCTGCCCATAAGGAAAACCACAACATATAAATATTTACAGAACTTCATAATTATGTAACACTGTTTCTTTGACATATTTGGTGCTCATTCCACCTTAATGCATAATCTAGATTTTCAGATAAGGCACGATGTTCAGCATAAGCAAGAATAAGAGGAGAGGCTGAGAAGAAAGTAAAGTAAAGAAATATGACTAATGCAAAGGAGTAAATAATAACTCAGATAATGAGGCATGTAAAGTCATAGTGAATGTTGACTGCAGGGAGTTGAGTATTTCTACTAGCTTATGTGTTTGTCTGTTTCATATTCCTCCAGACCAAAAAAAGATTATTTCATCTTCAAACCCCCTCCAGACATCTTTTTAACCCACTTTTAGCTTTCTTGTAGCTTCTGGAAGAACTTAGAAAGAATTAGCAGATATGGCTAATTCAGCAGAAATGAAAACCAAAGAGAACTCCATCCCATGGGAACAGTGATGCGTCTGGCTTGGCAGGAGATGATTTCTTGGCAGTAGCATCTTACAGAGACATATGTTGCATGGGAGGATGGGCTAGCTTTGCCATATTTTCTCTCTCAAAAATCATCCTATATAGATTTCCAAAGAAAAGAATTCAAAAGTAAATGTATTCATTGTATTTGCAACTTTTTAAGCAAAGGATGAGAATGAAGAAGTGAGCTTTGAGAAAAAGCAGGCTGGCCTGAATGTTTAAAATCTTTTAACCTTAAATGGAAGGGAAAAAGGATTTTCTTCAGGCCAAAAGTTAAAATACAAGCTTTGGGAAATGTTTTGGCTGCTAACATTCATCTGAGAGTGAAGAAAGTGCCAAATTGTGGAGAGCTTGAAGCTTTTATAAGGCCTGGAATTGCATTCAGTTCTGCCAAAGGTTTTAAGCATAAACATGTTGACCAGGTTGGTAGAGTGGTTGGCTCAAGGATCAGGTTATGTATAAACCATAACACACTGTTTTAATTGAAGGATCTCAAAGCACATCGTGGACATTCACTGTTTGAGAGTAAAAATATTGGGAGTTCAGAAAGCAATATTCACTGTCCTGAGGAATAAGCTTTTCCTTCTGTGTATAAAAAGGTCCTTTAGTTTCCATGTTTGTGTACTTTGCTGACAAAACAGGATCTCATCCCTGTAAAGGTTTTGCTTCACGTTGTTTCATAATTATGCAATGCAGAACTCCTACTTTGGGGACAGGGAGATTAATGAAGGGGTTTGGAGGATGGCTGTTATCTGTAGTCCTTTTAAATGTCCTGAATTGTGGTTTTTTTCTCTGATTAGGTCTATTAGGTGTGAATTTCATCCACAGAACTCTTGTTACTCTTAATACAAAATCAGGATGCTGATAAAGGATTATATGGTAAGATGAAAAAAAATCATCATCTTAGAGGAAAATAAAGTCAAATAGGAATCTCCCTGCTTTGCTTATCAATTATATACACAGAGCTGACACAGCTTAATTCGTGCTCATTTATACCTCCGGATTAGTTTTCTTCAGTGACTGCCCAAAGCTTTAACTGACCAATGGTTGTTTTGTCAAAGCAGCAAAATAAACCAAAACAATGTCCTTCAGAGAGTCCTGGTGATCTTCACATGGTGTTATAATAACAGCTTGAAGATCCTTGCCCTGTCTCTTGACATACTCTTCTCTCACTAAGTTTTGATATATTTTTTATATTAGTGGCCCCAAGTCTTTGTCTATGCTAGAGAGAGTGACAAGGTTTCAGAAGAGGCTTTGGAGATGAAAATGCTGAAGAGTTTTGACAGTGACAGAGCGCCCCGGGGTCCCTACAATTCTGCCACAACAAAAAGCCTGCTATTGAAATCAGTGAGTGGTTCCACAGCTATCTGTTCACTGCACAGAAAAGAGAGACGGTGTGTGTGCTCATTGCTTCTGCACTTGAGCCTGGGAAACTAGCGAAATGTGGGAGTGATTTTTTTTCTTATTTTGCTCTCTTGAGATGTGAAAGGCATAAACAGAGCTACTTTTTTTCCCCCTGTTCTCAGTTTTTCTGCTCTTCCCTCGTCTTTCTTGTTAAAGCACTTTTATAAATGAGACACTGAATATTTTGAAAAGGGAAAAAAAAATAATACATTCTTTCAGTGTTACCCTAAGGACATGCGTTGTGACTGGGATGCTGATTACTATGCGGTATTTATTGTGAAAGAACTTCAATAACACTAAAGTTCAGAGATAGTAACGGTTGGTAGGGAAAGAAAGAGGCAGAGATAGACTTTTAAAGCCTTCAGATATGTGAAGGGCGCTTGTGAGGTGTGGCTGGTCCTCTGGGAGATGGAGAGAACAGGCTCTGAAATGAGAGAAATGTCCTATAACTACCAGCAACACTGAACCAGCTGAGGATGAGGGGGAAAGGGAAATTTTATGTAGTACCGGTAGTAAGACTCAGTGTCAAGGAATCTGTAGGAGACAGGACTTAATTTGGATTAAAAAAAATGGGATAGAAATAGTAAAATACATGTGAAGACTAATTCAGTGGTAAAGTCAGTAATCTGCATGAAAAAAGAAGAAAGAAATAGTATGTAGCACACAGAGATACAGCTTCCAGATTCAACCTATGAGAGTATTTACTGGGTGGAAGCCCCCTGCCTGTGTGGTGTCTGCGTTGCATGCCTGTGGGTGCTTGGGTGCCTGCAAGAAGAGGGAAAGACAACATTTTTGAAGATGTGATGATTTTTGACTCAGGTATGTTCATTTTTATAACCTGTGAAGCTGTCGATCACTAAATTGATCCTTTACCAGAATGTCCTAAATACCAATCAGCAAAGCTTGCAGATTAAGACTGATGACTGACATTTCAAATATTGACCCTGCTTATAGCAGTGCTACTTCACCCCAGCTCATGTGTCTGAAGATGCCTCTCTAGCTCACAGAGGAAATCCTTTACATCTTGAAAGCTTGGTATGAGAAGTGGAATAGTGTTAAAAAGCTCTTAAGTGACCATGAGGCTCATTATGAAGCCACAAACATACTTTAATTTTACAAAATTAGGCAGACTTTTCAGAATCCAATTGTGTGTTCATACTTGGGCTTTGCCAAAAGCCAGACGTTAATATTATTAAAACAGTGAACATCAGCAAGATGAAGTGCAAGTACAATCTGAGAAAATTCCTCTCTAAGTTTGTAAACAGGGGGGGACAAAACATATGGAGCAAGAAATTAGTAAAAAACTGACAGTTTTTGACCAGGAACAAACCCAGGAGTAAGTCTCATGGTAGCCACAGAAAACATCCTTAATAAAAATATTTCCATTTATACTTCAGCTTCTAAATAATTTTCTTCTTTTTTTTCTCCCTCCACTCTCTGTTTTACTCTTTGTTCTCATGGCAATTGAATATTGAGTGGAAATGTGCAATTTGATAATAAGAATCAGATGAAGCAATGGCTATAATTTCAGGTGAGGCCTTGTACTGTAGAGGTATCAAATCAAATGCAAAGGGAAACAAATTAGCGTGTCTAACTGCTCTCCATCTCTTTCCCGCTGGCGATGCCGAGTCCTTAGCAAATCAAAACAGATATTCACACACGCTTTGAAAGACGGGAATAACTTTACTGCCTGCGCTTTATTGCCATTTCTAGATCAAATGTCTATTCATGATAAAGTGCTGTGATCTGTGAAGATTGCTTAGCAGCTGAGACTCATGGACATTTCTCTTTGAAGACAAACAATTGTCCTACCAATTATACCTGATCAGCTTTATGTGCATTTATATAAGCAGAGGTTACAGGGTGCACCTCATTAATTATTCTGACACAATCATCTGGCTTGTTTCTGCAAGTCGCTTGGTGATCGTTCATGATAGCAACACAACACCTAAGCATTGCTCCTGAATTCCTTAGTCAGTCCAGGGCACTTCAGGAAAAGCCTGCTGCTAAATTTCTTTTCCCACAAACACAACGTGCACGTGTGTGTTTTTGTCTGTTATATTGGTTTTTCATTAACCAGCAACAAAGATTTGGAGAAACTCTCACGCAAACGGATTTTAGTATGCAAAACCAGCAAGAAGCATGCAACCTCAGAAAGCACTGAACACTCAAATCTAAGAAATCATTCTTATGGTAAATGAAAAAAAAATAATCCAAATTTAAAATATTCTCTATAGGACAGGGTTTTTGCAATGTATTTTGCAAACTAAGCGGTGTTTTCAAGATATAAGGTCCTCAAGCATGTGCCCAAATATCAGGATATTCTTTGCGAGGAATAAGAAGTTCAAAATCTGAATACATGTCCACATCAGCAAATTTTTTTCTACGTAGAGATTTCATTTCCATGTCATTCTCCACTGAGTGGTGAATAATTGGATGTGGAAACAAAAGAATTTTCTTTGTGGCTGGTGAGAAATTAATAGACTTTCTCCAAACAGCTCCCACCCTTTACAGCTGATATATATTAAATGCGCTTTGACCTAGAACTGTGGCATCAAGGACAAAAACCTTCTCTGTATTTCATGTAGCACCTCACCACTAAAGTGGTTTGCTACCAAATTCAAGTTCATTAGAAAAGGGAAAAGAATTACGATTAGCCTGCAATTCATATCAAGGTATACGTGCTGACTAAATCAACTGCTGGCAATTAATCACATTAATGACAGGATGAAGGGTCAAACTAGTCAAGATCAAAACAAGACAGACCACCAGGACTTTATCAGTAGTTGACTCCTGTGTTTCTCCTTCTCTGACATCAACAGTGCCTTGTTCCGTTGGACTTCTTTGCCCAGCTCCTGAATAGGACATCTAATTGAGCTCAGTAAGTGGAACTTAGACTTGAAAAGACACTCCAATTTGCTGATCAATACTGATGTGAGAAGCACACTCTTTATCTTTACCTTCATATTTATCTATTCTTTTTCTCCATGGTAATTGCATCTATCATAACTGCACATCCTTAGATGTATCTATCTTTAGGTTTTAAAATGTCCTAACAAAAATCATTTGTTTCCTACCTGAAATACAGGAAGTCTCATTAGAAGAACATGCTGTAGTAGTCCCAGTTAAAACAAAAAGACAATTATGTCCAGATCATAAAGAAGGCTGTTCAGGAAACAAACTGCCAAAAGAAAAGGAGAGCTTGCTGCAAGTAAACTGTGCATCTAAAACCGTACTTGAGTCTTCTGTCAGCATTTTTAGATCTACAAGTGTTTCTCTTGTTTTACCCATTTAAGGCTTCTTGTGGCAATTAGTGATTCTCTCTTTCTGGCATTATTTCATACAAAATCAGAGATTTTTGTGACCTTTGATTTGGCTTCTTTAAGACTTTAATAGTTGATGGAAATTTCTGGTGAAACATCACTGAATTCGATGCTTCTCTGTTCACAAATAGGTTCATCCAGTAGGATTTTTCTTTTTCCCCAGTAGTTGGTGTTAACAATTTCAATGTGATTGACATAGTTTTAAAAGAAAGGGAAAAAAGACACTACTCTGGAATTAAGAAGACATTTGCTGGTTTAGACTCTGAATATAGCTTACACAGAGAATAGGAGTGGGTAAATTACTGTGGAATGATTTGGTTTATCATCACTTACAGAAAAGGTACTGGGAAGGACAGATGTGTTCCTGATTGTATTTGGAAAATGACATGCTGCAAGAGAGTGCCTGATATAAGGGACAATGTGAATTTTCACCTGCCAAACAATCACACTCCCACCAACTTGGTGTCATCTGCAAACTGACTGGGAGTGCACTCGATCCCCTTGTCCAGATCACTGATAAAGTATTAATCAGAACTGGTCCCAGTACTGACCTCAATTTTGAATCTACAGTCACCAGAACAATTTTGTCATCCCCAAAGTAGTTTGGTTTTGGTTTTTGTTTGTTTGTTTGTTTTTCCTTCAGTTGATATCCAACCTGAACCCCAAGTGGTTGTAGGTTCCCCTGTGGAAACTGGGGCACTGAACTCAAAGAAGTTTGCACAGCTCTCTCAACAGGAAATCCAAATATGACAAGGCATGTGGGACCTCTTCCAGGTCTCATATATACATCAATAAAGGAGATTCATGTCCCCTGTCTTCCATCACTCACACTGAAAAATGAGTGTCCACTTTATTTAAAAGGTGCACTCACAAGAAATGTAGGTTTATTTACAATATTTAGTAACTCATATTGAGCTAAGAGTTCTAGGATTAGCTTTTAAAAGAAATCTGAAATCCAAGAAAAATTATGAATAAACTGATTAGCAGTGATCTAAGAATAGAATAATCTAGAAATATAACATCATTCAGCCTTTTTGCAAGCTATAAACATCTGCTGTAATCATAATTACTACAAATTTCTGAGTGTGGGAACATGCAACACTGAGTAACACTGTCAAAATAGGTTTATATTTCAAACGATGGTAAATTTGGGTGTAAACTGCTTCCCAGACTAGAGTCATAATGAGATATATTTTGGAAAGATGCATACAGTCCTACACAATAAATCCTATTTTCAGGCTTCCTATGCCAAAGAACAAACAAAACAACTGCTATCCCGCAGTGATGGAAATAAGTAGCTTTCTGCTCTATATGAGGCCATTTTCCAAAGTCAGGATGTTCTTCAGCTTATGATACGGTATATATTTAGTGTTTATATGCACATACATAAACCTGCCATGAAAAATGAAAGGTAAAAAAATCTGCATTAGTTACCCACACAGTCTAGACAGTGAAGAACTGCCATCACTTCTCACTAGGAAATAAAATAGAGAAATTTGCTGAACAGGAGGAAAATTGACAACTCTGTGAGAAAGATGGAAACAAAGACACCGAGTCATCAAGATAGACAGATAACTGACAGCATGAGCAGCAAATAGGCAAAAAACCCCTCTACATATTTTTATTATTCAATAAGAAATACCCTCAAGAACAACACAGATATGGAAGGCAGACACTACATCACAATAACGATCCCAGTTAAACACGTATAGGATTCACTGATACGGGTTAAATGGAGTTATTGCCAACTGCAGGTCACTGCACCTGCTCACTATAAAGTGAGAAGGGAGCCTTGGAGGTTTTGTGGAGGGTAGATGTGTGATTTGGTTAAGGCTGTAGCTGACTGCTGAGGCCACATCTGGAGTACTGCATCCAGTTCTGGGCTCCTCAGTTCAAGAGGGACAAGGATCTTCTGGAGAGAGTCCAGAGGAGGCCACAGAGATTATGAGGGGCTGGAGCATCTCCCATGTGAGGAGAGGCTGAGAGAGCTGGGGCTGTTCAGCCTTGAGAAGAGCAGACTGAGGACCTGATTAATGTCTATAAATACCTGAAGTGTGGGGGCCAATAGATGGGGACAAACTCTGCTCAGTGGTGCCCAGTGACAGGACAAATGGCAATGGGCACAAACTGGAACACCAGGAGTTCCAGACAAACTTAAGGGAAAACCTCTTCCCTGTGAGGGTGCCAGAGCCCTGGGACAGGCTGCCCAGAGAGGGTGTGGAGTCTCCATCTCTGGAGATGTTCAAACCCACCTGGACACTTTCCTGTGCAAGCTGGTGTAGGGAACCTGCTTTGGCAGGGGGTTGGACTGGATGATCTCCTGAGCTCCCTTCCAACCCCACCAGTCTGTGCCTCTGTGACTGAAAACCTGCCAGAATCAGAACAGTAAGGCAGTTGTCTGCCTGGTCTTAAGGAGTCCTTTGGTGAAATGGGGAAAGGGGGCTTTCAGAAAGGCAAGCTCTGTACATGGAAATGGAGCATGAAAACAGAAAGCCTCTTTGTTTTGTGGAGTTTCAGGGTTTCTGTGGTGTAAATCTATACAGGTGGATGGGCTTGTGTCTCTGTGGGAGCCTGCAGTGATCTATTTATATCTAAGGGAGAGAAAAGCTCTTTAAAGTCAAAGAGGAGGATTGGCAGCTTAGTCATAAAAAAAGTCTCTGAGGGGGGAAATGCTGCCCAGTAGGTGAAATAGTTAAAGGCCCTTGCTTCTTGTGGTTATACTTTTAGTTAAAACTTTTATGCACAAGTGTTTGAATTTCCTAATAGGCTTTACTACCTAGGCAACTGGAGTGAGAAGGAAGTTCTGAGACTTCCCCTCAATTAAAGGTAATTGAAGCAGATCGATTCACACCTCCTGGGGCAGCAGGTTCTGGAAGGCACTCTTCTGAGCCTCCTATGGAAACATAGTTGATTCAGGAGCAGCAGAAACAAGCAGCTTATTCTTTTTGAAAATATTATTTCTAAGTAAACATTTCCAGAGAGAACTCAGGCCAAAGAAGAAAATAGGTGTTTTGACTAGTGATCAATTCCAAACTGCACATTGCCACCAGGTCTTGCATTTTGATTGCTTCTCTGAGCTCATCATAGCATTGTGCTAACTCAGAGATGACCACTCCCTACAAATAGTTGAAACCAATCATACACTGTCATAATTAAAATCCACATCTTAATACTTGCATGTTAGTGCAAACATCTAATAACAATGCTTGTTTTCTCTTTGCTAAAATTTTATGTTAGGACTAAAAGATGAGGAAAGAAAAGTCCCTGCTGGCTGTTAACTGGACAGTGGTGGCTGCTCCTCGTCTGTCTCAGCTGTGCTGTGAGTGCATTCTGTAGAATTGAGCCATCTCTTTAAGGCAAACCTGTCACAGGTGGATAACCTGGCTTGCCAAATGCAGGTACCTGGAGACAGAGGATTCATGACTCTCAACTCTGTTGTCCAGGCAGTAAATCAAAACCAAAATACCTTTTTTATTTTTTATATTTACCCTATAACCACATAGCATAGTAACTATTGCTTTTGACCTAGTGAGTTTTCTAAAGCAGAGCTGGACCCTAAATTTCACTGCAATGCAACAATACTAACCACAGAGAGATTACCCAGCACCAGCAGGGTAAGTTGGCTGAAGGGGCAATGAGGTATGTTTACTGCCTGAGCTCCAGCGATGTGTTCCTGGAACATTATCTGGTGCCTGTTGATGGTCTATGGATAAAATGTGGATTAAAGCCAAATCTAACACACCTACTGCTGTAAAGTTTGCACTTGGTGGAATAGAAAAAAAATCTATTTTCAGTGACTCTAAACAAACACTCCTTTCATGCTAAGTAAATGGCAAAAAGATTACTTGTGTTATTAAAAAGTCACTCCACTTGTAATAACTACTGCTTATTTTTTTATTTTCTTTGTTAATTTTCAGTGTTTAAGCAACAACAGATACTTTCTCCATCAAATGATTAAGCATATTTCTTGTAGATTCTAGAGTCTGTGTGTCTGATTCAAAAGCAGAAGTGTGTATTTTTTTTACCCAAACCATATGTGATTTAAAGTCTTATGCATGTAGGTGACATTGCTCTTGGGAATTTGTCTAGGAGAGTAAGTAAGACTAATTACATGTGCAACTACCCTTGCAATGCTAAGGGAAGGGTTTCTCCTGCACATCTGCCTGCAGGATATCAAGACCTTTGGAATACAGTCTGTGAGCTACTGGAATAAAGTTGGACTTTAAGAGCATTAATGTGAGAAATATTTAAATGGGGAAAGTCTCAGGACTAATTGTGGTTGCAGGCTTAGCAGACAAGCTTTTCATTGGCAAGAGGGTGTAACTGCAATAAGTATTTTGAAAGAGCAAGAACTTTAACTGAAAAGTCTTAAACTTATTGTCTATAGTATTGTGTGACTGTCAGCACATACAATAAAAAATAACAAACACCCTATTACATAGTGCAATACTTAAAATATAAGTTTTCATAATTGAATGGCTATTCCCCACCACTGCAGCACTGCACTTCCCTGGATTTTCTTATGCAAGGTCACTCACCAAGTTATTACAAAATACTTGTGTTTTGTTTATATAGAGGATCAATCACTGCACAGACTCACTAGTGTGACTTGGAGAAATATCAGCAGGTCCTGAATTACTGGTGTAAGCAGTACAGAAAATAGTCTATGCATTCATGGCTATTTAAGTGATTTGACTTAAAAGAAAAATATGCTTTAAAAGACTTGATCCGATAGTACATGAAGACTGATTTTTATAATAACAGGAAAATATTCTTTTTAAGCTCTTTGCAGGCTGTTTGCTACTCATTAAGTCTGTCTTTTAGAATTTTATAGTTAGATACCAATACAAAACTGATTAAGAGACTCTGGTAGAGAGCCCTCATCAACAGCACTTTACAAAGAATAATTAATCCTGTGACTATCATTCCTAAATCACGTACTTTTGGAGGTCTTCAGAGTTTCAGAAGCTGTCTTTGTCAGGATCTGGGAGTAAACCAGCACTGTACTAGTAAGGGAATGTGATCCTTCTTTACTCTGAAAGAGAATGGTTTTTCTACATGTGGATTGACTGGTATCTTAGGGAAGATTTGGCACAGCCTAAGGGCTCTTTTTTTAATTATTTATGTCAAGACAACATGTTAATTTCCTAAGGTTAATTTTCTTATTTCACTGGCATCCTCTTCTAAATCAGGATCTTTAATCAGAAGTTCCAGGACCCCTCCTTTCTAACATAAATTTTGCTAATAGGAGTTTTTTAAGCTTTATTAAGAATAAATAATGAGGTCTTAGTGATTTTTTTTTTCCTAGTACCTTGCTGAAGGGAAAAACCACTAATCAGTGTGCTGAACAGTAAACTGGTTACTTATCTTTGGGTAATCCAAAGGTTTATCTGTAGGATTACCTGATGAGTCACCAGAATGGACATAATTAATGGTTCTGCATAAGGAGTCAAAATAATTCTGTAGATTTCCATATATTTATTCATTTTTATTATCAATGTTGTGATTTTTGACTGGCATGAGCATGAAGGTAAATCAAAGACACGCTACTATATCCAATAGTGTATTAAATTGAAGAAGTTAGAGCATGAAGACTCAGATTACTTCTTCCTACCTTGTAATTTGTCTTGCAATGTCCATTTTATGTACAGAACAGTGCCCAAATTTCAGTCACGCATCCTTTTCAACCAGTTAAGCCTCTGAAGCTAGTTTGTGTTGTTAAAATGGATCAGGAATATGCCCACTCAGTTAAGTATATGGTGAGTTGGACCGTCTGAATGGGAGACACAGCAGCTGAGATGCTAGGAAGCTGTTCAGACTCTTCTTTCAGTTACTAACTTCTCTAGAGTAACTGATACAGTAACAGAATAAAAAAGGAGAGTAAATTTGAAATACACTCCAGCCTCAGCTAAAGCTTGCACTTGCCTCTGAATAGCCTGGCAAAGCTTGAGACCCTCTTGGGCTAAATTTCAAGCCATAAATCATTCTTCTATGATTCATTTGAATCTCCATGAAGATGAAGAACAGGGGTCTTTAAATCCCACCATCAAGCCACAGGCTGCTCCTTGGTTTTTTGAAGGTCCAGAGAAATAAGCCATCTGAAAAAGGTTTGGCTTGCTTGTTTCCAAAGCCTAATGAAATGAATTAAATATTAGTTGCTAGGTCATCTATGTCATGGGATCAAAACTGGAAGCTGGATACTTAACTGGTGGGGTTTTTTAATATAGTAAGGTAGTGGAAGGCAAAGAGATTAAGCACACTGAAAATGTTTTTTTAAAAACCTTCCTGCCTGATTTACAGAGGACTTGCTCAATATAAAAGTCCTAGAACAACAGATGTGTTTCTAATTGCATTCTTAAAATGAAATGCTTTTATTCGGAGTCTGGAGCACAGGAAATATCCTTCAGCAAAGGGCACCAGCTGCAAAACAATAAGATGAGCTTTAAACATTTATCCAGTGACTGTCAGGCTTTTTGCCCCCTTAGACCTTATAAAGTTCATATTTATTCATGCAAAATGTAAAAGAGGAATTTCAGCTGGTTTAAGTCCTAAAATAAAGTAAACTAAACCATTTTGGCCACTCATCTAGTAAGTGGCCTGAAGTGAAAGACTGGGGGTATCTGCAGGACAAGCTGTTGTGTTTTGTTTTTTTTTGTGAAGGGCCTGTGGTGATAGGACAAGGGGAGATGGTTTTAAAATAAAAGAGGGGAGATTCAGACTGGATAGAAGGCAAAAATTTTTTACACTGACGGTGGTGAGACACTGGCCCAGGTTGCCCAGAGAGGTTGGACGGGGCTCTGAGCAACCTGCTCTGGTTGAAGATGTCCCTGCTCACTGCAGGGGGTTGGACTGGATGGACCTTGAAAGGTCCCTTCAACCCAAACCATTTGGTGATTTAAATAAGCAGTGTACTCCCAGGTAATAAATGTTTCAGTCACTGAAATACTACTGAAAACAATGGTATGCTGACATCACTTGGACAGAGTAATTGTTTACAGTGCTGGAAATTCCACACTTAGACTGGCATTTCACTACAAATTATCTATTTATTTGAAATTTATCAGTGGCAGAGTCTCTAAAGAAACTTACCTCAACAAAAATGGGGTGCCATTGACTAGTCTAACACAAGTCTTGAGAAACAAGTACAGAACTGATCGTATGGCTCTTATTTATAATGCTTAAATAAATGTATCTGTTATAAACGATTCTCTTCCACTGACCTGCTCGAACGTATCGCTCACTTATTGGTGCCTCAGTTTCTCTTTTCTCACTCAACTGTCTCACCTGTTTAAATCCTCAGCTGTAAATTTCAAATGACATGCTAAAGTGTGTTGCACTAAAGAGAAAGATGCCTGTGGATTAACTGAAAATCATTCTCATTTAGAGAAAGGGAATGAAAAAAAATCTTCTGCTGGCATGAAAAGAAAAGATAAAAGAAAAGAAAAGAAAAGAAAAAAGAAAAGAAAAAAGAAAAGAAAAGAAAAGAAAAGAAAAGAAAAGAAAAGAAAAGAAAAGAAAAGAAAAGAATGTGATATGATGACAATATGATCCTGAAGATAGTACTTAACTGGTAGAATAAGACTGAATAGAGGCTACTAAGTATGGACTAGCAAGAAATCTAAGACAATTAAAAATGAAGTTATATCTGAATGAAGATAATTCCTGAAAGAGAAGTTAAGTTCAAAAGTTCAAATAATTCTATGTCATCAGCCTTCTATATCCTGTGCCCACTTCCTGTGGCTACCAGGCACCATGTTAATTAATTTTGAGTTTTAAAAACCAAAACACAGAAAGATATATTTCCTTCCCTTTTTTATTAAGGAAAGACCTTTTTTTGAGAAAAAATATTTATAAGGGATCTTTAGAAAAAGAAAAAATGAAGCTTCAGTGATTTTTAAAACAACACTAGATAGCAGAAACACAGATAGCCAAAAGAGTTATCATGAGGGGGGAAATTCACTTTTTATTGGAAGGCAACAGCCACCTTCTCTATTTTGTTTCCTTTGAGAGAAAATAATGGGATACATGAGAAACATTGAAATACAGACTGTGACTCAAATAATTTCTTCTCTTGTTAAGGTGTGAGTTGGTGTGGGTAGAACAGGGGATTGAGAGTCAATACTCCTGCTTGCTGTTCCCAGTTCCACAGCTGATTAACTGTGTAACCCAGGTAAACAAAAACCTGGACTTTACTTGGATGTAATCTTGCTCAAGATCTTAATGGAAATCTTCAAGCAAGTAATTAAATTTAGGATGATACTGTGACACCTGACTAATTACTTAAATCTCCACTTCTCCCTCTTTAGACAGTGGTCAGAGTCTAACTTTTTAAATACTTCCATGGTTCTTACTGACTTTGAACAAAAGTGGCAAAAATATGAGTAGAACTAGAGACTAGAAAAAACAATTAGAGTCAGGAAATTTACTTTTGTGACTGGCTACTTCTGTGACTGGTTATTTTTGTGACTGGTTATGTCACTGAGAGAAAATCTTTCATGCAGATTCTTGGTCTTTTATGGTCATTGTAATAAATAGGCCCCTCCAGTTTGAGAAAAGAAAGCATTTTCTCTATCAAACAAAACCCAATTTTCCCATTCTGCTGGGATTTCTGCTCCACTGCTTCATGCTCTTTGCTTTACTTTCATTTTTTTGTGTGTGTCTTGTGAAAGGGTAAAACCATATGTGTTTAAAGTGAACATTTTTTCCTCTTGTTATAACTGTTTGTACTAGATGCTGAATTAAATCCTGCAAGAACCAGGGTCTCATTTATGTGTTGTGGAACACCATACAGGACTGGTTAAGTGACTAGTTGTGGTTACTTGGGAAAATTAAGTGTGATGAACCCAGGCCATGGTTATAATCTAGTCTGTTGAAACACAGGCTGTGTAACATCCAGTATAATTTCTAATAATACTTCAGTGAAGTTCTGTGGCAGGAAATTTACTGGTAATATAAGGGCTTTTGTTCTGTTTATTAAAGCAGGTTACTTCTTGTTATGGCATCATAAACTTTTCTTTCCCCCAGCCTTGTTGTCACAGAACTCAGAAAAAAGGAAGTTTTATGAGGCTGTGATAAGCTAGAAAGTACTAAGGCACAGAAACTGGATTTTCATTATTTACAGAACTGATATTCTGCCAAAAAGTTAGGATGAAATTTAGTTACACGTGTGTTTTAGAGATGCAAATGAGCAGCACATTTACATAACAGCAATATCTAGTCTTAAAATATTTCCATATGAATGACTGACTCACGCACTCATGTGTAACATGCTTCCTAGATTTTCTTAAATACATAGCCATAGAGAATTCGGTGGCTAGGAGAGAGAGAGAGATCACAGAGCTCTTCTCAAGCACTTGTTCCAACAGCAAAGGGCCACATTCAGATCCTCTGAAAATTTGCTGTTTCTTCATCTGGACAGAATTCCTGCCCCTTGCAACCTCATTTCTGCCTTCTGTCATCAGGGGATTAGAAACTTGGGATTCTTCCAAAAAAATTAGATTTGTGATTTCTGATTCACTGACTTAAAATGGTGCACTGCAAAATCCATTTTTTTTAGTGAAGCAGATAAAGACTACCAGCTCAATCTTAGGAAAAAATACAGAGAGATCAAGGGACATACAGAAACAATTAATTCATTTTTAAGAGTTAGAATACTGTATCCAAGAATAAAAAATAAACAAACAAAACAAACCCAACTTTTTAAAAGAAACCTGAGGGATAGATGTTGTCACAGTTCTGCAAAAATTGTAGTAAAAAGGAAAAGATTCAGTCAAAAATAGTGCTGAGCACAACACCAACTGAGTATAAGGTTCCAGGTCCAATAACATTCCCAATAGTCAGAGACATCAGCTATGCATGCTCCTCTCTAAATCTTACAACCAAAAAAAAACCTTTCAAAATCTCATTTTCTGCCTGCACAAGTATCTTTACACTAAATTATGGGGGAGGGTAGTGGAGAAATGAGGAGAGAACAAATACACAAATAAAATCTCCTGTCTCCAAAGAAAATCTTGATGCTGTTCTTCTCCCACTGTTTGTATGCTATTTACTTACTAAACAAAGGGAAAAAATTAATGTAGGGCTTTCAAGACATTTCCAGAATCCAGTATTTTTATATGCTCCATAAAAATCAAAAAAATGTTCATTGAAAGTTTCAGATATATTTTTTTTTAATCTCTTTCTTGTTATTTTCATTATTTCTCTACTAATAGTTTGTCTAGGTTTGGGGCCATCTATACACTGAATCCTTGGCAACAGTACTAAACACTTCCTGGGTTTCTTTGTTCTTTCAAAGACACTTTGTCTTCATTCATCACCCCATTTGCTGTACCGCAACATTTTCTCAGGTACCTTTCTTTTATCTGTTAATAATGACAAAAAATTCAGAGAGATATAAAAAGAGCTTGGAAATTACATCAAATGCCTGTTAGCATTACAGCATGTACGTGTGTTCATGTTGGAGGAGATACTTTCAGTGTTACTTTGTCAGTGCAAAGCAAGAGCTGTCTGTTTAAATTTAATTTCAGAACACAGTTGATTTCTGCTTCTAATATGACAGTCAGAGAGGTGGTTGAAACAATTGAGAAGGAGAGGTTGCCAGGAACCAGAATATCTTAAATCTAACCAAAGACATAGGTACAATGTGCTTTTTGGTTTTAATTTTTACAGTTAGGAAATATCCATCATTTAGGCAATAGTAATAATGTTTTTATTAGTCTTGTTGCAAACAGAAATAGAGGGCATCCTGGGGAAATTCCTGATAAAGACATAGAGAAGGAGGACTCTGGAAAAAAAACAAGAAGCTGCCCTTCTGATGTTTCATCATTAAAAAGAACTGTTTAGCATCCAGCTTAATTAAACTTCTCACTCGTTAATGGAGGTCCTAGTTGAAACTGGAGTAGGAATAAAAATTTCTTGTTTAAATGGGAAGGAAACCACACAGTACTTCCTTGGGATTATCTCTCCTCTTGTCAACAAATGGAATATTATCACACACATAAAATCAGAGCCAGTGCAAGCTGCAGATACAGTCTTCCCATGCTGTCAGCTCATTCTTTAAAAGTCTCTCTAAAATATAAGCATCACTATTAAACTACATTTAATGTGTTAAATGCCATAACTTCCTGTAGTGTTTTGTGGGGATGATTTATATGTATTAAATTAAATGCTCTTTTCAGCCTAAGAATCTGGGCATTTGGTTCAACACAGTGTGCACCCCACCAAAAATAAAACTGTGTCTCTCACATTTGTTATAGGACCAGATCTGTCCAAAGACTTCCGTGTCCTGCTCATGTACAGTAATTGGTGCTTTAGAGAAGATTCTGCCTGTGAGATTTATTTATACCAGGGAGAATAATAGGTGCATCAAATAGTTTCACACAGGAATGAAAAAGATATATCTGTTTTCTAAGCTAAAGGACACTTTATTATATAGTCTGTTTGGTCAGCGCTCATAAATGGTTGTATTTTGTTGCACTCACCAGAAGCTTGTATTTTTTTAAATGTCACCAACTGCTATTTATACTCAAAACTTCTTTTCCCACCTATTTCTTCATCCTTAGAGGGAAGTGCTAGTACAACTAAACCATCAGTGAAAATCATTATTGTGTGTGTTGTGAAACTTCTGCTCAGATCTCTTCTGATCAGCTGAAATAGCAGCAGCTATTTGAATGGCACCTGACATAGGAGCAGCCAGCCAGGCTCCTGTCTGTGCTGGAATTCATGCGATTAAAACTCCCCATGGAGCAGATAAATTATTTTGGTGAGAAAGGGCAAAAATATTGGGTGCAAAACCCCTCATTTTGAGCTAGTTTAAAGAGGTAACTACAAATATTTTGGCAGATTGTGTTTGTTTTCTTAAAGGAAAAGGTCTTTTAGAAGATCTGAGCTAAGATGCTCTTGAAGTTTTTGCTTATGTGTTTATCCAAAAAGGGAGTTTTATTAAAGCTTGTGCATTTCCACACCGTAGAACAAAAACCTTTCCCAGTTGTCCTGCAAATCCAAATAAAATAATCATGCCTTTGTGTAAGAATGAGAAAGTGGTGATAAACAAAAAGATGAACAAAATAACAAACAAAAGGAAGAAGCTTATCTTCTTCCATTATCTCATCTGTGTGAATTCTGAAGTGAGGGGCAGAGGGAGAGGAGAACAGAAATAGAATACTCAACATCAGTATTAAAAGTAAAATTAAACTGTAAATATTGCCTCAGTCAGTATTTTTAAAGTATTATTAGTTAAAATACACACAGGTATGTATAATGGGATGGTGAATCTTGAGATAGTAATGTAAGCAAATTTGCCAGAGTAATGATGATCTCACACATGCTCTATAAAGAATGTTTCATCCCCAGACTTCCTGTATTGCTTCTTTTTATGAGGAAAAGGACAAATATATCATCTGCAAATAGCATATTGTGAAAGGGTACAAAATAGAAGTAGCAAAAAATAGCAGCTATTGATCTTACAGCCCATGAGCATACTTTTTTCTTTAACAGAGAAAATTAGAATTTGAAAAAATAAACTTATATTAAACTTGTGATAAGCTGTCCTGTATTTCCCCAAACTTTTCTGAAGTGCATCTACATTTTATTTGCTTTACTCTGCAAAGGTTTTAGGAATCAGTGCTTCCTCCACTTGCTTTTTTAATGAAGTTATGCTTACTCTGCCAATATATATATATTTAGGTCTTGCACCAGCTCTAACTGAACTTAGTGGAAATACATCCCGTAAGTTCAAATTGGCTCATGACCTTTTCAGCCAATGTGGCAATCACTGCAATTGCCAATGTCATATAAGAGAACTGACCCATCATCTTTTCCTTAGATTCAATGGCTCAGAAAAATCTCCCAATTCATGGATGGTTGGGCCATCAAATTTATGGAGAGAATAGAAAGTGCTCACAAATTGAGGGCAAAGGCAAGAAAACCCTCTTTTTTCCAAGAGAGGAGGTGGGCTTCCCATCTTACACTTAGGAATTACTACCTATTCAGCCTCCACCTTATCTCATTCAGCTGCAGCTAGAATCCAGATAGGTGTCTATTTTTATAGGTATCTTCTAGTAGCTCAGGAGAGTGGGGTTTTTGTTTTGTTTTGTTTTTCTTAATGTTTTAATAGTATAATCTCCTGTAATTTATTTGGAGTCTCCATGTCATTAATCAGTCTGGGTGGGAAAAGCAGAGAATTATAAGGCTTAGTATCCTCTTTGTACTATATAACTAAGAGGATACTTATATAACTAAGAGGTATTATATAACTAAGGTTCCCTTAATAAGTCCAAGTCACTAATTGCTATTTTGTTTTACATTTTCAAAAAGTAATTAGCAGTTTTGGAGTCCTAATTTTTTTTATACTGAACTTGTGATGCCTTCTGTACATATGTCAATCATAAAATGGTTAAATCTTTTAGAGTTGCCTCCCTGTAAGCACCTTGATACAGAACAGTATTCATCATTCCTACTCACTTGGTAATTCAGATCTACTTTTCTTATGTTTCTATATTTTAATTTATTTTTTTCAAGCTCAGTAGAGTTATATATTAGAAAACATAGGTATAATTATCTCTTCTGTTAACTCCCTTTAGCTTCTAGTGTACATAAAAAACAATCTATACGTTAAATATTCAGAATGGGATCTTCTTTCATTGCACAATAAGAGATTTGAGGTGTTTATACAGTACACATGGTCCAAGGCTGTGTATTTTAAATAACAATCCTTTCACACCTCTTGGGATGGTGCTATCATTCTGGAAATGTCTCAGAAGCAACCTCTTTCACCATCTACTCCTATTTCTCCTTTTATGCCCCTCAGTGTTTAAGATTTATTTGGACAATGCCCTGAGTAATATGCTTTAAATTTTAGTCAGCCCTGAATTAGTCAAACAGTTGGAATTAGGATTAGAATATTTCAGTTGGACAGGCAGCTGGACTAGGTGACTGATGTAGGTTCCTTCCAACTATTCCTAGTCTAGTCTGTTCCTAGTCTAGTCTGTTCCTAGTCTATTCTTCTATTTCAAATATAAAGAAAAGATCATTCACAATTAATTATTTTAAAATGTAAACTCTATCCTTTTCAGCAAGTGGAATTATTTTCATTTGTTCTGATTTAGCTTCTATGTCAAACTATGTTTTTCTACAGGTTTCTCTGAGGAACTATACCTATCCCTATCAGAAACTTAAAAGGACATATGAGGCAACTGGTGAATTCTGCATATAGATCTGTATACATTTGTATGAATATGCATGTATACATCTATTATTTTTTTCCTGAAGGAGAACCAATCATCTATAAATATTTGATATCAACTAATTATTACAGCATTCAGTGAAAACTGAATTTGTGAGAAATCTCACGTCTGTTGCCTCACTGTCCTGTCTCAAACTGTTTACGAGTAGGATGGAAAAGAGGAGATGACCATAATTAATATTGATTATAAGTAGCTCACAATTACTTCAGGCATGACCGTGTGTCTGTGTGCATGGTGATTTTTTCAAGATGCTTTCTGCCTTTTAGAGTTTATAACCCATGGGAAAATGTGTTACCTAATTACAAGCTGGATGCTTGATTCTTCATTCTAGCACTTGATCTCACCAATAACGTCTCCGCTCCCTCCAGCCACAGGGCACAGCCTTTAGGTTGCTGCTGGGCTTTGTAAAACTGAAGCGTGTGGGTTCCAGCCTACAGTCCTGGAGCCTGTGCCCAGTGTAAATGATAACACAATCTGCTTTCTGACAGGTAGAGATTCACCACAATACTTTCCCATCTCCACTGTGTTGATATTGCTGCTTGTACTAGTCATAAGATGATACCTCTAGGAATAGAAAAAATTCAGACATACTTAAATTCACCTAGTGTGTATTCCCAGGTGTGAGATGGTGTCAAAATGCCAGAGCAGTTCATTTATTTAAAATGAAATGCTTTGGTTATTGATATTTGGATGGCATATATGTGCCAGGGGAAAATAAAAACAAAACCCAAACCTGCTTGCATGCAAAGTTGAGGTGAATATGAACAAGCATCAGTTTTCAATGGTTTATATGGAAGAACACTAAACAAATGTCTACCTTGTATAAATTTAAAATAAAATCCACTATGTTATTTTAAATAACTAAGATGGTACACAAAGGTTCATATTAAAGACTTATATTCATGGATCTCAATGTAAACTTCTTCTACAGAGACCTAAATGTCAGACACAATTTTATTTCTCGCTTTGAGAGAAATGTAGATGAGTTTTGAATTGGTTTTGGGTAACAACAGTCAGTGTTTTGTTACCAGTGGTGCTGCTAAACAGTCTGAGAGCCTGGGTTTAGTCTGTTATTTGTGTGTGTGTCTCATCCCATGAAACCCTCAAGGGTTTTCTGCACATTTGATTTTAAATACCCAGCATTTGTAAAATAGATGAAGTATAATAGAAAAGGTATATTAATATTTAAGGTAAACAAGCTTCCTAGCTAAATTCAAGAGATGAAATTGCACATCAGGGGTTTGGAGGAGCAGCCTAACATATGGTAACTATATGAAGTGAACTACATGGAATCACAGGTTTTAAGAGGTCAGGAAGGGAATTTAAATGTTCAGCACTTATAAATGAGGTTGAATTTTGAATGGCTCAACTCCTGCTTAGGCAGGTAGTCAGTTTTCTCTAACTATGAGGCAAAGGAAAAAGGTAAGGAGTAAAAAGCCGTTAGACTTTGCAAATCTCTGATTTTAGAAGCAGTTTTATACTATGTGCTCATTTTTCTTAGGATCCTAAAAAGGGGTCTGCTGGCCTAGGCATTTATCCATTCCTTCCCATAGGAGTGCGTGAGAGAGGCAGTGGAAAATTGGTGCTGCCCTGAAATTTCTGTGGGTTTACTTAGGGCGGAATAAATTACATGAGGTAATGGGAGAAAAGAAAGAAAACCTTTTGAAGTGTAAGCAAACCAGGGATGTGTGTGACGGATAAGAAAGGGCAAGATTACAGCAAACAGTCAAACTGCAGAGCAGACAAAAGTACCGAGTTCTCTGCAAAGCTGAAAGCTCCTGAATTGCCCATTGTGGCCTATTCTCTTTTGCCTTTCGGATTGACGATCTGACTGTATTTTTCTAGCTCTTCTTTTTTCCTTCTAATTTTTTTCTTCCCTACAATCTGTGTTTCTAGGGAAAATACAAGTCCTCTGAATTTTGAAATTAAAGACCACGCTGTTTCTTACAAATGAGGCTAATAGGTTTGTGCTTGTGACATAAGTTATAAGTTATTGCAAAGATTATTTGGTGTCCCAGAGTATTAGGATCACACTGCACTTCTTACCCTTGGGGCTTTAGCAACATTTTAAAATATTTTACCCTATAAATCAGAAACTGCATTTTAGTTTCTACACGTACTGAACATACCAATATCATATTATTCTGGTTTTCACATAATTCTTCCGTATAACATGCAGCTGATGGAAACAAACTGCTGATGTTTGCCTTTTCTCTACACTCACTTTCTCAGCCCTTCTCCTCCTACTGCCCTATTTTGTGTTTTTCAGGCTTAAGCCTTACAGTTGCTGTGCTAATGTGCCTGCTTCCATCTTTACAACACTTCTAAAATTTTTAAGAAATAAAAATATTCCTTTACTTTCCTCTGCTTTCCATTTCTCCAAAGGGCACAGAACAAGTAATCTGTCCCACTTCCATGCAACATGCTAAACTAGCTCTTACTCAAATGAAATGTGAGCAGAGATACAGAGCAGAGATATCATTGAGAATTATGCTTCTGCACTTTGCTTTGGTAAGCATTTAAATAAATATCTTTTCATAGAAGATTATGACAATCTAAATAAGTGAACACAGGTGCTGTTAGGTATAAGACCGTTGTACCCTGTCTCTGAATTACAAAGTTCTGGTTATTGATGACTGAAGACCCCATCTTCCTGAATCACTGTTTTTATTTGAAGTATATAGTTTGAGATCAGTTTCGAAGTGATGTAATAGATGGATTCAAACTTTGGCTGGTAGAATTGATTATTTTTATGTAAACATTTTGTTTAGACCTTTTTCCTTGTGTGTGAAAAAATATAAACGTTCTGAATAGAGAAAGAAAACTTCATAAAATTCCTTAATGAATGTCGTGTGTATTTCATTGAAATGCACTGTTCTGCTTACCAAGTACTCCAGTAAGTGAGTGAATTATTGCACTAATGGCATTTTAGTTACTTGGGTCTTTAAAACCTCTGCAAACAAATTACTCTATGCAAAAGCATGCTGCAGTTTATTTAAGTGCTTCCTGAGTCTCTGTCTTTTAGGTTTTTATGAACTCATGGTTGATCTCACTGCATTGCAACCAATATACCCTGGCAAGAAATAAAATAGGTCCCTGTGCCCAACTAGAAGATTTTTCCTCCCCTCAGTAAAGCTTGACTAATATTAAAGAAGCTTTAAGTGTTTGGTATTGAAGGAAAGTTGTTATATCTAAATCTTAAATTGTTAGTATGTTTTATTAGGATGCAACTTGTCTCCACGCTTTGCTGTCAGGCCTTGTGTTAAGCTCTGTCCTGCAACAGAACTATCACTGATCTTGAGAAATGAGAACAGAAAAGGAAGTAAGAAACTTTTCTAAATATCAGTTCAGAACAGAGGAAGATCATTATATTGATAATTTTGGTTTTATTATACTTTTGGATTATACTTCCAGTAAAACAAAATTCAGCAAATGAGGTGAAATTACATCTCTGCTCTCTTGGTAGGGTTTTCTCTTTTTTTCATTATACTGTACACAAGTTGGCAGAAAAATCAAGTAGTCAGGGCTTGAATTTAGTTGTTCTAGTTTATTTAGTTTCAACTTTAAAGTGAAAAAAATCCTCATACTTTATTTGTTTCATTTTTTTAATATGCAATAGGATTCTAAAAAATTTTGATTAAGTTATCCTGACCAATAGTGTATCCAGTGATTTAATTCATTCATTATGTAGTTTTCCTCTGAAAACCTGAGGAAAGGAGATTGGAAATTTTCCTCCCTTGTTTTATTGATGCACTTTCTATTTCAAATGGAGATCCTGTTTCAGAAATGAACTAGATTTATTTGTATCCTCTTTAAAGAGGCAGAAAAATGCTCAAAAATTAAAACCAAGTGTAAAATTTTACAAAAAAGACTTTTCTTCACAGTTTCTTCATTTAAGCCACTGAATGGCAAATTAACCAGCCTTGTCACCATCTTACCCTTGAACACTTTATAGTTTTCAGTAGATTATTTTTCCAAAACCAATGTAAATCCAGAAGATATCTGTAACAGGTGTTACCCAGATCTGTATAGTGGAGAAGGGACATCAAAAGGATAATAATTGTAAATTCAGGAAATAAAAGTAGTTATCTATAGAATTTTATCAGTAATAGGACATGCTAGTTTACACTTAGGCTTTTTCTTTAGCAAATTTTTTCTGACATCAGATTGTATTTTCCTTTCTCAACACAAACCCCTGAACTGCTTTCAGAGTCCTGGGGTTTTCTTTGCCTTGGTCACTTTTTACCCTCTCTGATGACATGTTAGTCAGGGTACTTCCATTAGCTGTGTAAGCATCCTGTTCTGTTTGACTGTGTTCAGGCTTCTGCAAATACCTACCCTGGACTTTTCAAAAGTACTCAGCGTTAACCTCAGTCACCTTGTGAAACTAGCAGCTGAATTAGAACTTGTGAAACTAGCAGCTAAATTAGAACTTGTGAAACTAGCAGCTGAATTACAGAAGTGTCCAGTGGAGCAGATTTAAGCCAAACTTCCCAGAGTTTCTGAATAAAAGATTCCTGATATTGAGCGTGTTTAAAAGCCCAGTGCCACATTAGAATTTCTCCATTCATACAGCATTACATTTATATAGCTTTTTCCATGTCAGTAATGTTGATTCTTAGTCTATTTGCTTAAAAGCTCTTCCTCTCAAGGCCTTGCTGATGTTTTTCCTTTCTTCTTTTCTTTTCTAATACTTCCAGGAGCTTTTCCAGAAGAGAACGCCACGCTGTGACTGTAGCACAGCAGTAAGCCTCAGAGATTGACTGTCTTGGGCAATTTGCACTTAGCTGCACACCTAGCTTGTCTGCTTCCCTAAATAAACAGCAAAGTGACTCTTGCCTAACTAAATCAGTTTGACTTGAAATATCAGTATCTTGAAGGAGAAAGAGGTATAAAACTGCCCAGGGAGCGAGCTGAAACACCTTTGGGCAGTGGCAGTAGGTTTGTAGAGATCTAAGAGGAAAAAGCACTCCCTCCTCCAGCTTGGTGGGGGAGTTTGCAAGTTCCACTGTGCGGGTTACAAAAGCACCCTACCTCTCATCTCTCTTCCTTTCACCCTTTAAACATTATTACTGGTAAACTAATCTTAAAACTAGACTGTAAAGATGGCATCAGAGGAAAATATCCCAGTAAATGAGACTCATTCTTTTTATCACTTGAGTCCCAAAAGTGTGTGAAGTGTTTAAAATCACAACTCTCAGGCATCATTCCAAGTACTGCTTAGCAGCACACTGGGAAACTGCAAATGTTAGGCATAAGCTATCACATAGGTATTTGCTGTGACAAAAAGCCTCTGTGACCTGCAGCAGGAAATTTTCATGCTACTCTTGCCTACTCAAAGAAACCTCTTTAAAAATGTATGCATTTCATTTTATAGTCCCTCCAGGATTTTTGTTTGTGCTAAAACCCCAGAGGTGTTGGGTCATACTTACCCTCTCCCCACTTTGCTCTCAGAATTTTTTAAAATTGTGAATTTAAAAATTAAATTTATGCAAAGGAAGGTTAATGAAAATTTTATGAAATCTTGAGACATTTTAAGAAGAAGAAATCACCTCAGAAGGCAGGTGTTGTATGTAAAGCTGAAAAAGCAAGGTGTGCAGAAGGGAAAATTCAAGAAATTGAAAATATGTGCAATTCTAATGTCATATTGCATTAGGATTGCACAAGCATTACTGGTGCATTTTCATAACAATTATTTAATTGACTTTATTTCCAATAGATTCTGATGGAATATAATTTTTCTTAATTACTATTCTTTACATAAAATTGTATAGGAAGTGCCCCAAACTGTCAACACTTTTTTTTTTCCCTGAATGGGAAGAGGGGTTGTTTTCTAGAATACACTTGGCACACTTTCTAAACTGGGGAGCTAGGATTACAGTCAGTTTGCTCATGAGCATTTTGTAACAATCTAAAAATAGACCAAAATTAGGAAAAAAAATTACAGTCATTCTTGTTCTATTTCCATTTCTATAATGCCTATGCATTTATAGTACCTGGGGAGTCTGAGCACTTTTATCATAACAGCAGAAAGCTGTAGGTATGATTTATGATAATTCATTCACATTCAGTAATTTCTTAGGAAATGTGATTGGTTTAGAAATGTGTAAGTTTGCAAGCCAATCAAGGATTTTTTCTAATATTCAGCACTGAAAATTAATATAACAATAGAAAATAAGATTGTGTTCTTTCTTTTGTAATCAAGAACTCATAATCTGAGCATGTCTGGCACGTCAGCTGGTGGTACCTGATGCAGGACAGAATCCAGTTCACTCTTCCAAGGAGTTTGCATCTTCTGCTCTGCCATTAATGAAGTTCAGAGCAATTAGGAACCTCATATTTCTGCACTCGTTTCAGGCTGGCTCTTGGCGTGGATGTAGCAATCAGGTTGTGTTGCCTGTAGAGGATGGTGATCTTTTATTCAGCGATGTTTTTTCTTTCCTGCTATCATAGCAGAAGCTGAAATCTGCAGGGCAGCAGTTAGTAAAAAGCAGTTGTAATGTGACAGAAGCGATTAAGAGAGCAAACATATCCCCACTTCATGGTTGGAGTGTTGAACTGTGCTTGTCCTCTAGGACTGGAGAGATTAAACTTTATGGCTGAAAGCTTTCAGATCTCAAGGTGGTCTTGAATTCCCAGGTAAGCTGGTAGTTCAGCTTTCTCATCATGGCATAGCTTGACCTTCAAGAAAGTTGTGGTTGAACCAGTCCTGTTCACTGGAATTGTCTATTGCCTGTTGTGACAATTTCTAGATTTTCTAGATTTTCCAAGTATGGAATCCCCCAAAAGGCAGAAGATCCTGAAGCTTGACTCTTGGTGAACCCAATTAATGCAACTCATTCCAGAAATCATTTGTTTTCATTCAGTCATGGCAATGTTACCACTTTTGTATCCTATTTGGCATCCTGCAGGGCAGTGACAACCCTTCCAAATGCTCCAGGACTACAAAGCAGTATTTTTAGTACACTAGAAGTGATGTGTTTGTTAGAATAGATGCCAAAGCTGAAGGTTCCACATCTCGTGTGTTTCATGCCACCTACCATACAGATACTAAATTCCTTTAATCAATTAACTTTGAGGGATACTAAAGGGCGGCTTTTTATTCCACAAGTTTAGTTCTACACTCTTCAATTTTTGTCTGGGTTTAAATAGTCTCAGCTCTGTCCTGTATCTCCAAAGGGCTTTCTTCCTTCCTTTTTCCTGTCTCAAAGGGACACTGTCATGACTGTCAGATCCTGGGATTAACCCTTCTTTTCTTTCCTTCCCCATACTCCCTTTGTGTATTTTCTTGTCCACTTTGACTTCCATATAACCCCAGAGGAAAATGACATTAAGTAAAGTAGCACCAAGCTCTGCACATGCTCTTTAATTTATGAAAATGGAGATCTGATGGTTGCTAAGGAAACACAAAAGCACCACTTTCACTGTGCACCTGAGGAATTCTCAAACCATTACAGATCAGAAAAGGAGATTCATATAAATATTTCAGTAATGTGATATGAATTTTCCACCCTTTTTTCCTGGAACACTTTGAGTGTATCACTGCTGGGGTTTTTAATACCCAGATCCACTTTGCCACAAAGCATATTTGTGATATATGTTGACCTGCTTTTTGATAAATATCCATACAGGTTATTAGTGCTTTTTTTTAATGTGAATGCAAACATGGAGTGAGTTATACTTCACTGTCAGTTATTGAATGAAAGCTCACAGATCTCCCATGAAGTGGTGGGAGGTCTATCAGCAGTGCTAGGGGTACAATAACCTCTGGGACTGATTTGCTTCTGTTCTGTCACTACATAGGCAAATGGACTATTCAGCAAGTATTGAGAATTGTTCTGATTTATAACTTTCAAAGGAAATTACAGGGATGCACAGCATGCTGGCTTTGGGGTTTTATGGTTTTTGGGTTTTTTTTCTAGCTCCTAACACACTCCATTCTTGCCTGCTGCAGAAAGCCCCTGTTAAGAATCTGGTGATACTGAGGTTGTCCTCTTAAAGGAGTTTTGGATGCTGTTAAACCCACTTGGCAAGGGAAAGGGCTGACTGCTAACAGTGACATACAATCCTCATTTCATAGATGATGTAAGGGGCTTTTTTATGAGCCATCAGGATGATATAAGTGCACCTCTTTAAATAAACATTTATGTCAAATGAGTGAGAGACTCAGAAGAGATACCTACCTTATCAATTTTGAACACACAATAGCTGTTTTTGTGTTCCACTAAGTTAACATTACCAGCAACAAACTTCATGTTCAAAGCTTTTAACTTTTTTGTCTCAGTTCTTTGATCATCTCTAACTACTACAAACCATAGTTTCCAAATAATTTATTGAATTTTGTACCAAATTGAGACATCTGATATTTCCTTTCTGATATTATAATGAAAAAACAAACAGGTCTGTTAAAACTTGCTAAACATGCATCCAACATGCAAAAATGCCAAACAAATAAGCCTATTGCTTTCACTATAGATCTGAAAGACTATCTCCTTATTATGGTAAAAAATCAACTATTTATTTGAAGTATTTCCTTTGAACTAGGAAACTGTGTGTTTTGACACACTTTACAGTGTAAATGCAATAAATACTCGTCCATCGCTGAAGCAGACTTTAAAACTGGACCACAACAATTACTCTAAAACACAAAGGCCTGATTATAACACAGGAGGGAAAAGTGTTCTTCACAATGGGACAAAGGGTTTTTGTTTGTTGTTGGTTTTGTTTTTTTTTTAACCAGTGACAACTGATTAAGCTTAATTTTTCCAGTAGTGAAAACTTAGCTTTGTGATTTTGTTACCTTTTTTTTCCTGTTTTTACTTTGTTGTTGTTTCATGCAGATACCTTTTACATTTTTATGAGTAATGAAACAAATAAAAGCTAAGTCCAAGAAAGACTTTTAAGCTGTTGCAGAGTTAATAAGTAGATACAAATCTGTGTGTGAAACAATCATATAAATCTTACAGTTTTCATTTCAATATATATGAGAGGCCAAATCCTATTATCTATATTAAGAGCAACATCCTGTTGCTGTCAGCTGAAACTGTTGTTCCTGAACTATATTTTAGATCTACCTCAGAACAAATATGACTTAAAAGGTCATCAGCTTTGTCAGAGAAATTAAAAATTCTGTTAGAAATACTTTCTGCAGAAGGGAACAATTAATTTCTGATTTTAAAAATAAGTTAAAACTTTGAAATGTATAATCTCAATTTTTCCATTCTGTGCCTTTTCCTTTCTGTAGAAACAATCTAAAACTCAATCCAAAGTCACAACAATCTTTATCTCTTTTTCACCTCAATCTGTACTGAATAAAGATACAGGTGAATGCCAGAATTGATTTCCCAGTGTATTCTTCTCTGCTCCATAAACCTGAATGCGTTGGAATTCTGGGCTCAGAGGGTATAATCTCACCCAGAGAAATTCTACAAGTTACTTACACACTGTTGCACTTCTTGGATAAAAGAATTGAAATATTTTCATTTCTTTTTGTTTCTATTTACTAATTTGAAGGAGTCTTTAAGCTTGCACTATAAACACTAGATAATGGACTTAATTTAACAGTCACATCCATTAAATTAAATATCACATACATTCAAATCATAGTTTTCTATTTTAAAGTCTGTTGCAGTCAATGCAGTTATGTGTATATATAATAATTGAGCATACATTTGTGAAACAAATGATGGTTGAATTTAAAAATAACCCACCTTCCTGTGATTTAATCACGAGGCTCTAAATATTTTTACTCTTGTGAACTGAAGTTTAACCAAAAAAAAAATAAAAAGCAACTCTGTTATATTTCAGCATTTGATTTAACTCCATTTTGGAACAAAATAAAGAAAATGCCAAAATGTATCTAAGATGAGAAATAAAAATAAATAAGAATAATTGGATATAAAATCCTCATCCTGAGGTGTCTTGCCTGCTGGGGTGGCTGGAGCAGGGAGTGCAGACCAGTACTCTGGAGCCTGCAAGCCCTACTTTCTCTGTTTCCAAATTGCCCAGTGCTGGGCTGCTGTGCCAAAAAGCAAACAGCTTTTGGAACACGCTCCCCTCCCTCAGCACTTCACTGGGCTGAGAAAGATTCTGTTTCAAATCAGCATATCCCACACACACTCACTTGATTTCAGGTGCCAGAATTTATGACTCCCTGTTCAGTATCTCCACATTAATGTGACTGATAGTCTTTTAACTATCAGCAGAACCTCTTTTTCTCATTGTTCTTTCAATGAGAAAAATAGGATTTGAGGAGCAAATACAACCATGGGAACCCAATAAAATGTGCTCCTCTTGTAATAAATTGAGATCCAATAAGGATTAGTGTAGATAAGCAGCAGTTTTTCTGGTGCATGGGGACATCTATCACCAACACCATCTTCACTAGCATGTAGATTTCTGCTTTCAATTGATTGAGCCAACTGAAAGACAACTACTTCCCTTGGCCCTTAAAATTACAGATGATTTGATCTGAGGAATGAAAATAATTGCTTTCAGAGAGAAAGTGTTGTCTGTCATCTCTGCTATCCCACACGTTTGCAGCAGCCTGTTTACTTTGGTTTGTAATCAAGATGTTCTTATTGCCTTCACGCTTGCTGTCTGTCACTTATGCTTCAGCTTGGGTTAAGACCAAGAGTGGAAGGGAATGATACAATAAAATGCTAAAGCCTGAGGTAGATTGAATTACTTAGATTCCATGGATTGTAAAAAAAATATATATATATATATATTTTAAAAAGTGCTGATAGAATGAGTGTTGTTATAAAGGGCAAATGCACTGGTTATTTTATTTATGTTTTTATTTATGTATTTAAGTCCTAAGTTAGAAGCAATTACAGAATAAATATAAGGTCACTGAAAAACAATGCTAGATGTTAAAGAGGATGAAGTGTAATAACCAGCAGAACCTAAAATGGTATAAACAAAAGTCCTAGTGAAATTCCTGGGTGCTGTAATGCAGAGTAGTGCAAGTGGGAACGCCGTGTCACTTGGCTGTGTTTGGCTTGTTGCAGTGGACTCCCAGTGATCAATAACTATCAGAAAGGTTTGAGACCAGGCAGAGAAGTGTACTGGGTGATGACTGAGGAGAAGTGTTCTTACTGGCATTTAGAGAATAAGCTGCTATTACCTGACTCCTCCTCAGACCTCCTCCTCCTCGTGCAACCCTGGGGAGCTGACTGTTAATGATGCTCATATTCCATATGTTACAGAGCTGATAACATCGGGGTGCACTGCACATCACCTGTGCTATGTGCTGCTATGTGCAGTGCCAAGGAAATGGCTCAGAGTTTTCTGAGCAGGATTTATAACATGCTGCAGCACAGTGACAATCAGTGACAATAAATACTTTCAGTCCTTTGGAAAATAGCTTGGTGTTTGGAAAGTATGAAGCAACACTGAAGTGTAAACCTTGTAAGTCTTATTTTGGAAAGAGGAAAATGTACATGGGGCTATGGAAGAAGAAACAAAGCCACTATTTGTTGTAGGTCTGTATTCCCCTGCATGAATTTCAGCTTGTCCTGGTTTAGCTAGGATGGGGTTAATTTTCTTCTCTAGTAGCTAGAATAGCTGTGTTTGGGTTTCAGTGTGGGATTGGTTGGTTTGTCAGAAACTGGAAATCTGCTCCCATCATAACTTTATCCATTCCCCAATAAACCTCTTAGTAACTCAGAAGGCAGATATGGCTCTTCTTACATATCAACTCTTTCATAAGGAAAAATTATATCTGTGTACAGGGAGTAATAATTTTCCACAGAATCCAAAGTGAAAAGAAGTAATACTGGCTTTAATTGAAAAGACACTGATCAAGCAAATTCAAATGTAAAGTAGAAGTAAATAACTTACTAATCTCAGAACATTGTTCATGTTGTCTATTAATCTAATTTCCAAATTCTTATGGACACTGAGGAAAATGTGATGGTTTTTGGTCTCACTTCACAAAGATAGGAAAGCCAGGGTATTTCCAAATTGTTTTTTATTTTGTTTTGGTGGGATTTTTTGTGGGGTTTTTTTGTTGATTATTTGGGATTTTTTTCACTTGAGAAATACTACAGCATTCTTGAAAGGATGGTATAAGGGAAGATGGCTCCAGTAGTCACCTACATATCAAGGTCACTGTTCAGTGAATAAGGCTGTCACCTCGTCCTACAGCTCAGCTGCTCCTCAGCTGCATATTTGTTATTTTCTTAAAATCTAGAAAGCCTAAAGGCACCAATTAGGGCTCTTTGTTTTAATGTGTGTGCTGTGTGGGTGGAGGGAAAGAGTAAAACTCAGATTTATTCATTGCTCAGGTATAACATGATTTTTTAACTTAGAATGGAAGCTATAATATTTGCACTTTCAAATTTATATCTAGTTTGACACCCTCTGGGCCACGACGAGTAACAGATGCTGTCAATACAAACTACAGCACTTCCATAGTATTGTGACATACTTGAGTGAGTTCAAGTGCTCATCTCAACTGCCTGCCTCTTACAAGGGCAACCACTTCTCACCTCCATCCTTCCCCTTTCTTGTGTTTTCAACCCCATTGTTTAGAAAAAAAGAAAATAATTTATTACCTATGAATATCCCTTTTTTGGAATGTAGTATAACAGGATCTTTGCTTTCTCCTGGAAATTTGGTGCATGAAAACTCTTTATCCAGAGTATTATTCATGTTGATACTCTGGGCAACCAGGCAGTGAGAGTGCTACATTTCAATCTCTCTCTTAGAGCCCATTTATTTCACTGCAAACTTTTCCCTTTCTTGGTCTTTTTAACCATTTACCCCAGTACTGCACTCTGCCAGAAATAACATGATCTTATTTTGCTGGGCTTGGAATAATAGACAAGAAAGTATCATCCTTACTAATTCATACAAAACAAGATGCAAAAGAGACTAGCAGAACAAGAGGGAAAACATGAAGGTAAGAAACACCAGGTGATGTATCTGTTTGCATGGTGCATTGATATTCAATTACAGTTCACGAGAAGAAAAGTACCATTAAACTATCAGCAATAATCAGGGTGATGACTACAGTGGGTTTGTTGTGGGGTTTTTTTGCTCCCTACTGGGACTTGTACTGAGCTCAAGTTGAATTAAATATGAGAGAAGGATAAAAAATGAAGTAACTTTCATGACAGGGCCTGGAAATTAGGTGGATTCACCAACTCCTGCTTATCTTAAATAGTTAATATCAGTCTATCCAAAGAGCTTACTGTAATCAGTGCAAGGCTGGCTCAAGACATTGACCAATAAAAGGAAAACTGTTAAGACAGGTGGTTAAATGTGCCTAAGGGATATAAGTAGAATTGAGTACCAATCTTACAAAATCCACTAATCAAAATGGCCTGGTTACCCGAGTTTTCAACTGCACTTGTCTCTGTTGCTTCGGATTTCACTGCTGCTGCAGGAGTTTGATGTTGGCTTATGAAGTGTAGAATTGTTTTTTTAAAAAATTGTTATTACTGTTTTTTTAATTAAAAGAACATGATAATAGTATGTCTATATATATGTGTGTATATATATATACACACACAACCTAGGACCCCCAGCAGTACTTTGTGAAAGACTTTCTTTAGTTCTGTCAGGTATTTTCCAACCACAAGACCTCAGTTTTACATCTGTTCACCTTTAAGATCATCAGGAGCACACATTGGTGGAGCATTGTGGTCGAGTAATAACTCACTGTAGGAACCTTCTATCTACTAAATTCTTTTGGTACATAGCTCCCTCCTTCTTTATACCACAAGACTTATTATTGTAAAACACAAGTAAGTAATTACAGTCCAAATTCTTATGTCAAGTGCTCCCAAACAAAGTAAATATTCATTAGTAATGGCTTCTTATTTGCAAAATAAAATAGAATAAGTAATCAAATTCATATGGACTTACAATTTAGGCAATGGGACCTAAAATTAGTGTGGTCATTTTTCATGCAAGAATTGTAGGCACTAAAAGACCTCCTAAAATCCAACCTGGTGAGGACAGCACACAGCTAGCCTTTAAACAGCACACTGGAGGGCTGGCACAGGATGCTGAGAGGCAAGTCCTCCTGAAACAGCATTCAGTGGCAGTCACTCCCAGCTCACTCACAAGGACCACACTTAGGAAGGGTTGAAAACCAGGGTGCATTTCCTTTCAGAGACACAAACCACCACAGAAGGATGCCAGCAGCAACTTGTCTATGTGAGAAGCAGCATTCTTGATTCTGACTGAGTTTCTGCTGGCAAAACCTGTAATTTGGAATGTTGGTAGCATACTCATGTTTTTAGTTGCTGCTGGAAGTCTGGTTTTCCTGGTCTGCAAGTGCAAAGGACTTTCTAATAATTTATGAGGAAATGGTTTTAGAAATTGGAAATAGATTTCAGCTTGGGTAATGAGAGGGAAAATACTTATTTAAAATATATATATTAATTGCTTATTAATTTTGGTGGAACTGATTGAAAATGAAATTAGATTAACTTCTCTAATTTTAATACACGTGAAGTAGCTGCGGTTCCAGACCATTTCACAGAACATGATCACAGAGGACTTTTTTTACCTCTTTTGCTGACAGTAACAGAAAAGAGATGAAAATCTGAGAAGGCAAAGAAAATGGAAAATTTCCTTGAGTCACGGGCTCCCAAATAAGGTTCACAGTGCATTGTCAGGATGCTTCATGAAGAATCTGATGTCTCTTCATGTTTCTAAGAATGAGAAAAAATTTCAGAGCAGCCTTTTGCCTTCTTTCCTCCATAAGAATTGTTAATGAAGTAATGACAGTTGTTACTGGCATTCCTGTTACTCCAAGGACATTCTTCAAGGGTAGTTCTTATTTGTGTACCCTTATTTTATCCTTAAAAGGAGAAAAAATTGGCTGCAGTCTGCTTGATAGTATCTTTTCATTTTCCACAACATACCTGCTCAGCATTGTTGTTTTTAGACAACAAAATCCAGTATGTTTGGTGTTGTTTGGGGTTTTTTTTTGGGAGACACTGGGAACACTGATACTCTTAACCCAAGGGTTGTTATGAATCTCCGGTGGTTTGCTGCTCAGGCCTCTGCTTTGATGGGTACAAAGTTGACGTCATCACTTGCATTGTACAAGAAATTTCACCATGAGGAGGTTTTTTTTCAAATGTGCAGCCTAGTATTCAGTGATCACTCAACTCAGTGATAACATCAATGAGAACAGGGTTAATGATTTTTAAAGCTCACCCTAACTATGTGTGTCTTAGTAATAACATATGGCATTATTGAAGCACAACTGTAAACCCACTTGGATATCAGTTAAAAAGAATGGACAATGAAATACAGATTTCCTTTGAAGTCTTAGTGTGTTATTTGTTTGGTTTGTGTGATAGCTCTATAGCTAAAGCAGCTGCTGGTTTAGTGTCAGGGTATCTAGAGGCACAAGAAGATACTATGGTATTTGTAAGCACATGCATATACCTGACACAATTTGAAAATATTTAATATTAAAAGCATTTGAGGTGCCAAAATAAAAGCTGAATGTAGCTTCCTTCTCACTTCAGGAGTAGGAATTTTCATGTGTCTTGACTAAGGCTACTTTCATCCTCCTCCAGGTTAAAATTTGTAGGTGTTAATCTGCTTGCATACCATAAGTAATAGAACCTTTAATTTAAATGGATATATACTGTGGAGATCAATGTCTCCTCTAATGCAATAACTTCTGAGTGTAGGTCTCTGTGCAAATAAAGGATTAAGTCCTATTCACAACGGTGATAAATAGCTCATAAAGAGTAGTAGCTTGAAGAGAAAACCCACTGATTACACATTTTCCCCACTCTTTAGCAGATGATTGTTCATTCTGTTTCAGGGCAAGACATAATTATTCTGACCAAACATTAGCAGGTTTTGGCACTATGCTGACAAGCTTTCCCAAGCTTCATTAAAGCATAGCCAAAAGCTTATTAAGACACATGAATAACAACAATTAACTTAAGTGTGAGTTCAGGCAAGGTTCAAATTGAATTTCAGTTGTAATGCCATGAAAGGAGCTGAGCTGGGAGTTACCTATACTGCACATCAGTACATATAAATGTGCTTCAAAATGTTCTATGAAGTAACTACATTATTTATCATATTTAATGCATTTCAAGGTCATAGAAAAATATAAGAGCAATCAACACTCATAAACTGATGAGCTATAGTGCACTTTATGTTGTGCAGTATGTAGTTCAGAATGCTTCCGAGTGGCTAACAATAAGTCATGAGAAGGAATAGGCTAAATGACCCAGAAAAATTAAGTTAGTGGTGCCCATCAACTCAAGTACTTCATTCTCAGAAAAAAAAATGTTGTCTTTCCAGAAATCACTCTAAACCAAACTTTTTATAGTTCAGAAAGATTAAAAACTCATTTAATTTATCAGGTTTTTTTTCCTTATACTCTGAGGCGTAATCTTAATTCTGTGCTATGATACAAAGGATATGCTATTCTCTGAGCAGGGAAATTTGAGAATTTTTTCACCTGCTCCTTATTCAGATGAATGTCCATTTAATTTCAGAAGATGGATCCTGAAAGTGCAATGCACTAGGCTGCATTCACATTTGTTCAGGAGTCTTTAAACCATATCACTTCTGAAAGAGTGAAAGAGGTTGGCCTATATGGTAAATTCAAAAATATACAACTTTCACTACAGGTAAAAATGAAAATAAAACTAAAGCACCAAGGCCTAATAATTAAAAATAATAATCTGTGTCATATTTTACAATGCATTCAGAATTAAAGTCGTTATGATGGGACCGATGTATTGTGCTCTATGGAAAGCATCCTTAAAGATCTGCCAGCTCTGTTGTTCTCCCTTGTCCCCGAGGGCAGTTTCCCAGGGGGTCCTATTGACCAGAGCCTTGAAGAGCTGGAATTTTGCTTTCCTAAAGCTCAGGATCCTGACTTTACTCTTTTGGAGCTTGGCAACACCTCTGGTATAGATGGACTGTCATCTACACCACCCATTGACTGGCCTTCCACATCCAGAGCCTCATACCTGTGGTACAGAGGCACCTGGGGAGGCGAGGTGGGCAAGGAGGGGGTTCACTTGCCACCTCCAGTGTGGACTTGCCTCCATTCCCTCCTTTCCTTTAAGCTATGCCTCAGCCTGGCAGGGGTGGGATAGAGGATCCCTGGCACTCCCCAGACCACTTTTGGTAGGTGTGGTGTGACTGCAGTTCCTCTGGCAATGCCCAGGCCTTGTTGGTGTCTCCCATGGGAGCTGCTGGCTCCAGGTGGGTCTCTCCACTGCCCTGGCATTCCCCTGCCCCAGGAAAAGCCCCTGTGCCCCGAGATCTGCGGATTGAGCTGGCACCGGAGCAGCTCCCCTTGGTGACTGAGCCAAACTGTAAAACAAGAGAAAAATAAATTAGTTAAACCATGCCTAGGGCAACTGGTTTTTTTATTCCTTTCAGCTTTGATCTATTCTAGTGTCTGTGATTAGTGACAAAAAGAAACTTCTTGGGTTTTATGATCATGTGTTCTCCTCGGCTTCTCTTGCTGTGAAACTTCACAGTTGATTTAATTGTAGGTAAAAGGTGCTCTATTGCTTCAACCTCTGTGTTAACTACATTTGCTATTAGCCATCAGTAAGCAAACATACCAGGAAAACACCAATTTTCCTTGCATTGCTCAATAATCAGGTTTATAGGACACCTAAGGAGTGTTGTTGAGGGTGTAGGCACATCTGGCTCCTCACGTCTGATCGTGCTAAAACAGATTTAACATCAGCTCCATGGGGAACAGATTTAACATCAGCTCCATGGAGAACAAATTTCTTTATTGTTGCTACTCTTGATTAAACCAATCTAATACAGAAATACAAATCTATTGAATATAGATTAGTTATATTTTTCTTGGACAATGTAAAGAAAGCTAATAAAAAATGGAGGAATACAAAGAAAGAGAAACTATCAGTGAAAACAAATTCCACAGGGTTGTACATTGAATTTACCTCACCTGTTTCTTCACCTTAAGAAAACTGACTCATGTGTTTACATGTGGTTATGTCTAGTGAATGTACATTCTCACCAACATCTTGTGGAAACCTCACTGGAGAAAAGTCAATGTGACACCTGTGAAAGAAGTAACACTTTTAAACTGGACCTATTATGTACTGGGGCTCACTGTCGGGTTCACTAACAATATTGCAATTTTATTTTATTCTATAAATTCCCAAAACTGTGGCAGCCAATTATCCATAGCAAATAAAAGCTTTTTAGACAAGATTGTCCCCTTGCAAAGTACAGACCTGGGAGACTTCTGTCAGCTTGTTCTTCAAAGATCTGGAGATCCTGCACTTCTTTTTCTTTTCCTGTTTCATTCTTTGTTCTGCTGGAGATGTCATCCTTCAACCACTCACCCACTTGTTTGGGTATTTTTGCATTGTGTGGTATTTTGTTATACACTACATGACTTCCATAAATAAATCACAATTTATCTTTTCTCTAAAATTCACCCTGCACCCTCCATAACTGCTTATGGTAAAGTCAGATACCAGAAGATGAGACAGTCAAGATATCTGAGATTCACTGTGTATTTATTATTTATATAAATAATGAAATAATAAGAATGGACTCAAAATGATGAATGGTGGAAGCTGACAGCCTTCACAAATATATAATGCTTCGATTGCCCTCATTTTATCTTTTTTTCTCTATATATTACTGTGTCTTAGATCTGGCTCACTGCAGTTTGGGAGGGATACAAAACTGTTCTCCATAACTTCATGTACTGAAACATAAACATTAAATTGAAATTATAGGGGCCACTCTGAATCAGATCATAAAGGATTGTAAGCCACGTTTCATTCCAGTCAAGAAACACCAATTTCTTAAAATTTGTTGAAATTAAATATAGTTCTGCAATAAATTTAGTGACACTTTATTTCATTTGATTTTCAGATACCTTTTCAGAATGAGATTTCCAGCCCAGAAGAAAAAGCAGAGCATGTCCTGTGATACTGTGCAGCTCATCACTGACAGAACGAAATGGCAAGGTACTGAAAATACCCATCGTGTTACTCCTTTTATAGTGAGCCTTTGCTTTGAATATCACCCAGCAGCCTTAGCCCTAACATCCTGGGTATGTTTTGATGTTTGATAGTGGAGCTCAATTGTGCTGAATGACCTTTTGAAAATAATTATTTGCTGCTTACTCATGGTCATGGTACCTGTTGCTTTTAATATCACTGGTAATCTTTGCATTGCTATCTCTGAACCTTCAATATTGCATTGACAAATGTTTAAAGGTGTGTTGAAAATAGGTTTTCCTGAACTGTGGGACATCTCAAACTGATAGCAGATTATATAGGTAAACTTGGAAATAATAAAGAGAAGGGTGGAAAATCACCTTCCTCTTTTTACCTGCCAGCACCAGTTTTTACATTCCTTTTTCCTGAATCAACCACTACTGTATTCAGTTGGGGGATAATTTTCAAAAGGAAAAAAAGAACTCAATCTCTGTAAAGAAAGTCAAGTGAGAGAATAATAACATCCATCAGCTGAGAGAACTCAATGTTTTGGAAAAAAATAAAACAAAGCAAGGATTTCTGTAGGGTGCTTCCAGTTCATGCAAGTGCATTCAGGAGAAAATTGGTCTTTGTAACTGAAAACATGGACTCCTGACTTCCACCTGGCAGGGCAGCATTTTTCAACAATGCAATTTTCTGGATAGTGCAATAATTTTAAAAGATAACATTGGGTTGTTTCTTATTGTTATGTTCATTTCTATTTGTGACATTTTTCTGCTCTTCCTGTTTTTCAGTAGGAAGAATTATGTGATTCGTTATACAGACATAGGGTCAATTAGTGAATTAGAGATGTTTGGGATAGGAATGGAATGATTCTATTCAATCCTGTTTGCATAAAAGTTTTATTCCTGAATACAAACATTTTCTTCAGTGGTCAAAATCAAAGGATACCTTCTCTTTAAATATGATTATATGCACAAGGAAAAAAAATACTGTGTACTGCACACAATTATTGTGTAATGCACACAAGACTTTGAATGACCCCACTGAAAATTAACTTGTTGTATGTTTTTCTATTTTTAAAGAATAATATTCTACCATTCTACATAATACTATTTCTATATTAACCCAAGGACTTATATTCTTTATGCTTTTGAATTGGTTTTTGTACAGCGTTCCCTCATCTTACTGCCACTTGTTAAGACACTTCTTGACATGGTCATTACAGCAAGTAAATTCACCATAAATGTGTATTCAGACCTTTGGGGCTACCTATGGGATATATGGAGATGTGGTGGGTCTTTAAACAGGAGCAATCTCTGTGCTGGGCCTTTATGGTGTGATTTTAACTATGGTACAGTTTGTTCTTGCTAATATTCCTCTAATTTTTATGAGGACCTTTGGTCCTCTGACATACTGGTAATTGTACTACAGGGCTCCTATGGCGTTTGAATGGATTTATTGCAGTCCCTCACCTTGATGTGATACAGAATATATAGCAAACAACATGTTTTTAAAGTAAAACTTTTGTGAACTAATGTTTCCTAGATACTTCTAGATGGATCACTAAAAGAAGCAGAAAATAATACAAAAGTCCCTGTAAGTAAGGAATCTGTATGTGCCAGCAGTGACATAGCATATCTTTTACTCAGAGTTACATTTCCAGTGGTGTTTATGCCAGTGTCACTTTGGCCTCTATGCTGTAGACTGTACAGAATCAGCATGGTGTATTATTGCAAATCAAGATGCTCAGGCTGGCTCTGGATTTTTGTTGTGACCTTACATCAAAGCACAGAGTGAATGGCATGATGAACTGGTTCATTGCCTGGTGCACCTTTCCTCTCCCTCCCCATTTGGCTGCTCTTTGAGTGCATCATGTCTCCTGCTACCTGACTATAGCAATGTCTAGGAAGAAGAATGTAAATAAAGACAGACTTCCACAGGCATTTTGTCACAGCTTTACAGCTAGCACAAAGGCTGTTTTGGATAAAATGGAGGTGTGTTAGGATGAGGCTTGTGGAATAAGATACAACAGATACAGCAGTAGTAGTATGTTTTTCCTTATCCTTTGGCCAAAGGGAAGCAGATCATACTAGCTATTTAAATAAAAGACTCTTGAAGGAGATTATTAAGTGTTAAATTTCTAAACCAATTGAAGTGTTTGATATAACTTATCCTCATTAATACTTAATTGCTAGAGGCCAAATGTAAACTATTTTTAGAGTAACTTATGTAAGTCTCTATGTACATCTGTGTGGCTTGTTCACAAAGCACATCCGACTGTCCTAACGAGCACTCATCGTGTTGTCAACGCGTCTGTGCCCCTAATCTCAAGATGATGTTGTAGATCCTGTTTCCAGGATCCAAACCCCACTCTTCACAAGTGCAGTGAATGCCTTCATATTTACCCAGTTGAAACTTGGCAAGCAAACCCATGTCCCTAAAATCCTGCTTCCATTTATTTGGTTCTCCTCTGCAATGTTAAACTCGTGCCCTCCGTCCCCTCAGCTCTCATGGGCCAGCTGATGCAGACAACGGCTGCAGAACTGCTTTCAAGGGTTCTGTTAGCTGTCATCCTGCCATTTCACACGCCATCCTTCTGCTGGTTCAAAACAAAAGGAGGCTTCCAAGCCTAGAAAAATCTATATCAGAATCCATTTTGCAATAAAATATACTCCTCTCTATGAAAACAAACTTTTAACTTTATTTCTATAAATTGATGTTGCTCCACACCTATTTTCAGGAAGCCTAACTACAATAATGGTTTCTTGCTGTGGTTAAGTTTTATTTATTTATTCCTTCCCTCCCTCTTTGATTTTTTTTTCTCTTATGCTTGAAAAAAACACTGAAAAAAAGCTCCAAGGTAAAGTTTCAAACAATTTAGACCATATAAAATGCATTATAATAAAAATATAAGTATATTTTTTGAACATATTTATCCAATATAATGATTAAAATAATTTATTGAGGCTTAAAACATAACAAATAGTGTAGCATTCAAGAAATCAGTTCCGTATAGGGAGAATATGTACATGTCATTATTTAATCTCCTTTAACCCAAAGGGATTAAATTATTTATAACCTTAAGTATATAATCTAAGGGTGATTTAACACATATATTGAAACAGTTTCCAGACCTGGGAAATTATATGGTATTCCAAAACATGCTTTTACATAAAAATGTCAAACACCAAGAATGAATAAAGGGTACAAACAAGATTTTTTTTTTTCATTTTCCCTTTTAACAAAGTATTAACTGCTTAAAAAAAAAAAGAAATCAAAGGCCAAACTTCTGTCTTAAGCTGTGCTCAGCCACAAACCATCAAAATCGATCCTAAGAGTTCCTGAGATACCTTGAGGGAGAGGAGAACTTAGGCTGTGGTGTCTCCATTTATCATATTTAGCGCAGGGAGAAGCACTCCACGGTTGAGACGCGGGGTTGGAAGTTAAGCAACCCAAGGTAAATGTTTGGCTGTAGATTTCCCATGGTGTCCTCTGCAAATTACCACAATGTTCTGGGCCGTCTGTTCCCCAGGGATGCAGGGTTTGGGCCATCTCTTCCCCAGGGATGCAGGGTTTGCACTGCTCTGTTCCTGGTGATGCTGTTGAGGTCCTAGAGTTTTCATTTTCCAGCTCTTAAATAACTGAGATATAGGGATCATTTCTTACCTTCCTATCCTTGGTTTGTGGGTCTTCAGGAATTCATATCCCTGTAATCTTCTCTGGGGAAAAGTTGTAAATGTAGCACTACAGAAAGTTGATATATTGATTAATTTAATACAGGAGGCACCAATAACCAATTAGTTAACTGAATACAATAGTTTCAGAAAGAAGGCAAGTGCACCAGCGGGGAGGAGGTACAGGCTTCATTGCCCACTTGCACTAGTGTGCTCTGTAACCCTGGCAATCATTTTACCTTTCTGTGCCTCTTCTTTTCTAATTCCATTTCTTCTATCTAAAGAACAGACTTTTTAGTACAGATATTGTATCTTAACATTCCTCTCCTTAGCATGATCATACTGTTCTTTATTATGGTTTCTAGATGCTTCCTCAACACAAGTAAGACAGGAGAAAAACATTTTACTGGTTTCTCTTTTCTCCAAATCTAGAGTTTTAACTGCAATCAGGCATGCATTATAAAAATAAAATTCAAACAGACCCATAATCATCCACTTACCTAAAACAATTTCCATTGTTCCTGCTTGCAGCTATTTTGTTTTAAACAAAAATGTTTAAAATGTGAAATCTTGAGTTCCGAGAAATACTAATTAATGAAAGAAAACTTAAAGAACAATATATATATAAATTTTAAAGTATATTAATAAGAAATTCAACCAAAACTACTAGAAATCTGTATTTGGACTGTAGCATTCAATGAACCCCAACCAAACCAAACCTTTGGTTAAAGTATTCACTACCAGATTGTTTTCTCAGCTCTGGTTTGAGCTAAAGAGATAGTGTCACCTTAAAGAAATATGCAAATAATGTAAAAGTTTTGTTTTAATTGAAAATAGAATGCAAAATATTTCCTGTAGAAATTCCCTTATTACAATCCATTGGAGACTCCCTTACCTTTGGATTTGCTGATGGGAACTCAGCTGCATGATTAAGTTGCATGAATTGAATACTTGTGGTGAAAGGGTTGCTCTTGTTCAACAGAAACATTTTATAAAGTACCAGGGATAACTGGAAACTTGCAAAATCTAATCCAGAAATCCTTATTCTGACAAAAAATCTCTGACAGAATCCAAGGTAACGTGAGGTTTGCCTGGAGAAGATGGGTTCTGTTTGCCTGACTGTATTCAAGGCAAGTTCCCAAGTGTTGAAAGGAATAAATCTAGAGAACTTGATCCATGCCAGTGTTATTGACTCCAATGGGCTTTTAATCCATCAGACTTTTCAGTTAATGAATTTATGCTTCTTTTAATTTGCTTCTTTAAAAAACATCCTTAGATTTCCAAGCTGCTGTCTTCAGCCCTACGAACAGCAGCTCCCAATCTTGGAGGCAGCGCTGTTACCATCCGCTGCAGTTCTGAGAAGGACACCCAGAATGAGATACACTAATATTTAATAATTCTATCCATGATTTGGAGTGAACCAATATACTTTTGGGGAAAAAAAAAGCGCCCCATTATCATAAAAACAAAAACATAAAAATAGGAAACACATTTTTGTTTGCCTTAGTTTTAATCTCTCTGTGGACCCATGGTATTTTATCTAGTGATGGTTTTTTAATTCAGTGTCTGTAGGTATGATTCTCCACAGTTCACTGGAGGAATAATTGCCAAGGTTTCTTTTTTCTTAACTGAAAGTTAAGAGCATGAATGCAAAATTCAAATAAATCAAGTGATACACAAAAGTTAATTCTGAATTTGTGTTCCTTTTTTGATTTTTAGTCATAATATGCCATTAAGACAATTTATATTGAAGTTTAGGAATACTGTGGAGACTTTGATGGTGACTGAAATTGTGCAAACAACAATAAATTTATCTGACACCAAAAAATATGCACACTGATGGATGATGATTTTTTTTTATTTAATTTTTAATTCTGTCTGTATTTAGAGAGTTGGACTGAACCCTTGTCTGCTTAGCTCCTACCAGTGTATTTTTGGAGACCAATTTTTGTCTTCAGTTTTGCATAATCAGTTATCAAAGCTTGATTTCATGTGAAATGCCAGGTAACCTTCAGGTACTTCAGGAAAGCAGCTGGCCATTTCTTGAAGTGTTATGTTGTGCCAATAAAAATATAACTGAGGCTCTCAGCTTAAAATTCAGCTTCCCAGGTGAAATAAGTGCAGTTTAACAGAAGTTGTTATTCACATTATATCATAAATTAGATGGGCCAACATAGAACATATTCACTCAGGTACTACAAATATTTTATTAATGACTCTACAGATTATTGTCTGGGATAATTTATGGTATTTATTAGTAACTTAATTATGATTGTGTTTATTTTAAATGACTGAACTGTTAGTTTGCAATACAACTGAAAACATTAAAGTCAGCTTTCTAAAGCTTAGCTCCTTATCTAAGCCAGCTGCTTAGACTTCTGATAAAGCACACAGCAATTTGAATACAGGAACTTCTTACAGAAATGCTTTTCCCTGTTATCACTGACTAGACAGCTGATTTGTAACGGTGTGAATTACAGGAAGGCTACTGAAGGGAGTCCAGAGCAATTAAAAACCCTGAAGTGAACTTCTGCTCAGAATCATCCTCCAGCAGGAGGCATCTCTCCGTGTAGACAGTCTCCTAATTCAAGTTAGGTGCCTAAATGAACCAAGTATAAGTCTCCCCACCAACTCTAAGCACAGTTTTGTGGATCAAATGCCCTTTTAACATGTTAAAATTACACCAGGAATAACAAGTCCACACTAAGCTCCGCACACACAATGGTTTAACTTCCACGTAAGAGTTCAAGGTTTCCCCCAGCCACCTCTCTAGGTTGCACCCCATCATTTGCTGTCTGAAAGGTGCCATTAGAAGTTGGCAGAACCTTGAAAGGAGGAGGGGAAAATCAGCTGGCAGAGCAGGAAGGAAAATAGGACCTGAAAATGCTTTTCTTCAAAGGCAGTTGACAGACAACTTTGATCAACTTTATACATAAATGGGGCTTTGAAGAGCTTAGATATTCCCTACCTAATTGGGTGCCAAAGTTCATTATCATACTCAGTCCCTGACTATTCCAAATTTTGATATTTTTTTTTTCTAACGATTTTTATCTAAAAAGTGCTGCACTGACTTTCCCAGAGGCAAGTTCCACCTTTTGGAGTACAAAGCATTATTTTTTATTTCTAAAAGAATTAGGCTAAAGTTTCTTTTTACTCTTTGTCATTGTAAGCTTTGGGTCTGTTTTTTTCCCTCTAGTGAGATATCATTTGAATTATCTTTTAATTCTGAAGTGCCATGGGGAGCTTCTGGGATGTGATTGTGTTTGTCATGTATTTTCCAGCTGAAAAAGTGAAATGGAGTGGCAAGTTTAAGCTCACAGTGCCTGGTGTAGAAAAGGACTTTAGTTTTGCTGTAATAGTATTAAATTGAAGTGAAAAAAACAGCTTGCAGTTTTAGGTGTCACAGAAACAGCAAAACTGACATTAGGTTGTTTGATATGTTAAGGAAGAAAAACCCTTTTAAGTATTTGAAGCCCCTCTGATACTTACAATACGTGGAAATACGTTACATATATCAGCATAAATCCTTAGCTAAAGAGAAGTGCCATAAAGCAATTTTATACACAATTATTTCCTGTAGATGCTTATTATTGCTGTGAGCACTAGAGGAGTTAATCATTGAGTACAGTTCTTTCTTTTTTATGTACTGAACTGGTTGAGAGGATGAACTAGCAATAAGAATAACAATCCTGAAGAAGTTATGATATGAGTCTTCTGGAATGAGTTCAGTGATCTTTTTCCAGAGACTGAATTCTCACACCGTTACAGAACGAGACATTTGTGTGTGATCACTCCCAGCAGCAGGAACTCAACATGGTTTTGGTAACCATCTGGTGACACGCAGACATTTACTCAGGAAAACAGCTAAGTGTGCTGAAATCAGCCTTTAAAATGCTTTACACATCTCCAGGAACTGTTTTCAGTGCCTTGCTCCAGTGTGGTGTTGAGAACCCATTGCACACCTGGTGTTTCTCAGGACTGCAAATGACCAATGGCCATTCAAATCCAGTGCTTCCTTAGACACAATGATAAACCCCAAATCTCATTTGGGCATGCCAATGTGCAAACAGAAGAGCAGAAACAAAAATCAAGCAGAAACAAATCAAGCAAATGGAATTTTTTTAATGTAGTTTTAAGAGAACAGACTGAGTTAGAACAAGGTGTTATGGTTCCACTTGTATCTTCTCCCTCTGGTTTCGTTCACTAGGGCAGAACTACCATTGCAATCAGCTATGTCTAATTATCCTCAGACTCTGAAAGAATTTAACAATGATGTGTGTCAACTTTTTAGAGGTATTTTGAAAAGAAAACATTATTTTTATATTGGAAACCACTAATTCCATTTTCCCATTGGCACACCTACCTTTTAAAATAATTAAAAAAAAATAAAATTAGGGGATTTAGTGGAAATGACAATGGATGCAGATCTGTCACTTTAGGTCTGGCTTAGACACTATCAAAATAGCTGTTTTTAACTGGAAAATGATAAGGAAAACTTATTTTATAGACTTCATTTCTTTGTGTTTTGAAGTGTACCTCTAATATAGCCCAATATATTTTTTTCTGGTTTTTCTTTTTCCTTTATTTATTTGGCAGGAAAGTGAGCATAGGGTGAAAATAATGGAAGCTTCTTAAGCAATTTAAAGGAAGTCCTTGCCCTTAGAATATTGGTTTTTATTAACAGTGCTCATCAAATATGTGGCAGTTATAAAGAGAAGCTGTGCAAATTTTAGTTTGTTGGCAAAACCTTACACTTGTTGATTGTCTTCTGCCTTCATTAACTGCATTTGCAGGCAGTTTTATTGCCTGTTTTTCCTCAGCAAATGTGTTCTTTTGTGAGCAAAGACAGGACAGTTTGTGTCTCCTGATCTCTTTGCGAGATGTTTGTCAGATAACCACAGCTCTCCAAAGTTCCTAGCGTTTTGGAAATAGTTTCTGCTGGATAGAAATGATCCTGCTACCAGAAAAGCAGGGGGATGAATTCAACACTTGGACATTAAAGAATCTAAAGGGAAAGGAAGGTATTAAGAATAATCTAATCATCAAATAACCTGTTTGAGGCATTGGCAGCTGACTAGATATCATAACTTCTACCATTAGGTATAAATCCCGAGGAAAAAATCTTTTGTTCCTTACATTTTTGTCCTTAAAAGAAAATTTATTTTTAAGTCCTTAAGTAGCATCTTACTAAGCAAAAGTAATTTTAATGAATAAGTTTTTATAGTGGTTGTTTAAGGAACCTTCCACACAGGGTGAGTAAAGAGTCCCATTTCAAAACTACTCATTAGTGGTTGCGATTAATTAGTGTGAAGAATAATGAGTTATCTGAAATGAGAGTACCAATAATTAAATTGATTGCATGAATTCTTGGATTAATAAAATCCAATTATTCTCCTATGTAATTGGCACAAATTTTATTTGTATCTCCTTTTTAATAAGTTTGCTAATGCTATCAGAAAGTAAACAAAACAAACTAATTGCAAATGAATAAAAAGTTCAATTAAAACCCACAACCCTGCCAAGCCAGCTTTGTGTACAGATTAGTTCCAAGTCCTTGTTTATCCACTGAACTCACACAGAGCTAACGGCCACACCAGGGCTGGTCTGGGAGGGGATGGTGTGGGGAAACTGGAACAGCATCTTTCACTCCTGCAGAGAGAACTGGGGGTGTCTGGGCTTTGTCATGGGGCAGATCTTTCAGATTGTGAGATCTTAAAATTGTCATTTATTCCATGAGGAATTACAGTTGCTTTTGTAGAGCGGCTGAGACCGGTGCCTGGGAGCTAAAGCCAGGTTACAACATTCCAAGAAAGCAGGGGAATTATTTTTTTTATTTTGATTTAAAGAAGACTAATTGATTCCTCTTTGCATCTGCCAAGAAAACAGGTTCTGATGTGTTAATCATCACTGGAGAATAAGATCAGAATGAGCAAGAACTGTTTAGAACAAGAACAGCCTGAATTAAAATGCAAAAAATGTCACAAAAAATGTAGAAAATAAAAAAATGTAGTTAGATGCTTAATGGGACTTACTAAATACACTATAAAAAGAGTAATACTTGTTTAGGGATAAGAGGATTGGTTAAAAATTAAAAAAAAAGATAATTTTCTTTGTATTTTAAAGTTATTTCTATTAATTTTGTGAGAAATTCCTGAGAGCTTAACATTCCAGCTCTGTGAAGGTAATGAAGGAGAAAGAGGAAGATATCATGGTAAGCTCTATTATAGAAACATCTACTCAGGAAAGAGCTGAATAATAATGTGTTTGGAGGTTTTTTTCTAAACAACTACAAGAATAATTCATAAAGTAGGACCTGGTGATAATATGAACCTTTAATTATTGAATATCCATTATAAAAGAAAGTCTCAGATAACTCAAGATGTTCTTGGGAAATCTTGGGATTGCCATTATCATAAACTGTAGGAAATTATTAAGACAAGGAGCTATTTTAGATTTAATTTTGACCAAAGTGGTAGAATAACAATAGAAATTAATTTCAATAGTGTTCCTGATTTTAAGGAAAAAAGAAGTGATAACAGTGAAATGAAGACAAGGGACTTCAGAAAAAGCAGACTTCAGTGGGCCAGGAAACTGCTTGTCAGGGACCTGCAAGACTGTTCTAGGGGATGAAGGGTTGTAGCAGAGCTGACAGGTCCTGAAAGAAACCATATTAATTCAACAATGGCAAACTGTCCTGTATCAGGAGACAAACAAGAGTCCTAGTGAAAGATCCATAGGGCTGGATCAGGAAATCTGGATTTTTCTAAAGTTAAAAACTAAGAAAAGCCACATGCAAAGAAGGGAAAACAGCATTTGAAGAAGTAACTCAGGCTTATAGGAATGAAATACAATAAAAACCCTAAACCATGAATTTACACCCAAAGAAGGACTTGGAAGAAAACAATAAAATGTGTAGAAAATAAAGAAAACATTCTATCCTCCCATTCCTAGATGGGAGGGTGTAGTTTCTAATGAAGCAAAGGCTGAAAACATTCAAGTAATTCTTAACTTCAGACTTGGCAAAATAGGTTAATTGTAACCACATAATTATTGTAATTATTTTTAGCAGTGAAATAGAATACTACAGGGTGAAAATGCTTCTTGTTACCACATGTGAATCTCAGGTTTTATTAACCAGTGCCAGGAAAAACACAACAGCCTGATCACAGCAAGAAAGGCTCTTCCATGATGCAGTTTTATTTATTTCTAAAGAAACACCCCTATTTCTTTGCTTTCTAACAGAGTAACGTTTTTGCCTTATTTCAGGGTTTCCAATCTCACAATACCATCATGAGTCATAGTAGACACTGTTATAAACTGAATTAGGAGCTGCTGTTTTGTTTCATGCCAGATAAAATGGCTATATTATGTGATTCTTTCCATTGTTCTGATTCAATATTTGTGTGGGAGTGGTGAACCATAAGGGGCCCCGTGTTACCTGCACTGTTTAGAAATATCTAAAGACAGCCCATTCTCTGGAGATTTTTATCTTTACACATTTGAGAAGTTCATTGCACTCATATGAATAAATGCATATAAGTATTTATTAAACTTAGTGCTGAATGAAAAAGGCAAAGTAAGTGAAGGAAAGAAGACATTGCCGTTTTGAGAGGAAGAATATAAAGACTAAATATACAGAGGTCATTTTGCAGGCATTAGATAGCAATGTCTCTTGAGGCTCTTTTGTCTTTTTAATGTATTATAAGTCTGCATGTAAATATCTATGATTAATAATACAAATAACTGCTCTAGAAAACTCTCTGTTCAAAATTGAGACTTCTCAACGTAGTGTGATGAGCAATAACAACCACAGACATTTTGATATGTTCTTGTTTTCTCTACTCCTTTATTAATTCATAGATAGTATACTATTTTGTTGTTTTGCCACTGCTGTTCAAATACATTACTACTTTTTTTCTTTAGATTTACTTTCTGAAGTAGAGAAGTAGTGAGTTTCCAAAGTTGTCAGAAATACACGAGCCTAATGCCTTACTGATCACTCAGAGTCCATGGCGAAAAATAACATAATCCTAAATAGAGATGGTCTGATAGCATGCTGGAAGATATTACTGCTGCTAGGTTTAATAAATAAGATTGACTTGCTGTCCTTATCATAGCCAAAATCACATTCTCACAACAAGCCAGATGACACCCTGAAAACTGCCACTGAAATGCAGAACTTGGAGTCTCAGTTCAGCAAAACCTCTCTCCTGCTGCAAGCTCCTTGCTCCTGTGTTGCACACAGACCACATGCTCTCTCCTCTGTGTAGTCAGGTTGAAGACACAATTCCAACTCTTAGAAACAGCCCCCAGCACATCTTCAGTGTCAGAGCAAGCCCCTGTGGCTTCCTCCTCTCTGAGTCTCTGCTTTCAGGAGTTGTGGTTCTTGCCTGAATTCTCCAAAGAGGCTGTAGGAGCAACTGTGCTAAAACTCCCAGAGTTTGTGGAGAAATAACGTGACCAGAAGTAACAACACTTTTCAAACCCTTTCAAAACAAAGCAGTGTTCGTTAGTTAACTGGAATAAACTACCCAAACTATCATGCTGATTGCATGACCAAGCCAAACCTTAACTGAGACTGGCTTAGCAAAGTTGTCTGCCTTGCTTGTCCAAAGAATCTTCCTTTCTCTGCTATGCTGTAAAAAATAATACCAAAGCTGTTCACACTTGGCTCCCTGGCTCCCAGTTGTTAAAAGCATTATGTCCAGTTCTTCTCCCCCAGGATGGGTGGATGGTTCTCCAGTTCCATTCACAGTCACAGAAACACACATGCTGTTGCTCTGGTTTTCACTTTTCTCAGTCCTCTTAAAAGGGAATGCTCTCCAGGAAAGATTTACATCATTCAACTCCAGTGGGTAATTTTATAGACATTCAAGCCAATTATCTTCTTCAGAAAACCATTACAAAACATCTCTCTATCATACATAACAATTTTCATTTTCCCTACAGAAAGGAGGATGTAAATAAGCTTTGGTGCAGAGAAAACTGAAAAGTGAGAGTTCTGGAAGTTCAATCATTGAAAGAGCTTATAAAAGTTGGGGTTAATATACTGAACATGGCGTGATATAATATGGAATATCCCATGGGCATATCTAAATGTCAATTTTGGGTTTTGCTTATTACTACACTTCCCCCCCCCCCCCAGTCCTTTGCACTTGCAGACCAGCAAAACACAAAGTCCTTGGACTTCCAGCAACAACCAAAAACATCAGTATGGTATCAACATTCTTCTCATAACAAATCCCACACTGAAACCAAAACACAGCTATTCTAGATACTGAGAAGAAAATTAACTCTATCCCAGCAAAACCCAGACACCATTATTCTTTAAAATGAAGTGTCAGGAATAACCCCTCTCCCACCTCCCTAGCCTGTAGTAGTTTAACTTCCCTGAAGTAAACTAAACTTAAAATAATGATAATAATAACATCTAATAAAGAGCACAAAAATATACTGTGATGTTTTGATATTAGAACAAATAACAGGAGACTAAAAATATCAGTTTCTAATTAGACAATGCAAATACATCGATTTCTTTCTGGTCTTGCTGCTGTTAAATTGACATGAAATATTTTTCTGCATGTGGTTTTAAAGTTCATGTGTAAATGTCCAAGTTGTGCAATGCTGATGCCTCCAAATTTCTTCAACAACCAGTGGTGAGACATAGCTTCTTTCAGGGTTTGAATAACCCTTGGGGGAGCCTTTCATAGAAGGAGCCTGGAAAAAACAGTGTTCATAGGAGAAAAGGAGCTTGTGTGAATAGGACTTTCTTGTCGAAGTAAGATCCACCAGCTAGCAATTCTTTTATCTATTTATTTATTTTAATTTGGGCCAAGCCAGAATGCCTTATTTTTAAGGGATTACAGTGAAGTCAGGTATCAAAAGGCTAAATGCTCATGGCTAGGTTTTCTAGTCCACAGAGTAACAAATTGCAAATTAACAAACCTGGGTCACATTCACTTGTGCACACAGGAGTCGCAGCTCCTGGTGCAGCAGACAGAGCTGATTCAGTTCCCCATTTCCAAAGCTGGGAGGTGAAAGTAGGACCCAGCATTCCTCACCCACCACTGGGGAATCTGCTAATTAGAGTTCAGTTTTTATTGCTGATTTTTATTTTACCTACCTATCTGTTGATATTTACTTTTTTTAAATCAAGCTAATTCTCAAATGCTTTGAAAGTGTCAAAACAAAGTTAACTGATCCAATACTCAAAGTAGTAGGTTTTTGTTTCAGTTGAAGTTCTTTAGTTAATCAGACACAAATGATTTCACTCACCTTGCAATTACCTCTTTAGGCTCCTAATCAATTGATCAGAAAGTCTCCAAACAAACAAAACAGAGACAAGAACCCAGCTCTAATGCTCATGTCTCATGAAACTACAGAAGCACGAGGTCTGGGAAAACTGTTGTGTGCTGAGTACTGTTCAGGGCGGCCAGAAATAGAATTTAGTGTTATCTTCTCTTTTCATACTTCAAGACTTTTGTCAAGTCATAAACCAGATCCTGATTCTCTTAACAGAGGTTGTTGACATTCATATAGTAGCTCTCAGCTAATACCAGTGGGAGGATAATGAGTCAGATTTGGTTTAATTCAGGATAAATTGTTAAAAGGAGGATTTTTTTAAAAAAATGTTCTTATTTGGGATGAAATTAACTTTACTTTTCTAACTGAAAGTTTCCCTTTGAAGAAACATACATTTTTTTTTCTTCCCTAGGGTTTTATAATAATCTGTAGTTGTCCAGAGGGTACAGAGTGAATGATGAGAACTTTCTCTGTAAATACTCTGGTTTTCAGACCATTTTCCTAGGAACTGTCAGACACCAGTTCTAGGTGCACATGCAGTGCTCTGTCACACGATGACATTTTGCTTTTCTTCCTGAAAGGGGTGGTCAGTTAAAATGGAGACATGTGGGACTGAGAGATGTTCAAAGGATCTTACATTTATAACTTCCAGATTCACAATGTTATGTAAAGACCCAGCCCCATAAAGCAATGAACTCCTTCCTCAGGGACTGAGAACTCTCAGCTCATATTAAAAAATGCCATTCCAACATCAGAAAAATAAACACAATATCAGTGTTTTCATATGTAAAGTTTGCTGTAATTATATTAACACATATTCAGAACCCATTTCTTCCCTTTATGTTTATGATGGCACAACACACTTGACAGCAAAGGGGGCATTTCAAACAGAACTGTTAACAGGATTTGTGACAGGACTCTTCACACAACATAGTTAGCAATAGGCTACTAAAAATACAGCAATGAGAAGAGGAAGACTTTAGCTGGATGATCTGTACAGCACTAAATCTGCAATCTCCAATCTGACATCACAGATTTCTTCAAATCAACAAGACAGGGAAAGTTGCAAGCACAATGCACATCTCAACACAAAGACATCCTTTCTGCTAACTTTGCATCTTATATAAAAGAAAAACCAAACCAAACCCCAAATGGGTCATACACAATACCTACCATGTCCTCCTTTCATTCTACTTCCAGCCCTTGAAATGCACATTAAAATTAAAGCCCTGATGAAACATTGATGTGTTAACTCTACTGTAAACTGTTCCTTATTAGCAGCCTGCTCCTTTGTTACATTTCAATAATTTTTCAAAATCAATCGCTGTCAGAGGTACCAGTGGAGGTTGTATTAAAATTTATCTGGTGTGTTTCTTTTACATACTGTGAAAGAACTCTGTTGAATTCCAACAAAACCCTTTGCTTGTTTTCTGTTGAACAGGTATTGGTGACCTCTGCAGAAGGAAAATCTGATTCAGAGTCCAGTGACATCCATCACTTTGCCACAGCAAATTATTGTGGGTTAGTTCACAGCTGAACACTTCAGTGGAACTTCAACTTGTCAGTTTACCCGAGGTTACCCCAGTGTGCTGGTCTTAAACAGACACAGACTCACACGGGAGAGCTAGGCAGAAAAGAAACATTTTTCCTCATTTAGTCCAGTCACAATTTCCACGACAGCAAGGACAAAAAGACAACATGACACATAATCTGGCATTAAAAAGGTTACACGAGGTGCTCTCACCGATGCTTCTCAAAGGTGATAGACTTTGTATTCAGGTTTTAGAGATTTCATTGCTCCCTGGAAGGGCTGCAGCTGAAGTGTTTCATGGTGCTTCAGAGACACAGGGTAAGGATAAGCCATGCAAAATACTCAGGTATTACTTAAAAAGGTTGTACTAAAGCTACATTACCAATGTCAGTGTGCCAGCACTTGTCTGAGAAGAGATCACACCCTGTACTTGTGCTCAAAAAACCCCTTAGAACAGTTTCAAAGCTACCTGGTGCCCAACTCATGAGTTAACTGTGCAGAATCACAGACTGGTTTGGGTTGGAGGGACCTTTCCAGGCCATCTGGTCCAACCCTCTGCAGTGAGCAGGGACATCTTCAACCAGAGCAGGTCGCTCAGAGCCCCATCCAGCCTGACCTTCAATGTCTCCAGGGACAGGGCTTTTACCACCTCTCTGGGCAACCTGGGCCAGGGTCTCACCACCCTCAGTGTAAAACATTTCCTCCTATCTAGTCTGAATCTCCCCTCTTGGATACTTAAGGGCAAATAAATTGCTTTTGCCCAGCCTCTTCAGACACAAAGTGGAAAGCTTTGTCTTGACTGAACAAGACTTCATTAAATAAAGTGCAGACTGACAGTTGTTTTATAGGGTTGGGTTTTGTGTAGAAAGAATTGAAATGGCCTCTTTTGATGTTTTGTTTCGAGAGAGACCATCAGCACCCATCCCACACACCAAAAAACTCCTAGAAAACAAGAAACCTCGTGAGGGGAGTGCAGTGTGGATCTAAGCCAGTAGAATATTCACTGACTGCCCTGCTTGTGTCCTCTGGCACAAATTCCTGTTGGTTGCAGCGAGGTGAAGCACATCTCATCCAGTGCAATCAGGAACATTCACTGAGCAGTCATTTCTGAAGTAGAAACAAATACAATCCCGTTTAAAACAACATTTGGGCTTTGTAAGTCCCTCTTCTATTGTTTTCATAGTGTCAAGCAGGTGGAGATTCCCAACATACATCTTGCAGTGCTCCTTTAAATAAAGATTTTAAAAAAATGTTTATTTTAAATAACATTATTCTGCTTTTTAGTACAACATATTTGTTGACTTTAATATCATAAACATTACGCTCTAATTTGCTTTAGCATCACTTCCAAATTAATTTCTTGCTGGCTTTTTATCTACTTAGTGACAGTGCTCTAACTCTTGCAGCCAAAAAACACTTTTCATCTTTTTTTTAATTTGTTTGGATTGATATATTTGAATAATAAAATGGGAATAGCTCCTAGGCAAGGAATAAGTGAGAAAGTATATGACTGTGGGCTTTGTGTTGCTGTTTTAAGTGCATACAGTTGCAGTTAAAATATCTGAACTATTTCCATCGGTGTGTCCTAGTCATATTATAGTATGCAGACAAGACAGTAAAATTTTACTTGAGTTAAAGGATATTTTCTGTTTTCAGGGACTGTAAGACTCTTCAGTCCTTGTGATAATGATTGAAATTGTGACTGCTAAATAATTTCTGAAAATCAGAGATTAAGCACAAGAGGAATAATTAATCTTTTGCAGATGTGTCTAGTAAAATTCCTGTTGACTCCAGTAGGAGCAGAATCTGCCTTTCAATCAGCAGGTTTTGTTCAACTGTAAATATTCCAATTCCTGCTGTTTGATACTGCAAAATCAAAGGTTAGTCATGCTCCAAAACAATGTAAACGCAACCAAAGTAAAGGTTAATCTTCCTCTCAGGATGACGTTGGCTCCAGGTTACACATGAGTTTCTCTAAAGAAGATGTGTTCAAGCACACATAACCTGGCAGTGCTTGGAAGAGCATCTGGAAATGGTGATCTAAACTGGGTAATGCACTATTAATTCCAGAGAATCCAACAGAAATGTTAAGGTAGCTTCCTGGCAAATTAAACTGAAGAATAATTTCTCTCCTGTACTTTCAGAGGACTGAAAGGCACTTTAAATGTATTGGGCAGCGCTGCGTAGCTCTGGCAATTATAGAGAGAAAAGTACCATGAAAATAGATTGTGTCCCTTGGAAACTACTGTGAGCAAAGAACAGAATGTTTCTGTCTAGCTCCCAGTTTGCTACTGGAGAATTATTAACTGTTGTCACATGTCCCCTTTACTACTTCAAAATGGCAGCTTAGCTGAACTGAAAGGGATTTGAAACCAGTCTGCACTTATTCTTCTTTTAATCCCTCTCCATTCACCTCTCTGTGATCAGAGTTGCCTTGTCCGCTGAGACAGGGACTTTGCAGGAGATTTTGGAGTGCCTTGGTTTCTCTAACGCTCTCCATAGCTGGCAGCCACTTAAGAGCACTCAGCAATGTTAAATACAGGCCTGTTCTTTTCTTTTCTGACCGTATTTCAGAGTCCTGATCTTTTGCACTTCATTTTTTTAACTTTCTGGCCACTGGTGTAGGAATTCAATATGAAAAGAAGTGGCTTTACTCCCTTTAAAGCTTCCCTCTTTTCCTCATTTACTAAACCAAGGAAATATTTTTCTCTTAAGCTTTCTTCTCCCCATTCTGCTCACCTCACCAAAAATACATATGCTAACAAATCTAGCCTATTTTTGAATTTCAGTATTAAATTTTTCCTGCAAGTTACTTGAAGGAAATTGTTAAATGTGGGTTGTGAGAGAGGAGAGCAATGCCTCTCCTTCTTCAGTCATCAATATTTCGAGCACAAGGCTGGAGCAGAGCTTAAAAAACTCATTTTTCCCCCAAAGGCATATAAATTCTATTGTTTCTGTTTGATGTTTGTCCACCAGCTTGTGCAATACCCCAACCACAGAGACTGCAATTTTCCCAGAAATTTGATTCTTTATTAAAACCCCATCCTATTAAAAACCCTGGTTTATTCTTGATGTAAGTCTCACCATATTTACTGTGAGCAGCACTTTGTTTCTGCCTTGGCTACCAGCCCACTCAGAGCACTTACAACATTCGTGTTCCACCTTCTCACCCCTACACTTAGCAGCTCCCCCTCTTTGATCACTGCCTGAGCAACACTCACTAGACTTGTACTCACACTCGGTTGTCCTGGTTTTTAGCTGAGACAGCTAAAAACTTTTCACTCTTTTTAGTAGCTTCTTTTAGTTTTCTGGTAAACTTCTGTTTAGCAGCTAGAGCAGTGCTGTGTGTTGGTTTCAGCTGGAATTTGTTAGAAGAATGTTGATAACAGAACGATGTTTGCAGTTGTCGCTGGAAGTCAAAGGACTCTGTGTTTTGCTGGTCTGCACGTGTAAGGTCTGGGCAGGGTAATTGATATTTTATTTAATAAGCTAGATTGGCATTTGGCTCTGCCAAGGGGCTGTTCCATCTCCTGTCCCCCATGGGCAGGAGATCCATGAGGGGCTCTTCCTCTCTGGCTCTCTCTGGCTCTCGCTCGGGCTCTGGCTCTCCCGGGATTGCGGTTTTGGGTCGGGATTGTCGCTCCTCTGGGATCGTTCTCTGGGAACGGGCCGGGCTGGGTCGGCGGGTGGTGAGCAATGGCACTGGGTGTCACTCATTTGCATATTGTATTACTATTATTATTATCATTATTATTTCAGTATTAGTATTAAGTTTTATTTTATTTCAATTATTAAGTTGTTCTTCTCTCCCCCTACGAGTCTCCTTACCCTTCTCCCCCAAATCTCTCTCCTGTCCCCTGGGGGAAGTGAGCAAGTGGCTGGGTTTGGCTGCCAGCCCAGTGAAACCACCACATCAGCCTCCTCCTTTGTCCTCAATCACCCTTCTTGAAGTGCTAGTCCCAAACCAGGACTCCAGCTGAGGTTTTGTGAATATTCATAGAAACTGTACTTTGTTTCAAATCTGCCATGTGCTTTTTCTTTTCACAAAAAATATAACCCTGTGGTCAGCTTGTGGACAATTAAATCTCCAAAATCTCTTTCTGCAAAGCAGCTGCCCAGCCAGCTGTTCTCGTTTGCTGCTTCCCCTCTGCTCATGAGGCCTCTCACTTTGTCATAGGAGGAGATGAGATGAGATTGGTGGCATTTGGTTTTGGCTAATCAGTATTTGCTGCTAATCATTCCCTTGTTTGCTTTTACAAAGGGTTTTTCTTTTAAAAATATATGCTAATGTCATTGTAACAAGAAAAGCGATGCAGTACCGAGGAGGAGTTCTTTGTAATGTGAATTTGCCTTGTATCTACGTGTGAAGTCCTGCAGTGGGTACACCAGTACTCAAAATCACACCCTAAGGCATCAGAAAGATGCTGCACTTGCAGTATGGGCCCCAGGGCCTTTGCCAGTTGGCTCTGTCTCCATGCACATTGCTTACCCAGCACCAGCACATTTTCTTTTTTTTTTCCTATGAAAAACACAATATTCTAGAAGCACAACAGGCCCATGATCACTGCACCTGAAATTCAGTCCTGCCCTCTTTCATAGAGTCACAGACTGGTTTGGTTGGGAAGGGACCTTGAAGCTCATCCAGTTCCAACCCCCCTGCCAGCAGCAGGGACACCTTCCACTAGACCAGGTTGCTCAAAGCCTCATCCAACCTGGCCGAGAACATTTCCAGGGAGGAGCAGCCACAGCTTCTCTGGCCAACCTGGGACAGGGTCTCACCACCCTCACAACAAAGAATTTCTTCCTCACATCTCATCTCCATCTCCCCTCTGCCAGTTTCAAGCCATCATTCCTTGTTCTGTCACTCCCTGCCCTTGTAAAAAGTCCCTCCCCACCTTCCTGGAGCCCCTTCAGGTACTGGGAGGCCACTGGAAGGTCTCCCCGGAGCCTTCTCTTCTCCAGGCTGAACAGCCCCAACTCTCTCAGCCTGTCCTCACAGCAGAGCTGCTCCAGCCCTGGCATCATCCTCGTGGCCTCCTCTGCACTGGCCCCAGTGGGTCCATGTCCTTGTGCTGTTGGTGGCCCCAGCACTGGAGGCAGCACTGCAGGGGGGGTCTCAGGAGAGCGGAGCAGAGGGGCAGAATCCCCTCCCTGGCCCTGCTGCCCACGCTGCTCTGGGTGCAGCCCAGGACACCGTTACTGGTGCACGGTGCCGGCTCATGGTGAGCTTCTCACCCACCCTTCGCACTGTTCTACACACACACACCCAGCCCCAGCGCTGAGGGAAACTGAGGCAATTACAGCTTTTCTTCTGATCAGCCTGTGGTAGAGCTTATACAATTCAGCTGACGTGAAAACAGACAAAAAATTTAAATATCTTGTGACCTTTTCTCATGGAAGTTTTGGGTTTTTGTGTCTGACATGAATTGTGCTTCCCACCTGTGTTGCTGTTTTTGTGAGTGTGGCTCGTATAGACAGATACTAGAAGCATTAACCTGCTGGACTTCATTTTGTTCTAGTTTGTCTGGTGAAGTGATATTTTCCTTGGGCTTTCTTTTTTTGCTACTGTTCTAAAATTTCTACATTAGTTTTATTATGTGATTTTTTTTTTCTTGATGGCTGTGTCCTAATTATTTGCATATGTTTTTAAAATGAGACTTACTTAAGTTGAAAGCAGAATTCAGATTAGCTCAAAATACGTGAAATATGCAATAAATCTACAAGAAAATCTAGAACCTAAATCTTAAGAAAACCTAAGTAGCAATTCAAAACTTGAAATTAAAAAGGAGACGGGTGAAGTTTCTACAACTGCAGTGTTGAATCACTACATTATTTTAAACTACTGTGTTTCAGGAGAAAGGTAGGAAGAAAGAACTACTGAAGGTAAAAAAAAAGCTATACTGCTACATTAGACAGGTAGAATATTTGTGACAGAAAATAAAATGTGATTAAAAAATGTGTTACAGAACATTTAATTCCTTTCTTGAGTAATACAGTGAATGAGAGTTTATAGTTAACACATTTTAGAATTTCCCTGAAAACAAGAATTTTTGTGAAACTTGATGCAAAATCGTAATAAATAAATACATAATATATAAATCATCATAATAATAATATATAAACCCATAATATATCGATCATAAATGTAGTTTTATCCGATTCTTGTTTATTTGAGCCTTGCCCGTGCTTAGAATGGGGAAGGAATTAAATGACAGGAACTGAATGAAATGCAATCCCTTTTAGCACAGTTTTCTGCACCTCCTGTTTCTGAGGGTTGGATGGAGTTGTGTGTATCGCCCTCTCCCTCGTACCGACCTGCACACGCCGGGAAATGACTGTCCCATAAAACCTCTCCTCCCCACCCTGCTCCTCCATCCCCTTGCTGTACTACCTCACCCCTTTATTCCTACGAGGAGTGTCTGAAAGGAAGTCACAGGCTGCTGTAATTATTTTGTATTTTCTGTGCCCTGTGTCTAATCAGATCTCAGATCTCTTATTTACCATTGCACCGTTTCTAATGGGTCCCAGTGACGTAAATGGGAACACACAACTTCACTCTTGCTCGATTCCTTCCTCCCAGATCAGCTCAGAATAACAGAAGTAAGCTGCTCATTTTGCATCCACAAGAGGCCTCATGGAAAGCTAACACCAGGGCTTTTTAAATTTGAAATTCATTGCTGTGTCAAGCAGAAAGATGCTTTTATTTAACACAGGAAAACAACTGGGTGCCTGAGGCACCTGCATTCTACTCTCATCTGTCATTAATTCACTATGTGTCTTAAGCAATTTGCTGAAACCAAGCTGTTTCTATCCAATCAGCTAGATACATCTGAATAAACAGTGTCATTTTACATTTTTTAAGTGAATCTGTGGATGCTTAGTGTATCAAAAAATGCTACTTCACTATTAAGTGCGTTCATGTGAATTTAAATCCCTAACTTCTCTAAACTTTCCAAGTTTAGACTGAAGATTTTGATTTCAGCATTTGTTTCATGGATATAAAATATCCACATTGTAGGCTGCTTCAAGAAATGCTCGGCCTTTTAAAGGGCTTTAGTACACTTGGATAAAAATATTTTAAACCAAAATATAATAATATTCATGGAAAAAATTATAGAGTGTAGGGAATAAGGGAAGTGTCACTATATTCTGTTTCTCTTTGTTCCTTCCACCTTCCTCCTACAAAACCAGGAGGGAACTTGCATCGTGTTTCTAACTCTGGGATTCCCACCAGCAATCACCCTCACTTAGGGTTTTCTGTTCATCAGTATTTCACGTTACATCAGAGCAGCTGATCTGGATCATTTTCAGCCAAGCCAGTCCCGTGTTATGTATTTCTTCCTTCCTTACTTCCTTACTTTTGACCAGTGCTATAAACCTACAACTCAGGACAAGCTACAGATTTTTTACTGCAATCTAAAACTTGCTAAAGCCCATTTTTGGGTCAGACCCTCGGCTTTGGACCGGGCTCTGAGGTATTGGGTAGTACGTTCACGTTCTGTTTGCAACCTGAAATCCTGCATGCATTTGAAAATATTTTCTAGGCTAAGCTATATTTTAAACGAGGATAGTAAAAGTCAAGAATGTCTTTAAAGCTTGGATTCATCCTGCTGATGTTACAAAAATATGAAATAAAACCATCACACTTGAATTACACTTGTGTCAAGAGAAGCCAGTTCCTAAGTGCTGATCATACAACCTGTGCTCTGGCGGCCACAAACAGATGGGATTAAAAAGCCTCCCTCTACACATACTCCAAGGAACTGATGGGCATGTGTACTCAGACCTCGTTTTCTCTGACCCATCAGCAATTTCTCATCTCCTACCATGAAATTAAGCTGACATGACCTTTTGGGTTTGACCGATCCATCTGCAAGTCACTCTTTGGATGTTGTGTCTTTAAAATGTTTTCTGGCATAGCGACCAGTGTTGCAAAGGAAGGAAAGTTTTTCCACAGATAGAAAACTTCAAAACACGTTCCTCTACAATTATGTAAACAATGTTATGTCGTTACAGCTAGGTAAATGGTAAGTAAAATTAGTCTACAAACACCTGCAAGTGTAAACCCCCATATTTTTCTTCTATTTCATTTTTGTATTTGCTCTCAGTTAAATTTTGTAAATGTTTCTTACTTCTTTGAAGTACTTCATCAAATTCCCTACTCCCTGTAATTTATTTACAAGATTAGGTTGTCCAAGACTGATACAGATTTCAATTATGAAGCTGTAAATCAGATGTAGCTCCAGTGAAATGACTGTGAGAATCAAATCTGTTATACAAAATAATATAGTTCCTTCTTAATTGAACCTTAGGGAATTTTCTTTTTATTTTGTACTTATTTCTATTGTATCTGCCACCCCAGAAGTCTGAATTCTTTTACAATGAGATGAGCAAATTTAATCTTAGCCTGCTAATATTTCTGCTTAGATTAAGACAAAAAATCATGGATCCATAATTATGAGATGTCCCAATATGTTATGTCAGACAACAGGGGTTTAAGTCCTGAAGTTATTTGTGAAACTGGTGAAATCTAATTTGTGAGCCCAGACTATCCCCGTTTGGGATTTCAAAACTTCCACGATGCCTTTCCAAGATGAGGTGTGTCACCAACATAAGCTTTAGTGGCTTTTCATACTTTCAAAATGATCTACTTCAAAATATATTTTCTTCTAATGCAAAGGGACACTTTTCTGGTGACTTTTCTTTTTCCCTCTTCTGACTTATAAGCAAAAAGATTGCTTCTGATTTAACCTTGACTGATTTTTAGTGTCACCTGTACTCACCTGCCAGCTCACAAGTTAACCAGTCAAGCACTAAAGAGCTAAGGCTTCTTCAGAGTTGCGAATTAGACATCAACATACAACACAGAGCTGGGATAGTTAAATCTATTTCTGACTCTTGATGGGTTAAAGTAGAGCATTAACTACTCTGTTGTTCCTAAGAAACTTAGACAAAGAGTTGGGGTGATTTTTCCTCCATGGAACTACCTCAGGCTACAGTCCATCTAAAGTCAGTTATCAATCCCTTAAGTAGCACAAAGTATTTCACACTCATATGCTGATGACATTTACCAGCTAATTCCAAATGTCTAGACAACTGTGCAGTGATTTGCTGTATTTCTGTAATACCCTGTTGAAAATGAGATCATTTCAGCTAAAAACATTGTATATAGAAAATGTATGTTGCCTTCTAACAGTGAGTCAGAGCTCTGACTGGGTCAGACATGCAATCTGGAGAAGCTGTGGGAAATCCAACCTGACACAAAACTCAAGGCATCGCTACTGAATGACTCCTTTCCTTTCTGTATTCCTAATGTGCTCATATTTGAAGTGAATCTGAAATTAAAGTGCTGGTTCTCTTTGGTTGGTTAAGACCATCTGGTCCATTTCCTAGTTGATAACAGGACACATTCTGGCTGATGACTGAGACAGCACAGAGTCAGATAAGGACAAGATTGGTGTCTATATGTTAAAGAAGGGGTCAAGAAACATGGAGATGCTCTAGGAATCTTTTGCAAATTCATATCATTTATTTCTGACTTAAACTTCCTTAACCAGGAAGATTCACATCCTTATACTAGGATACTGACATCAAATTAAAAAAAAAAAAAGAAAAATTGTTGAGAGTGTTCCTAAGGCTGTGGAATGATCTCACAGGAGTTTGTGAAAGGCAGGACATGTATGAAGGAGGCCTAGTAAGTGCCAGGCTATTTCCATCCACTTAATAATTGTATTTAATACACAATTATCAGCTAGTGTTTTCACTTCATAGACTTGCTTTGTTGTTCTTCCACACTGATTATGTACCTTATAAACTGCAGGAGGAAATGATCTGTGATAGATGATTGCAATCAGGATGATAATATATAATTTTGATTAATCAAGGGAGTTTGATTAATTTTGATGTTGAACTTAGAATAATCCTATGCTGGAAGAAAGAGCTGTTTGCTGTCATTCAAGATGGGTAATAATATAGAGTGAAGGGAGTGCTTATTTATGACTCCTCCAAACATTGAGCTGTAGCTTTCCTAAATTTTTGACTGGAAAAGGTAAACAAGACAAAAAAAAAAACTGTATAATGAATTCCACATCAGTGATATATTTATGAGTACATCCATTGTATGCAATGCCTGCCTAGTGCCTGAGATCTCTGGAATAACCCCCATTTATTTACATGTTCCATTTCCCAAAGGACTTTTGTGATTATTACCTTCAGGATCTTTTTTTTTCCCCTGTTTTTTTTCCCCTGTGCTACCTGTGGTGCCATTCCCCCAGAAGTCACTCTAAGTGTGACTGTGCAGTCCATGGTGCTGCCCTCTTAATCTGTTAGATACTATATGCATAAGTGAGAGTGGGTTTTAACTGGAAGTCACTTCTCTGTAGGTTTGTGTAAATTTTCCTTAATTTCCTTGGAATTGTCAAAGCACATACTGCATATTTATTTAGTTAATCTTCTTGTCATAATTCCATATTAGTTAACATGATTTTTCTGCTTCTTTAACAAATAGGATGACCACACGTAGCATGAGAGAGCAGGAGCAACAGTTTGGGGTGATAGACACTGCATATGATCATAAGAGTGTATTAAAAAGATGAAAGAAAGGAACCCATAAAGTTCTGATGGACCACTGGCTATCATTAACATTAAACCAGCTAATCCTGGCATGCATATTAATTTGAGGACAACTAATAGAATTAATGGTTATTCACATCAGACAGCAGAGGTACCTAGCTTTGGAGCTGATGCAGATTGTGATGAAGCCACGTAATAACATGGGTTTTGAAGACATGGGAAAAAAACAACACCAAACCAAACCAAACCAAACCAAACCAAACCAAACCAAACCAAACCAAACCAAACCAAACCAAACCAAACCAAACCAAACCAAACCCAGGCACTTTATTTTAATTTAATATAATTTAATTTAATATAATTTAATTTAATATAATTTAATTTAATTTAATTTAATTTAATTTAATTTAATTTAATTTTGGTTTAGTTTAGTTTAGTTTAGTTTAGTTTAGTTTATTTTTAATTTATTTTAAACCAGGGAATACCAATATTGCTGTAACTTCAAACAGGACTATAATTGTTTGATGACTTAACTCTCGGTACCACATTCCAGATTTAAACCAGGTTGAGGTATGAAATTTCAAAGCATTGCGACTATCCTCTCTCAACAGCTGCTGATTCATCTAAAACACAAACCAGCACAAACCACCAAGTTGCCAGGGTTTCCTGCACATTCTGTTCCAGCAGGAACAGAAGGCTGCTTTGGCAAGAAAAATTTCTACTGTTTGAAGAAGTTTGCACATTTGAATTTCTTTTATCTAAAAGCTACCAGCATAGCATGTCTCTGAGTAGCCAAACAACCTCAGATAACAGCATTAAAAGAAAAGGATGGGTTGGGTACTTTTTTAAACCAGCATACCTTATCACATTCAGGTTACTAGATTTCAAGGCAAGAGTATGTTCATTTACTCCTTTGTGCATGTTCAACAAAGTTCTAAACCTCCATTTTTACATTATGAATTTGAATATTTTAAAGGAAAAAAAATAATTTATATGAACCAGCCCCAGAAAGGGCCTGAGATCCCTTTGCTAATGCAATGGGCTGCTTTGAAAAGTACACAAGTCAACACCAACATTTAGAGAGGCCTTCTAGACCTATAACCTACCCCAGAGCATGGGAAGCTTTTCTTCTAAGAATGCCCAAATGAGTGATAAAAGAATACTTTACTTCTATGTTCTCATGGCCCATTAAATCTTTTTTAATGCAGTATTGGTTTGAGTTAATAAGTTTGAAGTGTACCAATGTACAATAAGCTGCAGTTGTCACCAAAAAGAGAGCTTATTATTCAAATATGTCCATTTTAATAATTTATTCACTAAACAATATTTAACCTCCACCTTAAAAATGTGGACTAGGGTTCTATGGTTTATTCAGGCAAACAGACCCTTCAGGTTCTGGATATGGTGTTAGACACAATTTATCCTGTTAGACTCTTGTGGTTTAATAAGGTGCTTGTGAATCTTTCCTCCTTTCTGCTCCAGTTTTTTAATCTCAGCTTCTGAAAACGACCATTATGGTTTTAATTCAGTGTCTCTGTAGCAGCACCCTCAGTGACAGACTACAAATGCACACTGTTTTTGGAATAAACATTGCAGAAGATCACGCAGAGGAAAGAATTTCAATACAGATCTATTTTTTTTGAGAGAACCATCACATTTCTAAATCTATTACTGTTGGAAGATAATGATGAGCTGCTCCTGGCTTCCAGATCTGCAGCACTGAGAAATCAGCATCATCTAGTTCCCACCTGGTTTTGAGTCCAAATCAGCAGTAAATGCTTCTTTGTACAAGGGCCTTATTTTCCACTGTGAAAGGTTGCTGCTCTGGCTGAATTCAGAACTAACTATGAGCTGTAATGATTAAAATTTTCTTATGTATAGGCCAGATACCTGGGGTCATCTGGGAGACCTTACAGTAGTGGCTAAAATATTATGACATGAGACTGGCAAGAGAGTTTAGACTCTAAGAAAATTTATTGGAGAAAGCACAGGAGAAATAAGTATTATCATTTCTTACATGTGCTGAATGGAAGGAAAGAGTTTTAATTAGAGCCTTACTCAGAATGACACCTCACACTCTGAGCTGACGTTTGTGCCAGAACTGGGATCTGCAACCAGCACTCTCAGGGTCTCCTTTTGACATTTAAACCTCAAGGATAACCTTTGGTTTGTCCTGTAGTATCCTAAAAGGATTTTATTTACTGGAAGCAAATAGTCTGCTGTGAAGGCCTGGGGCAACCAGAGTGGTTTCACATCACAGCAACAACAGGGTTTTTCCAGCCCTACAAAAAGGTACACACACTTTCCTTTGTATCCCAAAGCACAGTAGAGCAAGACTCCTCGTGGCATTGCACTTCAGTTATAGCACAGGTGACCTGGAAAGGAACCATGACCATCATTGTTGGTGTTCTCTTGGTTGTCAGTTGACCACAGCCAGTAACTAAGCATCTACCAACCACTTGTTCACTGCCTACTCACCCCCGTCCCTTGCTCCCCCCTAACAGGGTGGGGGAGAGGATTGAAAGAGCCAAAGTGAGGAAAAAAACATGTGGATCAAGATGAAGGCTTTTTCTTAAGTGAAGGAAAGAGGAAAAAAGCAAAGATACGAAGGCATCACTCGCCACCTCCCACAAGCAGATCAATGTCCAGCCTGCCTCGAGGCGATGGCTGCTTTAAAGAGATGACTCCCCAGATTTTTCTGTAAAGATGCAAAATGGAGATCAAAAGCCACTAACAAGTTCTGACACACACCTTGGCATTAAAAAACTTTTTTTTCCTTTTTAAATTTTTTATTACTTTCATCTGCCTCTCTAATTCTTCTTCAAAGGGACTTATTTTAACAAAATAAAATCTGACCTTATAAATTTCCTACTCAGTTTTACAGGTCATGAGGTTTGAGCTGTTCAGATAATGTCAGCAGTTGTTCTCGGTGCTTACCCAGGCTGAACTGACCCTGAACTGAACGATTATCACTAACAAATAAAAAATTCTAATGAGTTTATTAGTGATTTTTAAAGTTTTTCTCTTTGGAGTTTGTTTTCATACAGACACATGAGAATACTTTGCAATGTAGTAACTCAGGATGTACAGGAGGGGTCAGTTTCTATTCTAATAACTACTGTCACACAAAATACTTTATTCCTGGTCCTTTTTAAGTGCTGGAAAAGTTGTAGCTGAAAGAGAAACCTTGACTTTTGCCATCTAGGGCTACTTGTCCTTTTTAGTTTAGCCACTGACCAAGGAGGTCTGCTCTGAGAAAATTGACAGAGATCATAATAAATTGAATAATCTTTCTTGAGAATGAAAAATATGATCTTGCATTTAGTGTTCCAGATTACCTGCAACTAATTTAATCTGAGACTTTAAACAAATCACTTGTTTCCACGTTCATTTTCGAAAAGGCAGTAAAAAGCCCTCATTTCCATTAAAATCAGATATATCTGAATGTCTTAACAGATGCCTACCTCAGGCATGTAGGTTTTTATGTTCCTATGCAAATGTTGTTAATTTATTTCCTAAAGCAGTTAGGCACATTAAAATTTTCTTGGCCTAAAACTCGTAAATGTGACCATTTCACTTTCAGAAGGTGGACAGTCGTTGGCTTTAAGTCCAAATTGTGGCAGCTGTCTGTATGCACTGCATTTTAAGATACAAAACTATAACTAAGGCACTAAAATTTATTAGTTTTATAGCATCACCTTGCAGCATTCCATAGGTCTCTGCTCTGGTTTGTAGCTGGGCCAGAGCTGGTTCTGCTCAGCAGCTGGAACAGTGCTGGGGTTTGGGTTCTGCTGGGATTTGTTAGGAGAGAATGAGAACATCCCCATGTTTTCCGTTGTTGTTGGAAGTCAAAGGACACTGTGCTTTGCTGGTCTGCAAGGTCTGGGGGACTGAGGACTGTTAAAATTAGTAACCAAATTGGCATTTGGCTCTGCCAGTGGGATATTCCATCTCATATCATGTCACATTTAGTATATTAATGAGGGTTTCTCACTTTTGCGCTCACTCAGGCTCTCACTTTTCCCTGATTGTGGTTTCAGTTTCAGGATTGTTACCCAAGAATGGGCTGGGCTTGGTCAGTGGGTGGTGAGCAATTGCACTGGGTATCACACATTTGCATATCTTATTATTACTATTAGACCCTGGCCCAGGTTGCCCAGAGAGGTGGTAGAAGCCCCATCCCTGGAAACATTCAAGGTCAAGTTGGACGGGGCTCCGAGCAACCTGATCTGGTTGAAGATGTCCCTGCTCCCTGCAGGGGGTTGGACCAGATGGCCTGGAAAGGTCCCTTCCCACCCAAACCATGCTCTGGTTCTGGGGTAAGCAGGCTCAGCCAACAGTTTGGTGATCACTGGAGAAGTCTGCAGTGATAGAGCAGATCTGAGATCAGGTGCAAGGTACAAGGCTGAGCACAGACACAGCTGCAACAGGTCAGGTGAAGATCAAGGGCAAAGGCCTGAATGAAATGCAGCTCCCAAAGGAGAGGGTAGTAGAGGGAGGATGTAGACAAGACTTCTCAGTGCTCTTTGGTTAGAAGTGTTTTCCAAGGTCTCACAGGGTCTAAGGCAGGTGCAAAGAGTGCAGAGTGCTGGTGCAGGTAGAGTGGGAAAGTGCAGAACTGGTGAAGGCTCTCATCTGTCTGGGAGCATTCAGGTTCACTGTAGTGCTGCAGTAGATTCAAGTGGGAGAAGATGGATGAATGAAAGTCTGAGAGAAGGCAATGTACCTCGCAGCAGCGAGCTGTAAGTATCTCTTCCCCTTTTTCCCTCTTGTCAGCTGCTCTGCTATATTGTTTGGTCTGGGCTGTTTGCTTTCAACCTGAGTTTAAATTCACAAGTCTGAATAAATGAAGATTTTTGTGCAGTGAAGATGAGCAGTACCTGGTTGTGTCGCATCCTTTAGCAAAGCCATTTCTGTTCCAAGATTACTTTGAATAGTAAGCACATTTGTGAAGGGTGAATGACAAAAAATAAATGAATGTTTCTTCATTAAGATGTTACTCAGATAAGACTCTATGAGAAGTATCCAGTTCTTGATTGCTTAAATATAAACTGTAGCTCCAAATGAGCTAGGTTCAGTGGATTTGGGGGTTGGTTGTTTGCTTTTACATTTAGAAGAATCAAGGTACTGCTTTCTGAACAAGACATTGCAGTATCAAATAAAATCTGAACCATACTATTTTAATACTCCATATTTAATACCCTTTACACTTTTTCCTAATCCCCTGAAAAAAATAGTATCATGACTGCTTCTTCAAACACACAGCAAGCTGAAAGCTGTTGCCTGGACCGCAGGTGGCAGTGCGTATTTAAGGATGAATATCTCTAAGCAGCCTGTGGCAGCACAGGAGACAACCTGATCCTTGCTTGTTCTAGTTCAGCTCATCAAGGTCAAACATTATATTTCTTAGACAGGGTGAAGACAAACCTGAGTTGAAAAGGTTGCAGTGTGTGTTGTAAAGTAACATCAGAGAACATGAGAACGAGATGTGTTTATGTCTGAAAGTAGCTGTGACTCCAGTAAGTGATGCTATAGAATAGGGACAGGCTCTGTGCAATTTCTGGGCTGAGCTCGGGTTGTTGGTTTTGGGCAGCTGAATTAGCTCAGCAAAGCCAGGCATGGATGGATTTGTTAATGGCCCCACTGCTGCCCAGGCGTGTAGGAGCTTCAGTGATTTTTTCATCTGCCTTGGGTTTGTTTACTTACACTAACAGTAGACAGTGGTTACTGCCAGCTCTTAATATAACTACCAGAGACAGACTCAAACTTTCAAAACACTATTATTCTGAATAAAAATATGCTAGAAAAATGCTAGGAAGCTATTTACATCCAATAACAAAATACTGGGTTTTGCCATCTGCAGCAGGGAAATACTCTATCTGCAGCAGGGAAATATGTTCATTTCTGGAGCACCCTTTACTACAGCTCTCTGATAAATTCTGAGGTATGAAGAGGTTAAAATGCTCATGATAAAACCAAGCAGTGGAAGAAGTAGTAAGAGAGTAGCTGGGTCCACATCCACTGTGGCTCATGTTAGCCTCATGCAGGGACAATTGGAAGAACTGTTGGGCTTTATTTTTCCATGTGAGTCTCAACCTTGGTTAGCAATGGAGCATCTAGGTGCTCGGGGAGAGTGATCCAAAGCTTCCTTCCACCTGCTGATCTCCAGAGAGCAGTATGGGTGAGTGTTTGAAAAATGCTGTAGCTGCTAGACTGTTATCCTAGACGGTTCTGGATATTATTTACTAGTTCTTTTTATAGTGTCAGGAAAAAAGAAAAGTCATGATTACATATTTGAAATAGCTGGAGTAGAATTTCTTGTCTCTAGAATGAAATGGCCTTGAATTCAGTTTTTGCAAAATACCTAAGTAGCATTTTATTGCTAAAAAGCTGTGTCTTTTGAGTTACTTTTCCAGTGTAAAGTGAGTATCCAACTCACAGAGCTGTTCTAAAAACGCAGCTGTGTTACAACTGTCAGACTCTAGTGACCAGATTACTAGACAACTTTATTTAGATAGGTTTTATAGTAAAGGTTCTGTACCATTGTTATCCCACATAATCCCCATCCCCCAAGGAAAGAAATTTTTATTTTTCCTCCTAGATATTATATGACCCCTCAATATTTATACAGAAAAGTCTATTCCTCCTCTGTCTTTATTTTACAAGTGTCACTGAAATCAGGAGTGAACTTCTTCACACCAATGCAGTCTTTAGAAGCTGGATGCATGGGGATCACTCCACCAATCATGCATCCCAACTTGTCCCTCTACAAAAGCTTTAGACTATCAAACCATGCATATTCATTACTTTCCCAAGATATTATTAACATATTCATTATATTTCCAAGAATGCATTAATATATGTAAAGGCCCTTTTTGCATGGGCACTGATCGCCTTCCAGGGTGGTGGGTCTTCTGGTGGACGCGAAACTTTTGCCACTGTGCCCTTTAGTTGGACTTTGCTTCTGTGCACACTTAGTTCATCTCCTGGCCTATTTGCAGCACTTCTGCCTCCACAAAAGCAGTTTATTCCAACATCACTGCTTTATCTGCCCTATTGCAAAGTTGCAATGCCTCAAGTCCCCGTATTAGGTCTATTTTAGCCCATAAACTTGACTAGGCCTAGCAACTGACTTTCAGTGTGGCCTTGTTTAATCATAAGGGGATGTTCTTTCAGAATGGTATCACAAGGTTAATGTAAAATGAGCGAGGTTTTAAATGAGCCACACTAGTGCTGATCCAGGCCAGGATGCTGTTGGCCTTCTTGGCCACCTGGGCACACTGCTGGCTTATATTCAACTTGACCAAGTCTCTTGACCAAGAACCCCAGGTCCTTTTTCTCCAAGCAGCTTTCCAGCCACTCCTCCCCAAGCCTCTTGCTCTGCTGGGGCTTGTTGAGGCCAAAGTACAGAACCCAGCCCTCAGCCTTGTTGAACCTCATACAATTGGCCTCAGGCCATCAATCCAGCCTGTCCAGATCCCTCTGCAGAGCCTCCCTACCCTCAAGCAGATCAACACTCCCACCAACTTGGTGTCATCTGCTAACTGACTGAGGGTGCACTGGATCCCCTCATCCAGATCATTGATAAAGATGTTAAACAGGAGTGACCCCAGTGCTGAGCCCTGGGGGACACCACTGGTAACCAGCTGCCAAGTGATGATATTCCTGTGGGGCTGGATTTAGCACAAACAATGACCATCTAATCCCTGTGTGTGATGCCCTGTGTTGGTCCAGAGGAGCTGATGGTGGGGATTGCCCAGAGGGTGCTTTTTGGTGGGTGTCACTGCTGGCTCAACGCCTCCAATGCTGCTGCCCCAGGGAGGTATGGCCTGTACTAATAGCTCGAGTAAACTGCCAAAGGCTTTGGATTGATCATTTTAGATGAAATGCACCCCTGAAATGTTTAAAAATTGAAATTGTAATCGGTTCTATTAATAACAAAATAACATGCACACTTCATTCTAGAAAGGACTTCTTAATGAAGCCCCTGTGATCTAGTGAACTGCCTACATGTACAGTCTAAGGGCCTAAATCATTAAAACCATAACTTCCTTCTCTCCATTTGGAGAGATATTGTGGACACTGCATAGAAGCTCTGATGTTTCACTGATTTTTAAAAAAACAAAACAAAAAACATTAGCCCTATTTATACACTGTTTTTGCTCTGGGTGCATGAGTTTTGCGCTGACACCCCAGTTGTAAGCAAAATCATGGAATTAATGTCCTATTTCTGAAGCACAAGCTTGCAGACAAATAACTGTAGGTATTGAACAAGGAACATAATTTACTGTATTGTTATTTTTTTCTTAACAACTTGTAAAGAGGTTATTGGTGCCTGAACCCAAGCATCTTTTACACTTGTAGAAACAAATACAAACAGATAACCAATGTCAAACAGAATACTTCAGGGGCCAATGCATCAGAACCCTTTTCCTGTGTGTTTTCTAGTACACTTCATTATTCAATACTGGAGTGAAAAAGATCAGTGTTGGGGAAAAACAGAAGAGTAAAAAAATGAAGCATCTCACATTCTTTTACTCCAAGTTAGTATACTTTGTTGGGGTTTTTTTTTTTTTTGCCTGCTTATGCTTCTGTTGATAGAAGAAACAATTTCTGGGGGTTGTTGTGACCCAAGTGCAGGACCTGGTATTTGGCCTTGTTGAACCTCATTCAACTGGCCTTGGCCCATCCATCCAGTCTGTCCAGATCCCTCTGCAGAGCCTCCCTACCCTCAAGTGGATCAACACTCTCCCCAACTTGGTGTCATCTGCAAACTGACTGAGGGTGCACTGGATCCCCTCATCCAGATCATTGATAAAGATGTTAAACAGAGCTGACCCCAGTACTGTGCCCTGGGGAACACCACCAGTGACTGGCCACCAACTGGATTTAACTCCATTCACCAAAACCCTTTGGGCCCAGCCATCCAGCCAGTTTTTTAGCCAGCACAGAGTAAAGCTGCTTAACTTCAAATCTCAAAAAGTTAGTTAGATCCCCCAAAAACTACTTTTTCTTCAATTTCACCATCAAGTCTCCTGAAAACAGCAGGTCTCGGTCAGTATTCAGAAAGCCAGTGGTCACCAGGGCAAGTGGGCAGTGTGACAGCGAGGTGTCTAACACAGACACGCGACTGAGTGTTGGAGAATGAAATTGCCATCAGCTATCAGCATCCTCAGGTGACGTGACACACAAATAGTGCTGGCTGCTGCTGAGTTTGTAACCTGACCTTTCAGCGCACTGAATGTGAGGCGGTGATTTCAGCACACTTCTGAAACAGAAATTTAAAATGAGGGGAGGGAAAAAACACTTGTTCTTTCCCCATCTTCATGTCCTTGCTGCTGCCTCTGAACAGAAAGCAGCAGAGAAATGTCCTTTCTGAAATCCTGCACCACTTTCAGGGACACACAGATTCTGCTCCTGATAACCATCCCAGTTAGGGGTGATGTTTAACGGTGGAAACTTTGCAGCACAATTTTCGCTGCCTTTTAATGGGAATCAATGTCAATCGCCAGCTCATTACAAACCTTTTCATGGATCATCGGAAGCGCGGTTCCTGAGGGGATGGCCTTTCTGATTCCACTGCAAACCTGCCCTACCTGCTCTTTACTTTAAGGTACAAAATGTAATCTAGAAACCAGCAGACCAAAACAATGATTCCATCACTCTTTAATTATTTTTGCTGGAAAATCTGACTTTCTCTATGGACGTAAAACTCCCTAATGACCCTTAGCACAGAACAATTTGGCAATGAGTGTTACAGGAGTGTATGTAAAGGAACACCACATTTAGGTCTATATTGTTCCACTTTACATCACAAACCTAGAATTAAAGAACATTGCTTTGTCTTTCAAAATTATACCATCCTCAAAAATTGCAGTGTGACACCTGGGCACCTTTACTGGGCCTTTCCCTTTACAATTATTTCGAACATTTTTTTTTGTGTAGGTTAGTGGGGTTTTTTGTGGGTTTGTTTTGGTTTGGATTTTTTTATCTAGACAAAAATTGAGGTCAGTTCTTTGGACTGTGCCTCTGAGCAGCCAAGGAGGTACAGATGAAGTTGGAAAAGGAAACAACACGGGTGTTTAGATGAACAGTCTCAGTGGTTGACTCCAGGTTCTGAATCACAGCAGCTCTGTGATTTACTCCAGCTTACACGAAACCAATTCACTGTGGAGTTGTCCAGCAGTGGAGTGCTCAGTCATCGTTACAAAATACCTGCCCCAGCCTGAAGTATTTTGGGGAGATTTAGGATTGTTCTGCTAGTTCATCAATACACGAGGAACTTGAGGGCACTGTGGGAAATTTCCAAGCAGGGAGACCTAATGCTGTGAGATATATTTTATCAAATCTAACTTTTCTCCTTTTTTGGTGCAAGAACATATCTCTGTCTAGGAATATTTAGTATTTGCTTACTTATCACAGTAGAATTCTGGGATTTAGGAAAGTGGTTGGACTAGATGATCTCCTGAGGTCCTTTCCAAGCCCTGTGATTCTGTGAAAAATACATTATTACATGGCAGGTCACTGAAACAAGCAGGCTGTTACACATGCTTTCTCTTCTGGTACCAAATCCTGAAGTAGGAAGGAGCTGTGCTAAAAACTGGAGAAGAATATAAAGTAAACAAGGAAAAATAATAGTTTGAACATATTTTCCTCATTTCCTGCCTCCACCTTTGTATTCTCTATCTCTCTTGAGGCAGCAGGAAAGTGAAGTCAGGTGCTCCTAAGCAATGGACATACAGAGTCTTACTGCCAAAGGGATCAAAAGTCAGCCTCTGCTTTCAATGTGTGCCACTGCATCCACCAGTCTTTATTGCTCATTTTATGCTGTAAATTCTTTTTTGCTCGCTTTACACTGTAAATTCATCCCTCTGGTTACTTAGCACAAGTTCCTCTTGTGAGCTCAAGCTAGATGTTTCTTTTTATTTTTAAGAAACAAATACAAGCACATCAATTGAAAACCACCACTGGTGGGGTTTTGTGTTTGTGTTGGTTTGAGTTTTTGTTTGAATTCTTTTTTTAGTGGAGTGAGGCTGTCAGGGTTTTTTCATTGTTTTTGTTTGTTTTTTGGGGTTTTTTTAAGAAATAATCTTAAAGTTGGATGGGAAATAAAATTGGGATGGACTAAAAGTATATAGGTGGACCCATACATGGAGTTTAGATGTGTATGATAGGGAAACTTTGCTGAAAGCTCAGCAGTTTTAGAAGTCAAACAACAAAACTCCGTGCAATATCTTCACACTTGGTTTGTGCCATGAGTGGCAATTAAATCTGTATCTTGCAGGGCTTCCATTCTCTAAGCTTCTCTAAACAGTAGTTATGTCCTATAATTCCCTGTAGATTAATGTTGGAGACTTTGTATGGCATAATAAACCAGAATTCAAGAAATAATGAAGAGCAGTTAAAAATCTAGAAGGCAGATGTAAGAGCAACATGAAATAATTAGCACTTATTAGTTGTAGTTTTATAAAATTAATTCCTATTCCATGTGATAGCAGTGACATTTCAAAGCCTATTGCTCAAATTAGGAGAGAAAGTGAAAAGCTGGAAAATCTCTGCAGAATTGCTCTGTTTTTAAATGATATTTTTGAAGGGGACTCTCCCAATTCTTCCAACCCCGTAATGATTTTTGTCACAGTCCTCAGCAAATTACTCTGGTCTTTTGATAAGTAACCAATGGTTCTCACATCTACTGAACAAACAGAAAAAATGCAGTTTGATTACTGGGAAGGTGTGGGTTTGTTTGGTTTTAATTTTCTTTTTAGACTTTTTAAAGGGAATCCTGCTATAGTGTATTTTAACTTGGATTAAATGAATTAATGGAATTCTAATAATTCCAATGATAAATTATTAATGTTAAATAATATTAAATTATTATTATTAATGTTATATTTATTTTATTTTTATTGTTGGTTTTATTTATTTATAATTATATTATTATAATATATAAATATGTTGTAAATTATAGTATAATTATATTATACAAAATTATTAATTGGTATTATTATATTAAATAGTATTAAATTTCGATTCTAATAATTACTTGGATTAATGGAATTCTTTTTTCATAACATCTTATGTTAAAATGTCCATTAAATTATCAGTTCATGCTCTTTGGGCTGCCTAATGTTGTTCTGCTCTCAGTAGCACCTGTACAGATGTGTAAGACTTTGCCTCTGCTCTAGAAGGCACTGTTAGATCGACTGATCTCCTTGTGTTAAAGGAAATATTTTTGGCTGTACTCACCTGTGAGCTGGGAATATCTTGAAGCCAGAACAGAGATCTCTGCCAACCTGATGAATGTTTTCTGCTGTGGTATGTGTGAATTATTGGTATTGTTTGCACAGTGTATTCATAGTGACAAATCCAGCATGCAATTGCAGAGCAGCTCGGGGAAAACTGAAGCTTTAGAGATGACAGAAGAAAGGGAAATTAACAAAGTAAAAAGTGTGGTGTGCTGAGCTTCGTGCAATTCGTGTAATTACTTGAACTTCCTTCAAATAAGTGAATATATATATATAAAAAAAAATATATATATATATATATAAAAATATATATATATATATATATATATTTTTTTTTTTTAGAAGTAGAATGTTCTCCTCTGCCTTTTACCAGCCACTCTTCTAATCTCTTTGTACCTCTATATGCTTTTTAAACATGTTTTGGTGGTTGTTGGGGTTTTTTTGTTGCTTTTGTTTTTTTCCCTGGTAACTGCAGTCGTGGCCTCTGACTTTGGGCAGAACTGCAAAGTAAAGCTGTGTTGGCCTCTGTGATTATGAATCTGAATCAGATGCTTCAGCCCAAAGGAGATGGTATTTGCTCTTTCAGATTTGATGTTCCTCCTGAGATACCTCTACCCTGCTGCCATGTCAGTTATCAATTCTATGGTACTCATAAGTTAACCAAAACCAATGGGAAAAGAGAAAAACATATTCAGGAACCAAGAAAATGGTGAATTCTCCAGGATGTCAGTGTACCTTTTTCATTCTTTATTTTTAATTGTAGCGTTAATGAGGCCCAATATTCCCACCTGGCAACTACTTGACATAAATAAAAAACTTTAATTACTCTAAGAAAGATTATTGATTAGACCTACCTTTTCTTTAATTGCATGTTTGTTCATTTAGAATCTAATACAAACGATTAGTTTTTAATTACTAAACCTCTAAGTAGTTTTAGAGGAAGACAACCAGAAAACTAGAAAATAATATTTATTTTACAGTTATATAACATACAGAGTCTTTATGAACAAACTTCATTTTGAAGTTTTTACTATGTGTGTATTAGTTGAAATGCATTTACTGTTTCACCACAATTTTTGCTTCTTCAGAGGCAACTTGAATTGGAATTTTTGGCTCCAATGGAACAAGTGGGAAAACTTAGGACAAATACCATTCAGGTGTTTCCATATGCTGCAACACTGCAGTTAGAGAGCAGAACTCTTCATCATACTTATGGGCTGGAAAACGTGCTAAGAAAACAGGTTAAAACTAAATTAAAAGGCATAGATATGAACTTCCATTTGATTCACTTTAAAATGCACCTATACACCTATTTCTTTTTTTTTAAATGAAATGTAGTGACCATTGACCCAGAGCCACAAAGAATGGTTATATTGTGGAGGAATTGAACTGGAGCTGAAGAGTTTTGGGCTTTGATTTTTGATTTCTTAATGTAGTTTTCACTTATTCTTCTGTGCTGGAGTTGTTAGCCATGATCTTCCATACAAATGGTACTTAAGAAGGCAATTGATTTTATCCTAATTTATGTTCTATCTCTGAAAGAATTTATATCTATTTGTGATGCAGCGAACTCGTAGGTTCTAATTGCTTAAATTCATTACAAATATGACTAATGAAACTCAGGAACTTGTATTTCATATTTATCATATTTATAGATATCTTCCAGTACATGTGAAGGAGTTTTTCTATTGACTTCCAAATTCTGTATGAGAAGTTTTATTTATCTGATGGTACCTGGGACTGAAAAAAGAAAGTATCATTTTTCTCCAGAAAAATATCTGTTCAGCAGTGTCCTAGTCAGTTGGATCAAAAATGTTTTAACAGACTTGCTAGTTGGGATCAAAAGTGAAAGGAGAAACAAACTGGATGGCTGTTGTTCTGGTAGCTATCTGCCAACATAAAGATCCACAAGGGGAAAAAACCCACCATAAGGCAGTATCCACACTGGTATGGAAGTCCATAGTTCATATGGAGAAATCAAGGTTGTTTTGGAGAGTGAAAGAGATTGAGACTGTCCTCAAAAACTGAATTTACAAGTAAATACCGTTGGCAATTCATATTGCAGTCACATTAACTCCAAATTACTTCATGTTGATTAATGTTGTTACGATGAATATCAAAGACATTAATAATGATTAACTTTATTGCAGCATCTTGCTGGCTGGGATAATATTTTGTAGAGCTGGCAGGAGCATTGGGCATCTGTCTTTGTTATTGATGTAGACCTGGGTGCAGAATGGTTGATAGGACAACTGCTACAGCTCTCAAAATGTGGGCTTCACCTTTCCATGCCTGATGGCAAATTCACTGGCACACACCAATGGGGTTAGTGAATGCCAGATGTGTTTCTGATTCCTCATTTTGTAAGCTTGTGTGATTACATATCAATATATTTTTGTTCCTGAATATAGAGTAAGTCCTCAAAAGTGATGGGCTTAACTTACATACTTTAGGTGTCTTTTCCAAGAGTCATATAAAAAAAGAAAAGTGACATGCAAATTAAGGATTCTCTTTATTCACATTATTCACCATTGGATTTTAAAAGATGCTTTAACCTCTTTGAAGTTTCCTACACACTCAATTGGACTATTAAATATAGAGACATTCTGACATGCATATAACTGTGCAAGACCCACATCTGAAACTCAGATGTACCTGGTGTCTTGTGTAAGAATGGAATAAATATCTGCTGTAAATGAGTGGAAATTTAACTGCTGTCCCAGTGCTCCACTTGGAGGGAAAGGTAGAGTGCTTTGTCCATTACAGTAATACCTGGGAAACAACTGAGCTTTTGCTTTTTCAGGAATTATACAAATATTAAGGACTTAAACTCCATTAACACATTTCTAATAGAAATTAGTCACAGAGACATGATTTTTCTAAAACAAATACATGTAAAGAACAAAATATTTTCCCCTCTGTTCTTTTAAAAGCAATTTTATAAGGATTTGGCATAGAAACAACCAAACCTTATTAATGAATGAAAGAATAATTCAAGAAAAGCTAACAAGTGGCTGATCATTAAGTAGATGAAATCTAATGATAGGATTGGAATTCTGTTGGGCATCACAAAAAACATGACCTTTATTGTGGCTCACCATTTCTATAATTAAATGTGACTTGGAGGCAAGTAGTGCAATATGGCAAAATAAATGCCTGCTCTTTTATATAGAGGAATAATGAGACATGTGCTCTAGACAATTCTGAAAGCTGGAGAGCTGGGGGGGTTGATTGTTCATTTGCTTCCTGATACAGGATTCCAAATTTGCCCAATACACTGTTAAATTGTAGGTTTTCTTGTTTTCTTCAGCTTTAACTCAGAAGCCTAATAATAATAATAATAATAGACCCAACTTTACAAGCATAGTGGAGCTAATGCATGCTCCATTAAACAATTATGTTATTTTTGAGTGGGAGGAGTTATACATTTCCATGTGCAATTTTAAGGATATCTTCTGCTAGCTCCAGATGGTTTAAATCTGCAGTCTAAATTCTGCGAGAAAAACAAATTCCTGAAAGACAGTAAAAGAGCCCGTTAGTGCCCTTGAGCGTATCCCTCCTGTACTAGGTGAGTAATCCCTTGACACTGCTCCCACAAACCACCCAGCATCAGATATGAGAAAGGACAGAGGTACTGAAATTGGTTTCTATCCGACATTATTATCCTATTGAATGAAGCATGAAGGTAATCTGTGCCGAAGATGGGACTCAAACCTGACCTTGAATGTTTCCACCTCTCTGGGCAACCTGGGCCAGGGTCTCACCACCCTCAGCATAAAACATTTCCTCCTTACATCTAGTCTGAATCTCCCCTCTTTTAGTTTAAAACCAACACCCCTTGTCCTATCACTACAAGTCCTGCCAAAAAGTCTTTCAGTATATGAAAGGGGCTTATAAGAAAGATGGGGACAGCCTTTTTGGCAGAGCCTTCTCTTCTCCAGGATGAACAGCTCCAACTCTCTCAGCCTGTCCTCACTTTCCTAGTTTGCCTAACGTGCCCGTTTAGCAGGCTTTTCAACATAAACATCTCTAAGCCAACTGTCCTTGTCTGAGATAGGCCTAGCAGGGACAGGATGGAGATGCAGGGCTGTGTTCTGGTTGCATCATCCAGAGTTTTCACTTTTTTGGTCACTACTGCTGGAGGGAGAGATAGATACAGTTGGTCACTGTTAGTGAGAAAATGGGCATCTGAGAAAAACAGGCAAATAGAAGGAGCTTTTGCTGAGGTATAAATAAAGATATGCACTGGTTCAGGAATTGTCTAACTTCTTAAATCTTTTAATTGACAGAGATGCAGCCTATGCACAGTAGTGCACTTTATTGTCTGTTGACCTCCTGAACTTTTGATGAATCTGAATTGGTTCTTATTTGAACTGGTGTTTCTTTTAGAAAACAATATTGAATAAAATGAAGGAACAATTACAGAGAATCCACCATAACAGCAGCTGATTTCTCTAACAGCTACCCTGCTGTCTGTTAAACAGTTGTGATGTGGTCTGTACTCATCTACATGCAGTGATAACCACTGGAGAACAAAGGTAACCTTCTGGTTGATGGCTACCAGATCATAAAGCTCTCTCTTACTCTTCATTTCTGAGTTTATGCTCTTTTCAGGTTGCTACAGTAGCTGCTTGAGCTTCTTTTATTGAAGGCTCTCTTCACGTTACCGACACTTGCTCTGATTTATGGACACCATTGTTGCAGTAGTAGTCAACAAACGTCAAAAGAGAGGTTATATGTTCTCCTTAATCTTACTCAGTGTTCTCCTTTTTGCTCATCCAAGGATAACATTATTTTGTTTTGGGCAGAGGACAGCACTGAGAATTCATTCATCACTGCCCAGGAGTTCTTTTCAGAAACGCTGCTTCCCATGGAAAATTTTACCAGGAGAGGTTTTGTGATTATGACATTAATTTTTTATTTCTGTGACTTGACCTTAAATACAGATGCATCATAACATTTATTTATTTGTCAGTCTGCTTTGTTGTGTTTAGCTTTCCAAGACACTCTGCAGAAAGGCTCTGGGAGCCAATGTCCTCTAATTTAGCGTATGACCCTTGCTAGTCCTCTCAATAAGCAAGAAGTGCTCTCCTGTATTTGTAAGGCATCATCCCAGAAATCTACTCTTCTGGCTTCTTCAGCCAAACCTGGCACCTGGAGCTGCCCTGATGACAGTGGTGGAAGCCAGAGAATCTGTTAGCCCATGTCTGACAATAACCCACCCCATATATCTCAAGATCTGGGGAGCATGGCCAATCAGAAATGGATTTGTAAGAACACAGCAGTAGGTGAAAAGGATGTGGCATCCACAGTGCAAATATTTGGGTATACAATGTAGCTGTGTTTGTTTTATTCATCTTTTATATTCATCGGGACCTATATGTCAGTATGTATTGTCCATCTATTATTTTCTATAAATCTTTTAAAGCATTTTCAATATTTTACCAGCAAATCGTGTGCCTGTTTGCTGGTTGTCTTCCTCAGATCTTAATTTAGTTTTTAATTATACCACTATTAAAGACTATGGGGCAAACTGGTGAAATTCAACCATATGATTATATTTTTTACTCTCTGTCCTAGCCAGTTTTGAAGTTTTGGGGTAGGAATTTGCTTTTATTAGTCATGAGTATTATGGGGCATAATTCATCTACTGAATATTTGGGGATTTAAAAATGCATTGTCTAAAAATAAGCTTATTTTATTTATATATGTGTGTGTGTATGTGTGTGTGTATGTGTGTATATATATATGTGTGTATATATATACATACACACACACTTCTTCCATGGTCAGTGGAGAGGTATTTAATGATCTTTACATAGTTGGGATGAGCTATCCTCTGGAACTACCTAAAGAGAGCCAAAGCAAACATCTAGTACTTGTACAACTAACTTACAGATATCTAACATCCTTTTATACCATGAAAGGTTTTTGGCTTTATTTTTCTTCTGAAAATATAAATATATTATAAACTGCAACTATTTTGGAGATACATTTCATAACTCGGAGGATTGCAATGACATTTTTCACTGTTAGAGATACTGATTTTCCCATTAACTTTATAAGTGATTGTAATTACTTTAATTAACGCTCTAAATCTTTTTTCTTTTTTTTTAATGAAGAAAAACAGTGTTTCAAAAATCCTCAAGTCATTCCAGTGACTACCTAGAAGAAATGTTATTCTGCACTGGTATGGTTGGTGATTTCAGTGTGTCTGTCTGCCCCAGTCACAGTGTACTCACTACCACTCACTAGCAGTGCAGGATTCATGAGGGCACAATGCTCAGGAATAAACTGCTGGTGCCTCCCTCTTAAACTCTTCAGAGAGAATGAACTGATGAAAAATTGACTTAGCCAAACATTTGGGGTCACAGATAAAAAATGAACTGCTTAATGATGACTAGTCCTGCTCTGTTTTCAGAATAATGATTAAAATAAAAATAGTTTGAAACTAGTCAAAGCTTGAAGCTCAGTTTTATTTCAGTATTCACTAATTTTTCCACAAATACAATAAGACAAAAACTTGGAAGTTGTTTCATGTTGGATGCCTTTTACCATTTAATTTCTACATCTTTACTGAAGCTCTGCTTGATGTGCGATAATGTGAGATGAGAAACCCAATTTTTTAAAAGGAAAAGTTTTCATTGGAAATTGAATGTGATGCAGTTGGCAGCTCCTCAAATGATGCAGGAAAATACGCTAAACAAGCTCTTCTCAAGAGCTAAACGACATCTGAAATGTAGCCAAGACCTTGTTTCCCAAGGCCTACTCAGTGCAAAGGGTGTACTCAGTGTGGGCAATACTTAAAGAAGAAGCTGCAAACAAATAAAAGCCTAGAGCTGTTGTGCTGTGTTAAACCTGAAGTGTCTTACTCGGTGTTGGAAACAAGTTTGAAGCACAACACCTTATTCTAGATATGAGCATTAATATTCCTGCCTGTGATCTTTGAACCATTCAGTTCAGATTTTTTGGGAGTATATGCCCATCTTACCTGCTGTTTTGATAATAAATGCTCTTTTGTTAGTAAATGGAAAGTCATCTCCTAACGTTTCTGAGCTGGTTAGTGAACCCAAGTGCACTTGTATGGCCTCGCCATGGACTATGTGACTTGCTAATGGACTTTGAGGACCATTAGCATTGCTTGGCAGACATACATAATGGCTATTAACAGATTATGATTGTATATTAACAGATTATGAAATAGGGGAGCTGAAGGACACTTAGAACTACTCAACAGCAGCATTTAAATGATTTTGAAAGTTTGGTTTTCACATCTGTTGAGTATATATACACTGATTTTTCGTAAAATTTTAAAAAATGTAAAGCTAAGTACCTGAAATATTTGTTCAACAAAAGTCAAATCTTAAAACTGCCTAAAAATATAGATTAAATTATTTTAATATTTTAATAAATTGGTAAGCTTTAGGTAGCATAAAAGTCAATGAATTAGGCTTTTTGTTAAATTCTAGATTCTAAGCATCTCTGATAAGAGGTAGGAACAGAAATGAAGAGACCATTTCCTTAATTATGAAGCCATTAGAACTTCTTGAAAATTCTGTAATAAAATCCTACAGCTGCTGAACATGATCTTTCAAATCTTTCATTGAAAAAAACCCCAACATTTTCCATTCCCCAGGCTATAAGAAGCAGCTGTGATGAATGTATCTTCTGCAGCTCCCTGCAGCTCCATAAAGCATTCCAGGAAAAAAGAAAAAAAATCTTAATGCCCGAGGTGATGTAGAAAACAAGGTCCTTTGAGGGGAGCTGATGAGCTCGGTGTTAATTGAGGAAAGGTGGGTCTGACTGGAGTGGAACAAGCAACAATGGAGAGTGCAAAGGTGGGAGAAGGGATATTAAAGATTTTAGTCTTGGTTTGATTCCCTTTCTGCCCAAGTTCCACTTCTGAGCTTGTGCCTCTTCCTCTCCTGTAAGTACGAGTGTGTGGGGGGGCCATGTGTTGAGGAGGTTTTTTTTTTCCTTTTTAAGATCAGTACATTTTTATTTTGTTGTAATTTATTTTTGGCCAGCTATCAGCTTGATGCACCAACTGGTAAAGGCCAAGTGTGAATTTGCTTGCCAACATAGCTTCTGTATTTCTGTCAATTTTTGCCTGCTGAAAACACTCCTTTCTGCAGCAGCCAGCAACAGAGCGAACAGGAGCCAAGAATCAGTGATCACATCTTCCTTTCCAAATTGTACCATGTTGCACATTTAGAAACCAGAGAGGAGGCAATTTGTGTGTCTCCATTTATAAAACTTAATGAGATTTAATGGGATTATTTTACTTTTATTTCTGATTATTTGAAGGTTTATAAACAGGAGACAAATTTCATTGTTATGACCATGAGAGGAAAAAAAATCCATGGTGAACATAGTGAAGGGATTATTTGTCTTTGGCTCACAGCAAACCATAGAGATTAGACTAAACATTTTGAAATGCCAGCTTTTCAAAGTTGGTAAATATTCTCATGTAATTAGCACAGAGCAGACTGAGGTGTGTGCTACCTAAATGTAAAACTAAGACAAAGTTCTGAATTTGAATCAAGCATTGTTTGAAAATATACAAGCATGAAAAGAGCAACATTTCTAAATGCACAGAGGGATCTGCACAGATTTCTGTGAATCAGTTCTGGGTCTGGTTCCTCAAGAAGCCTTTTTGTGTCATAATACAACACCCATGATAGATGTTTCTTCTTTGGCAAACTGTCTTCTAAGTGTGAGATGAAGAATAAATATCTGCTGTTTAATACTGCTGACAAGAGAATGGATAAGTTGTCTCTCTAGTCTGGAAAGTGGTTTTGGTTTTTTTTGGGTTTTTTTTTTAACTGTGTTGTTTTCTGACTCCAGCACCCATGTGACCTGCAACCAAATTTGCTGAGTCCATGGGAAAACCACTGGTTTGGTTTTTATTTGAAATGACATTGAAACTCGAATCCAAAACAAGACAAGCTAGATCTGTTCAGTCTTACCCACCTTGTTAAGGAAAATTCTAGGGACTGCTGTTTCCATTTGTGTTCTTCCAGCTGTTCAATGTCATTAATTTCAGATCCTGCCTTCCTCTGACTCACAGAACCTCATCATCTCAATGGTGCTTCAAGAAATCACCATTATCTTTATATTTGAAGTCTTTGCTAATAACAACATAACTGCACAACTGATAACCCAGCCTACTTTCCTATGGCTTATCTGCACAGAAGTGAGCTATTTTTTAAAGAACTTAAAAATTAAAATGAATTTGTATATTATTCTTTTGACCTAAACAGATTAGAATCACAGAAAAAACCAACCCCTCCGTGTTCCAGATCCACTCACCACAATAATGCCTCTATAACTGTTCAGAGCTCATCTCTCACTTCTCAGTGTTGTATAATTCTCTTAAAATAATTGTGCATTGAGATCACTGTGTATTTTTAGCTGCGTTGTGCTTTATGGCAGGTTTCACTGGTTGAGATGCAAGTGAACTTGCTTTGTGTGTTGGCAGCAAGAGGAGCATCTCAAATATACTTGCTTAGTGACAGCACAGCTTTTGGGTTTGGTTTTTTTCTTCCTCAATATGTAGATCAATTTGTGAAGTTATGAGACATGGGCATGTTGATAGGTACCACTATACAATGAAATAATTGATATATCATCAGGTTTGATCCACTCTTTGTACAGTGAGAAAAGAAAGTCTTTGTAGTGAAAAGACACTACATTACTTATACATGACACTGTAATCAGGGAGGGAGAAGATAAGAAGAAACAAATGCCAATACAATAATATGATATTTAACATTTTCTGGAAATTTGCTAACTATGGGCTAGGAGTGTTTTCAAAGTTGCAGTGTAATCACTGATTTATTTCTATTTTTGAGATGAACTTCCCTAATTGTAGGGTACAATGGGATTTTTGAAAAGGTAGGAATTAGGTTTTCTGTTCAAATGTCATTAAACTTTATATAAGTCAAAAAAATGGAGTTTTAATGGGATATCAGACAGTCCTGATTTTGAACACTAATATAATTTTTTTAAATAATCTGATGTATGTATAAAATTCTGATGCAACTCAGGTAGATTTCTTAAGCAATTTGACAGAAGATAATACGCATTATGAGGTTTCATTTTCTGTTATGGAATCTTATTTCTGACTGAACAGTATTTTATTTAAGCATTAAATAAATACTATAAATGTTTTTATGTAATGTATCACTTGAAAGATATCTTTGGTACCAGGACTGAGTGATTGAAAAAAATTTAAACAATGAAGAAAAGCTGAGTTGAGATTGAAGAAAAACAAAAGTTGCCAGCTGGGAAAAGAAGGGATCTTTGGAGAATTTGGTAGAAGTATTGAAACAAATTAAGAGAAATAGAGAAAGATTTTTGAGCACTAGGAAAATAGAAAACAGATCCAATGAGGATGGGGATGTGTTTAAAAACTATATGCAAAATGGTTTTTCTGATTTTCAAAGCTCTTACTTTAAAGCCTTCATCTTTGTTTTCTTGTTCAATTAATTGGCTATAATATACATATAATACTACTGAAATCATTATATGAACATTTGCAAATCCAAATTGTTTAAATACCTGACTCGGTACTGATAATTAGGAATTTACATGCCTGTATTTTTAATTATTTTGGTACAATTTGCTTCTAAAACTCTCATTTACTCATTCACAAAACAGCTCGATATGAGATAATTTTAAGCAAAATTCAAGACTGGTCTTCTTCCCAACCCTCCAAAAAGGGGTAGGGTGAAGAGGTTACTTCCAGGTTACTTAAACTGACAGGAAAAAGTATCTATGACACACTGGATTTAGGTGATACCTCGATTTGCAATTTATAGCTTTTGGGGACACCTCCATTTGTACCAGTCTTTCTTTTTATCTCTCCATAAGTGTGGACTTACAGCTCTCACCTCTTTTATTTGTTCCCACTTTTGTTTTTTGTTATTTTTTGTTGTTTTGGTTTGTTTTTAGAATATCTCATCTTCCTATAAAATTATTTTTTTCTATCTCTAATAATTTTAAAGAAAATTCATTACTAAAATTATTTTATCCAGAAAAGTCACAAAATAGTTAATTGTAGGAAGTAAGTCTCTGGACATAATTGAAAATTACTGTGCTAGAAAATCTGTTTTGCAGTTGTGGGTCTGACATGGAACTCCTGCTGCCCTTGGATTAATGAATTTAACAAGACAAGTCATGTTCACAGAACAATTGTTTTCTCTGGTTATAATTATGCTTCATTATCTTTTAACTAAATCAACATTTTTCCAGTCTCATCTTTTTTTTTTTTTCTATCTGAATTAAGTGCTAAAAGAACATAAATATTTTTGTGGTAATGCAAATACTGGCTGAACATGAGAATTCTCAGTTTGAACTGAATCCTCAGTCTTGTAATGCAGAGAGGAAATATTTGGGGCAAGGGGGTGGGGTTAGGTGGCTGTTCATTCACTGTTCAGAGTATAACTAGTATGTACTGTATATATATATAATTCTAAGACAAATTAAATATAAATATAAGATAAACCAATTCCATTGAGAAAAAAAAAAGTCATCAGAGATGACTGGCACAATGCTTTGCATTTGAAGCAAATTGTTATGGAAATTACCCAGAAAGTACAAAATATGGGTCCATTTTCCCCTTTTGGATCTGAGATGGCTCAGAGCAAAGCTTGTACTTCCCATGAGAGTGTCTTCATCCCAGTAATTAAATGATGGGAGATGAGGCTGTTTTCCATCCCTCATGTTTAAAGGGTGCTACTGGACAGTCAGGACTATAGGATTCCTGGGATTTAGACTGCACTGGTGGCAGCAGAATTTGTAGTGCATTTGAGACTCTGAGAGTTCTTGTCCTGTCCTAATTTTATGTATTTTAGCTAATAACTGTTTAATGCAAACACCAAATTGAGACCCTACCATTTAAGGTAATCAACTGAGATTTTTACAGTTAAATTTTCTACCTCTCCATGATAAACCAAGCTACAGTGTAGTGCTTCCCTTGGGCCCAATTAATCTCAGCTTCTTTTTTTGCAAGTGAACAGCTCCAACAAGAGAGGTGCACAGAGGTTGGTTGTAATGGTCCTCTCATGGGAGGCAGGAGATGCAGGTTCAAACCTCTTAGGCAGGAAAGAAAATTAAACCTAAAAATCTGCTACATCCTACACACACTTGAACAACCAGCTATAAAAAGGCCAAAACCATCACTAACTGTTTCCTCCTTAAAGAGCTTGTCTGGGAATTATCGGGCTTCATGGTCCTGCTCATGGTTACGTGCCAGTGTAGGACTAAGACAATTAGCCAAGTCACAGCTACCGCGGTTACCAGCAAGGCGGAGGCATCACTCTGGCTGCTTGGCAAACCTTAATAAAAACTTAGTTAAATAAGATTTCCCAAAATTTATGTTTTATTTAAAAAAAAATTCCATACAACCCTACTCTTGGCTAATCAGTGTATTTTACATCTACTGTTAATGAAAGGAAATGATGAATTTAAATTATAATTTAACCAACCTCACTGGTTTTAAATCAATGTGCTTTATCCCACTGTAATCTTCAGAAAGCTTAGATATCTATTTCTATGATAACATTCCTTAACATGTACACTATAATGTGTATGGATGTGGAGGTCCTGAGAAAACTAGGCAGTAAGGTTTCTATAGTGTCAGGAAAAGAAAAGAAAAAAGGAAGTTTCCTCAGTCCCAAAGGAAAATACTTCAAAGTTCAGTGTTGAATATTTACACACAAGTCAGAATTTGGGAGCTTTTGCCCTTCCCAAAAGGTCCATAAATATGAATGATTTATTAACACAATGCACTTATTAAGATTTATTTACTGATGGGGAAAACTCTACTAACTGGAAGCCTGGAGCTGAGAATAGGAGGCTGGGGGACAGAAATTGATAGTGCTGACTTGTTTAGGAGCTTCAGAGGACTTGTGTATCTGAGTGACGGATAGAGGAGAGCCGAGACATGAGTTATGAACAGAAGCAGAGCACATGCAAATGTTCTATTTTTCATAAAGAACTGATAAACAAAAATGTTTTAACTGTCATCACTTTAAAAACAAACAAAAAATCTGTTAAACATTTGAAGACACCTATTTTTAGATGAATTCACTTACCAACTAATAAATATTATTACTTTCTAATTTCTATTGCCAACTGTTTAGCCGCATGCTGCTTATTACTTATCATAAATAACAATGTTTTACTAATAGCTTTTTAACAAGTAATAAATAATGGCTCCATTAAAACAAAATGCACTGATTTGTTCTACTCTTGGACTCATTCCTCTCCTGCTTGCTATGCATATTTTTTTTTTTAAGAAAAAGTGGAAGTTTATAATATTTTTAAAAATATAAACAATCCTGAGATAACTAGATACTTACTGACAGATTGATACTTGAAGTTCTTTTTCTATCTTTATGACTTTTGTTATCCTATGAAATGACTTATTTTTCCTGCATTGGATTTAAATTTGCTTTGCCACATTCATTTGGATAGAAATAAAACAAATGGAGGTCACTTATTCAGGCAATTCCCAATGAATGCTTTGCTTGAATAAAGACTTACCCTTCCATGGTAATTATTAAATGTATGGAGAGAAACTGCAGATCAAAATCCATAAAATTCTAGGGTAATTACAGAGCAGTTAAAATATTTGGGCTAAGAAATTCAAGCTAGAACTATTTTTATCACAATTAAAACCACACAAAATCTTCTCAGTTTCTTCTTTTTCCTCCTCCCCTCCTTTCCCCCGCTCCCCTGTTTTCATTCAGCCCACATTCAGATGTAGGGCCCATTGATTTTGCATTTTATGCAGAATTCCAGTAATTTTTCCTCCAGTACACGAGCACATTCAGAAAGGTTTTGTATCTTTTTAATTCAACTGAGGTACTGGCTGCGTGAAAGCTGAAAATAAATGGAATAAATATTTCAGGATTTCAGTTTGTGAATGGGATTTTTTTTTCCTAAAGCAGAGGACAATCCAGGTGCACGTTTTACATGAGATTAAACTTGAGACTTCAGTGATCTGAACAGCTACAAGGCTCTTTATTAAGCTCTGTGCAGAGATAAGTCTTTTTCTTATGGGAATGTATTTTAAGATGTAGATATAGAATTTTCCTCAGTTTTTAGCTCTGAAAAATCATAACACCAGATGCGTTTGTGCTGCAGTTGCGTTGGTACCATCGTGTTAAATTGGTAGGTGTCCTCAGTGGTACAGGATAATGACATGCAAAATTCTGTGTTTATTCTTCTTGTTTTCTGATGAGATACTGTCTCCTACGGGGCTTTATTTCCCAGTATTTTCATACCTATTGAGTTCTTCTGTCTCTAGATAAACACTCCTTGTGCCACCATGCACCAGTTTACAAATGGATTTTATGCCTGCAATGAGAATTCAGATTTTCTTTAGGGAACTTCTGTGGATTATTTTTCCTCTGCTCATTTGTGGGGGGTTTTTTTGGTTGTTGTTGTGTAAAGAGTATCCTATTTTCCTTCAGTTGTTTCTAATAGAACACCCTTGATCTCACCACAAATTACCTTGTTGAAATATAACCTGTTTCTTCTGCTGGCTAAAACCTCCTGCTCTACAGAGAAAAGTCTGTGTATATAAAAGTAGTCTGAGGTGCATCTCCTTTTTGACAGATTTACTAAGTGAAGGCCCTGATTCTGCGGGCTGTTTTGCACATTGCTTTGTCTAAATCAGTATAAACCTGCTGAAACAAGAACTGACCCCCAACTGGCCCAGGATCTTCAGTATACAAAATAGATCACTTTTTATTATATTTAATCTCAGAAAGTGTAATTTAGGATTTTGCCCTTATAATAATGAAAAAAGAGCATGATCCCAGAGAACTGCTGCTTTCAGAATTAAGCAGCTTTGTGTAACATTAGCTGAATTTATTCATGGGTACTTCATATCCATTTGCTCTCTTACTATTGCTCTTCTGAAACCTCAGTAACCACTTCATGCTGTTTACCTACTGTGTCATCTTTATGGACAGTTATCTTTCCCCCTCATTCTGTCAACCTTTATTTTGCCAGGCTAAACACACAAAATTCTTCCAGTTACCACTCCTGTAGCAACTTCTACTTTCTTCTGATCATTTTAATAGTCAAGCCGCATACCTGTCTTATTTTTAATTTGCCTTTCTTTACTAGAGCTGATCAGAGCCTAAAATTAAGTCTTATCAGTGATTTTTCCAATACTATTAAAACTTCTGATTGAAATACTTTTACCAATACACCCCAAATTTGTTTTAATCTTCTTCACCATATTGTACTGGCAACTCAACTTCATTTATACAGTGAAAAGTGCCACGTAGCCTTATCCTTCTACCTGAGGAGATCTTAAGCAACACCAGGAATGTTATTTACCAGGTATGCTGCACTACTGCTGCATTACTGAATTCCACTTCACCTCTTTCATTTGCTCATTGCTTCCCCTATGAAATTCTGTTCATCTCACATGGGTGATGCCACCAATCCATTTTATCATCACTATGCTATTCTGGGTGTTGTCATTTGTAAGTGCAATGGTATAAAATACCGTTTCCAGGCTAATCCTCCAAGGATTAGCAGGATGTTGTGCATCCTCTTATTATATTCTGTCTCTGATGATAAAATGTCCCCCTACCTTTCAGTTCATCTACAATCCAGATCTTCCTCCATCCCACAAATTAAGTACAGCATAACACTATAACCATTTATTTACTGAAGAGCTGATTTATAATATCCATATTACTGCCTCAGTATAACAATTCAGGAGTAGCAAAACCTGTTTAACACTATTTTTGCTGACCCTGTTAATTCAAAATAGTTCCAGTACCAACAGTGTCTATCACGTTGAGTCTAGGGGAGTACGTTCATTGCTGGCCACACACTTATGGAGCTTCATTCCCTCCATTCACTCTTTGTTGGAAAGAATGAGGAAAAGGAACTGTGACACAAAATAAAATGATTGCCCCCTAACTAAAAATACCTTTTGAAACATGTTTAATTTAAAGACTTGCTAAACTCTTCCATTATTCAATGCAACCTCTGAGAGTAACAAAGAAATTGGCCGGAATCCAAATCTGCAAATAGTGATTGGGTACTGGATGCAAAGCTTCCACTTGAAATATTAATAATTAAAATTAATAAAGAATCTTAAAGGCAATCATTAAGTAAATCCAAACTCCTCCAGATCTTTACTGGATGAACTCAACCTCCTTTCTCTTAATTACTTCATTCAGAGGCTTTATATAACACAACAAGCATTTTTTTTTCCTTTCCAAAACTTGGACAATGTTGAACAGGTTTCTTATATTCATAAGAATTTTTTTTTCTGAAAATTCTCACTACAGTTGGTTTCTTGAAAGAAAATTAAACTCAACAGTCTGAAGCATGTCCTTTTAGACCAAAATTTGGTTCCTTTGGGCTTTTTAAGTGCAGTTAACTCTTATGGCCCTTAACGAAGCTAAAAACCAATCTCAGAGTGGTGCAAGCATGGATGTTCAGAATGAAAAAAGAAGTTATGGGGAAGAACTGTGCTAAGCTGAAAACCAGGTGAATTTTTCAGGCAAAAATTGGGCAAGTGAAATAGGTGACAGGTTCTGCATATTTGTGTTAATGCTGGTGACACTCAAAGCAGGCAAATGTTCTGAAACCTTTCTTTTCCAGCCTGCTGGACATTGCTGTGCTATGAGTCCAGCACACGGCTACATGTTCAGCTCAAGATCAGGAAACTGGATAATATATTGGATGAAATTTCCAGCATCTTCCATACTGCCCTGAGTCTGCTCTTCTGAATTCACATGTAACCCTAGTGACAGAAGGAAACATCAGTCTAATAAGTAAAAAAAAAATAATATTTTTTTCATAGAACAGCCCAGGTTGGAAGGGACCTCAAATCATCACCTGGTCCAGTCTTTCATGGAAAAGGGAGCCTGGGTGAGATTACCTGGTACTCTGTCACATTATGGTTTGAAAACCTCTAGTGATGGGGACTCCACCACATCCCTGGGGACTTTGTTCCAGTGATAGATTGTTCTCATTGTAAAAAATTTATTTCTAATATAAAAATGAAACCTCTCCCAGAGCAACCTGTCCCCATTGCCCCTTGTTCCCTCTATGTGGTTTCTTGTGAAGTGAGAGCCTCTCTCCTTGCAGCTGCCCTTTAATTACTGGAAAGCTGTGATGAGGTTACCCCCTTTTCTTAACCCATGGTCAGACATCACTTGGTGAGAGTAATTGGACTCTATAATTCAACTGGAATTCTGAAATTATTTGCAAAAGCAGTGCTTAATTCCAAGTTATTTCTCATTAAACATTGTGCTATTACATAAACAGCAAGGGCTGACTGTGGTGCTGCCTTGCTTTTGTATTTCACTAACTCTGCTACGCTTTTAAATGCACTTTCACACATCCAATTTTTGTGGCTTGAAAATCTCAGTGATGGAAAAACTGACAAAAAAAACGTATGCCATATATATCTCAAGATGTTCTATGTAAAGAAATTTGGATGCTTAATTTCAAAACATGACTGTAAGTGAGGAGACCTTTAGCATTTAAAATATTTATTAGAATAATGAGATCTGCAAGTTCCATAGATTCAAACCCTGATTTCTTATACTTTAGGTGAGTGGCCTAACCACCACTGGCTATTTGACTTTCAGTACATCCTATCACACATTTTTCAGTGAAAAATATGTTCAGCATGTAAAATGTATTGAAGTAGCCCAGGAAAAAGAATGTAAGTAACCCCTAATATCCTAATTTAAAAATATTTTATGATCAGAAAATTATTTTCCACACGTTTTCTTGTCATGCTGCTGCTTTTTATTTTAACAGTTGTCTTAGAAGAATGTTACTTGGCATGTGTTTGTGATTGTGTGCATACTTTAGCAGATGGGCAGAATGCCAGATTACAGTGCAGGGTGGGGGGAGTATTGGGGGAAATAAAAATAAATAAATAAGAGGCCTAATATTCAGACATAAAGTTCAGGATATTTACTGGATTGACACCCTCTTTGTAGTGTCTCTAACCATAAAATACATCACACCCAGAGGGGAAAAGAATACAAGTGAATTTACTGACCTTTATCATGGCATCAAGAAGTGGTTTTTCTATTATTTAAATATTCACAAAAACCCATTTCAATTATTTACTTGGATCTCTGGTGTCAATGAGCAAAATATGGAGAATTGCTATGTCATTATCAGATTAGTTCAGATGTTCAATGAAAAGCTATTAATTATATTATATTTTCACTTCTCCCCCCTTCCCATGTAATCTTATCTCTAAGAGTAAACAAAATAAAACTTGTTGGCTTCTGAAAGTACTCTGCAAGTATAATTTCTCTCTAAATAGAGTGAAATTAGATCACCAAAGGCTTCACTGAATAAGAGATAATTTGGTTTTAGATAGTTCCTTTTAATTTGGAAGTTCTTATTTTCTATTACGATTGTATTATGAATAAATTATAGCAAACAAACAGAATAGTGGATGCAATTCCTGGGTCTTTTATCTGGAAATTTATCATCTCAACACCTGGCACGCAGAGTTCAAGCTGTCACCAAAGTGTCTTCCATGATTTTTTCAGTCATTCCATAAAAGAGCATCTTGGCTCTTTACCAGAGATACCATACATTCTTCATGCATTATCATGTTTACTTAACGAAAACACCATTAAAATTCCAAGCATGCAAGATTCTTTAATCATCAGTTCAAATCTGCCTAATTAGAATGTTCTCATTAAAATAATTAGTGCCTCTCCTGAAGAGCTAATCCATTGATCTGTATTACTTCTATGTTAAGTCTCGCACTAATGCCCTTCCCAAGATGAAGATCTATCAATAATAAAAGACCTTGAATTAAATACTGATTAAAGAGATTTCTGGTTCTGCATGTAATTTTATTAGTAGAAGGTGTTTGTATTAATAATATTCTACTGTTATTGTATCTTTTATACCCACAGCCTGCTCTACTTCTGCATCTAACTAATATTTCATCACATCTGTTTCATATGATTCATGGAAGCTAGAGGGCATGTCTTAATATGGAAATGACATCCTCTTTCTCCTGCTCCCTGTTTTTAAAATGCTTTCAGACATGACCAAACTATTTCTGCCCAACCCAAATCCTACTAACCTGAATCCTGGAGGGATTTAAAAGGCGGGTAGATGAGGTGCTCAAAGATCTGGTTTAGTCATGGACAAGTATGGTTGGACTCGATGATCTCAAAGGTCTTTTCCAGCCAACCAGTTCTATGATTCTATGAAATAGAATTTTCCAGAATGGAAAGTTTCAGTTGAAAATTTCAGACTGAGCAATTATTGTTTGGGAACTGAAAAACCAAACAGCAAATGTTGGGCAACTTTAATTAAAGACAGAGCTTGCCCTTCAGCATTTGTGTATTGTGGGCTGAACCACCATCCGTGGAAGGCTACATTTCAACTCATTGCACGTATATTAATCAAGTAATAATGATTGGAACAGCTGTAATATTGGAGGGATTTTCTCTCTGCTTCTCCAGAAGTTGTTATACATGAAAGTGTTCAAAAAGAAAGAAGTGTTTGACCTTACTTTGCTCTGTTCATCATTTTTATTATGGAGGCACATTACAGAATGCTGATCTGTGCAGGCTCAATCCACTTCTAACAGCATATTTAAAACTGCTTTTATCTAAAACTCCACATTAATTCCAATGAAACACTATTGTGATTATGAAGTCAAAGCCCTGGGAGTCTGGTATCTTGTGCCTGTTCTTGTTTTTCTTCACTCTCACTTCCTGGCTTGCCCTCACTCCTTTGAACAAAGTATTTAGAAACTTCAAGCTAAATTCCTAAATCCAAGGGTAAGCAACTCCCTCTAGAATTTCCTAAAAGATTTACAGGCTCTAATCGTCTCTACTCAACCTAGAAAATATTCTACCATGTCTCCAAGTGTCAACATTTGAAAAGGGAGAACAGAAATTCATTCTTTTTTCTTTTTTCTTTTTTTTCCTGTATTTTTCCAGGATATCATAGGACACTCAGATTTATTAACAAAGGTAAAATGTGCTTTTAATTTTCTTGATAAACAGCACATTGGCAGTCTCTTTTTTCTGATAAAATACATTTTGTAGGATATTGATCTCTGGATTTCCTGTTCATTTTCTATCTTTTCCATTGAATTAGGCAAGAGACAGATCTAAAAATTGAGACAAGAAATTATCAGGATACCTGAACCAGGTGTTTTTTTTTCCCTAAGTAAAATTATTTGAAAGCAGAACATTTGTTTATGCTGTGACACAAACTCAATATGGCAGTACTGCAAACAGTAATTTCTATCAGTAAGAGCAGCCAGAGTAATAGGGCTTCACTAGAAAAAGGCAACAATTATGGAATTGATATTTAAAATGTAAATAACAGTTCTGTGATTGGAAAAGGAACACTGCCACCCCCTGTGCACGTATTAGCAGCTGGAGATCTGAAGATCCAGAAGAGCTAATGTGTCTTTCCCATACACAGTTAAAAATACCCAGTGGAGAAAAGGTGGCAGAATGAAAGCAGCTGGGGTCAGTCAGAGATTGAATGTAAAGAAAAGGTGAGGAAAGATTAAACTGGGAGTTTGTACAGACAATTCCACCACAAGCAAGAGAAAGTTAGCTTGTCTTTCATCCTGGCCTCGTTCTGCTGGTCCTCGGACAAAGATGTGAACATCACCACGTGGGTATGCCATGCAAGGGTCTGCAGAAGGTTCAGTGTAAATGTGCAGGAGAATTTCAACAGAGAAATTCAGGTTCTGTTCACTGACAGCTACAGGAGGCAGAATTCTCAGTGAGAAAAATGTCATGATAACAGTTGAAACAAATTTCTTCATCTTCACTGAATCCTATTGTTTAAAATCACTCGCCTGTGTCGCCGTTGTTGTTGTTGTTCTTTGTGTCGGAGCAGCAGGAAAATGCTCTGAGTGCTTTCCAAATTAATGCAAATTGCAGGTTGTGCAGAGACTGTCGTGCTAGTGATATCTGGGTAATTAGTGATATCTGGGTAATTAGTGATATCTGAGTAATTAGTGAACAGCAATCTTAAATACACTAAGTCCAATTATATATTTGTGATTGGAAGTGAACATAACAAATAAAGATTTTTAATTCTGTAATGAAGTATTAGCAAGCCTCTGAAAGGTTGAGGAGCTGAAGTTTAAATTGACAAGTTTAGCACCTGTAGGGTGCTTTGAATATTTTTAGGGGTGCAATTTAGAAGAAAAATGAAAGCTGCAGATAAGAGTTACCTTAGACACTTTGCCTTGGTAGTAAACAACTTGTCTGATATCTCAAAATCACTATTATGCTACAAATATTTAATAAGAGATGTCTTTAGAAATGTCTTTCCTTACATTTTAATACACAGTTTGCCAGGAGCCTTGTAGAAGGAAGAAGGTAAAAAAAAGATATCAAAATATCTTACATAAGAGCAAACATATGAACAAAAGAATAAAATATCCCATGTGGGAATATTTGCATCTGTAGGACATCACTAAAGACAAAGCTGAGGGAAATTTAGGACTGTAATTCAAAATTTCTCTAGATTTGAACAGGAAAAAACTCTGAATATATCATATTAATATTCTCTGTTAAATGCATTTAAAAAATGCATTTCATATTTCAGTATTTCTTATATACATTGGTTTCATGTGTCTAGACTTGACCTTTAAAGTTATAATATGATAGAATTTAATTTAGAAACAAAAATTGTTTTGAAATGAAAAATTGAGAGAATTTATTTGGAGAGACAAAACATACTGTTCTCACAGAGCATTGTTTCCCAGAAATAGTTTAGTGTCGTTCTTACTAGAGTTTTAAAAATTTTAAATAAAAACTTCATAAAGCATAATTAGCTTTTGTTAAACTTTTATTGGAAAAAAAAATGTTTCTTCATTGTCACGACAGAATTGTCACAAAAAACTTGAGAACCTCCCAGACAGTTTTCCATGTAGTACAGCTAGAAAATGCATGCTTAATGGAATTCTTGCCTCATCAGGAAATAGGATTTCTCCAAGGGGACGTAAATGTAAGTGGAACATGGCATTTTTACACCAAGTGAGCCAAAGTCTCGCTGCTTTTACACTGAAGAATGAACTGAAAATTCTGCCTTTATGGGAACAGGACTTAAAAAGCTCCACTTGTGCTGCAGGTGCTCTAGTTTTGCAGGATTTCAGGCAGATGCAGCTGGCAGCAAGGCAACAGTGTGACCTGCAGCAGCATAAGAACCTGGGGCAAACATGCTGCGCTGAGCTCGGGTCTGCCTAAGCAGCCTGGAGGTGGTCTGTGTGATTAGCTCTGCAGCTCTGCTACAGGCACCTGTGCAGCCACCCTGATCAAGCTCTTCACATCACTCTTTCTGCAGAGTTTTCCTTCTGTGGTGTCAGAACTATTGGAAGATCCTCCACCCTCTCTGGTTTGGCAATGGGGAAGTTGCTGGTGCATTGTACACAGCGGTGACACTGCTGTCACTGCACAGGGAAATGATGACCCGTGGTCACCCGTGACTGGGCACCTCTTCTTGCAGCACGTGTTCCTCACCATGGGAGCCCATCTCTCCTGTCTGTGCACTGTCATGTTATTACCATTTCAGCCCAATGAAGGCTACAAAAGACGTGACCAGGTGCCCTTTGTGCATCTGGGAGCAATATTATACAGAAGTAATTCCATTAATAGAACAGATTTTCCATTATTTTCAGTTTTAACACATGTAATTATATTAAAAAATGTCAGCAATAAAAGAGAAAGAAGAATCATTTTATACAGGTAAAAGTGCAGCTTAGTCATAAATTAAAAGCATCATATTCAAAGCACACATGGATAAAAGCAGTGCTCATTGCTCCCTTTATTGTAGTTTAAATAATTTATCAACTCTGCCTCCTATTTATTGATTCAACATGAAGAAGGATAAGGAATTGGGAAGATTTGATGCACTTTTCTCCATTTTTATCAAATTCATGATATGTGCTTGATTAATAATTTCAAATACTGGAAGCAAACAATGCTTGTTCCTTCTTCCTGTTGGGAACACTATTGGGTGTGTCAATACTTTTCCTTAGGAAACTTGCATTTTTCAGAAGGTAATAATTTTTTTAGGTAAGACATGGCAGTTCTACCACCTTTTAGCCCAGACTGAATCTTCAGGAATATCATGAATGTGTTCTGCCACAACAGACAAGACCCAACTCCAAATCACAGTTCTTTCTATATTGCAAAATAGAAGTATTATGTCTTTTTTTTTTCCCCCTTAAGCTAGCTCAGTCCCAGTTGCCAAACCAGCTAAGACAATAAGATGGAACAAAGTATTAAAAAATAATCCAAACCACAAAAAATATTCTCACACTTTCTATCTTTTGTGACCTTTTTAGACCCTCTGTGGCTTTTAATAAGAGGGAGTGCACCACACTGTCCCCAAACAGAAGACATGCCCAGAGCAGTGGTGCACAGGAGCTGAGATGGATCTAGTCTCTGTTTCCCTCTGCTGTGCTTTATAGAGAATCACAGCCAATTTCTCAGCTCACTGCTTGCAAGAGTTAGACATCAACCAGCCTTCAAAACTGCATTTCAGTAACTGTATGCTCTCTGCTTGTCTTTAAGCATCCTGTCCCCCTTATTGCAAACACCACCTCTGCCACCATCAAGCTGCATACTTTTGCCTTGGAAACGCAGCAGTGGTGGAATAATTCCTCATTAAAAAAAAGGAAAAAAAAAAATCCCTCCTGTTTTAGAGCCACCTGGCAAAAATGACATGTCAGTGTGCTCTCTGTGCAAGTTTTGAACACTGATGGAATAGAAAAATGACCTACTTGCTGTGAGAAGTACCTCACTTTTAGTAAAATCTAGAAAAATTTCCAAGCCTTGAGCCAAATCCTTAGATAGTATATACCAATTATATTGATTATAAAGGAAATACCCTGCCTTACACTAGCTGGAGGTATTATCTCAATGATTTTAAGACAATCAGGAGAGGTTTCTTATCACCACAGACTAACAATCTTTTTCTTGTGTCACAGTTTACCAAACTGAAAGAAAAATAATACTGTCCATCTGACAGATCTACTGAGAAGAGAATTGTATTTTTGCAGAAGTGTTCTAGCAGTCTTCAGTGTTTTGAGCATAGATCATCATAACAACAGAAAAAGATAAAGATAGGGAGCAAACAAATTGATAGTTTCTTAGTCTGGAGAAAACAAGCCAGATTTTGGAGGATTAAGACTTAGTAACCCAAAAAAATTTCAACATCTGCTCAGAGCTTACTTTGACAACAGCAGAGTTGGTCATCAGCTAAGACAAGTTTACACTTGGAAGACCTGAAGAAGAGCAGTGCCTTACTTTGAAGTCGCATTATTGCTTCCCCAGTACTAGAAATTGCCAGGCTCTGCCCAGAGTGCCAATTTAGCTTCAGAGAAAGCAGGTATGGCATCAAAAGCAGTGGGTACTCACAGGAGCCCAGCACTTGGCACAGGAAAAGTCATCCTGCTAAGTAGCTTATTTCAAAGTAAGGAGAAGACAAAGAAGTCTCCCTGGTACTGTACTGTCCACTGAGGAGAAGCCCCTTGGACTGGGTTAATACCCAACCTGAGACTGTTTTCTGTAGGACTGGGGTCCTGGTGAACTGCAGCAGCTGTTGGCTGCTACTGAACCAGTATCCTCCATCCTTCTCACTGGTGGAGACTGTGACCTTTTTGTGACATCTTGTCCCCTTCACACACTTGACATGCTTCATATTGGAAAAAAATTGGAAGTAGAGTCCTTGCATCTTTAAGAGCTAATGCTCCCCTTCCTGGAACATTTTGGTACAGAGAGAAAAATTTCTTCTGTTAAAATTTATTTCCTCTAGCATTTGCTAACCTATTGTTTTACTGTTTAAGACTCCCTACAGCTCTCACCCAGATTTTCCATTGATAAACACCAAATAACACACGTGTGAGTTAATCACATAAGCTTTTTCTCACCCCAAGATTCTTCTTCTGAAATGCAAATTTTCAGATCTCCTCTCAGGGCAGCTGTTGTCTGTTTTCTGCCTGACAGTGCTGAGGAGCTGGGATATGGACCAAAGACTGAGCACCAGCATGATTCTCACTGCATTGGCTAAAGACTGGATAAAACTGAGACATGAATATGTCACAGAAATAGTTGTGTGCCATTTTAATGTTCTCACACCTATTGTGTAAAAGTTTTCTCCAGTTACATTACAGCATAAGGTTTCAAGGCCAATAGACAAGCTCCTGGTGTTGTAGGACTTTAAAGATCTTATTGATTTCCCCTGGAAAGCTATGCAAAATAGTTTATTCAGGTAGCAACATCTCTCCTGCTGTTTTATAGACTGCAGGTATTTCTGTATTTCTCTCAAATGGTTCTCTCAAATCAAATTTAAACTTTCTTGGAAGAAATAATAAATTTCAACTAAGTGAAACATTTCTCAAATATCCTTTTAACACTTCAAATGTCAACAAAATAAATTGATATGGCCATACTTTCAGTGAGGCTGAACTAAATCCGTAGTACATCATTACTAAAGATTTACCAAAGTATACATCAGATTATTTAAATATAGCTCCATTTTCAGTTTTTATTAAAAAGAAAATAAAATCCATGCCCTGCACCAAAAACTTTATACAGCACAGTTTCTCTATTAATTCTAGGGAGCGGTTGTAGAATTTGCTGTACAATTGCAAGTTGTCTCAATACCTCACTGAAATGAAACTTTCTTCCAATTCCACCCTGAAACTGTTTATATACATTAGAGCTTTTTCCAGTGCTATCTTTCAGTTTTAGTATTATTTCCACCCAATGCTGCTTTTGAAGAGATTGATATTATTCCTTTAATCACATATAAAAAATGCTTAAAATATCTTTTTTTCATTCTGCTCTCTCATTTTCAAGGAGAAACAAAAGCCCCTCTCCCTTCACCTCCCTATACTTCTTCACCATCTTGGCATTAAAAAAACCCAACCTCATTAATGCCTAATTAGCCCTTTTTTTCCTTGACAATGAGCTGTAAAAATGATGTTGCAAGGCTTTGCTAGAATCTTTCCTCCTTCCCCCAAATCCAGCTCTTTTAGATCACACAGAAGGACAAAATAAGGCATGGGCAGCCCAAGGGATTTTCTCTTGGTGTGAGCATGGTGAGGAAAAGCCACGGCACTGCCCTCTCACCTCTTCCTTACTGGGCAGATCAAAGATTGATCTGAAAACAGACAAATGGTTTTACAAGTTCTGTTACAAATAATCCTTCAATTTAAATGGGTGGGTTCCTGACATTTCCTTTCTTGTTTTTCTGTTTCATTATAGCTTTCTAAGCGTTATTGTAGTAGCACTTTTCCATCTAGGTCAGTGACCATGGAGTTATTTCTGAGTCAGCCAAGATGCAAGATATTTAGAGAGGGTTCGCAGTATATCGTCTAGAAAATCACAGAGCAGAATTCTCTGCTCAAAAACAATGTAAGAACAGAAATTGTTCAGACAGTGTTTTTAAATTATTTAAGTTGCTAAGCATAATATTTGGGGACACACATGCAAATTTGATATTTTCCATTTCAATTTGGATTTTGTCCCACTTTCTCCCTCTTAAGTGAAAAAGAATAAAAATCAACCAAATAAAAACTACATCTGTCGCTGCTGAGAAACAGAGATTGCAAAGCCACTAATGAGAGTTATAGACTGATAGCAGAATAGTGTATTTGAACTTCAAAGTGGATTTCCCCTTCTGCATTCTTTCTCTAGGTACACTGCATATCTGAAGGAAAGGTTGGGAAGGAAACCACAGCTGGGTCTTTTTATTAGGGACAACCATTTCTATTAAAATTGTATGAAAAGAGAAGTAAAAGCTTTATGTCACTCAAATAATTTTGCTAGCCAGCCTACAAGCTCATAAAAGTCAATCCTCCTGACACGGTTTTTAAAGCACCTTTTCATTTTGTTTAATCAAATTTGGTTTTTATAAAGCCTTCCACCTATAAATGTGCAGGCAGTCTTTATTACTGAATCACAGTGATTTTCTTAAGTTAATGAATTCTTACAAGACTTACAACTCTTCCAAAGACTTTAATTATTCCTTTACGTCGCTATGTGTTTCTTTTCTGTTTACTTATATAGTGAATTATCAGCAAATAACATTCAAGGAGCCTTTCCTGATAATTAAAACAAATTCAGACATGGCCATTAATTTATTTGAATATGATTAGGATGATATTTTTTTTCTTTTGATAACATTTTGAGAAGCATAAACCTAAATTAATTCCTTAATTAATAACTGAGGGAGAGGAAGTGGTGCACAGGTTTGTTAGATTTGATATTATCAGCTCGCTGACTGATCTTGAGTGGCATTTAGAACGTGTGCCTGGAAACCTTTCACCACATGACTGTTTTCTTTTTACTCAAAACAGAAAACTTGCTGAATTGTAAGGGCACCTTTTGCAAACTGGATTGCAACTGGCATGAGTGCAGTTGGGAAACAGGATCCTTCATGTGAGCTAAATTATTTGGATATTGGTGACACTGAAATTACCACATGGCTTTTGCATCTCCTTTGCTCCTCAGGGATTAATTATGTAAGAAGGATGAGGAGAGGTGGATGTATCACTTTTAACAGCCAAACCACTGGAATAAGTTGTGTTTTGAAAACTATTGTTACTTGTTTTGTATGTGGCTGGGCAGTCCCAGAGGAAGAGAGCTCCTAGGTAATTCGGGGGGCTAGGGGATTCAGGATCTGAGGACCATGCCCCAAACTGAATCTCAGCAGTTTGCACAGTTGTCGTATGAATAATAAAGCTTACGTTCTCCTTAGAGAGCAGGTGTGTAATTAGTTATCTAATAACTGCATGTAAAGCACTCTGAAACTCTCAAATGAGAGATGATCCTGTTACTGTGAGTAGGCAAAAATGCAATTCTCTTTTTTTTCTGTTCATTACTTCACTTTCTTTTTCAAACTGCAGTATTTACTGTGTGGATCATAAAATCTTCAAAACATCTGGTAAATCACAGTTAGTGATTTACAGTAAAGACTGTAGAGTGCACACACACGTTTCAGATCAAAATATTATCAATATACCTTAGCCTGTGTGAAAATTAACATGCCAAAAAAAGAGGTATGGCTAAGTAAATTTTCCTCATTGAAAAAGAGAAGTCAGCTAAAGTGGAAGGGTTCAGAGTGCAATGAAACCTGGGCTCATTCAATGGACAGAGTGAATTTGAGTGGCAGATTCATCTCTGTGCTGGTATGGACATGAGACAAAGAAGAGATGGTGTCAGGGGAATCTGACATCGTTTGCAGCGGGGGGTGATTTAGCAATGCAGGGTGAGGGTAGCAGTGCTGGACCCTTCAGGCTGCATCCCTGCTCCTCTTCCCCTGGTGTGTGCTGCAAGGACTTAAGACCAGGGCAATACAGGCACTGAATTCCCGTTATCCCTTGGCTGTCACACACCTCGTGTATTTTTTTCCCCACTTCAGTTCTGTCTCTTGCTCGTTGTAGAATTTGAATAGCTCGTTGTGTGCTATTTGCATGTAGTGATTAGAGCCCGCACACTTTGTTTGAGAACATATGTTTTTTCTCAGGATGCATCTCAAAATGGGTGCACTGCTTCACAGAAAGGTGGTGCTTCCCACCCTGGGAAGAAAGAGATTTATAATTTAGGAGAAGGACCCTTAAGGAAAGGTTTATTTATGAGTCAAATCTTCCAGAATACAGCATAAGTTTCCATTTTCACAGCAATTATTCCCTCAGTAATACCTTAGTTGATACAACTATTAGTTCAAGGTTCATTGGTTGCCCTTTTCATTTTGGTTTGTTTTAATTATATTGTATGTAACAGAAAATTAGTTTAAATAAACAAACTTCTCCTTTGGCTGCTTTTCCTTGATCTTTCTTGGGCATTTGGATTTGGACTTTCAACCTTTACTCATTTCAGTAAGCCTTTATTCATACATGATGTCCAAATATGACTTAGAATAAGGTCTGAAGCTCAAACTAAGTCAATTAAAATGCTTTGAGACATAAGTAAGAGTAACTTCTTGTCATTGTGAGTAATGTTTCATCTTCAGGTCCAAAACACCATGGTGATCCACTTGCAATTAAAACATAACGAATATTATTTTACATTAAAAAGAGCTACTGGATTTTACTGTCCCCTCCACTAACTAATCGTGTGTGAATTATGATTGTTATCTAAGTTTGTAGTTAGCTTTAAGCAAGAAATTAGATGCACTGGGTACTTGGAACAAAAAGGACATTACATTAGGTGTTACATTATCTTTAGGAAAGGATTAGTTAGTCAGATGTAAAAGTGCTTAAGCCAGCTCAGCTTCTCACTTCCAGGCTGAGAGATCCCTGTGCAGCCGCGCTCCTGCTCGTGTGCATGACTGGCATAGGTTAGACTTAAGGACCCAGGTTATAGCCAAATAAACTCCCAAATTTCCTGTGCAGCATTGGAATGGGAATATCAGGTGTTTAAAGTGAACTTTGCATTGAAAGAAGCGGTCCTTCACAAAAAGCAGTTGTAGATGTTTACCTCCTTGAAACCAGAAGAGGAGGGGTGTTGTAGGGAAGAGGACATTAATGTCAGTGGATGTTACCTTCCATTCTGCAAATGATGCAGATGAGTTACTCCTCTGTGTACAGGATCCTTAGCTCTCTAATTATTAGTCTGACGTATCAAAATTACCTGTCAAAAGCTGATTTTTTAATGGAAACTGCTTTGTGTTCTTCAGGCATAATTATGTTGCAATTCATTAAAGATGTCCTCTTCCTCTCCACTGCGCAATGCCACCACCACAGTGGTCTAGAACTGGTAAAAGCCTAAAAAATGGGACAAAAAATATTTTGCTTTTGAAAGAAAATAGTTTCAAATAGCCACTGTGAAACAATATGAACCACATTCTCAGGTGTTCAGACTGTACACTTTGTGCCTTCTGTCTTTCTTACAGCTTGCAAACAATTGCTGACCCTTCGTGGCACCTCTTCAGTGAGTAGCTGACAATTAGAATTTGAAGTACCTGCCCTCCACAAATAGCTATTGCATTTCAGGAAGTATTAGAAGGTGAAAGCAGAGACTACCTCTTATTTTTATGTGAGCATGCATATGTGTGTGTTTATTAGGGATTAGAATGGCATGATTTTTTTCCCTCTCAGGGAAAGATTGTGTTTAAAGTGGAAAAAAATCAAGGGGGACTGGAGAAATATTTTTCAGCCCATATTAAGTCCTTAGGAAGGGCTGTCTTCCTTAGACAGCAACCAGGTTCAAAGGATTCAGCTTATATTTTGAAACTAACAAGCTTGTCTGGAGTAAATAATGTTTTTAAACTACATGTGCAAGGTTAGAATAGAACAATGGGGGATAAAACATGCATTTTAAATGTAGAATTGATTACAGAAATAAAAGCAGATACCTCTAGAAAATAGGGAAATAAAATCTTACATTACTACAGCTGGGAGCTATCCTTGGAATTGTACTTTTTGGGCCTCTATCCACTCTTCTTTGTTCTTTAGCCTGGAAAGATCTAGAGGTTGAGACTGTCAGCTATAGGTAAAGGGAAACAAAGTTTAACATCTGGTCTTTGTGAAAAACAGCTTCCCTATGGCTTTCTCATTTAAACAAGAGTGCTTTTCATTAAGGAGCATATGGTCTTGTTAATGTGAGGATGGTCATGTGCTATTGTGCTCATTTTAAGTAGGTTCTCATGCCAAGGTCAAAATGAACATCTTTAAATCAAAGCAAATAGCCATCAGGCAGTCAGTGATGATCTTAGAGCAACCACAACAAGAAGACAATCATTGGCTAGATGATTAGTGGAACAATATTACTCTGCTCAAGTATTATCACCTGTGATGGAGTTGAGGAAAATGAGTAGAGAAAGTTCTTACAAAAGTTTTGTATCTCACAGCTCCTGATTACAGACTTTTACTAAATCTATTGATCTTTACTCACTCCATATTCATTTTTGGTTGATGGTCCACCTGTGATTCTTAAAAAACAAACAAACAAACAAACAAAAAACCAAAAAAAACATTTGGGGAAGTGTTGTCAATTTTTTTTTGCCTCTACTCTTTGGACATTACTGGCACAAGCAGTTTTGCTGCTCTCTATAAAAATTATTTCTTCTCAATTCATAAAACATACCATAGAGTTATTGTAAAACCAGATTTTACAGTTTCACCTATTGTAATAAAATATTGATATTTTATACAATAATATTGAGCTTCAGAGAAACAAGTGGCCATTGAAAGCAGCACAGTAAACCTCCCTCTATTTTCTGATGAAGAACAACCCATGAGTAAGGCACAAGCAGATTGCCTTGTGCAGGCATAATTTAAGAAGGAAATCTCTGTTTACACTGCCTCACCACTGGCAGCATGTTTTCAAAAATTTAGCATAGAATAATTAACTTCCATAATTTTTCATCATCATATTAGTTAAATTGGCTAATCTTTAATTTTAATTAACCTGGTGACTGTGAAGAGAAGAACCTGACAGATTTGAGTCTAACTATTTATGGTAAAACTGATGTAGATCAGAGCTGTCCTTCACTTTGAAGAATGTGCATTTGCTAGGAATACTATTTATTAATTATTTTAATTGAGAAAAACTTGATAACTAGGGCTCCCATAAGCATGAATTATGGGGGGTAAGTTTAGTTCATAAAAATTTGCAACTGTTAAAACATTGCCTTCTCTGCCTCTGCTTTGCCAACCCAATTGCTAAGTTGTCCCAGGGCTGTCAGAGACATTCTGAGTTGTCTGAACCAAGACATGTCAGCAGTTTTTCTTCATCATGAAGTGTTACCCCGACAGGATATACATCTGGCATGTAGCCTGAAGGAATCGCAGATCTCAAGCAGATGGTCAACAAGAGTAAACGTGAGATGCCAAGACCAGTTTCCTACAGCACACTTAGGAAATCCTCTCGAAATCCAAGTGTCAAAGTCATTTCAGTCCCCAGGAAAGTCTGGTGTCTGTGTCACTGGAAACATCCATTTCCTACAGAGGAGCTGTTGGCTGGTGTGAAGCAGACTGAGGAACTGAGCAGCTTATTGTCTCAATGGAACATGCAGAAGTGATGTCTTCCTTTCCTCTGTCACATCTCTGTAACCATGGTGTGACCAGTATTTTCTAGAAGAGCTGGAATTTTCAGCAGTGCTGCCACTGTCAGCTGCAATCCCGGGACATCTAATAACCTGGAAGAAATGGAGCCACGTGCATACCTGGATGGGAGAACTCCAGCTGCCACCTTCCTGTTACAACATCTGGATATCACTGACTGGGAACATGATGGTTTTCTCTTTGGCTTCTTGGTGAGTGATTGCTTCTGGATGGTGCTAGGGGCCAATCTGTACCTAGAAGAGCAAATTTTGGATCAGACATAAAAAGATTCTTTTAAAGATCCTACACTCCTTTTCTTGTTAGGGTAAGCTGTTCTTCTGGCTAAATGTGAACTTGACTATTTTTTCTGATTGTTTTTTTCCTGTAGAACCTCTACCTGAACTGTCAGTGGTATTTACTATGGTAAAGATGCTGCATCGTTCCTGGCTCTGAACTCTCGATTAATTCTTGACTCTGTGCTGTAAAAGCTGCATTTCATCTTGGAGTGGCTGTTTAACAGTAATGGCTGAGGTTATCTGTAACAGAGATCTACACATAAAATGCTTTGGGCAAATATCATAGCTGGTATGATTTAATTTCATCTATATTAATAAATATTAAGAATGCATGGTGCTTTCATTCATTCATATTTACAACTAAGTGTCAATGGGAAGAAGCTTAAGGAATAAGACACTTTAGAGGTTAAACAATGGGATAAATAATACTTAATGAGGAGTTTACCTGGAATACAGAGCTATTTTATTACCACACTGGTTTTTTGTGACCTGCATGAAATGGATGTTATGTTTTCTAGTTTGGTGCCTACAACCCGGTAGAACATCAGATTTCACTAACTGGGCTCTGCTTTTGGCAGGCCCAGCTGGCAGCTTGGCTTTGCTTGTGAATGGCTGACCTATTTTCTTGGTATCCGTAGTAGATTCCTCCAGATCCAAGGAGGACTTGGAGAACTCCATATGGTCTTGTTTGGGGCTGCAGCGCTGTCATTTAGTATGTGCTGAGTTAGTGAATCAACTCTTGAATGCCTGAGTAAACCATCATGCCTTGCTTTGACCCTAAATGTCTAAAGGGTTTTTAAAAATGATATTGCTGAATGCTTTCTGCTTGGAAATTTTTTCTTCCTTTTTACCTTTATTAGTCTTTTTAACAGTGGCAATTGCAACTAAATACTTATTTTCTGTTTGTACCAAAGTTCTGTCTGTGATCCTGCTCAAAGTCTCTGGTGTGATACACTTGATATTTTCCCATGGCTCTCATCAGGTTCCAAACTTGTTCCAAATTTATGCCCTTATGCTTTTCTTTTTTTGATTCCTCTTCTCAGACCTTGGTGCCAAAGAGTAATTGGCAGGGTTTACTGGTCTTCTGCACCAGTAGTCACATCGTTTGCTTTCCCAAATCGCTTTATTCCTTCTCTTGGCACAAGATAATCTCTTGGCCCTTGAAACAGCACCAAGAGCAGATGACGTGGTGACAGCAGCCGGTTTGGCACCAGGAGAGGCAGCATCAGGAGCCTTGACAGGAGCAGAGAACGCTTTTTGTGGCAGTACCCTCCCTGTGTCACAAAGCCAACCTGCTCTTGGCTTTCTTGTGCGAGGGAGGTTCTTCTGGTTTGATTAATTCTGTTTCAATTTCTCTCCACGGAAGTTCTTATTTAAAGAAGGGGAAGAGGATGAAAGCTATTTCTTTTCCTGCCTTGCTTCAAAATGTATGAGAGCTGCTATGCAGGTTTCTGCTTCTGAATGGATCCCACGCAGTTCTCTATACAGATCAACCACAGTAAATGAAATTAATAAAGTAGAACAGTACAAAAACAGAAATTGGAGATGAAAATAACAGTGTAGAATACTCAGTGCTCTGTCTTAATGCAAGAAAATATTACAGTATTTTCTCCAAGCCACTTAAAATGTGCCAAGGGAAACAAGCCATGGCACTTCCCTAGTGAGATTGTTCTTTTATTTAATAGATCTCGCTCAGGAAATGTTTATTTTATATTCATTTTACATTTTCACCTTTGGTTTTACCATAAAAACTACTTTTAGCAGTGAATGAAGTTCCTATGTGGACTGCAGCCATTTTCAAAATTAAAGTCTTTGTGTGAGTTGTTTTTGAAAAATTATTTTATTACTGTAAAATTCTGTGCTAGGAGTACTAGGCTGGATCAAATTCCTATTGCAGTGGATTCATGTGATTCAGAAAAATAATGAAGGCTGCTGAAGACAGCTAGGATTCCATCAAATTTGGTTAAAACAGTATTTAAAAAAAATATTTTGTTGCATATTGTTATGTTATGAATTATTCAGACAATGCTATCTTCACTCTTTCATCATCTCTGGATATTTTCCCTGGAGTATTCTTCAGAACAAGTTTCCAGCAGTTCTAGTTCCATATCACATGTATACCTTTGTGTTAGTTAAACACCTCTGATCCACGTGAGGAGTTGCTGAAACGCCTTCAATACATTATCTCTCAGTTCAGTCTCAAATCACTTCTACCTCCAATTAATCACAGATTCTTGGCAAATGTTGCTGGCCACCGTGCAGTTCAGACAAACAGGATTGGGCAGGATGGGAGGAATGAGTGGTTTTCCTCATATTTCAGATTCCTTCACTACTAATAAAATTGGGAATGAAAGTCTGCCATTGATTTCCTGTGTGTGCTTGTATTGCTCCACAGCACTTGTACTGCTAATAAAAAACAAATTCCTTATCATTCCATTTGTAAGCAGAGGAAATTTGCTATACAGAATAACTCAGCAAATAAGAAAAATATGGAATTACCTACTTCTTACAAAGTCATTTCTCATACTGTTTTATTGTAGTATTCCTTCACACTAGCTCAGATTACAAATTGAGGAAGGTCCCATCTGAGAATTTATATGAAAAAAAACCTGTGTGAGTCATAATAACAGAATCAAAGTTTGCTGTGAGTGAGAATAAACGAGTTCTAGCCTAGCACCGCTATAATTTCTAGAACATTACCCAAGTTGTGAAGGAGGTCTTGTTTTCTCTTACAACACAAAAAGTAGGTTGCCACCTGTGTCTCGCAACATATCTGTAAATAACAGATTGCACCAATTATGTTCGTGCCTTGCTGCCACGCATGGAAATGAAATGCAGCAGTGGGAATGATTTATAGCAGAATGCACCGTTTTGGTTTCTACAGCTGATAAGCAGAGAAGCATGAATTATTAAACTGAGTCTCAGCTTCCCAGACAGGCAAGTAATCAAGATCTGCTTGCACAAAAAAAGAAAGCTGTGACTAATTTCATATAATGATGTTTGCCTAACAAAATGGTACATTTAGAGGTCAGCTTAATGCTGAAAAGATGATTTTAAGGGAAAGGAGTGTCTTTGCTTTTGTTGTGTAATTCAACTGGCATGTATACAGTAGAGTATTGAGTTCTGGGCGAAATAACACAGAATCTTACTGTTACTTCAAATAGGAGCTTAAAAAAAAAAGAATTCTTTATTGTATATTATAACACAAAAAAAAAAAAACCAACCCTCCCAAAAAAACCCCAACCCAAACAGTTTTGGGAGGCTAGCATTGCAAAGACAACAAAGACAGTAAGGATTGAGATCACATAGAAGTCCTTGCATGTGTCCCAAAATGCTCAGTTTACAAACCATAGTAGGTCAGGACTGGCTTCTGGTACTTCAGTTTTCTAGACAGGCTGAAATTAACTGTACAGTGTGTCTTCAATTTTCCCCTGTGTTTATGCCCCTTCCCTCTGTTTCCAGTTCATCAGGAGACAAAAAGCAGAGACAAGTATCTGTGAAACTTTTTCTTTCTACATAACCAGAATGAAAAAAGTTTTTTGTTAAGACAGATGTTTTGTCTTTAACTCAGTTCCTATGGTTACAAAATTCTTCTGTACCAAACCAATATCAACTGTGAAAATCTCAAAATTAGAGAACTTGATTGAAAGGAACTAGCACAAAAACATGCCTAGGGGTGTAGGTAGAGCTACAATTTTAGGTGAATAATTTCTAAAGGTTGACAAAATTAGCGTGAAGCATTTAGGTGCAGTATGCAAGGCAAACAAGTGGAGGAAAAATAAAATTCAGGGGCTCTCTACTTGCTGTAAGACGTTCACTTTTGTCCTGTTTTCATCCTATAAGAATGCAGGGGGTTCTCTTATGAAAGCAATGAAGGTCATGGTTGTTGAAGCTAAGGTGGCTCAATCAGGAAAGCCTCTCTGTTTTTCCAGAGCTAGCAGTAGTCTGGTCTGCACTTTCCTCCTGATCCCTGGGGGAAAATTAATTAATTAATTAATTAATTAATTAATTAATTAATTAATTAAATGCTCTTCCCTTACTTCTTGAGGATTTCTTCAGTACTGTTTTACTGCCTGGGAGCAGTAGGAATTCACCTACTTTTCTCTGTGCTGTTCACTTCAAAATTTATCTTTGTGAGTATCCCCACTGTTGATGTCTCTTCCTTGAAACACTCTTACTTAATTTCTCCAGTTTAAGGTTTTTTCCCTCTCTTATCTAATCTCAGCATACTTTTTTTTTAGCATAGTGGTCATTTCACCAGTTGTAAGACATTTCTAGTCAGCCTGTAATAAGAACTGTGTATTACCATCTCTCAGGTTTTCCTTCTGTGCTATCATTGCTTTTCTTTACTCCTTTGTTTTCTCTAAGCACAAGTCATTCAGTTCCTTTTTGCTGTACTCATACACCAAGAGCTTGAAATTCCAAAAGAAAGAGAACATAAAGAAATTCATATCTGAGATGCTCGGAAATATTTCAGCTCTTCCACAAAGACTGCAAACAGCCTTGTTATTTAATGGTTATTTAATGTTATTTAATGTTATTTAATGTTATTTAAGGGTGACAGCCCAAATTCCCTTTCTGATGGTCTTTCAGTACTTCCAGTGTTTGCATCAACTGGTTGTAAATCTTTAGAAACACATTTAAAATATTTACAAGACTTTGAGTGTTTTACATTTACTGTCACCTTGATCTGGGATGTGAGTGCTTGCCTGCATTTAGCAACACTTAAAACACTTAAATTCTATAGTTTGCTTTGAGTATAACACAGTGAAAGAAAAAGTCATAGAGGGATAAAGAGTAAACTAACATGTTTCTGAAGAAAAATAACTGAGCTCATACAGTGTGATCAAGGGTCTCACGTAACTCCCACTGGAAAAGCCTTTAGGAAGTGTTCTCGGGGAGATAAATTGAGGGGCAGAGAATGAAGGAAGGATTCTTTATGAAAGCAGAAAACATCTTCCAATAAGCAATGGACAAGAGATGTAAAATATAAAAGATCATAAAAATCCTTCTGGAAGTAATTGTGTTTTCATTAAATCACACATGGTGCTCAGATACCACAGTGACAGACTTTCCTTATTGGCATTATTGTTACTGCTAGTCTATATTGATATCTTAAGGATAACATCTCTCAGCTCTGCACTGCTGTCCATGTGTATGACACACCCAATCTGGGACCAGTTGATGGACTAAGCCCTTTATAACTTTCAGGAGAGGGAATAGACTGGCCTAGACTATTTTAGTGGGAAGGGACCTACAATGATCATCTAGTCCAAGTGCTTGGCCCATTCAGGGCTGACCAAAAGCTAAACCATGTTGTTGAGGCCATTGTCCAAATGTCTCTGAGACTCTGAGAGCCTTGGGGCATTAACCCATGTTAGTTAACTGTAGTAAGGCAGTTTTAAGAACATAAATAACTCATGCTTAATAATTCCTATTGCTTTTAGAATGTGATAAGCACTTTGAAACTAACTTCTATCAAAATAGATATAACAGAGACCACTTATACCAAAATTAGCAGTTGCAAGTTAGAATATATAACTATATATATATGCAAAATGATGTTTGCTTCAGTTTAGCAAAGACTGAGACTATGGTAAAACCTATGCAGTTTCTGAATGCCAGAAAAAGTAAAGACAAAATGATATTAATTAACTTAGTAAATACAGTTTGTACAAACACAGGAAATACAGCCTGTATCCTAAAGTTATAAAAGAACATATTTCTGCCATTTTATATTAAGGCAGTAGCTAGGAGGGTAAAATACTTGAATTTCATTCATGACAACTTAATTTCAATCCTTACTCTGAAGTAACTAGAGTTGCCTTTAAATACTTAAGGTGGTGTCCTAACCACTGGACTGTTAAATATTTATATTTCTGTCTGTCTAAATAGTGCCCATCTCCTCAGAAAAAATAATTCCTTACTGAACTGCCATATGTTTGTCAGAGCTTTTAAGGAGTTTTCTTTTTGTTCTAGCATTATTCTTACCCTCATTCTCTATGAAAGCATCTGTTGACAACTGCTTGAGTCATGCCATTTCAGAATTATTTTGGGACAGCTACATGTTAATGGAAAGAAAAATAATCAGTTAAACAATACAAGACAGAAGGTAATAGACAGTATGTTGGAGTAAAGCTGTATAATTATCTACTAGCAAAATACTTCAGTAACATCTGTATAATGAAATTCAAATCTGAAATTCAGTGGTTCATTTGATTTTTTAGCAATTTCCTAGTTTGTTGCCAGTCAAGCTTGTGGTTGAAGTACTTGTTCCTTAAAGCAAATCAGACTTTTTTTCTTTTTTTTTTAAATTGTAATAAAACAATTATTGCATGCAATACATTCATATTTTTATAAAGTAGTCCTTATATCTTTGATTTTTGCAATTAGTAAAGTATTACAGAGCTCTTAGGAAAATAAAATTTATTTCTGAGTTTTGTTCGCGCTCCTTTTATTGATTCTGACAAAAAAATGAAAACCTTTTTAAAAAGTATGAAAGTGCTTCTGAATAATTTTGGTTTTAATGGGGATGCTTTTCACTGAGCAATTATTCTGAATGAACACTTCAGCACAGGTTTGAGCTGATGAACCTGTTCTAGTGTCAGTGCCAATACAGGCCTGATTCAAAGCAGTGCTCTAGGGAAGGGTTGCTCAAACCCATGCTCGAAGCCTGTTGTGTACTTAGATGTTTATGTTTTGAGCTAGAATGCAGAATCAGATAGTTGGAATTAAAAGAGTGAGCTTTTCCAAGCTCCATATCAAATCTTCTCTGGAACAGTAAATTCAGCCTGGTAAAAAGTGTTTTATATTTATCCCTCGAATACATTTCAGTGGATCATCGGAGAAGTGAAGCATGTTCAGTGTTGAACAGAAAACGTTAGGACCAAAACACTAATTTCTCCTACTTCCTAAAATGAAAATTATAGGGCAGGATTAAAAAAGAAAAAAAAAAAGCACTGCAGTTATAACCAACATCTCAAAAGTATTTTCAACTCTCCAGTCTGTCAATCTGTTAACACAGCCTGAAGAAAGCAGTCAGATTCATCTTTCCGAGTGTTCCTAAATAAGCAGGTTGACTAAACCTTTGCTACAACAGGTTTATTAATTTCAGAGCGATGATACATCAATTAAAACTAATCCATCTTAGAAGCACGAAGAGTGGAAACTTCTTTTATCCTCAGGAAGGGAGTGCATGAATCAGTAATTGCAAAGCATTGCTCAGCGCCGCCGTTTACTTTCATCTTGCGAGGAGATTAATAGCCATCCTTGGGACACCAGCTGCTTTCTATTTATCAAAGGGATGCCAGGGGCTGGCAGTTCTTCTGAAGATCTAAGGGCAAGGCAGGGTATGAGGAGCCAGCAGCACCTTTGGAGTCAGGCAGGAGGAGGAGAAATAAGCGCTGGTTTGTACACTGGGTCCCCCCAAGCACTCCCCCTGCTCTCCGTTTGGACACAGGTTTGTTGCTATCCTTCTGCGCTGAGCTGCTTGCCTGGACCTTAGGTCAATAGCTTGAGTTTATTGGAATGTCTCTGCCCTCGCTCCTCTGTCACACCTCAACAGACAGGAAGGCTCCCTCTCAGCAAAAATGATTGTCATTAGTGTCCTGTGAGCCATGGGATTTCATTCTGCAGAGCCATGTTGCATTTCACATCTCTGCTGTCTGTGACTACAGCAGATTCCTGCATCTCTCCACTTCATTTTAGCTCTGAATGTGACATATTTCCATCTCTTTGTCTTCTGTTCAGGCTCTCAATAGTCAGGAACAAAGTAAAGTGAATTGTAAATAACTTTCTAAAAGTTATTTTGTTATTTGTTTTTAACCATTTATTTTCAAATGCAATAGATTTAATATCTTGGGTGACATATTAAGTGATCAAGTTACAGCTCAGTCTGTCATTTATGTTTCTCCAGGCAACTGAAAAGTTATGTAAAAAAATATTTGTCATTATCTTAGCAACACCTGGATTTTAACTCTGTTCTCAACTGCAGTGAAGATGGTAACATTAGAACCAATAATTTGACAATTACTTAAAAACAATCTTCACACTTCACATCAATTACTAATGCTCTTCATTTGATGTTAGTAATACAGACACGAGATTTTAAATTTACATTTACATTAATAACAGAAAAAATCCCACATGGCTTCAACATACTTCAGATTTTAATATCGAGCTTCCTATATTTATATTCAGTAAGTTGCACAAAATAATGTTTTGAATATTTTTCCAAATTTCCCAGTTAATATTTTTTGTTGCAGTTCAGCTGCCAAGATTGAGCACCACGTAATCCTTTATACATTCCCCAAGCATAATTTCACAAAGCCCTTATTCTGACTTCCAGTAAATGCTTGAATGTATCTTTTGAAGCTCATCTCAATATTTTTGTTCACTAGTAGGTGAAAATAATGGAAAGAATAATGCATAGGTTAACACCATACCCTGCTCACAAAATATTACTTTTACATTCTTATAGTAAGTTTTCACAGGTGACAATTCCGTGGCATTATTGCAGTCATGGTTTGACAAGGACAGTGTGAAAATTTTTACCTATTACTTCACCTGGACCAGGATAATTTCTGAAACGTGATTACTGAATGTTTTCTACAAGCTGCTTATGGTGTAAATGACTTGCAGAAATTATCTGACAAGATAGAAAAACATCTAGTTTGTTTCATAAGATGAGCAATGATCATAATTAGCTGAATAAGTAAAAATAATGAGAATTGCACTTTTCAAGATTAGCCCAGCTTTTCTCTGTCCTAAGGCAACTCTTCTATCTTGTTGTTTTCTCTTGTTTTGTTCTCTTTTGAGGTGTCCTTGAGTAAAAACTGCAAACAGAGTAAGTAGTTCAGATCTGTAACATAAGGAAGTTTTATGAAAAATAGTAGTGCTTACTGGAGTGAGAAGGAAATGGCTATGCCTAGCAGTGCAGAAACACTCAAATGAGCTCTGTGTTGCCCTGTCTCCTGGACAGCAAACACAGTAGAGGAAGCAGGCAGATTGAGCTTGTGTGTTCTAGGAGCAATGTGGTGCTTTATCTGAACCAATGGATGGTGGTAATTACAAGGTGGTCATTTATCCAAGCTAATATGCCCCAATCTTCAGTACTGATACACCTACACTCATGTTAAATCAGATTTTGTGCAGAGCTTCATAGTACTATTTATTTCATAGGGTCACAGGACAATTCAATTTGGAAAGGACCTTGAGAGGTCTCTAGTCCAGCCTCTTGCTCAAAACATGGCAGACTGTGAGGTTGAGCCATGTTACTCGGGGGTTTATCCAGTCTGGTCTTGAAAACCTCCAATGATGAAGTTGAACCAACTGTGTCAATGCTATCTCCTGTACCAGGCTTTTGGAGAAAAGGAACTGAATTTCAGGTTTACCTGGAATGGAAGAAAACATCAAGATGAGAATGATGGAGGGGTATAAAGGAGAAGTTCATGATAGTCATTAACATAAGCTGTTTATCAAAATATGATTTACTGGCTTATTACAAAAATACAAAATGGTTCTAAGAGATCTGTGTCATTACTTGCCTTTCAGGAACTGAATCTTAACAGTGAATCTTTAAGAAACAACATCATGTCAGAATTTTGTTTGGGTATTCTGTACCAGCTTAAAAATACCAATCATATTCTTAGATTTCTAAGTTAGGTTTGCATGCTGATGGTCTGATCTGCACCAAAGAGCAACAGCTCTTCTGGGATTTCCAGAGGTCAGCGAGAGTGTTGAAGCGAAGCATTTCATGAGATAATTTTCCTTTAAATATGCACTGATGACATCTCTCCTCTGAGCTCAACTGGCAAATGTCCACGTTGTGAAACCTAACATGGAATAGGAGCTTAAAATAAAGTCCTCCACAATTAGTCAGCTGGGAATACTGAAGTTTTGTCAGATTCATTTCTTCTCTGTAAATTATTGTTGCGCCATTAAAGCCTGGATTCCTGTGAAAATTCCTTTTGGCCAAAATATGTATTTTTGTGGAGTTATGAATCTTAGGGACTAACAGATGATCACCCATGAAATCAACAACAGTAGGAACACTCCTCTCTCTTCCATGGCATATAAGATCAGCCATGTAAAGCAGTATCATAGATGGTATCTGAAATAGATCTGGTTTTCTGCTTATGAATAATCAGCTCATGAGCTGTAACACAGCTTTTGTTTGTGTCTTTTAAATGACTCTTAGCTGTGACAGGAAACTTAGTAATAGGAAAGACTAATTGTATTTGATGCGTTCTGGCCATCCACAATTCACTAGAGGCACAGCACAATCTCATTAGCCTTCCTCATGCCAAGAGTTTGCTCTTGTTGCATTGATGACTTCCAGCGTGTTTCACGTAAGTTTTATTTGCTTTTATCTAGTATTTTTCCTTCTTGGAAATAAAAAGATAATCTTTCACTGGAAATGAGATAATTTTGCATTTTTCATTATCTGTATTACATTACAGTACATCCCTGGGCAATACAAGTACTTAAGTTGTGGGGATGATATTGCAGTGGGCTTTCCTGGTTAGAGCATATATATGTATTTTATTCTCATTATGATTAGCTGAAGCACTACAGTCTAATGGTTGGATCAGGAAAATCTGAGATACAGGACTCCTGCTTTCTGCTGAAACTGGGCAAACCACAAATCAGCACACAACTGATTTGGTGCCTCTAGATGTTTTGCTTCTCTTGTAGTATCTGGGAAAGACTTTGTTATTTCATCTCCTGTTATACACAGCTATTAACAAATACTCTGTACGAAGCCGTTACTGTGAGCTGAGTGAACCAGCTGTGGATAAGTTATTTGTGAATCATTTTCTTTGGCTGTGTCTGTGGCAACTTTAACATCTGTACTGTGTTTATTTGGTGCCTGGGTGCTGTTATTTATTTTCCTTGTTTAACTCAGAGATTAATATTTTCAGTTTACACACATTAAAATGCCTGTTCTTGCCTTGCTTTATAAAGTAATTAATTATTCAGCCTAATATACATATCCCAAGCAAGCTCTCCACACGAAACTAAATGTTACTGAAATCCTGAAATTTTGTTTGCTCATTAATGTTTCACATATTAAAAAATAATAATGTTTTAGAAAAAAGATCAAAGCCTCATAAAAGAAGTGGGTACTGTGGAGGGCTCTGGAGCTTAGAATGTCATGATCTTTTTGTACAGTTTTCATTCTGGACCATATCACTAATGATGTGATCCAGAATTTGAATTTAGGTAAACTGTTGGGTTTTAAAACTATGTAAAGCATTTAATTCAGCATAACAATAGCATTTTGAAAAACAGGTGAAACTATTCCTAGAGTTAAGCTGAGCTTGCCAAATAATATGGCATAACTATAAAAGTAATGTTGAAAAAATTAGCATTTTGCAAAATTAATTGTTATTTGCTACTTTTTTTTGTTTCAGGTCATTTCTCTCAAAAGCCAAAGAAATGATATCACAAATTTTAAAGATTATTAGTACCTAATGCACTTGATTCAATAAACTTTGTATAGAAATGGCTGAAGGCACAAGGGATATTTATTTTATTTATTTGCTTATTTTTATAATATCCCTGGAGTGGTTTGCAAATTTTTCTTCTCCAAATTAGATACCATTTCCCAATACAAAAGTGTCTATGGTGCTTAAAATATTCATTTGTTTTCAGAAATAAGCTGAGAAAAGTAAGGATTGTAACAGCCAGTGATCAGGTGCTCACACTGAACAAGTGTGATCTTGGTTCAACTGTCCTGTTTCTCAGCATAAGTGGAATTTGACTAATTAATTTTTGAAAGTTTGTGTGGATATAATTTACTAAATATTTTTAATGGCATTTATAAAGACAGAGAAGAACATGTTTTAGTGCTGTAAAGCCTTTCTGGGGAGTTGGGGAATTTGGGGGCTGGGGACTAACAGAGCCTGTGAATATACATTAGAGGTTCTTTCAGCATTAATTACCAGCTAAAGTCTTCTCCTGGATTTTCCAGTAGGAGGAAATTGTAGGTGTGTGATCATCCAGACTTTTGATCACACTGAAAAAACTCTGCTCTGGGAGGCAAGTTGAAGATGTACATTGTGATGCTACAGAAATGACAAGGAGAGGAAAAGAATAATTTTTTTCTACATTCCCTTTGAGCAGATTCTTGCTATTAATTGTAATTACTGCATTTAAGAGAGCACAGAACCTGTTTCTGCTACCACCCATTATTTCAATGATTGTGCCTTTTTTGGCATGGCAAAGCAGGTAGGCACCTTCTCCTGACAGAAGCACTTTGTCTTCCTGATTATTCACATCTGTTGGACTTCATTTGAAAATCCATTATCACATGCATGTAAATGTTCCTGAGAACAGCTTAGGAAAGGAATGGAAAAGCAGAGTATTCTACTATGAAGAGGTGAATCTGGAGAAAGACTATTAGAAAGAGAAAAAAATAATGAAAATATTACTGCTTTGTACAGATCTTTCCTCTCTTAAGGTTCTTAGATCTTCATGATGATAGCAACACTATTATTAATTAATGAGACATTGTTCAGCTCTAATTTCTCTCTTCCAGAGAGAAAAACTGGTATGTTTGTGTCACATGAATTTTGATGGCAAGAACCCTCATTGCCTGGACTTTTTCCCTTTGTTTTTCATCTTGCTGCCTTTTGGGAACTATATTAATACTTGAAGCACTGGGACTAAGCCAGCTGGTTTATGTCTTTTGACTTTCTACTGGCCTCCCAGTCGTAGGGTGCAGGGAGCTGTAGGATGTCCTGTGAGAATAAGGCCACTCTTCAGTAGGAAGGAGGATTAATGTCCCTGCGCTGCTACCCTGGGGAGCTGACCTTGGCACGGGTGACACCTGAATCAGTGAGGAATCCCTACCTCATCTTTCATTGAAATTACCCCTCACTGCCACAGCCTGGCCGAGAGATTGGCCAGGGAAGTGAATCACGGAGCGATCTGTTCTCCTTAGGAACTGCACGCTCTGCCACGTGGGATTTGAGCAGATAGCAGGAACCGAGGCAAGGGAGAGGTGCACGGGGGTGAGGGGGAGAGCAGTGCTTAATGGAGGGTTATTTTTCCTTTCTCCCTCACGTGGCATTTCTGCTCTCACATAGCTCAGCTGCAATATTAGCAATTACATGAATCACGCTACGTGATTGTAACCTTCCCGCTTGTTATCTAACAATAGCTTGGAAATTTCAGCAGTCACTTTCATTACGGCTGTGAAACTGTTCAATTATTCCTTTTTTTTTTTCTCTCTTTTTTTTTTTTTAAGAACAAACTATTTTCTGATTGTACTTTCTATTGCTTTTGGCAATTTATCCCAGCGAATCTGTCTGTCACACTCTGGCACATCTTCACAGTAATGCAATTACAGATTGCTACTCTTTTCTTTTAATTTTCTGTTATATTTATACTTCATTCCTTAAGCATCCATCCCATGGACTTCCAAATAAGCAGCCTGTATGTAAGCACTGTCTGCTTCCAGTATTTGCAGGAGTTATTTGTTTCTCCTCTCATTTCCAGAAAAATGCTTATCATGCAAAGTCAATGGGAAAAAAAATACAAGCAGTAAAACACAGAAGTGGTCAAAAAACCCCTCTTATGTTGGGCCAATAGCAGTAAAGCCAATGACAAAAATATTATTGAATTTAGTGGTACAAACACAATCCTTAAATGTAACCAACATTGATTAATTACTTCACATAGAATAGACACATAGAGGAGACTTCTGGTGAAAAAGTAGATTTTTCTCTATTCAAAAACCTCTGATTAAGTGGCATTTAATATAGTTATTTTTGAGATTTCCAATTTAAGGAAGTCAGAAGCCCCTGTATTTCTATAAATCTGTACCATAATAGAGTCAGGAATATAAAAGGAAGAAGTTCTGTGGCTGTGTATGTTTAAATACTGCTGGATGCTTGCAAGAATTCCTTGCCTCTGTTTTCAATACTATATTAATATTCATATCATAATGGCAAAATAAGGGGTAAAAGATCTGCATGTTTGTATTTAGGAGAATCAAAAAGAAATACCAAAGTCCTTCAAACTGCATTTTTAAACTAGAGTTGAGCTGACTGAGAAATTCCAAAGGAATAAATAAACACCTCTATCAAAAAGGTGAAAATCTTGAGGAACTCAAGAATCATAGCCTCAGAAGGCTGCTGAGTGAGATTGTGCAGCTCTTTGGGACCTACACCTGAAATTCTGGTAGCATTTTGTCTGATAAATTCACTGTAACAGGCTGGTGTTTATAGCTAGTAGAACTGCAGAATAATTCCTTTTCTTTTTTTTAATTATTATTAATTTTTAGGAAGTCCTTGGATATTCCATTCTTTCTCTCCTTTTTCTTGTCCAGATAATTCAGGAGAACATACAAGTGATTTTTTTTTATTATTTTTCCTTTACCAGAAGGTCTAGATATTAATTAACCTAATTCTGAGTTGATCATTAATTAACAGGAGAGTGATGAGCTCAGGAGAAGGTGGTAGTGGAAGCAATGACAGAGAGTTGTGCTGCCTTGAAGCTCTGAATTATGAATTCAGTGCCTAAGCTTCTGCTCTGAGCTGTCTCTAGGCTTTGATTAGATGGATATGATGTTCAGTTGCTTGTGTTTCTCTAATGCTTTTTTTTTTTTTGAAAACCTGAGCCTTTGGTTCAGAAAACTCTTTTCTTCCACCAAGATGATGTTCTTTTCCTTCTTCACACAGTGAGCATCTGCTGGATTGACCCTGGCTGGATGCCAGGTGCCCACCGAGCTGCTCTATCCCTTCCCTTCCTCAGCTGGATGGGTTGAGGAAATATAAGGACATGCTCGTGGGTTGAGATAGGGACAGGGAGAAATCACTCACCAATTACTGTCATGGGCAAAACAGACTTAATTTGGGTAAATTAATTTAATTTATTGCCAATCAAATCAGAGTAGGATAATGAGGATAATAAAAGTAGGATAATAAATAAAACTAAAACTTAAAACACCTTCTCCCCACCCCTCCCTTCTTCCTGGGCTTAATTTTTCTCCTGATTTTCCACCCCCTCCCTCCCAGCAGCACAGGGGACAGGGAAAAGGGGTTGTGGTCAGCTCTTCACACGTTGTTTCTGCTGCTCCTTCCTCCTCAGGGGAGGACTCCTCATGCTCTTGCCCAGCTCCAGCACAGTGAATACAAATACGAAGTACTTGTCTGCAGATCTCTGCCAGGATCCGTGCCAGGGAGATCCATCACCAGGTGAGGGCAAGGGCAGGGTGAGGACCTCTGTATAAAGCAGCTCCTGCTGAGCTGCCTCCCTCAGACCACCAGCTGCCCTCTCTCAGTGGCTCCTTGGAGCCTCTGCATGAATATATCTCCTGATCATTGTTGCTGAGCGCCAGGTATGAAGAGAGCCAGAACCTCCTCTGGGCAGGTCAGTTCTAACTCTCCCTTCTTAGCATGTTTTCTTTATCTACAATGAGCTCCTTTGGTTTAAAACCCTCGTCCTTTACCAAACCTTCTTGCTCCCCTCAAACTGAACATTTGTTCCTTCTATGGTTGAAACAAAAACCAATTGTTGCAAAGTTAGGTTTGTAATTTGACTTTGGTACTGCCTCTGTGTCCTCACTCTGCAGATAGTAATACTAGATAAACCACTTAATTACTCATCAACATTAAAGTTCTCTCCTGGAACTTCACCCCTTATCAATTGCTTATAGTCACATTTATTCACACCAGTCTATGTGAAATAGACAGTTATAATAATTATCCAAAACACAGGAAGCATATTTCCTTTTAAAATGAATATTTCATAATTTAACAGTACTCTAAAACTGAATTTAACACTCAGGAAAAGTGTTGACAGCCTTGGAAATTGATTTATGCCTTTATCTGCAGAGGCTACCTCACTAGCAGAAGCACAAGTTTCCATGATAATTCTCTAAAAATAAGCCAGCTGAATTATTTGCTCTGCTTCCTCACTGGGTCTTTAATTAAGAAATGATACAGGAAGAAAGGTTTCTGCAGCTTGAAACCTCATGAAATGTGAAAGCAGAGATGGAGTGGGGGAAGGAAAGATGAGTGAGAATGCATTCTTCTTTAATTATTAGATTTCATAATTGTTTATGCCAAAATTTATGGGTTTATAAATATATACATAAGATAATGAAATAACTTAATGAAAGACACAAACCCAACAAATTAGTTTTAACTTTTTTTAGTAGGCCAGCATTCCTGCCCCTAAATGAGTCTCGTTGCTGATACAGAGACTATTTCATCCACATTGTTTATTTTCTTAGTCTGCTCAGGTTAACATATTTTGCAGAAATGCCAACACCTGAGGCAGTCAGTGGAGTATCGACCATGGATGGGTTCCACTGAGCTTCCAACTAGCCAATTATTGGTTTATTTTCCAATATAAGTCAGAGCAACCCTTATATTACTTTAATTTGTGACAATTGCCTCCAAGTTGGAGTGTTGTTTCCAGCAAGAAGATACCCTGATATCAGAACAAAGGCTAAGAACTCTCAGCTCTCGCTGTGCTTGGAAAACCTGGGATCTGCTGTGAGACAACATCCTTGGCAGGAGGGTGGGACTGAGCAGAACCTGAGGCTCTACAAGTTACGTGCCAAAGTATTGTCCAGCAGTTCCACTGCCTGTAACACACTGGTAGGATGAGGTTTCAAATCTGCAGTGATGAATCAGATATTAAAAGATCAATTTTTTATTTTTTTCCCTCAAAGCAAATCCAAAAGCCATCAGATAGTAACAGGTTTTATTCACTTCCAAGCCAAGAGTACATACTCATGAAAAAAAAACCCAATTAATTTATTTGTGTATCATAACTTCTAAAATACACTTATGAAAATGATTAACCTATTAGTGATCTTGCTTTGCAACTTGAAAGCTCACTCAAATTCTACAGTTAGCTAGCAAATCAATTAGGCAGTTCTTTTGGCCTATGTAATTGTTGCATAAAACTAGGATTTACACAAAAATTCCTCAAGCAATTTCATTTTATTAGTGTCACATAATGAAGTCATCAGAGATGATGATTGCAGCAGTGACTTTTTCACTTAAAGCAAATAAAATAGAACTTTTTCAAAGCATCTAGAAATATATAGCTAGTATTTATGAGCACTAACAATTAATTATAATTAAGGGCCACATAAAAATAAACACAGGCCTCCAACACATTTATTTCAGCCTTTTGTCAGCCTGCAGTGGTGCATTGAAATGTGGCAGCAGGAATTCTGTCAGGCATGCTGTGTGCCATGGGAAATGAAGAGATGTGGAGCTCTGAAGGAGGTGAAGTGGTAGACCTTAAAATGGGAACAGCAGGGCATGTGCATGTTTTTGTGTGCTCATTATACAAGTCTGCATGCATAAGATTCACAATTTATTGTAGAACAACAGCAAAAAAATCTTTCTTAATTGTTTTTCATTAATTTATTTTAATTTAATTTGGTGGATTTGGTTTTTTGTGGGGTTTTTTGGTGGGTTTTTTTGTGTTTGGTTTTTGGTTTGGGTTTTTTTTTTCAGAATTCATCTCCCTAGCCCTTCTGTGTATTTTGTTTTTCTGCCTCTTCTTCAGAGCAGAGGGTTATAGGGACTCATCAGAGGTCACAGTTCCAATTTACATATCACAGCTGGCCAGCAAAGTAAATGTGTAAGAACTGAACAGTGGAAAGAGCTTTGCTTTGTCCAGGTGTTGAAAAACAACTTTGTAAATTTTACATTCATATAAAATAAAAAAAATGTGCATAAACCACAAACACCTGCAAATACCTGCACAGAAAAATCCCTTAGGAGAAAGGCAAGTGCAGGGATGTGCTTCTGAGTGATGCGATGCAAAACAGAGCCCGTCGTGATCATAGAAACATCGGGTGCTGTGAGCTGGGAGGACTCACAAGGATGATGGAGTCCAACTCCTGTCCCTGCACAGGACAATCCCAACATTCACACCCTGTCCCTGAGGGCCTTGGCCAAAGGCTGCTGGAATCTTGTCAGATCCCTGGAAGTTCAGGAGATCACCCTCAAAAGAAGTGATGAAATGGAAGTCACTTCTCACCCGATGTCCGGTTGAGTGACAGCCACTAACCACACACTGTGAAGGACGGTTGTCTTGGGCAGAAGTTTGCTCTCTACAACTTTTAGCCACTTTTGCAGTTTACAATTTCTCTCAGAATCGCAGTGAGACCACAGTGGAACACACCTGTAGGTATTTTGTCTCTTCTATTCTGTAGAACTGGATTAAGTTTATGTTATTCTAGCAGTAAGGAAAAAGCAAGCTTCAGAGAAAGGTTTTCTCTGCTCTGTGCATGAGGCATTGTCCATCTTGTGCTCATGTGTAAAGCACGTTAGATTCCTTCAGGATAAAAAGGTTTAAATAGATTGAATATGTTACTATTAACCTTCACTGGATACTTTGATAAAAGATGTTAAATCTACCAAGTAGGAATATTAATGAAGTTTTATTTTTAGTCAACTAATTAAAGGAGTTTGTTTCACTTCTTCTAGTGCATTTTCTCATTTCCTCATATTTTACAGCTTTCACACATCAGGGAAATCAGATTACTTTAATATTACCCATCATTTGTTTATTAATATAGAGACATTAAGTTCAAAGAAAATCAATATTTTTTTCTACTATGATGAAGAGTTGTGTTTAAACAAAACAAAATAAATCTATGCAGTTACTCCAATGCGTTTTGTTTGCATGCTCTGTCAAGCTAATTTCTCTTGTTGAAAGACACAGATGCAAAGACATGCATATCAATTAACAAATCACCCAGAGCCTGCTTCAAAGAGACTTTTTCCCTAAGAATTAAAAAAAAAAGAAAAGAAAAGAAAGAAGAGAGAGCTAGTTGCCTTAGATGCATAAAGCATCACACTGGGCTTCAAATGACAATATATACATATATATATGTATATAAACATATATACATATGTAATAAAAATAAATTTATTGTTAACAAACGTTGTCCAAAAAGTGGTATCAAATTAATCAATAGAATATCAAATTAATTTGCAGTTGTCCAAAGCAAAGAAAATAACATATCGAATAAAACATCATATGACCTCTGCAAGAGTGTTTGGCCTCAATCTAGATTTAATTTGCTACTTTTCTTCCACAATAGATTATCAATGAAATTTTTTCATCCTCGAACCAAATAAAAGGCATCAATACTAAAATTGTGTAAAAAATGACTCTGTATTTTCTAGAGTTTTCTGCATAAAACTTCTCACAGTTGGAGGGGAATGAAGAAACTAAATAACATAGGAGAGAAAATTGCCTTGCAATTCTCAGTTTCTCCTACTTTAGTTTTGTCTCTGCTTTGTTCTTTTATATCTCATCCCCTTACCTACTGGAATCCCATTTGTGAGAAAGCAAACTAACTTGGGCTCTCTCGGCATAGGAGTAGTGCAAATGTCAGTGGAACTTATAACAAATAAAATGAATGTAGACAAGGTTTCTTTTGCTGTGGTTTTGGCTTGCAGGTTTTTTGGTTGGGTTGGTTTTTTTGGTTGTTTTGGTTTTTTTCTTTTACATAATTTGCATGCCAGAGCTGCATTTCACACTTCTGTTAGAGGTGCCATACAGCCTGAAATTCCAACAGCAAGGGAACAACCTTTGATCCTGCATTTGAGGCACTGAGAAGAACTCAGTGCTGTTGTAGCAACTGGTGTGCCCCTGGAGGAGGAAGGAAAGCGGCCAGCTCTGCTTTGTGTGTTGACTTCCATCGCAGTTGCTGCAGTTCCTCTTCTGTCTGGAATACTCCTAGGGTGTCCAGTGGGGAATTCTGCACCAGACTCCTTCTCTTCCCTTTGTTCAGATGTACTATAATATTTTACCAGAAGAGTTTAATTTTCCTTTTGAACTACTTATTGCCATAATGCTTATCCTCTTGATTTCATCTTGGAAAAATCTGCTCTGTGCAGATATCAGATAACGACATCACAATTCCTTTAATCACTTCTTTCCTTAGAGTTTAGAGTTCAGAGTTCAGCTAAAATGTTTTTAATTGTGACCACAGGAAAATATAATAGCCATCCAACTAGTATTGCTGTGCAAGAAGTGATAATATTCACAGAGAGGAATGTGTCAGGAAGAGAGAAAGAGAAATAGCTTTAGAAACCTTGAAATGTCATGAACTATTAAACAAAAGTTCGTTAACAAAAGTGTAGCAAGTTGTTTGTGCTAGCACTCCTGCTTAAAAATACTTCTCTTCTCTTCTCTTCTCTTCTCTTCTCTTCTCTTCTCTTCTCTTCTCTTCTCTTCTCTTCTCTTCTCTTCTCTTCTCTTCTCTTCTCTTCTCTTCTCTTCTCTTCTCTTCTCTTCTCTTCTCTTCTCTTCTCTTCTCCTTCTCTTCTCCTTCTCTTCTCCTTCTCTTCTCCTTCTCTTCTCCTTCTCTTCTCCTTCTCTTCTCCTTCTCTTCTCCTTCTCTTCTCCTTCTCTTCTCCTTCTCTTCTCCTTCTCTTCTCCTTCTCTTCTCCTTCTCTTCTCCTTCTCTTCTCCTTCTCTTCTCCTTCTCTTCTCCTTCTCTTCTCCTTCTCTTCTCCTTCTCTTCTCCTTCTCTTCTCCTTCTCTTCTCCTTCTCTTCTCCTTCTCTTCTCCTTCTCTTCTCCTTCTCTTCTCCTTCTCTTCTCCTTCTCTTCTCCTTCTCTTCTCCTTCTCTTCTCCTTCTCTTCTCCTTCTCTTCTCCTTCTCTTCTCCTTCTCTTCTCCTTCTCTTCTCCTTCTCTTCTCCTTCTCTTCTCCTTCTCTTCTCCTTCTCTTCTCCTTCTCTTCTCCTTCTCTTCTCCTTCTCTTCTCCTTCTCTTCTCCTTCTCTTCTCCTTCTCTTCTCCTTCTCTTCTCCTTCTCTTCTCCTTCTCTTCTCCTTCTCTTCTCCTTCTCTTCTCCTTCTCTTCTCCTTCTCTTCTCCTTCTCTTCTCCTTCTCTTCTCCTTCTCTTCTCCTTCTCTTCTCCTTCTCTTCTCTTCTCTAACAGGATGTTGCTGTTTGTGAAATACACCAGATGGACCAAACTAGAGATACAAAATAAATCAGAAACACCCATATTTCAGTAACGTGACAAATTATGGTGTAGGACACTCAAGGCCACTGTGCTGGCCTAGATCTTCCTTATTTACACCAAGGTGGTGGGGTGGTTTTGTGCAGCACCGTGTAAAACCGTCTATTACAGATAATTTAGTTTAGAGTGCACCTAGCTACTATTGGTGAAGTGGTGTATTAAAGGGTCCTGACTCTACCAACATTCTCTCAATCTCAATTTTTACTCTGACACTGATTCCTCCAGTGTCACAGGTAGTAGAAACAGAATACATCCAGAGACTGCCTTCTTTATATTCACTGCGAATGCTGATGCTGTCTATTTAAAGTAACATTTCAGAGAAGTCTTTGCTGTTTTATTTTTCCTACTTAGCTTTCTACTGCTAAAGTACTGTTGCAAATTTATGGTAAAATTTCTTAAGATTCCCAAACCAAAACTTTTTGCTTTAGGGTAGCAAAATATTCTTCATCTAGGGACTGTGTGATTGATTTCTCTTGGTGCTTTATTCATGAGCTGGAAAAGACTACACTTTTCTCTCCAAAGAATCCTTGTTTTCCCTTTTAAAAATAGCCATTAATTTGTAAAAAGAGCTGTTGCTGATGAAGACAAGAGACCTTAAAAATATTAAAGAGGAAACAAAACCTGAAATAGGAGGTAGGTTATATTCATGGTAGTCTTTTCATGAAGGACAAGCTCACTTTGACCTCCAAGTCCCATATAATTATTTTTATTTTTAATATTTTTGAGGTTGGCTGTTAGGAAAAGGTTCTTCACCCAGAGGGTGGTGGAGCACTGGAACAGGCTCCCCAGGGAGGTGCTCATGGCCCCAAGCCTGACAAGATTCCAGCAGCATTTAGCCAAGGCCCTCAGGGACATGGTGTGAATGTTGGGATTGTCCTGTGCAGGGATGGGAGTTGGACTCCATGGTCCTTGTGACTCCCTTCCAACTCACATCTGATGATTCTGTATTTAAGAAACTCCCTTTCATTGTCATGAAGAGTGGCAGCCTGGCTCCCCAGTCCATCTGAGGAAATGGATCTACTGGAGACTTAAACTGACATGGAGGTTCCCACTTGCCTTTGCATGGGGTAGGGAGCTTCCTGTACCCTGTGCTTTCTGTCCCTGAGGAGTCATGGCTGTTCCAGGACAAACCAGAGTATCTCTATACAGGTTAATTTGGGGCAGTTCTCCTTTTGGAGACCCAGGTCATCCCAATTTAGAGACTGGGAGATAGTAGGGAAGACAAAAAGTTGGTTCTGGAAGGCAAAAAAGGAACATAACAAGAATGCTGAGAGCAAAGCAGTCTCCACTATAGCATTCTGGGAAGTCTCACAAAACAGAAACTGCTTCTGCTAATCAGTTATTCTGACCGTGTCCAGCTGTACTTTCATGCCCGTTGTCTGTGTGCAGTCTATTCAAAACCAGCTTGGCTTGCAGGGCAGTCTTTGATGGTTTTGGGGACAGAGAGAAGCAGTAGGGACCAGCAGGCAAGAGCTGTGGCTGTGTGGAGCAGCTCCCGATGGAGCTAGTGGTAGAGGCTGAGATATTTTGGAGCACACTGTGTTTGGCCAGCATGGTCTTACGTGGTTGCTATGTGGGTTTGTATTCACTGCTGGCAACGGCAATTCATGGCTGCAGGCAAAGCACATGCTGTCTTTGAGAGCCACTCTGGGCTGGTGCCCATTCTCTCAGGCAGGTCTCTAATCCTCACAGAGTCACAGAATTGCCTGGATTGGAAAAGACCTAGAAGATTATCAAGTCCAGTTGTTAACCTCATACTGACAAGTCCCCTAAGTTGTGACTAACCCCTGTCCCTCAGCACTGTGTCTACATGACTCTTCAATCCCTCCAGGGATGGGGACTCCACCACTGCCCTGGGCAACCCCTTCCAACGCCTCAGAACCCTTTCAGCAAAGAAATTCTTCCTCATATCCAGTCTCAACTGCCCTTTGGTGCAACTGGAGGCCATTTCCTCTTGTCCTGTCCCTTGTTCCTTGGTTGAGCAGACCCACCCCCACCTCTCTGCACCCTCCTTTCAGGGACTTGGGCAGAGCCAGAAGGTCTCCCCTCAGCCTCCTTTTCTCCAGGCTCAACACCCCCAGTTCCCTCAGCCGGGAACTCAGCACACTTGTGCTCCAGACCCTTCCCCAGCTCCGTTCCCTTCTCTGGACACGCTCCAGCACCTCCAGGTCCTTCTTGGAGTGAGTGGGATAAGATGGCTCTGGATGAGACTGTGCATACAACCTTTCTATAGTCAGGATCTCATAGACAATTCCTCTGTGTTGCTGGAGACCTTCTTGGGTGAAAACATCATCAGTCTTGTAAAGCAGGAAGAGGGCGAGTCCTCCCTCTCCTAAATGCTTTGGGAATGCTGCTAGCAGGAGCTGGGCTCACTGCAACTCTTCCAGGTCTGAGTAGTCCCAGGTGTTGTGTTATTAAAGGAGGAAGGAATATGTCCCTCATTTTATTTGAGGTCCTCTCCCATCACTCCTGGCTGCTTTCTGGCCTCGCCAATAACAGAGGTGCTACCAGAAGTGGCTGTAAATTTGGCTTCATATCCTTATCTACTGCAGAATTAGCTAAGAATACTTACCACTACCACACACACACACACACACAAAAATAAAAATCAGAAAATATTTTTCTTGCTATATTTACTATTTGTCTTCCTATTCATCAGTTTGTTTTTGAGGGGAGGGAGCTGCTTTTGCAGTGCATTCCTTCCAGAAGACTCCAACTGAAAATCCAATTACATGTGGGCTCTTAAAGGCTGAGCTGCTCTTGCCTTTCCCAAATGTGCAAGGGTTGAATGTTGTTGCTGAGGATTAGACACTGAAACAGCGAGTAAGCGAGGAAGCAAGCGGCGTGGTCAGGCTGCTTGGAGCTCTGCATCGCTGTTTCCCTGGGTTATGATCCTGTATCATGAAGAGGCATGGGAACTCCTGCTGGGTATGAAATACTAAACAGTCACAACACAGAATGTGGAGTGGTCTGAATTAGCTCAGGGAATGAAATGTGCTGTGTGCTTAATGGTGCTCTCCTGGTGATAGGGATGCAGCTTTTTATTATTATTATTATTTTTTAAAATCTCTTGTGCTTTCTGAAGCTGCAATAAGAAAAAGCAGTGATAGTAAAAACCCCGTTGGCTATTTCACCTGTTCCCATAGTGCCATGTTCATACACAGCAGAATGACATCATTTCCTGGCCTCCCTGTTGGCTGTGTGAGCAGTGGTTAAACAACTCCAAACTGATGTATTATGAACTGTCCAGGAGAATAGAGAAACCATATCGACAATGGTTTCTGTGGCAACCTAAATTATTTTTAAAGAGAAATTATTATCTGCTCTGGCTACCTGTTACATTCAGTGCATTTCCCACACTGCTAGCTCATTTCTTGAAAAATCTATACCAGCCTCATGTTAAAGTGAATTATAACCATTCTACCACCAGGAAAGCCACCCTGCAAACCCCTACTGTTCTTTCTTTTCTTTTAAACGTATTACAAACAAATAACAAAAAATAATAATGGAATTACTCCATTAGGTGAAGTGAAAAGAAATATTAAATTTAACCTAGAATTATATTTTTTGGAAAGTTGTGAAAGAAAGATTTGTCTGTTAACCTAAGGAAAAATAGTTTTATAGTGGAATTATTTTGCTTTCCAGAAGTAATTGTAAAAATAACTCAGTGAAAACTGTGTAAAGTGAAAGAACTCTAACTAGATATGTCATGGACTGAAAACACCAATAATTTAGGATGCAATTCATAAAATACATGTTTAATAGTTTGCTCTATCATAAACACAAACCTGAAACCCTGTTCATTTTTTAGAGAGGGAGAATTGGCATTTTACCTGCCTGATAACGTTCATTTCGTTGGGTTCAACAGGAACAGGAACTATTCCAGTCTTTCAGACCAAAGTTGCTGAATGCAGGAGCTTGCACGCTTCTTGAAAGACAGAAATAACTCTGAAAATAGGTTTTTACAAGAAATAAATATGCTGTGCACTTTCAGAATCAATGCCTCGCTGGTTGAAATTTTGCAGACCTGTGTGCTGGTGCAAAAAAATTAAATGAAAACAGTAGAGGGAATGGTAAAAGAAAAAGAATGGGGAGATTTTCTTTTTTTTTTTTTTACCCTTGTTGAGAGTGGAGACAGCTGGAGGAGACTTGAAATGATAAGAATTCCTATAATAACTTGACAAAATTCTCCGTGGCATATAAACACCTATAGAATAAAATCCTGGGTGTTTTCCTAGCAAGGTGCAGTAGAACTAGAAAATGTATGAAAAAGAATGGAAACGAAGTAGACTAAGATTCTTTTTCCCAGAAAAGACATAAAATACTGGATATGGGATAGAAGGTCTCACAATTAATAATATGAAGAAGGTAAATAAGGGATTTACTTTCATGTTGTGAGAAATGAGCACTGTTAGGAAAAGGTTCTTGAGGCAGAGGGTGGTGGAGCACTGGCACAGGCTCCCCAGAGAGGTGCTCATGGCACCAAGCCTGACAAGATCCCAGCAGCATTTGGCCAAGGCCCTCAGGGACATGGTGTGAATGTTGGGCTTGTCCTGTGCAGGGACAGGAGTTGGACTCCATCATCCTTGTGGGTCCCTCCCAACTCACAGCATCCTATGATTCTATGAAATATAAATTAGTAGGAACTTACATGATTTAAAAAATAAATAAATATATATATATAAGTGTTTTGGTTTGTTTGTGCCTTAGAAACTCATTGCTATGGGCTTCTTTGGGGTCCCTCAGTAGAAACAGACTCAAAGAAGGCTTAAACAAACCTGAGGAAGACAGGAATATTGATCAGTACAACACAGAACAGTAGAGATGCCATCCCAGTTAAGGAAGTTCCAATCACTGATAAATGGAAGAGTATACCCAAATAAATCTGACACTTCACATGATCTTGTTCATCATTCAGCTGTTTTGCCTTCACTAGTATAACAATCCAGAACAGGACACGGATCTAGACTGAGGTTTTATCTGACAAACAGTGTTAGCTGTACATTTCATGTGCCTTCTGCTGTGTTTCCTGGAGAGGTGAGCATGCCTCATGGGTATGTGGGAAATTCCATGAAGATAACTCCACTGCTTATAGGAAAAAGAATTGTCTATCTCCATGCATTTTTCAACTAAATTCTTTTAATCTAGTAGCATGTGCTCCAAATATCCTAGGATTTGTGTGTTCAAGAGGAATTGAACTGGCTGGGCAATTTACAGTCAGTACCTGAGCATGGAGGCAGTGCTTCTTTTCATTCTCTTCTCAGCCTCTTAGCTGGGAATCAGTGTCTTCAGAAGATCTCTTGTAGCCATCATGCCAGAGAGAAAGTTTTCTTATAGCAGATGCTGATAGCTCTTTGTAGAGATTCTAGGAGATCTATGGGATGCAAAATAAACCCATACTGAAAATGAAAACAACCACAAATCTTTCTTAATGTAAAAAAAGTGGTCAGATGATAATTTTCTGAAGAAAGAATGTGAAAAGCCCTCTCTGAAGGACAGTCCTTGTCTGTAAGTCCTTCAGTACTGAGGACATCCAGTAATGAGGGAGAAAAAAACCTGAGAGGACTGTAAGGTTTGCTTGTATTTCAACCCTTCTTTGCAGACAACTAAGCTATTAATTGCATGTGTAGGTGCTGGAGTCACCTCCCCTGGAGGTATTTAAAACATGGGCAGACGAGGTGCTCAGGGACATGGTTTAGAGGTGGAGTTGGCAGTGTTGGGTTTATGGTTGGACTCGATGATCTTAAAGGTCTTTTCCAACCACTATGATTCTGTGATTCTGTGTCAGGTAGAAGAAGCTGTAGCTGATATTTTGTGCTCTCTTTGAGCTTTTGAGAGAAAGAGAATTTGCATATACCCCTTTTACAGACGAGGGATTTTACAAGTGTATCTCATCCCTCAGCTTTTCAGCTCTTCAGCCTGAAGAGCTCTTCTACTAGTCCTGCAGTTCTCACAGCAGAGAGACCTGCATATGCTCCTGTCTGCCTTCAGCCTTAAAGGTTCTGATCTCTTGCACATCAAACAGTTGTTTGTAAAGCCAAAAATGAGTAAAACCTGTCCAGGTCACTACCTGTTAGTTGTTGCTTAGATTTGGAGGAAACATATCCCTTTAAGAAGGAAACCAGAACAAATAAATAGACTCATGCTTCTGTATCTGTATGGGAATGTTAAACGATGCTAATTTTACCCATAACAGTTGTTCCAGGCAGACTCTATTTACAGGGTTCCTGTAGTTAGCAAGACATTGATATTCTCTGGCAGTGAGTGTTTCCATAAGAAAACCTGCTATTGTGGTGCCTCATTCCAGTGCATCAGTCATCTGTTATTATGGTTTGGGAAGATCAATTAAATGCAAGAGCTGAAATTAAAACAAATTCCAGATCTTTCTCATTATTTGCAGCTCCAGAAGGGCAGTTTCAAAGTGTGTGTGGTAAAATCAGCTAACGCAGAACCTTCAGAACGTGCGAGTTTGGGTGTTTTATGACGTGGCTGATCGTGACCATACGCTAAGATCTTTCTGCCACACAGAAGACAAATGGATACACTGACCCTACAAGTCTGATCCTTTCTAGTCCTAACAACTGGCTAAATTAAAAGAAATCTGTGAAATTGATGTTATGATAAAATGAAGAAGAGATAGATGGAGCTTAATCTTTGTAGTTAAGTCTTGGATTTGATTGCTCTTGGCTCCCTGTGTTTGTCAGAGGAATTCTTCTTGCACAAAGATTTTTGTTTCCAAAGACTCCAGCCCCTGTTACTCTTATTAAAAAGAAATGCATTAAAGCACTAATGCAGGTTAGGCTACATGTAAATGTGGTGTGATTGGATACAGACATGAAAATATCAAAACTCAAAAGGCAGAAACAGACAGATCACATTGTAGGAGGAAACAGCGTCTGGAAGCTACAGACAGATTCATGATGGCATCACATTTTCTTGTGTGCCTATATTAAGAATTTTTGAGAACTTAAATCAATGCAGAGAGACACTTTTGAAATTAAATTAGAATCTTATGTTGAATTAGTCTGGGCACTAAAATCATACACATTTTTATGTGTATGTCTTGGACCCTTGATAGAAAGAGAATGGATATGACAGTCTTTAAAAATTTTGCTAATCCCATCTCAAAAAAGGAGATAATAGGACAAGAAAAGACAGAAAACAACATAAATTATTAGAGGTATGAGGTTGCTTTTTTTTTTTTGCAATGAGAAACTCTGTACACAAGGACACATGAGAGGAGATACAATAAAATATTTAAAATTATGAATAACAAAAAAAATATGTAAGACTATTACTATTGGATTTTTTTTTAAGGATACCCCAGTAGAAGGTAGCAAGTTCAACTTTAAAAATAATAAAAAGAAAAAATTTTGGTACTCATGGGCACAATATGTTGCAAAACATATTACAAGGGGTCTCAGAAGGGGTTTAGAAAAATATATGCAAAAAATTATATATATTAACTGAGCTTTTATTAAACCACTGCTGTGCTAAGAGCTGACATGGTAGTTATTACATGTCACTTAGGCTCTGTTCCTAAATAACTGTTACAGGTCACTGATAGAGATGAGATTCTTGTCTAACTTAGTGGGTCACCTGTTAAACATCCTTACCTCTTTTCCATTTGTGATTTTTTAGGTGGGCAGCTTCTAACTAGAAATGTGACAAAATAAAGCATTTCCCACCTTGGTGTATTTGTTCTTAGTAATCTTTTAAAGAAGAGCTATTGGATTTTCATCTCAATTTCCAACTCAGGGAGTAGCTCCATTTTGAGAGGAAAAAAATCTTCATAATTGATTGTATTTCCAGCTCCAAGACACATTGTTGCTGAACCCAAAGAAGAATGTAGTTAAAGGCTGAAATTCCTGTAAACCACTGTATTACATGGGATGATCCAAGCAGCTGGATTACCCTGCAATGGTCTTTGCTTAATCTGGAGCAGGTAGACTTGCTCATGAAAGACAGATCTTTTATTCTTGCTGATTTTTTGAGACAGGATTTGTTTATTGTACGGAGCAAAAGTCTGAGTCCTGTCATCTGCTGCTGTGTGTTTGAAGGGAATGGTTTCTTGGATCCTTGGTTGTATTTTCCAGCACCTTTTAGTGGTATTTCCTCATGAACAGTGAAGGTGACATCAATACTATGACCTTCTGCTTTGTTGAGGAGTGCTGGTTTCCAAGTGCTCTCAAGTTCTTGATGTCCATTCTAAACATTATTAATCCTCCAGTCCTGGAGTTATTAATTCAATGGTATAGACAGATGGGAAGGTAGCAGTTTCAAGTAATTTTTTAAAAATATTATTATTATTATTATTATTATTATTATTATTATTATTATTATTATTATTATTACTTAACTAAACTTATTTTACTTGTTGTGTATAGTTAACTGATGGTCCCAAGATCCAGGTTACAGGGTCTAAAGACTATGACAGTGCTTCTCTAGTTGTTTTGAGCACCAGTTAAAGAGAAGCCAGCCTATCATACTCAGAAGTCCTGGGAAACATCACAGATGGAAGTGCAGATGCAGTTTACAGTCCCCAATCCAAAGGAATTAAACTCATGGTAGTGTCCACCATATCAAGTAGGAAATCTGCAATATTATTAGGCATCTGTTAGCGTAACCACTGAGATAAATAAGGCAGGCTTTGAAGAGAAGAATGTTTGTCCAAAGGAGTAATTATAGAGTATAATGAAATGCCCTTTCTGGTGACATCTGTTTGCTGACACATCTTCTTGTATCTTCCAAGTGAGCAAAACTGTCAACATAATTATCCTTTAGGCAGGGAAGAAATTACCTCCACGCTAATTAAGGATTATTTAGTATATCGTTTTGTGGAGGGTGACCACACTGCCCCTCGATTACCCTGGGATAGTTCTTTGACACTTTGTGTTTCAAACCTGCAGTTAGGAACTGTAGATACTGAAAAGCATAAACAAATTGACATCACTGAGTAAACAAGAGTTCAGCAGCAAATTCCCTGAGAAACTAATATTGTAACCTCCATCTTGGAAAAAACAGCATAATTTATCACACTTTAAAAAAAACAAACAAACAAAAACCCAAACAATAACAAAAAGTGTCTCTATAAAGGTACCCAGAAGTAAGCATCTTCCTTTTTTGTATGTGATTAACTTTGAGATGGTTGTGTTTGTTTTACCTTAAGTACTAAGGAAATTCTATAATTGGTTTTTAAGAACTTACTATGTAAATGTGGATCTAAAGAAGTGTGGCAAGCTCCTAGGGATTATTTTCTTTATAAATATACAGTTGTATAGACTTTACTGTATATGTTGTAGAATTTGCTTAGGCAGACTAAGGCAAGAGCATAAAAAATTCCATACCTCTCTCTCCTCTCAGGATAGTTGTCTTGGAAGATGTAGTCCTAGTGTCTCCTTTTATTTTGACATAGTTGTGGGGGGAGACAGAAGGATGGATATTTCCCTATTTCAGCATGAGGTATCAGCCTAGGATTATGGGAGAACAATCCCAGCTCCTGAATTAGTTGTCAAGGTATTATGGCATAATTTATGTTGGCACACTAAAAAGAAAAGGAGCAAGTTATAGCTAAAATGAGAAGGAGTTTGATTAAGCAAAAAATTTATATTATTTCTTTGCATTACATCTTTTTAAAGAAATAATTTTACAGCTTGATTAAGAGATTTGCAAATCCAGCATTTTATGCAGACAATAACAAAGTGTGTATTCATCACTGTTTGTGAAAGAGCAATTTTCAAATTCCAGTCTAGTCAGAGTTTGTTTATTTTTGTACAAATGTTGACAAAATTAATACAGAACTTTATAGGAGTTGAAAGCTTCTACGTTTTAAGATTTCTAAAGAAAAAAACTTTCTGTTATTTTCTTCTATTATACCTGGATCATTTTTCCCTATAAGATTAGACACTACATTTGTTCCTTTTAATTTGTGTAAATTGTGTCCTCTGAATCTTCATCACATATTCCATTTATCAACCATGTGGCCTCCACAAGGGTAAATCCTCCGGACTAACATTTGAAGAATAATGAACTGCAGAGTCTCACTCATATTTGGGACATTATCAATTAACTGTCTCGTATCCTGATGTTCATCTCAGTTCTTTAGCCTGACACAGTCGTTCTTCAAGGCATCATAGCCCTAGCCATTATTCTTAGCTGATGGTTTCCATTAATATCTGATCCAAGGCACTTATTGCATCAGTAACATTTTAGTGTGCTGCAATACCAGATAAAAACTGATGCTTTTATAAGCATAAAGCAGACTGAGTAGGAACACCAACACAAAGAGAAGAATGATCAAGCTTCAAGGTAAGGCACACAACAAAACTGGCCAGGTAAAATGACTCATCTTTAATAGTTTGAGTATGATGCTCATAACATAACATGAATTATTGTTCTCAAAACCAAACCAAACTGACATCTGCTCCTTATTAACCAGAGTGCTACGCTTATAGATCCCTTTCCAGCAAGAATCAGTCTTTGTAGGTCTTGAACACCAGAAGAGATTTTTCTGATCATCTCACCTTGCCTCCTTAGCAGACCTGTAGATTTTTAACTCCAAATTTCAATGTCTTTCATAATAATGTAAAGTAGAAATAAAACATAAAAGCATGATTACTGACATTTCATTGTATTTTAAATATTTTAGCTCTGTAAGAGTCATATTCCCTTACAACTGTAATAGCTTCTCTTATTTACAGGAAAAATGAGTGTCTGTCTTTTGCAGTAATTGTGAGGAAAATGCTCTCTCCTCTGATTATCATATTCTAACAGCAGTTAGTGGAATGGTGTCAGTGAAAAAGGATTTACTGGTCTCTCCATTTGTCTTTGTCTTCTGTTCAAATTAATGCAGTGTTGGAGGAAGTAGCTTACTTAAAAAAATTTCAACTCAAATTTCAGTCTGCTGTTTCTTCCTTTGAGCCCAAAGGTGTTATATGTTACTCCTCCACTTCTTGCAGCTTCAGTGATGTGTGGAGATATATTTTCATATAGAGAACACAGGATCCCAATTATGTCAGTCAGCCGAGGTAGTATAAAGTCTTGAGTTAGTTGGAAATAATAGATAATGATGCTAAAACCAGGTTATCTCAGTTTAAATCTAGTTTATCAGAAAATATGATGTGCTCCTCTGCTCATAATGATGTTTCTTCCTATACAACGTTCCCTGAGATCTTTCAGTGGCATCCTCCTTTGACAAGGTAAAACCAGATTTGTTAGAATACCCTACAGTATCTTTAGACTTTTCCCATAATATTATAAAACTCTTCTACTGAAAATAAAAAGCTAAATGCTTCTGTTTCTGTAGGTCTTACCGCTCTAATTAGGTGGCAGTGCTCCAAGGCTTGTGACGCTCTTGCAATTGAGGTGCTGCAATTAAATGTAGGAAATTTGAGTTTATTTCTAGCTTTGCAAGGCATTCTTTCTAGCCTTGTCCTCAGACCATGTCTCATTTTTTCATGTATGTGGTAGAGAATGATTACTGATCCTAATTCTCAGCAGATTCAAACTTTCATGTACTCACACTGTTCAGAGAACAGTGGTCAAAGCCACAGGACATCACATCTGTTCAAAAGAAACTATTAGAAGTTTATAATTTCTATGTTGTAGAGAAGATTAAACAGCCTGAGGGGGAAGCCTAAACTGAAATCAATATTGCCTGTTGTTTGGAATCCACAATCTCTTAAAAATCCCAGGCGTGTTGAGCTGTCCTCAGAACTGAGCATTTATTACCTGGGTTTCTCTCTCCAGCTTAGTGCAGCACAAACTCTCACCTTCCAAAGCCCACAGTGACCGATTGGCTTGGTTCTGTTCAACATATGCCACACTCAGTTCACTGCAGCTACACTGGATTTGTGCATGGGGGGGTGGAGAAGGGGCTTTTTTCTTTATTATTCTGGACATATATGATAGATACAGTACAGAGTTCACAAAACAGCACGATACAAATATTTGGTTTGAAAGTATTTTCTTTAACAATATTTTTCTTTCAAACCACAGTGGTGTATACAGGCTCCAGCACAATTGCTCAGGGTCTCCCTGTCTCTGCTAAAGCAGTGCTTAAAGAAGGGTGGTAGATGGCTACGTGTCAATTTGAAAAGCTTATTTGAAAAATACACTTTATAGTTCATTTCACAGCCACGGACAGGCATGCCCCTTGCCTCTATGGCTCAACAATTTCTAGGCTGAGAAAATGGGGATTATTCTTTTAAAGGCAGATGAAACCATTTTCCTTATTTTTTAAAAAAATTGTTAACCTTATTGGCACAAAAATCTCTACAGATAAAAACTTAGAACACCTTTATTCCATACAAGCCTACATGAAATTACACCACATGTATAATACAGAAACCACAATCACTGTAACTCTCTTTATTTCGAATAACCTTTTCTTTTTCATCCTCACTTTCTCTCTGCTTTGTTCTTTGCTTTGCTTTCTTTTCCTTCTTTCTTTCTTCTTTGCTGATTTGACAGGACATGCTTAGAGTTCACAGAGCTGTCTATACACATTGTTTTAACAAACGGGCCAAATACTGACAAAAGTCTCCATACTAGTCAAGGGTTTGCCATAAGACAAATGCTACAGATACATTTTAAAATTGAAATAAGTTTACTTTGAATCCCAAATATTGCCAGAAATGTCTTTGCTATATCTGTATCTTTTTGAAAGTACCAAGAGATTCATCAAACCCAGCAAAACCCAGATCTGTTTAAATTTCTTCTTAAAATTACACTAGCTCGGAGCTTCAAAGGCACAGCTCTGTTTCTACAGCTGTCAATGAAAGCTCCAAGTGAGGAGAAAGAACCAGGATCTCGTAGTAATTTGCTAGAATTTCCTGCAGAAAGAGGACGGGGAAATGGAGCAGAGACTGTACTTGCCTGTGCTCAAAGAAAATAAATTTAAAAAGGGAAGAAAAGAAAAAGGCAGGAGAGGAAGAGCAGAAGTGAGCAGCTTTTTGAAGAGGGAAGCTGGAACTGTTCCTCAGCGTTCATGGTGCCCTGTCTGACCTTAGTTCAGCTCTATGGGAGCTCTTCAGCTCCTCCAGCCCGTGCCCAGGCTGCCAGCCCCACGCCATTCACCGCCTCCGCCCGCAGGCACTCCCTGCCTTTTCCTCATCCCTCTCTGCAGCACTTGCCAGCTGAGGTTTGCTGAGTGGAGCCTGCTTTTATTCTCTTCTGTGCACTGCCTGTGGCTGAAAAAGAATTGCTTTTGTTTATTTATGTATTTTGATTTTAGAAGTTGGGGGAGTTAAAGATGAGCCTAAACAAACCCCAAAGCTTTGGCTCCTGTCATTAAGTGGCCATCACCTGTGTCCGGCTCTCTGTCTAATCCCTGCATTAAGGTCAAGTGAACCTCTGCATCTGAGTCCTTCTGAACTTCACTCCTGGGAGGTGAGCCCCATCTCTAATAACATCAGCTCTTTTTTTATACTAAGAAGGAAAACAATATAATCCTCTTGAATAGGGAAGCAATATCATAGTAAAAGATACTCTTGCTTGACAAACATTTTTTCCTAATGGTAGAGAGCAGGGTGCTGTGACTACTGAAGAAATGGAGTTTCATGTGCTGAAAGTGCCACCTGATCCACTTTCAGAGTAGAGATTCTGAAACAGGATGAGCTCCACGGGGCAGTCCCGCTGCGCTGTGTTTCTGATGTGCCACGGTGTGTGTTATCAGCAGGCTTAGTGGTTTCCTTTGAGCAGGGGGTAAACCCCGAGTGGGTTTCAGCACTCTCATTCTTTTACCAAAAAAATAAAATCTTTTTCCTCCTACCACAGCAGAATACTTTAGGGAAAGAAGATGGCCCTGTTATCTTCATGCACTGCAGGGTTCATTAAAAAAAAGAACCAATTCCTACCACCATGGCACCTTTACAAGCTCTACTAAATGGCAGCAATCATTTTCTGTTAGCCATGCTACTGGTCCTGCTTGGGTTTCAAGTTCTGGCTCGTTACGTTTAGCATCTGCTTTATGCACACTGTTTTCTCATTATGAGTAAATCAATAAAGCAATTAGGGGCAGTAAGCTTTGCATAAGTTTGTGGTACAGAAATTGAAGATCATGTTAGTTAACCCACAATGCATCAGGTAAATGTTTTCCTACTACTCCCATCTGGAAAAGAGAGAATGTTGCCCATGTCAGGGTATGAAAAATAAGGCATTCCACTGAGTGAGGGAAGAGTTTGGCACCCATCTGAGTTAGACTTCCAGGCTCTCTGCATATCTGAAGTAAATATGCTTGGAGGTAGGGATTCTGGGACAGTTAACCCTGTCCTAAGCTGTGTCCATGTTGCTTTGAGCATCTGAATGGATGAGATAGTGTGTGTGAAGAAGTGTGATCTTCCCAGCTGTACTGATGCCAATGCTTGTGCTCACACTGGAGAAAACTGAGCTTGTGTTGAGTACGAGTCTGATGTGTGGCTGAGGGGAGCCCACCCATTCAGTCATGAGTTTCAGGATGGACCCCCCTTGCTTTCTAAACTACTTCTCAGAGAGGAGTCTAGGTGTGACTGGATCCAACCTTAGTCCTAGACTTGGTCAGTGGTTTATGTCTAAAGGCTGATGTGGTTAGTCACTCCTCAGAGTCAACCCTTCCCTGCCAGAGCCCTCTCACAGACTTTCACTGGGACAGTTTCACAAAGTCGAAACAAATAGAAAATTTATGAAGGTGGCTGATATAACCAGTTGGGAATTGCTGATGGTAAATACACTTACTGCAAAAACTGAGCTCCAGTTAGGAATTAATTGCTTTAGTTAACAATATTTTCCTGGGCAACATCCGAGGTAGTCACATTAATATTGCAGAAAGTATGAAAAGTACCTGATGAGTATTGTGTTTCTCAAAAGGCTCATTGAATTATTGAAGTAGGATACAAAGTCATCTGTCAGCTGGCGTGCATGGGTGAGAGCCATCTCAGGGTGGGACAGGCAGGGAGAGAGAACAGTTGAGCTGAAACCTTTTTGTTACAATAACACAAAACTATCTCACAAAGTGAAAAAAAATTAACAAGTCTACTAATTATTATTTTAATACAGGTAAGAACACAGCATATTTAACTCCCCAACCAAGCAAGAGATCTTTTGCATCACTTCTGATACTGTCTTGGTTGATGCCAAGTTCTCAGGATTATTCTGGCTTCTGCAGATGCCGATGTGATGGTGGAAAGCTGGAGAAATACCAGTAGGAATTCTGGTACATGCTAGCTTCCAGGGATCCAAATTCTCCTGAAATTACAGTCTGTGGGTTGTTCCTCCATCCTTACCTCCCTCTCCACCCCACAGAGGACATTGTTTATTTCCCTGAAACCCATTTATGATAGCGAAGAAACACACTTAGAGTTTCAGGGACATTTTTAACATTCACAAAATGAAATTATCTTTGAAATCCATATGTGAAAATACCACAAATAGTTCATTATAAACCCTGATGTTTGAAACTGAACAGTCCCTGGGCAGTTTTCTGTACATTGCTGTTGCTTTTTCCCTGTGCTTAGGTGACATTGTGCTTCCTTGGAATCACGAAGACCAAAGCAACTTCTGACCTCAGGTAGTTCTTGTAGTTGTGAAATATAAAAACAACCTCAGCTCCCTTGGAGACTTCCACACTGCTGGGAGTTTCATTTCATTTACTCCCAGGAAATTTAGCAGAACTGTAGGGACAATGAAAGCAGAGGAGGGAAGGGCAGGTGTGGGAAGAGGGGAAGCTGTGAGTGAGGGTCAAAGTGTTGATTTTTTCACTAGAATGAATTAATACATCTAATAACTTTGAAACCTTATCCTAAAGCTCACTTTTTAAGGTTCTTCTTTATATAAAATATAATGTATTTTCATATTCTTAACAGACTGGACAAGGAAGTGAGATGTCCTTCCTATTCTGTCTTTCATTCATACACTAGAAAATAAGTCTTTTGATGTTGGATTTTGGTTGTCTACAAACATTGTTCTTCCTACAGTTTCCCTTAGGTTCATTGCTATTTCTCAATTCCTAATCTAGTACATTGCACGCTTTTATCTCAACAAACAAACAACAAAGCCCAAAGCATTTTACATATCCTAGTGGATAATATTATTTCATTTGGCAATAATTCATCTGTGTAATATTAATGATCTGCAAGGATTTGACTTTTTTTTTTAATTCCAAACAAAAGCAGAAGTAAAGAATTGAAAGCAGAGGAAATTTTACCCATGAAATCTGGTTCTGCTAGACTGTGAGATCCGTTATCAATGACAATCTGCTACTCTAACAAATGTGAATGTTCTGCATATTTGAAAGCCAACCTTTGTGTTCCACAAAATATGACAACTTTATTAAAACAACTTCTCTTCAAACTTCATTTATTGTCATAAATATTTTGTGTGAGACTGAAATATTTCATCTGTAATGCCCCTTCCTTTTGATGTTTATTTAACTTTCTATCTTTCAGTGTTAACTTTTATTCAGGACTGAATGTTGGCCATGGAATTAAGAATTGAACAGAACTGGATATTTGGCCATTCTGCTCCTTCTGTTTGTTGACCTTATGAATTTGACTCCAGTCCCTCAGGGTCTCTGGGGGAAAAAACAAAAAAACCAAAAACAAACAAACAAAAAAACCCCACAACCAAAAAAAACCCTTTATATATTTTGGGTAGAATTTGTGCCATTTATTTTTTTTTTAATTGTTAGTTAACATACAGTGTCCTCAGGGATGTCAAAAATTGCTCAGGTGCTGGGCTTGGATTAAAAGGTTCATCTGTATATTTCTACTATTAATTGGGAACAAAATCTCTCCCAGGCAAACCTTCAAAGATGTGTGGTTTGTGTTTAAAACAAGTTATACACCATTGCCTTCTGTGTTTGGAATGTGCTCCTGGAATCAAAGCTTTAGGAACCCAATTAGAATAAAATAAATAATGAACCAGAGGAAAAATAAATCAAATTTTATATTAGAGATTCCTTTGGGAATGGGTAGCTAGGGTGTGATCCCCACTGTAGCTGCTATGGGATGCTATTGCTTCAGCAAAGCCTGAATGACTGTGTCCAGGTGTTCCTGTTGAGATTTGTCTCCAATCTGTTTGATAGAACTAGGCTGATACTCAAATATATTCACCTCAAATACCAGTTCAAATTCTAACTAGTATAAAACACGGGCATTCTTGAATCCCAGCTGTTTGCTTTTCATTACAACTCAAATATTTGTACTTTCTTAGAGGAATCACAGCAAAAACTAATTATAAACTGGAAATAATTGTAATGTTCTTTTGACAGAAAAACTCCCAAACCCCAAACCTGCTGGCTTTGAATTGCATGCTGTCTGTTTGTGCATCTGAAATGCCACTTTTTATATCATTTTTCTTCTAAGAATTACAGAGATCCCCACAAGTGTCTGAGATCCAAAGATTTCTCTTTAGAGAGCGAAAAAATGTCTTTTCTGTGTGTCTATACAAGCAAATTTCTTCCTTTTTTACTTCTTCTTCTTAAGACTTTGTATTCAGTCTAAAGGGATAATACCCCTTTCTGGATTTCATCTGCCATGATGCAACAAAGCTGTATCAGAGGGGTTGACCATGAAATTACCCTTCCAAAAAGAGAATCTGCTATAGTGCTGTCAGTGCAAATAAGGGAAGGTGCCAGGACTGCAGAGACAAATAGGAGCCTGAGAGGTACAAAATGCAGCTCTGTCAAGGCTGAGAGTGATGTGCTAAAATTGAAGTAATCGACTTTTTGATCAGCATTCAGATTTTCTCTCTCAGAGGAGAAAAACAGTCCAGTTCACTCCTGTAAAAAAAAACAAACAACAACAACAACAACAGAAGTGCCCATGAGTGTCTTTTTCAAATTACTTTGCATCAGTTAATTTGAGAAAACTTATATAAAATTTTACATTAAAAAGAAAACAGCAACTTGGGAAAAAAAAGTTTGTCGTGAAGTTTAGGGTACTAGCCAAAAATGCACAAAGAAATAGAATGCTACTAAATGAATCAGATAAAAGGTGTGTAGATTTCATACTAAGGTTATAGCTCATTTCAATTTGTCTGAGTCACTGAAAGAGGTGGAAATCTGCTGCAAAATCTTCCTGTTATTTTTTTAAACTTTTATTGATCTTCCTGAGTTTTGTTTGGTTGTTTTTTTCCCTCTCTTCTGCCTGTAAAGATGTGACAGCCATATTCTTATCTGATTGTGTCTATAAAAAGACAGAAATTATGTATCTCTCTGAACAGTCCTGAGTAACATGAGACAAATAAGATGTTGAAAATAATAGTAAGAATAATAATAATCAGCAGCATCCTCACCTTGGGGTTTTTTACCAATATTTCTGATATGGGTTGTGTCATGGGTCACTGGCTCTTTCTTCATTTCTCTAGTCTGAGTGTTACCTGTGAAATATTAATCAGCAGCTCTAAGTACTGGTGAATAATGATAACCTCTCCCTTAGGACAGGCTCATTCATCCCTTCACCCTGGCTTTTTGCTGGCATGTGTCAGTGCTTGTTCAGAAAGGAAAGGCTCTCCATTATTTTCATTCACAGAATTGGCTCACTTGGAGAAGACCTGTAAGATCATCAAGTCATAGAATCATAGAATGATTATAACCTCGCACTGACCAGTCCCCACTAACCCATGTCCCTCAGCGCTGTGTTTACACGACTTCAATCCCTCCAGGGATGGGGACTCCACCACTGCCCTGGGCAACCCCTTCCAACGCCTCAGAACCCTTTCAGCAAAGAAATTCTTCCTCACATCCCATCTCAGCTGCCCTGGGCACAACTGGAGCCCATTTCCTCTTGTCCTGTCCCTTGCTCCTTGGTTGAACAGACCCACCCCCACCTCTCTCCACCCTCCTTGCAGGGACTTGGACAGAGCCAGAAGGTCTCCCCTCAGCCTCCTTTTCTCCAGGCTCAGCACCCCCAGTTCCCTCAGCCGGGAACTCAGCACACTTGTGCTCCAGACCCTTCCCCAGCTCCGTTCCCTTCTCTGGACACGCTCCAGCACCTCCATGTCCTTCTTGGAGTGGAATCTGAAAAGAACCTACTTGTAGTTCTCTAAAATCACAGTCTTTGTTGGATCTTGAAGGCAATTCCAGGTCTTTGAAAGCCATTTCTCCTCTTCTTCAGTCACCATTTGCATTTAACTGTCCCTTTATTTATCAGGCACCTCCTGACAGGAGCTCGACAGGAGCAGTTGTCTGTCACAACCCGCTGGGAGTCTCTTGAGAAGCTGCAGGGCTGGGAGTTGTAATAACTTATCTCTTTGAGTGACAGCAAATTTGGTGCTCACACTAAGCAGCGCAGGCAGGCTGTGATTGCCAACCTGGCTGAGCAGCCACCGCTGCCCAGAGATGGAGGTGATGTGGATGGGAGCCAGACAAACATCCCCGTAAGGGAGGGACATGTAAGTGACATGGAAGGGGACAGCAGCAGCAACTTCACAGCACTGCCTGCAGAAGAAACAGGCCAGGCAGACACCTTCAAACTGCTGTCTTCTTAAGACAAGCTCCCCCCAGCAGCAAAAAGTATAGAATTAGGAAAGCAAAAAAATCCCAGAATCTCTCTTGTCTGCTCCCTGTGAATTCAGAACATTAATGTTTTGCTCTGGCCTTGGCTCAACTCACCCAAAGGAATTTCTCCTTTAACTCCAGGCAATGAGGTGTTAGTATTTACTGCATCACAGTTTGACTGCAGAAACGTGAAATAAAATTAATTACCTCTATTGAAAACCTTGTAACAAGCAAGAGAACGCAGTTGATGATTAAAAAAAATAAAAATAAAAAGCACAGCACAGAGCATTCTCTCCAGCTGGGTACTTGAGCAAAGCATTGCACTCCATGTCCTCGGTCACTGGCTGGTAAGAGCACAGACAGCACAAAGGATTGGTAACTGGAGTTGTAAAACCTTCGCTCACCACTTCACAGATCCCTGTATTATCTGTGTCAGAGTTCAACAACTACTCTGGCTTTTATTTCACTCTGTCTTGTTTATGGACAAAGAGGAAACACATTTCTTATATAATTAAAACAAAAAAAGTTATTATAACTGAAATCTTAAAAGTCAAATAATTAATAATTCAGATGTAATTGTTACAGAAAAAGGAAGAATAATAATGCAGTTCACGTATGAAGCCTTTCCACCCCTTTTTTCTCGTGTCATGCTGTCTCGCAGTCCACTGAACTGCTTCAGAGGAAAGTATGGTTGCTGCAAGACAGCAAAGTTGTGCTTTTGTAAAGTTTTGTAGGTTTTGGGGTTTGTATCCTTGTTATGCAAGAATTCTAGTGATATTTGGTGATACAATAGGGTGCTTGAGTCCATCTACAGAAACTTTTAAAGCTGAGCACATAGTGACAACTCATCACAAAATATTTATAAACCTGCTAATAATAGGGGTGCTGATGTCTTTTTTGGCCAAACCTTTAAAATTATTCTTTCATCTTTTCCTTATAAAGATATTGATCTTCTGTTACTCCAGTCTTGGCAGGCTTCATGCTCCTGCAACAAAGCTCCTTAGTCCTGACCTCCAGCACAGCTCTGCTTTTCCTACTGATCAGTGAAAAACAATTGGCCTCTTCAGAATGGAAAGGTTTTGCCTACACTGGTGTTTTGCCAGTTGACAGGGTTAGCAAAAAGGACACAGACACCAACTTGACAACAAAGACAAACTTATTTTACTTTAGTTCAAAGCAGGGAAAAAAAGAAGAAGTAAGGTACAAAGATAAATGGGGTAATACACCTAATAATTCATACACAGGTTAACTCCAGTGAGTAAGGAAGACTCGTCACCAGTTGCCCAAATACTGATCATCATCCAGATCCGTGCATCAGCTGGGGAGCCCCATCACAGTGAGGGATTGGAGATCCTTTCCCCAGCAATTGGGAGGTCCTATGCAGTACATCCACTCCCAGGTGAGGTCTCCATCTTCTCTGTGAGAGGGTCCTGCTTTTATACCGTCTAACAAACAAATCATATCAAGAGAAAGGCAGGGGAACATCTGGTGGGTTGGCTTCCCTTCACTCAGGCACATCCCAGATCTGGCCAGGATCTGAGACGTGTCCAGGAAGCTTCTGTTTTGGTATTGTAGAAGGAAAAGTCTCATGGTCATATTTTATGCTGATGTGATGCAGGTTGGGAAGTTCACTCCAAAGTCAGCTCTGGTTTGAGGCTTATGGTTTAAGGCTTTGTATAACAACTGGGCAAAAGGGTAAGACTGGACTATTAGTCTAAATGGATTTTTATTTCCTTTTAGGCATACTGAAGAGGTTTAACTGTATATTGCAAACACAGCTTTCGAGAGCAAATCTTCTGGAAGGAACTATTAAATCTTATCTGTAGTGACTTTTTGATTTAAAAGTACTGTTGCTGTTGGCAGTACAGATGTATCAGCATTAACAGTCCTGGGAGCCTTGCTAAGATGGCATTTTCAGCATACAAAGTTAAGGAGCAGGGGTCAGAAAACATCCATCAGAAATAAAGAACTATTTCAACAACCAGTGGTGGTGTTTACAGAGAGGAAGAACCTGTATGGTAACTCTGTTATGCAAGTTGACATATACCTGCACTGTAAATGGCCATTATTTCAGATTTATGGGATGGAGGAGAGCAGGGTTGATGATTCATGTAATGACTAAATTCTAGAAGTACTAAATGTTGCCTCCCTGTCACAGATGTAGGATAAAATTAGTTGGTATTCCAAATTTCAGCTAATAGGGGAAAATACAATATTAAATTACTACCAACCTGGCTGGCAGCCTCCTGTAAGGAGGTCACAACCTGAATGATTAATGGCAGATGAGCTGTCCTTTCACTTTGAGTTTATTTTCAAGGTAGTCTTGAAGTTTGGACAGAAATGGTAGAAACTTACTTGTCATTTTCTACTCATTCCCTGTGGAGAGAAACTTTTCAGTCTGGCACTTTTACAAACTCTCTTACATAAAAATCTCTTACAAAGCTGCAGTCTTGAGACATTCCTAACTTTTTGACATTGATAAAAGAAAACACTTTCTTAATTATTTATCCATATGCCAGAAATATGCAGAAAAGAACAGAATTATAATTTCCCGTAGAGCCTTTTTTTATTCCAGCGATCTAAAAAAAAAAAAAAAAAGGCATTTAATAAATAAATAAGAAGAGTTTTTCATCTGCTGGCACTGCAGTGAGTATCTAGACAAAGAGAGCACCTACTATGCCTTTACCAAGAGCTTTCATCCATGAAATGTTGGACTTCAGTGGCAGGATGCTGCCGCCTGCTTGGCGAGGGACACTGGGGCAATGTATTTTTCTTGCACAATACTTTGCACTTCTCTCTTTCTTTTCTTATAGCATCAGACATTAACTGGATGTGAAAAACTCCAGCTTAAATTGCATGAGGTGTTATGTCATTGAAAACTTGAGAGAACCCTGTTAAAGAGAACAGACAAAGGTGAATTTTCCAAGTGCTGGTGTTCAGCTTCTGCCCCTCTGAGCACAAAACAGCTTTGGGAGACTCTCTCCTCTCTCTGCCTTCTCCTTCTTCTTGTGAGCACACAATGTGTTCTTCTCAGGCTAATCTACTTAAAGTGTTATCAAATTTATTCTACTCACTGTAGCTGGTTTTGCCTATTATTTGTAACACCAGTGATACGTGACTAGTTTTTAATATGTGGAAGTCGCCTTTATTAATTTTAAATAAGTCTTTAACAATACCTATTGGATTTTCTCCCCTTCAAGCATCAGTGAAAGGGAAAGGAACTGGAAGACATTGCCATCACACTGCTCACAGAAAGCTCAAGCTGTAGAGCTGGGTGCAGACCAAGGTGGGTTTCCCAGGTGGCTGGATACATTCATCAGGACCTTCTCCACTCTACTTGCTCACATGTTGTGGGTTGGTGTCCTTACTGGTAGCTGCTGTGGTCTTGCCCACCCTGCTTGCCACCAGCCTAGGCTGCCCAGTAGAGACATCTGCTTGTACTGCCCCAGAACCTTCCCCTGATCCTGGGACCACCTAAGGTCTGAACCAAACCACAGAGTGTCTGTCTGTCTCTGGCCTCAGCACACTGCTCCAGAAAGGCGTTTCTGTACGGCTGTTCTTGCAGCAACACCTCCCGTAGCTGAGGCCGGAACTGAGGGGAAACGAATGGCAATGGTGATGCTAGATACGTAAGGATTCCCTTTGGCAAAGTCCTTAGGGATTAGCCATGATACATCTATGTCACTGTGCTTGACTGCAGGACCTCTGGCCCTAGTTTTTGAACTAGCTTGGGCTGAGAGAGTTGGGGTTGTTCAGCCTGGAGAGGAGAAGGCTCCAGGGAGACCTTCTAATGGCCTTCCAGTACCTGAAGGGGCTACAAGAAAGCTGGAGACAGACTTTTTAGCAGGTCCTGTAGTGATTGGACAAGGGGTGATGGTTTTAAACTAAAAGAGGGGAGATTCAGACTGGCTAGAAGGAAGAAACTTTTACAATTGGTGGTGAGACCCTGGCCCAGGTTGCCCAGAGAGGTGGTAGAAGCCCCATCCCTGGAAACATTCAAGGTCAGGTTGGACAGGGCTCTGAGCAACCTGATCTGGTTGAAGATGTCCCTGCTCACAGCAGGGGGTTGGGCTAGATGGCCTTGAAAGGTCCCTTCAACCCAAACCAGTCTGTGATTCTCCTTGTAAATTTTCCCCACATAGTCTGTATACAGGTCTGGAATAGAAGTCCTTGGTTTTCACAGTAGTATAAATCTATCACTGTGCATAAATGATACATTGCAACTGGATAACAGTGGTTCTCCTTAACATCTAGTGGAAATATAAAACAACTTTTTAAACACTCTGATAAGAAGGAATTGTCAAAATCCAGTGGCATAAATAAGTAGAATGAGATTTTTTGTGACCAGAGGCTGCTTCTGAGAGGCTGACTGTGAAGTTTTGGGTTTTTTTTCTTATTTCTGTTCTTGTAATGTGATGGAAAACCACTAAAATGAGAGGGATAATGTTTGGAGGTCATTCTGAGAAAAGTATTCTTAATATCAGCTTTGCATGTGTGTTGCACACCTTTGAACTGCCAGGGCTGCCTGGCACTCAGAACACTCTCAGTCTTAACTGCTAATTCTCTTGACAACACAAGAGACAAAAGGTTCAATTTGCTTCTACTCAGTGCCCTCATGGGTTTCCTGATTTGGATTAGAACAGCTAGAAGTTGTGGGTCACATCTTGAGCTGACAGGAGTACTTGAACTGGCCACTGCTTGAAGTGACCTTTAATACCTGCCATCATCTGATGCTTTGAGGATCTAGTCTGAGCATTTCTAGCCTTCTGGGAAATGCTATGGGTAATATACTTTAAAAGGCTGAAGGAGGCCATGGTCAGCCTTGGTTTTGGAAGACTATCTAGCTCTGAAGACCAGTAATGAGCTAAACCCCCATCTTAAGGTCAAATTATGAACTTCCCAAAGCCTTTAATGACAGGGCCATTATTATATTAAAATTGTTCAGTGTTTTGCATTTAATTAGCTTTAAACTGGATTCATGTAATCTGGCAAAAAATTAATGGCTCAAAAATCACCATTATAGGTGTCAACATCAAAGGAAGGGCCAAAGAGCACTATCTCAGGAATGAAGAAAAGTATTCTGAAGTTCACACCTAATGGGGAATTACATACACCACAGAAATATCACCACTACATACACCACAGAAATATCATCATTACTGTTATCAAAGCTCAGTGAAATTGAGTTTATCAGCAGCTTGACTTCCTCTTGCAACGCCCTGCAAAGTTGCATTTGGAAAGCTCTTGAAAAAAAGTTTTTTGGAGATAAAAAGATGTCTCTGTCTAAAACTATCTGTATTGCACCTGCTTTGAATTCTGCTTTTACTTATTCATTTGCTTATTTGTTGCAGAGGGTTTTTCTGTTTGTTTCTAAATTAATCTTAAAAGGAAAGTGCATTAAAATTTTACAGCAAGTTCTCATTGAAAGACTCAACCTAGAACTACAGACGTGATAGTCTAATCCTAAGCTTGCTATGTCCCTGTTATTTCTCAGAAAGTATTTATAAAGTTCAAATTATTATCTTAGATGTAAAAAACTTCCTGATCTTACTGATGCCTGATCAGATGCAGTTTTGGGAGCTTTGAAAAAAAAATAATAATAGTAATTGTCAGCTTTCTGCTTCTGTATGTATTTCAGCTGATCTTTTAAACTGGGAATGTGCTGAAGCAACCTGCCCTGGGTATTCAATTTAGTATTGAACTGAAGGGCACTTAGAGAACTTTACAGTTCACACTATCACATCAATGATCCAGTTCAGCACTTGTTTTAATGTGAATTTAGCTCTTTGTCTAAGTTTCTGCTGTTTCCCTCTCTGGTTTTGGGTTTCTTTCATTAGACTGATGTATTTAGAAAGCCTTAGAAAATTCCCAAGGATTTTTATACTATTTACATCTGTAGGAAAATGAGATCTCCACTTGGGTTTAGTGTTTGTATTTTTAAGTAGTGCTTCAAGACTTTAAACTATTACCAGTTGGAGGAAAAAAAACCAAACCACATATTTCTGAATGCTCCATAAAATAAAATGCAAACTCAGAAAGTAGAACCAAAATTCTTTTGGTTTGATTTGTAATATAAGATAAAAAATGATTTAAATTTAGTTATTAAATTTAAAATAACTTCAATTTAAAACAAATACTTAAGTTGTTTGTTTTAAAATGTATCAAAATACAGCATTTTGGTAGTATTAAAAACACTTCCTTGCTCTTCCCCCGAGAAGAACTTCCAGTAAAATTTATCTGAGCTTGCAAATTTTCAGGTTTGTGAATTCTAGGGCTCACAAGTCTCTCCTTTTCTATTCCTTTCCTTCTATTCCTCTTTCCATTTTCTATGCTTTCCTTGTTTTAATGATATGTGATTCACATAAATGAATCAGCAGATTCAGTCCAAGCCTTCCTTTAAGGGACCATGGAAGTCTTGGTTTAAGCTAAAGTCAAATCTTTTTGACAAAGTAAGGATGAGATAGTGGGAATATTTACACAGATAGATTTCTATCATCAACTGAATCTTCAGTCCCTTAAAAAAATTAAGATTTGAAAGGAAGAAAGCTATTCATAACACTAAATTCTGAAATGAGAAGGCTGCTGTAGTAAGAAACATTGTTATTTATAGTTTGTTTTAAACAAGCAGAATCTATGGATCACAGAAGGAAGATGCCTTGTGTGATGCTTGAAGTTGTTCATCTGGCCTTCTACAGAAGAAAGCTGCTCATCTGAGCACAAAGCTTTGGAAGTGTGACAAGATGAGCTATGAATTAAAGAATAATGAAAAACATGATTGAAGGTGTTTTTATTAAACATGGCCTTTCTCCAGATCAGACAGCAACATGGAAACCCAAGTAGTGGAAATGAAATACAGAGAAACTCTGCAAGTGTACAGAGACCTCCATAACCAGGAATAATGGAATGAATGTTTCCCCTGTGGTCTGGCAGAAGCTGTCTATGACAACACAGCAAAGCACTCATCTGTTCTTTCAAGCACCTATTTGAAGGAGTGTCTTATGTTTTGATGGGGAAAGGATTATTACCTGGGTGTTTATCCCTTCTTTACTGGAAAAGGAGACAAAAGTAATGTTTTACTGAAATTGTGTACTTGTTTGTATGCATTATAGATTTTTTGAATGTAAAATGGAATAATATACAACAGAGCTCAGAACTTCCATGAATATAGTTTTTTAAGCTTGCTTTGAGACAAAATCTAATTTATAGAATAAAATGTTTAAACTACCACTGCTGCGTTTACCTACTGCCAGCAATTGTAATAGTGCAAAGGACATATAAAAGGTTATAATTCAGCTTTTGTTCTATATAACCTTTGCATTCACATTGTACAATGATGGAAAGGATAATACATTAAAATAAACAATACAAGAAAATATGAATACTGTTACCTTTGGGTAGGGACCTATTTTATTCCCCTAGTCTAGGGTGAAATTGAGTACCACACATTCTGCTTTCACATTTTGTCAGACATGGAGTAAATTATGAGGCATGAGAATTTCTAATTAAATTCAATATTTGCATTTTTTTTTTTACTTTGAAGTTCAGAAAAAACAGTGAGAAAACAATAGAAATATAAGGCTAATTCAGAACAACCTTCCTGAAATCACTGCTGCAACCACTGGGAGTGAATAAAAGGAAGAGAATTACCAAGTTAGTGTTGCTCAATAAAAATGGCTCCGAGAAAGATGTTTTACAGAGGGAGGAAAAGCAATCTCAAATGTTTAAAATAATTAAAACAATGGTGCTAGCATTTATTAGGGGTTATGAAACGAGTAATCAGCTCTAAAATTTGTAGCATAGTATTTTGCTTAATAATACCATCTCTTGTTTGCATGAATTTATTTTAAAAAGGCTTCTTTTTACACTGCATTAAAATAACACCAGGTGTTGTGAAGACATATTTTACAAAAATAACAAGTAATTGAAATCAGTGGTGACTCAGTCAACCTGAATTCATCCATATATCAACCACGGAACAGCTCTACCAAGCCACTACTTGCCAAAAGGAAGACAGACACAAGGGAAGAAAGGAAGGAAAGAAGGATTTCTTCAAGCATTCTGCAAAAAGTATTGACCATTTTACACTGAATTATGCAATTAATTCCTTAAAGAGACAGAAATCTCCTACTGTGCTTTTCAAAGCTGTTTATTTAGTACTTCTTTAAATAGTCAGAATGTTCATAGAGAGAAATTAAAAATATTTCATTTAAAATCAGAGATTTAGAAAATATTTGTATTTAAGCAAAAGAGCCTGAGAAATTAACTAAGCTGCCAGCTGAAAAGCTGTAAAAAAAGTATCATTTTATCATTATTTATATCATTAAGTATATCTACAGGTATGTTTCTCCTTCTTCCTTGTCATTTGGTTCATGTCAGACCATAGGGCTTATGAGCATGGAGAATATTCAGAGCCCAAATAAAGACTATTTCTTCCAGTCTGAACTAAGTGTCGACCCTCCACTGAAGGCACATCCATTTAATGCCAGTGTGTTTGACAAACTCCTCTGTGGCAGTGGAGCAAGAGTCTGCAAGAGAGAATGGAACTGACAGAAAAGCACTCAATAAAATATGACACCAGTAGGTAGCAGCACCACAAATCACGAAGGCTTGAAACTGCCATCTCTTAATTTGGTTTTGTAACAGTAGGATCAATTCAGATCTTCAGTTTTTTCCTTCGTACACAGTTTTTCCTGCTGAGAAATTACCCCACCTTGATCTTTATCCAAGGATTATGTCTTGAAGACACAGTTTCTGTGGATCACAAAGATGTGCGAGTCAGAAGGACAGAGTCATGGACTCACGTGGCTCTATGCTTACCTGAGGTATGCCTGATCCTTTAGCAAGCCAGGTGAGGTCTGACATCAGCCTGATTTCTTTATTTATTACTAAAGCATAAAGAAAAGTGGATTTTTTTTATCTCATGAAGGACAAAAAGACACCTTTTTGTAAAAGGACTGTGCAAAAATTGGAAAGGGACATTAAAAAAGGATGATGGATGAGTAGACAGAATTTTTTGTGGCAGAAGTTTTATAGATAACATTTCCATGGTAGAGAAGATGTAAAATATTTCACCCCATTTTTTTCACTGATATATTAACTCACTAGGTGAGACTTTTTTTCCTGAAAGCAAAATACAATTCACAGTGGTTAAGGTTAACCTTTTCAAAGCTCACAAGATTCTGGACAGGAACAGATTATTTTCTTTAGCAGTTATTCTTAATGAAAAAATATTCACTAACATGTAGAACATACTGATAGAAATCTTCATTTTCCCAACAAAAAAAAATATTATAGTTCTTGGTAAATATTATTTATTGATGAAGATTACATCCCATACGAAACCCAAAGCAAAGCTTTGGGATCACTATGGTGTTCAGAAGTTAAGTGAGTTAAGAGTAAATTACTCTTTAAGTTAAGAGTAAATTACTCTTAACTCACCCAGAGTTCAAAATCCTTTTTGCCATTTTTTTCAACTTTCATGGTTTTCTTCAACTTCCATGGAAAGCACCCTGCTCTACTTTTAACTGTATGTGGATGTGGTTAAAAGATACCCTCTGCACTGCCACAGCAGAATTGAAATCTTAATTTCTGCTTTCTTTCAACAAAGCTGTAGATCACAGAACTAGACTGTCAGAGAGAGAAGCCAGTCTGGATAAACTTCTGTTCCAAAATCTTTTCCAGCTGAGCCTCACAAATTTCTCCCAAGGAGGTTTCCATTGATTCCCTGAAGGACAACACTGCAGCCTGTTAAAAATCACCACAAAAAATTATGGATTTTATTATGCTTTTTTGTGCTAGATTACCTTTCAAAATTGTATGTCCCTGTGTCTAAATCAAAACACCAACTCTCCTCTTCTGGTGGTAATCAGATGGCTATCTTTAGCTTCATCAGAAGCCAAAATAAAGATATTCATTTTAACCACCAATTAACATGCTAACCATTTGTCAGGAAGACCTAATGACCTAATAATGAGACCATCATTCTTTGCTCTCCCACCTCATTCCCTGCAGCTGTTTGCTGAAGAAGGACACAAGTGCCACAAGGGAAGGCTCCAAGGCCAGGCACTGCAGGACCTATGTCCAGGGGATATGGTACTTTGGGTCTTTTTTACATGAAGGTAATAGATGACTCCTCATTTCCTTTCACCTACACAGTCAATGTTAGGGTCTAAAGCTGTTTCATATGGCCAAGGAATTCCCTTCCATTACGAGATGCAGACAGCGACAGAGGCACCCACCTTACACTGGTGAGCCATGTTGTGTGGCTACATCTTAGAGATCTTGAGTCAAAATGAAACTCAGACATCATTTGTGAATGCTTTGTCATATCTGAAACACAAATAACGTTCTAGATCATATTTCTGAAGCCCTAGTGCTTCCTTCTGCTCTATTTTAGAATTATGAAATCCCAGACTAGTTTGGGTGGGAAGGGACCTTTCAAGGCCATCTGGTCCAACCCCCTGCAGTGACAGGGACATCTTCACCCAGATGGGGTTGCTCAGAGCCCCGTCCAACCTGACCTTGAATGTCTCCAGGGATGGGGCTTCTACCACCTCACTCATTCTGATGTGGTAATGGCTGTTTATGGTTCAAGACCAGAAAACTGGTCTTGTTAATTTTACTAAGTGGTCTATAAAGCCTAACTGGTTGTGGGCTTTACTGGACTAACAAAACATATTCTGCAGTATTAATATTCATTGAAGGTAGAAAATGGACCTTTCAGTAATGTCCAGAATGTTAAATAATTTTAAAAAAATACATAATCAAAAATAAAAATTAAAATTACATTTTCAATAATATTGTTTTTTTGCAGTTAAAAAAAATAGACTAACTAATGAAATAAATGTCTATCAGGAGCTATTAAACACAAAGTTGAAGACATAATTTGATATAAGGTGGGAAATTCCAAATTGCTGGAAGCTGAGAAGGTACTCGGGGAAGTCTTACAGGATAAATTTCTCTGTTCTGATACATTTTCTCCTAAGCATTCACAACTGGCTATTTTCAGAAACAAGACACTAAGCTGAATGGGTCGTGAGTAGTTGTGTCATTATATTCTTTGGCAGAATAAATCCGTTTTAAGAGATAATTTTAACCACTTCTAAAATGTAGCCTTCCCCAATATCATTTGTTAAGCAATTTGGTATGGTAAGTGAAAGCAACTGCTCATTTTGAATCTGCAGAGGGATATAAATAAGCAAGTTTTTTCAATTAATTCACCCAGAGATTTAACCAGCTTATTGGACTGAAAAAAATGCAATGCCATGAACAGGGGAATAAATAAATAAATAAATAAAAACTCCTTATAATTCCCACTTTTTAAACAATATGTATGCTAAGCTGCAGAGCAGTTTTTGTTGTCAGCTTGTGGTGTCCTCAATAGCCAAATGAGAACACTGCAGAACAGTTTCAGACTCCTTCCATTCAATAGTGGTGGCACATGGTGATGGACCCTGTGCACCCTCCTTCCCTTTACACTAAACCCTTGCATCTTCTCCAGACTTGAGCATCCCAGGGCACGTGCTCCTGGTAGAATTACCACGTGTTCCCACATATCCTACAGCAGTAATACTCTAAATATGTCTGCTGTGAAGTATTTGCCACTACTCAGGCACTGAACAATGCAGGGGAGGTTGTGGAAAAGGTGTTGAAGTGCACAGACTCTTGGGTGCCCCTGACTGACAGTAGTTCCATGAACATCCTGTGGTGGATGTAGGAAGTGTTATTGAAGTCCTGAATACGTCTGTAACTTAAGCTAAAGCTTTGTTCCCCATTCCATAAGCAGTTTACTACTGATCATATGGTATTCTGTTTCTTTTTGCAGATTTTTTCAAATGTTCTTTAAAATTTGCATGGATTTTCTCACTGACTTTTAGGTACTATTAACTTTTTGGATTAGTTACAACAGAGATTCGATTGGCAAAACCAAAATCACTTGAAATAAAAAACTCAGATGTGCCTTCAATGTTCAATATTAAGATACCATTGCAGAACAGATCATTATCATCTATTAAATAAAAGGGAGCCTAAGTATCACATAATATGAATGCAAAGAATTTTAACTGAGTAAAATAGTCTAAAACTTTCACTTTGTCATCTGTGTAGTGAAAGACTACTGTGACAACACTTAAATAAAAGCTTAACATGAAATGCCACCGCATTTACCACTGAGGGTGATGTTTTACAACTGAGTTTCCACTATTTAACTGCTTAATCTTTAGCAAGTCCAAACCCTTTTCTAATTAATTCAGGCCTCCTGACATGGTAATCTGCATGTAATGGGATTTTACTTCCTTCATGTATCTCCTAAGCCTTATTCTACCTTTATTATGCCTGCAAATCTTATGTCATCGTGATTATCTTTTGCTGCAGTAGAAGCATATGGATTTGTAAGGAAATAGATTTTTTTTTCCTCTTGTTTTCTGATTTGATGGTTTGTGTTTCAACAACCCTACTATGATACCACTACTCCTTTCCCCTAGCTGTTCTGCTTGTCAAAATGCACACTCTGATCTATACTCACCACCTTTAAAAATATAAAGACATCATTTTAATTCCTTTAAGCAAAAGTGAACTTGAGCTTTGGCACCACTTCAGACATCACAAGATCTTTCAACAAATGATGGTTAAAACCAGCTGAATTTCTGGGCACCATTTCTGTTCACTAGTCAAGTATTTAAGAATCTGAAAGAGATAGTTTGAAAATATTTAAATATTTGGTCAATTTATTTTTAGAACCTTTTAATCTTGTAGACTACTGCTCTTTGTCTCTTAGTCTGTGTTCTTTGATTCCAAACAGGCATGAAACATGGGATTTCTCTTGTCTAATTTCAAATGTCTGAAAGATTGTCTCAGTCTAAGCTAGTTGTAGAAACTCTCCTTATTGAGAGATCTAGACATTGTAGGCAGACAATTTGTCTAAGCTGTCTTAGATGCTTTTCTTCAATGAGATGAATCACTCCCTGAAGGTGTTTCTTTGGATTGACTATAAAGGAAGACTGGATGACTAGTTTAGATGACAACTTTTAGTTGCCTGATGTTTACTGAGACAGATCCTACACAAAATGCCCAGAAACATTCTGGTTTATGAGGCACTGGAGAGTTACTGCTTTGAAAACCAGATTTCCAATAAAAATAATCTACATTTCCAGAGACAGACATACTTCCCCCTGTAATCCTTCAAAGTTGCTTTGGAAAAGTTTAGAATTTTAAAAACTTATTAATGGCTTGGTTCAAAAGGTGAATTTTGTCAGAAAGCTTGGATTCAGTGTTCTAAAGCTGTATTGTAGAGGATGAAATGTACATGGAAATAAAATGCAAAGATTCTAAGAATACTTTTATATTTTCTTGATGATGAATCCCCTTTTAGCTTAGAGTTATGATAATACTGAATAGATCAAAACTGTCTTGCTGGTTTATTATTTGCCACCAACTCATACTTAACCATAACTTTCAGTCACCTGCAAATCACTTTGTTATATACAGCTTTTAAAGTCCACACTCTGTCTTTCTTATGACAGTGCTGGGATATAATATACACCCATGGAAGGAACCATTAACCAGAATTCATTATTTTCCATTGGTTTTACAAGTTTTAAACATTTCTCCTCCAAAATCTTATCACTGAGATAATATCCTCATGGGCAATATTGGGATTTTATACTAACAGGGTTTATGCCATCCTATGTTTAAATTACTGCAATGTTTCTGTTTCAGGTATCATCAGCCCCCCACTAGCCATAACAAATTCTAAACATTTGCACTGGTTAATTTGACAGAAATTACTTCATGTGTCCAGATTACAGGTGAAATCAGCTTTATCTGGTGGTCCAGTAACAGACATTGATACCATATTAATAATATTAGTAATATTAATAAAAGTAAACCCATGACCTTAATCTTATCTTCTCAGTCTGTAGAAGGTTGGTCAACGCTGATGTTTGCCATTTGACTCATAACAGTGTTCTCTTTGCACAAATATCACAGAAGAAGGTAAGGAAAAAAAGTCCATTATGAAGACTTTCCATTTTCAAATACAGTATTAAGTGGATTGTATTTATATTATGTCCTGTGGTCCTGTTCTTTACATTAAGCTCTGTAGGACCTTTAATGTTTTTGCAACTGCTGCAAAAGATATTAAATTAAAAATAGTCCTTCTAGCTCTGACAAAATGGTTAATCATAACGAGAGGAATAGGATTAGATATATTAAATCTTTAAAATTTTAGGAGCCTTTTCAACTCTAGGTAATGCTCTTGTGTCATTTTTACATTGATATCTCCATCCCTTGTTCTGGAGAGGACTGAAATTAATATCCTATGATATGTCTTGTTCTCATCAGTTTCTCACCTTTCCCTGTAAAGAAAATAAGTCAGAATAAGCTAAATGAAGGTATCACAAGCTGAAGGGCTTATCTGAACTTCTAAGATGTTTCCCATTCATGTATTATCATCAAAGTTATTTATTTTCCTGCTAGTGGAAAAGCATAGCACTTTGATTTAATGATGGGAAATGGGATGCATGCAGTATTAAAAGATTACAAATAGTCTTCTTGTACATGAACTGTGCTCTTAGTCCATACTTCAATTAACTGAACAGTAGTCGTAGCACTCAGAATAGCTAAATAAGTTATCTGCTCTGATGACTATTCAGCATGATATCTCAATGAAGCAGATTGCTACTTTGATTTGGTTAATTATATAAAATCAAATTTGCCATCTGAGTCTCAGTGGAGGCATTTCTATTCTTTAGGTACTGAAGGACAGGACTTACTACTATATTTTTTCTCAGAACCTTGCAGTTTATATCAGGGCTGACCTTTAAGTTATGTGGACCCATTGTAATTTCAGAAATGATACAGAACAGCTCATATTCTCTTTTACCCAGTTGTAAAAGAAAAAACAGGGCAGCATCTGCTTAAGTGCTTTAGTCATTGCAATTAAATTGAAGCACTTAAGTTTAAAAATGCATATCATTACAACTTCCTAAATAAATTCCTACAAGTTCTGTTTTCACCCCAAGCGTTTTAAATGTGTCATTTATAGTCCTATTGATGGAAAATGTGAGCATTCATCATAACCCATGAAGAGTATAAAACACAGCCCAGAAGAACACTTTTGAAGCACTATTTTTGCATTTCTATCCTCTACAGGAAAAAAAAAAAAGTTGAATATTATTGAACATGATGCTAACAATTTGCTTTAAATATCCTAAGGGAAAAAAACCCCACACCATTATGCAACCAAACTAAATAGATTTATTTTAAGTCTGTCATACTATATTTGAGGTATGGCCTATTCAAGGGGATGAAACCAACATCCTGACTGATGTTAAATTGCTGTAATCTGTCCCATTTTTGCACAGGAGGATTGTTGGTTTTATTTTTGAGTATTGTTTACATGGAGATAATAACAAAACTGCATGTATACATCCTTGTGACAATGTCACATTCATTCTGAAGAGTGGCAGTCAAAGTGTTTGTCCTGATTATTCATTCTTCCTTCCTGTGAGGGGCATGGGACAGTCTCAGTTATGGTGACCCTGTGATCCCTACACCTACCAGAGCTGTTCTTTTTTCTGCCAGAACCTGACTGCTGCTTGTCATTCTGACTTTGTTTTTTTCCACTCACTAGTGAACCCCTCTCAAATTTCCTGTGAAAATTAATATGTGTATTTCTTGTTGAAGGACAATAATGTTCTTCAGAATGACAGAAACTACCTTGGTTTGGTACTTAGAAAAACAGGGGAAGGTCCTCTCATATCTCTTGTCATTTCTGATAGATGATAACACAACATATAACTCACCCTGAAGGAGAGGATTGCACTGCTGGCATTCATATCTCCTGTCATCATCCTAAATTCCTCTGGGACCACCATGGGCATGAGGTTTTCTATGGGTAACAGTACAGGAACAAAAATATTCTGGATATTGGGAACCAGATATGGAGACATTAATTTTGTTATGTGAATAATTTCAGATAAAGTTCATAGTGATTAAAATACATTATTACTTGTAGACAGCTCTTTCATAATGAAATTGGTATCTATCCATTTCTTAATAGAAAAATATTCATTATATTAAAAAAAATCACTACAATTGGTACTAAATAGCCCTTTTTTGTTAAATCTTTTCAGGGGGGGAGATAACTGTGGTAGAAAGATACATTTGTTAAGAAAGAGAGGAGGAAATAAAGAGAGGAGGAAATAAAGGAACAAGGGAAAAAGGAACAAGGGAAAAAGAAAAAGGTACAAGACAAATGCATTTGTTCCTGAAAACAGGAAAGTTGAGATGCTCTTCCAGGTCCTTAGGATACCTGGAGTTGGTAATGCACCTTTGCCAGAATAAAAGGAGAAGAAAAAAGAACACAAAGTGCCACCACACCATCTCAACCCCTGTATTTTTCATAGACACAGGCTCAATTCTGCTCTTGGAGCTCACTTTCTCATTAATAGCATGTAAATACAGCAAATGCAGCTGCTAATGTGTTATTCTCCAGTCATTTGTTGCAGCTGATTAAGGAGAGAAATGGAAAAGGTTAATTTTCTAATTACATACTCCCCCAAGGTAAATTACGCATGTTATCGCAGCCATTGACACTCTCTAATGGGCGCTCTTTATTGCACAGTGATTTTCTCTGAAACTGGGTATCTTCATACCGTCTATTTTTAGTAAGCAAGAAGATGGAGGAAGGAAAAAAAGAATAGCCATCTTATTAAAATTTCTTAACTCTTTCTGGAGAGCTTGCTAACAGGATATTAAAGCTTGCTAAAAATAGGTCTTCTCCCTTTCTTCTCACACATCATCTGTAATTCCCATGAAACCACGATGAACTGGAGGGAAAGCGATGACACTGGGTTAAAAGACACACTAATGTTGGATGGGTCTCAGTAAAAGTTCTGAAAAGCAGCTACACCTGAAATTCAGATTAAACAAGAATTTCCTTTGGGCAGCAGTGCAGTGTCTGGCAGGAAAGAGCTACCTGAACTCACCAACTCTGCAACCCTTCAACGTGCATCCAAGTGCTGACCCCACCTAGGCTGCAAGCTGCTCTCCTGGCTCCTGGTGCTTTCTTTTTCTCCATGAGTAGTCTTAAAAAAAAAAATCAAGTGTGTTTTGCTAGTTTACCTACTGTAACTTTTTATTACCATCTGAAATGATGGAACAGAGAGCAGCGTGGACACAGGTGAGCACCAATCAGTGCAGATGTCAGCCTTGTTTCACTCTAAAAACCATTTGATTAATTGGTTGCTTATTAAAGATAATAAATTGAACAGTGGGAAAAACAAGCCAGAAAAGGGAAAAAGCAGAGATAAAAACTAATGAAGAGATTTTCCTTACTATTTTTGCCTATCCCTGATATATATGTTAAAAAAAGTAGGGCAGGGGAATGTTATGCTATACAACTTCTCATTTGGATCAAAATCAATCATGACCCCACTATAAACAGAAGTATACAAGAAGGTGCTCTCTTCCTTCCTGTTTAATGGGATATGCAGGTAAAATTTAAGGTTTACATTGAGTTTTACTCAAGAAAAAATGTTATATAGAAATAATTGAACTAAAGTCAATATTTTGACAGTTATTTAATAGTGCAGCTAACACACATATCTGCTTATAACAAATGAAGCATCTAAAAAATGGAAAACCAAAACAAATGAAATTTTAATTTCTCATAAATAATTCTATTTCAAGATTTGTTATGCATTATATAGCATTGAAGTATGTATGTATGTTAATGTATTATTAGATTTTTTGTTAAAAACTAATTTTCAGTCCAAAATTGTTTCAAAGGAAATTTTCAACTATCTCTAGTGAGCATACTAACATAAACTGGAAATCTGTGTAATGATCATATGAACTAAAGTTGTATTGTCCTGAAAACTTACTATACAGCATCCAGAGGATGAGTTTGAGTTCTGATGTTTGTGAGTGTGAAACAGTCAGAGAGAGTGAGAGTAAGGAATACCTGTTTTGTTCCAATTTTCATTTTAAATAAAATTATTGTGCCCTCCTATAAAAGTCTTGCACTGATTTTTTTCTGCATTGTCAATAAAATACTCCAACAGTGTTTCATATATATATATATATATATATATATATATATATATATGTGACAGAAAGTTCCTGGTATAGGAACTACATCAAAAAGCACATGAATATGTAGAATTATTGAGTTCACAAGACCTAAATTTCAAGTGAAGTTGCTTGCTTTTTAATATTCTTCATATTTTCTACTCTGCCTAGGTTGTGTAAGTCTAATGCCAAAATTGGCTGATAACAGGTAAATCTAATGAAGAGCATATCAAGAAAACACGTTTCTGATGGTGATAGTGTCCATGTTGATGGGTTTATTGCTCCTCTGTTGCTTGGAGAATGAAAATGATGTTGTACTTGTGAAGAAAATAGATCAAAGAGAAATTTGAACACCTGCATTTGCCCAAAACAGTCCCAAAGTGAGAACCAGATTTTTCAAGCACTGAACATCTACCTAATTCCTTATATATCAAACACCTTCTTTTTGCTGGTCTTGGAATTTCTTTATATTTCACATTTTACATCTTCAGGGGAGGAAACCACCATAGTAATTTGCTGCCATTATGTACACTTGGGTGTATCCACCAGCAGATGATGATCCCTGGTGTGAGCAACCCATTCTACTGGAATTACACACAGGGTGAGTTTGGCCAGTGGTTCCTGTTGATGCAGTAAATGCTCTGAGTGTTCACCCATCAACTCAACCCAAGTATCCACCTGCAATCCAATGCAGTGCAGTGACTGCTCAGCAGCTGGGCACGAAGGGTGACTGGAGGCCAAGGAGCTCTGGTACACCAGGGTTTAGATGCAGTCTCCTGTGACCAGTATGGATGAACTGAAAAGTCCTGGAGAACAATAATGAGCTTCCTGCCAGTGCCACAGGAACGGGTATCAGCACAGAGGAGGATCTGATGTCTTTCTTTCGTCTCTTGCCAGTTTTAATGGAATGAAATAAAAGTGGTATCACACAAATGTGGTTTGAGTATACACACAACAGGGAAGCTCTTCCCCTTTGCATTGTTGAGAAATAAACTGCTAAAATGCTAATTGTGATTGTATGGTAAAATATTCTCATTTTCTGTCATTCCAAAACTCTCAATTTTATATTTTCTTCTGTTGACTCCCTCTAAGTATCCTTGTGTAAAATCCACTGTTGTGAATTACTCCTGTCCAAAAAGTTCAATAAACAAAGTGTTTATATTATCTGTTTCAGTAACATATGAAGCAACATCATTTAAACTTTTCATGCCAACTGCTGAAGTTATTTGCATCATGTCTGTATTAAAAATACTCTCCTTAAACTTATTCTTGATGCTTGCAATACACAGCCCTAAGCTATTGGGTGCAAGGCAGTTAAGTAGTGATGGTGAATCACAAGAGCTGTTGGGCAGTTGCATCGTTCTGTTAAATTTCACTACATAAAATTTATTACTTCTATTTACTATTAAAGGTGTTTTGAAAAACAGAATGTCTGTACCACCCTATTTTAAATGGTCTCTAATTATAATAACACCCATTTTATGCTGGTAGCAACGCACATCTTATAATTTACTGCTTACAGGCTGTCCAGCTAATTTATAATGATGCCAGAAAAAAAAATCCAAAGTAAAAATAGAGATATTTAACTTAGCAAAAACTATTAATCACAGGAAAATAAGTTTCCAATGCTGTCTCTTAATATAGGGTTCAATATTTAGTTTTCATATCTAGAAAATAGTTGTTTTTTTGTGATGAGATTAAATCATTATTAGTGATGATGTTTTAATTGATACAATTATCACTCAAAATAATCTAAAATCAACATTCTTCGAATGCTAACTTCAGCTTCCATGAGTTTAAAATTAGCTGAAGATTACAGAATTTTTAATTAAATTTCTCAATTTTCCCATAGGCTTATATTCAGAAAATGTTATACAGTAATGATGGACTATTTAGCAAAACTGGCTTCCAACTTACTGTGTATTGGTCCACATAAACCTTGAACTGATGTTCTCTGAGCCATCAGCCAGCATCGTTGTTCTGATGCTATTAATTATGAGTGTCATCTGGAAGCCTTGTTGAATAGTTTTAAGAGTTTGGGTTGGTTTTTTTTTTCAAAATAGAATCATTTAATGGTTGATTTTAATTTGTGGATTTTTTGTTTTCATTATGAGTTTTAGTAAGCCAATAAATGTGATAAATGGATCTGAACCACTGGTAGTTGCTACTCACTGCAGAAAGGGTAGACTAGATGACCTTAAAACCCAAACCACTCTTTGATTCTATGTGTTCACAAACTAAAAGTAGAAGGATAGTAAACAAGTTAAGGAGCTGAACCAATTAATATGAATCTTGGTTACTTTGAGTTAATACTTTCAGTAACTATGCAGTGGTGCATTTCCTTGGTCACTTTGATTGCATCATCACGTGCCTGAGAAAGCTTCTAACACAGGTTGCTGTAACTTTAAAAAAGCAGGGATAGTTTACTCAATCCCTTAAAACTAAGAATTAAAACAAAAAGGGTTGGTTGGTTGGTTGGTTGGTTGGTTGGTTGGTTGGTTGGTTGGTTGGTTGGTTGGTTGGTTGGTTTTTCCCTGCAAGCTTGATCAGATCAGATGGACAAAGTGGCAGCTTCTAGAAGCAAAGAGAAGTTCCTGAGAATTTAATGAACTTCTCAGAAATGGTAAGGAAATTTCAGCTACAGTAAGTCTTTTAAAGAGAAATATTGTTAGCAATAATACAACAGAGTGTTTTATGCTCATCATGCCACACCTGCTTGGGGAAAGAATTTTAAGCTAGAGTGGAACTTTATGGAAAATGTATTTCAATAGTTGGACTATTGTGGAAAGAGTAACTCTTAACTCTTGGATGGGTCGTTTTATAAATGTGTCTCAGGCAGTATATTACTCAAAAATACTGTGAATAAGCCATGGAAAATGTTGTGGAAGTTTAGTCAAGATCAAGGTGACTTAAATGCCTAAATCCAAGAGTGGTCCCTTCAGACCTCTGCTGGTGAATGTTCTCTGGGTGGTGAGTGTCCTTTGTGTGTTGCCAGCTGCCACAAAGTTTTGTATCTTTCACTAATGAGTATTTATCCAAATTTGTTTGTGGTTTTGAAACTGAGAAAGAGATTTCTCTTTAATTAGAGCAGGAGATACAGGCAAATATGGCTCTTTGGGATTATGTTCTGATGGTCAAGTTAGTTATGTGAAGTTTCAGCAAATATTCAGCAGTATTTTGAGGATTTTTTGTGGTGGAGGAGGTTGGGTTTTTATTTCTTTTGTGAGTTTGTAAACCAAGGTCTGAAATAAATATTAATTATACTGTTTGGTTAGTGTTTGGTCTTACCCTCAGTTCATTATGGAAAGGGGGTTTGCTGAGTCAGAAGATGAAGATTGCTAAAGGTGCATGTCTCTCTGTTTCAGCTCAATCTATTTTGAGGATAAGGTAGAAGAACCCACTCACTTAATAACTATCTAATTATAAAACTCAAGGACAAAAATGCATTGTAACTAAATTTACTAACCTTTTAAATTTCTGGAAAAGGCTTCAGTGTTTATTTCAAGTTATTCTTTAAACTCATAGTTGAGTCTGAAGCACTCCACCTACTTTCAGTTTTGCATCTTCCTTCCATTTAGATGTTTCCTAAATATAGAGCTGCTGGCAAGAACCTCTCAGCAAAATGTCCAGTGTGTCTTTAAATCTAATGGAGATATTCTTTGCTTTAGCCCTGGAAGTGGCTGATTGCTGGCAGCTGAAAGAAGGGACAGATGGCCATCCAGCTCTATCTGCACCCTATTGAGATGAACAAGTGACAATCTGCAAAACACTCAAAACTAATTTAAACTGGTTTAACCTCGGGAAACCCCAGAGTCTCTAAGGTTTCTTTGGTGATGTGTAGGCAGATTTTGTGCTTTTTCATGCAGTGCTCTTTGGCATAAAGATCTCAGTGCTCTCACACAAGTGCCCCAAGCACATAGATACCAGAACTGGCTGTGAGAACGCTGCAAGGACATTGTGGTTACTGACATGCAAGTGGTACTGAGCCTGTGCATTGCTTTACATTTCCCATCCCAGGGTTCTTCAGCAAAGCTATTGAGACTTTGACCTGGACACCTTAGCAAAAGAGATGGAAGCAGAAGACCAAAGGCTGACTGAAAGAAATAATAATAATAATAATAATAATAATAATAATAATAATAATAATAATAATAATAATAATAATAATAATAATAATAATAATAATAATAATAATGATGATGATGATGATGATGATGCTAGGTGGATAAAATTTGAACTTGCAAACTTGAAACATATTCTAACAATTATTAAATTAACAAAACCCTTGTTTGGATGCAGGTGGCTCTGGAAAATGCTTGGCAGTAGATCATATTTTTTCTGTTATTATCCTTTCCTTATTCTGTTGTATCCTAAATTATAATAATGTTATTTTCTTCAAAATTAGACAGGCAGTACTTGAGGTAAAAGCATCTTATATACTCAGCAAGTTCTTTGCTGTGTGCATCCTTTCAGGCTATGATTCCACAGTTATTAATATGAGTTTTCTACCTGCTGTATTGCCCAGCAGGATCCGTATCAGATGGAGAGATACGACTGCATTTATGTTTAATTAGCCAAGGCACACAAGAAGGATTTCCTGCTGACACTCTGCTTTCAAACTAACTTTATGTTTACATAAGATAGCATGTACCACAAAATATGCTGATTTTTTAACAAATCTGAATTAGCAAAGGAAACATACACTATTTCTGCACTGCTGATGGCAACATTCTCGTTCTGGAGTCAGTGCTCCTGAATTTGGATTCCTTGTATCTTTGAACGACATTCTCAAACTCCCTTTGCCTTTTTGTTAGGAAGAGCAAGAGGTCATCTTGACTGGGTAGTGCAGAACAAACCAGAGTGTTCATTTCTCCAGTTTTTCCTGAAACTCATTTTGGAAACTTCTAATAAAATTGAATCCTTACTGTTCCATCAGCTGTGGGGAGTGGAGGAAAATAAGAGGTTTCCTGTAGGGTATCAAATTAAACCCCCTTGTGTTAGGGGACTGTATGATCACTCAAATCTTATAGTACCTTAAGAAGAATCTTGATGAGGTATCTTAAAAATCAAATGAAGCAACAAACCCTTTAAATTTGGAGAAAGATGTATGCTTGCTGTAATTTGCTATCCTGCATAGTCCCATGATGAACGTGTTTGCTATTATATTGTGAAAAGAAAAGAGTGGATGAAAAACTGGTAAAGGAGAAGGCACAGAAACAAACTCCTGGTTTTGTGCCTGGAGAGGGATTGAAACAGGCTGGAGATATAGAACCAGAATCAAAAGTTTGGAAAAAAAGTTTTAGATCCCTGACAACCTCTATGTCAGAAATGAAATGCTGGTTCCACTTGGTTCTGATGCAGACTACACACTTATCTACATATCAAGAGATTTACCTTCCTATTAAACACACCTGCCACAGGCAAAAAACACCATTAGCCATGCTACTATCCTGTTTCAAAGTGTATAGAGAATTTATCTATTCATACATCATCTTATCAATAAGTTATTAGTACAGAAAAATCTACTTAATACATGAGAAGTCCTCAGCATTGGGAATTTCAACTGGTGCACTTGAACACGTTATAAATACAGCTAAGACCAATCTCAATTCATCATCATTGCAGAAGACAACTTGGAATAAGAATTAGTTTGGGTTTTCTGGATATAATTTGTCCTAGAACAAACTTAATCATCAGTTGAATTACAACCTGTTGCTGACAATCATCATTAGCACAAATAGAAACACAAGAAAATACATCTGAATGCAAGAAAAAAAAATACTGTAAGGGTGGTTGAGCACCTGAAAAGGTTGTCCAGGGAGGTTGTGGAGTCTCCATCCCCTGAGATATTCAAAACTCAACTGGACACAGTTCTTGGCAACCTGTTGTAGTTGATCCTGCTTGGGCAGAGGGTTGGACAAGATGAACTCAAGAGATCCCTTCCAACCTCAACCATTCTGTGTTTATCAACAAATCTTGTCTCTTTTATTGTTAGCTTTAAAACTGAAAATGAGTAATATTTTAGAATAAGAAATCATATTGCCTGTGAATTCTGACTACCAGGCTTACCCCTCAGCACTGCTTGTCCAAGAGAAGGGCCAAACCAAATCCACGGTGAGTGTATTTGTGAGTATATTGCCTAGGATCCAGCCAGCTGAAACACATGAACAAGTACAAACATTTCAGGAAGGATTCTTGTTCCTGGGGCACAACCAGTCTAAAAGCTAAGGATCTTGTTTAAATGGGCCATTGAGACTAAAATGAGTGGGGAATTGCTTTTTAAAGGGAAAGTAATACCAGTATGGATGGGGAGGGAAATAGAGACAGGATAAAACAGAGGCACTGATCTCTGCTTGCTGCAGAAACAGAAAAGACCAGCTTAAACCACATCATCCTAAACTTCTAATGCTTTTAGATGGCACACAGTGTGTGGTCTACACTCTCTTCTTAGCCACCTCCTCTGAAATGCCTGTGTTTTACTGTTTTATTTTTGTTGTTTGGTTTGGTTTTTTACTATCTTTTAACTATTAAAAACATCAGAACAGTCCTGTTCATATTCCAGATCCATATGAATACCAAATCTTTATCAAATCCCCATGACAGTGTTTTCTCCTTTATGACTTGTTTTTGTCTTAACGAGTTTCTCAGTATGATTATATAGTCTGCTCTTTTCAGTGTGTAGAATACCTGGATGTAGATTCAGGCTGAACTCTCTGAGGACACAAATAGCAGTGGGACAATATTTAATAACCCTTCAGTACTGAAATCTCCCTTGGAAGTTGGTAGCAGAGCGAGTGTGCTAGGGTTTAAGATTAGGGACAAGACTTCTAAACCTGCTCTAATAAATGTTTTAGGTACACAGGTGAGTACAGGTAAGAAAAGTATTTTTAGTTAAATAATTCTGATAAAGGAAGAAATATAAAAATATTCCATGCCTTCAGTTTGTGTTCATCCAAGGACTAATGTGACAAAGCAGAATGAAATTGTAAATCTTAAATCTTTCCAGTGTGTAAAGTCAAACAGTTAGATTTTGACTGATGCTCAAATTGCTTAAATAATGTTTTAAAGCCTTTAACTTTGATTGACATGCTTTCTAATTAGAAAGTGTTGGAACTGTAAGTGAAACTTCCGTGAGATGCTTTCTTGTTTGTTTTTTTTTTATTATTATTATTGTTCTTGATACAAACATGTATTTTAGATTTTAAATAACAAATGAAATTTCCCTGAAATATCGAGTTTATGTAATCCCACCATCAACAACCTTACCATAACTGTCAGCAAAGCTGAAATACTCATTATTCACATAGCTTTGGGATGCGCTGGAACTTTATGGGTCCTCTGGCAAACGCTACGATGAGTTAATTGATGATTTGCAAGGAAATGATTCATGTTAAGCTTTCATTTAACTTATAACAATAACGAGAGCGATTACATTAGTATTGCTTCTAAACAATGGCTAAATGCCACGTTAGCGTTGTGTGCAAGCCTAGGCAGAGTAATTAACAGGTGGGGATTGTTGTTTGCTGGGATAAGCCTCCCACTGTGCAGCCCTTTTGTTGGCTGCAGGCTGCTTTCCTGCTGTACTACTGCTTCTAAATGAGTCAATCTCATTTTAATGTAGGATTTTACATATGTTAATTCTTGGTACACTTGTTTATTTTTAAAGTAGTTGAGGCAATAACAGTGAATCTCTGCAAAAAGCCTCTGCTTCTGGGAGCTTCTGAGTGCCCTGCACCACCCCAACCTCTTCTGGGGTTCTCTTTTCAGCAGGGGCTGATTCAGTTAAAAGGAACTATTGTAGTGATTTGTAGGAGCATCAGTCTGACTCCTTCACTGTAAGACCAAAGCCTGTTTTGCGGCTTGGAGAATCATAAATCTGCTGCACTGGGTTCTTTACCCAGAAGTATAGCAGAAAAATACAGAGAATACAGACAAGTCCATGCAATTGTGCACCTACGGGCTCCGCCAGCTCAGAAAGGAAATTTTGCCTTCTGAATTCTCACCCATCTTTGCAAATCCCAGTTGAGGTCATCTGTAAACACATAAAAGCAGTCCTGAGTTGTAAAAAGTCTAGGGGTTTAGAAAGTCAAATTAGAACAAACAAACAAATAAAACACAACAAGGTTTTTGCAGCTTCGCCATGAATTACTATTTCTCTATCAGCAGACTGTATCCAAATTCCATCCAAGGATTTCATTATATAAATCTCTGATTAAACCTTGTCCATGTTTTTTTTTCCTACTGTTTGTGTTCTGAATTTAGTTGAGGAATGGCAAGGTCCAGATATAGAAATCAGTTGAACTAATATCTTCCCCCATGTCTCTATTGTATATGGACTTTCTGTACCCCAGTATAGTTACAAGCCTTAAATCTTTCTCCTTTCACCACAGAAGAACCTATACCACAGAAGAATTATATTGTCCAGTCATTCTTTGCAAAATTAAGCAAACTAAATGCATTGTCTTTTCTCATGTACCAAGGATTTCATTTTAGATGTTATTTTTTGCCAAACTGTAAAAACCTATAGCCTTTTTATATGGAGAATGAGCAACTCTGAGTTAATACTACCCCCAGGCTTCCCTTTCTGGAGAGAAAAATATATTTATGACACCTTGTCTTCTTTCATTTTTAATGGAGTACCAAGTGTCAGTGGTCATCATACAGTTTAGGCATAAATTCACTAGAAGACTGTAATATGGACAGAGCACTCAATGCCCTTTGGCAAGACTGTTCAAATGTTGATCTAAATGAGGCCAAAGATATGAAATTAGGGTGTTGAATTCTTCTTCAAAGAGAAAATTCTGCCTGCCTAGAAAGAAGCTCTGGGTGTGTTTAGTCAGACTGGAGTGTAATTGTATCATTGGGCTGTTTAAATATTTGATGACATGGAATCTAATTTAAAAATTCATATGGCTACTCTTCCCTGCTCTCCTCCAGCCCAGAGTTCAGTTTAGGAACCAGCATTATTCTTGAGTTTATTCCTAACTACATCTCACAGAAATTCATCAATATTTGTCTGCATTCTGCAGGGAAATCTTTCTTATATTGTGCTTCAACACTTAGAAGATTAACATGCCGTGCTGCCTCAACGATTCCACACTGACACATCATGAAGGGAAAAGAGCTGCTTGTTAATTTACACATCTGAGATCTGTAGTGATCCACTCAGTTTGGAAAACAGAACACAACTTTTCTATCTGCAGAAGTTATCAAAACCTCCACAGCTCTTGGGTGCCGATACCTAAACTATGAGGCTTATCTTCTGCCTTGTGCCTCCTGTTTGGTGTCATCCCTGCTCTGCACTACTGCTCAGAAGAGGGGCCATGTCCTCCATCCCTCTGCCTCTGACAGTGGTCCTACACCTTTCCCTTTTCCTCTTGCCTCCCTTTTCCTCTTGCCTCCCTTCTCCTCTTGCCTCCCTTCTCCTCTTGCCTCCCTCCTCCTCCTGCCTCCCTCCTCCTCCTGCCTCCCTCCTCCTCCTGCCTCCCTTCTCCTCCTGCCTCCCTCCTCCTCTTGCCTCCCTCCTCCTCCTGCCTCCCTCCTCCTCCTGCCTCCCTCCTCCTCCTGCCTCCCTTCTCCTCCTGCCTCCCTCCTCCTCTTGCCTCCCTCCTCCTCCTGCCTCCCTCCTCCTCCTGCCTCCCTCCTCCTCCTGCCTCCCTCCTCCTCCTGCCTCCCTCCTCCTCCTGCCTCCCTTCTCCTCCTGCCTCCTTTCTCCTCCTGCCTCCCTCCTCCTCCTGCCTCCTTTCTCCTCCTGCCTCCCTCCTCCTCCTGCCTCCCTCCTCCTCCTGCCTCCCTCCTCCTCCTGCCTCCTTTCTCCTCCTGCCTCCTTTCTCCTCCTGCCTCCCTTCTCCTCTTGCCTCCCTTCTTCTCTTGCCTCCCTTCTCCTCTTGCCTCCCTTCTCCTCTTGCCTCCCTTTTCTTCCACATGACTCTCATATGTTTGCTTACGTTTTCCCTCAGTGGACCAAAAGACAGGCTGGTATTAATTAATTTAGAGTAGTAAATCTTAATCAACCTACTACATTTTTGGTGCCTGCATTCTTCAACCCCTCAACCCATGTTGGAGGCAGAAACTAAAGTGACACTCATCTGACTTCAGGATTTTTGTCATTTCCAGCTTCTGTGGTTTTTAATACAGCTATCAGGTAGCACGATGATGAGGAGTTCATTAAAAAGAAAAGGAGAGGAGAAACTACTATCCATTCTACTAGAATCCCTTGATATTTGATAGAAATCTCTACTTTTCATCAAGCAGCTTGACTGACTTTATTGAGCACTGAGATATAAAGTCCTTATTTGTAACACCAGAAAGAGCTCAATGCCTGGCTGATGTTGCTTATGCATTCCTCACCTTTTCAGATTGATCCTGGTTCCTTGCTGTAAATAAGAATATTCAATGCTATGTAGTCAACGTTCCTCTGTGACTTCTGCATGCTAATATCACTTCTGGAGCTCTCCTTGATACCCACCAAAATGCCCTCGTTATGAGTTTGAGAACATACCTTGTGCCTTTTGCCATCTTGCTGTAAAGGGAAAGAAAACTTAATGCTTCCTGCGTCTCTTCTTGAATACATACACCCCATAATCAGCTCCCCACGCTCTTTCTTTAAGGTCAAATGTTTTGAACTCCTGAAGAGCTTTCATACTGAATAGATTTTCTGATCCCCTGATAGGTTCTATCTTTTAAAGTATTTGAAAAAGGAAAAATATATATACACACCCACACCCACCCACCCACCCATATATCTCTGGACAAAGCTTTTGTAAATACACCTTTACTCAACATAAAGATTACATATGTAGATTTATTGCTATCATCTCCTTTATTTACTTTTAATTAGCCTCACATTTAATGACAGTTCCTCTATTTTTCAGCTAATGTTCACATGTTGATATTTAATTTATAAAAGCTGTATTTTATGGCTAGAAAAAACAGGATAGAAAGCTGTCAGAAATATGTTCCTCACCTTTTTATTGACCTTAATCTCTCAGCCCCTTCCTTTGCCTGTTTATAAATATGCATATAATATTCCAAGTACTGCAGAAGAGATTTATCAATAATGGCCAATATGTTAAAATGATTCAGTCTGGGTTTATCCATGTATTGGTTGGGATCACAAGGAAATATTTTATGAAATTATTTCACTGGCTGAAATTATCTCAGAAGGGGTCATCTGTAGTCAAAGCCACACTGAATGTTCCAAAATGTTTAGGCAATCAATAATTTATATTTTTTTTTCCAATCTCATGATGTCATTTGGGTAATTCACATCATTAAGGAAAATTTGCCAGGAGAAATACAGGATAGATTTGTTTTCAATAGAATAGAGTGCTTTGGTATTTATTTTTGTGTTAATAGTACATAAATATTTTGCTGGTTTTGCAGATTTTGAAAGGGAAAATGTGTGAGTTTGTGTGTTGGGAGAGAGATTCTCTTTGTTACATGTGCAAAAAATATATCCTGCATAGTAAAAATACTGTCACTAACCAAAAATATCCTGCATTTCATTGTCATCATATTACATTGTCAACATATACTACTTTGTTTTAAATCTCAGTCTCAATTTTTATCTTCATTTTCTCATCCTGTTTAAATCCCACTGCACTCTGGGAGAGAGGATAAAAGTTGCTGCCAAATGCAGTCATAAAAAGTGAGAAGAGAGAGAGCAATTTTATCTTTCATAAAGAGTCTTTTCTCAATATTTGATAATGTCCTTTATATCCATCATAATACAGAGCTGCTAAGACTGGACACATCTATTGGCAAGTGGTTAAGAGCTGAATTGAGAAGCTGATATTCAGGGAGAGTGGAAATATGCTGGCTGGAATGTACCTCTGAGAAGACTGAAAATCCTTAGGAGGATCTCAGCAAGTCACTGGCTTGTTGTCATATTTGTAAATAAACAGAATTTTTTAAATAATAATTCAGCAGTGTGTGACATTTATTTCAGCTGGAGATCTCGAGTGAGCTTAGAGAACAGCTTTAGGGCTGAGCAGTGACTATATCAATATAAACACTGAGACAAGCAGGCAGATTTCCTCTCTCCATCGTACGAGCACGCTGTATCTCTGCCAAACTAGCAAGCTCTATACACTAAATAATGTCTTAAATTTTTTCCCTTAAAAAAAAAAGGTGGGGGGTGGGGTGCTGACCTGATGAGACTCTGGCATTCTCTTATATTTGATGAAGAGATGTTTCCTATCTGGACTGCACAGAAAAAGGTTTTATGAACAATTGCTTGGCACACCCATTCTTTAAAGTTGCCACGTTGTCCTTCTGCAATCAAGTGTCCCATTCCAACTCAGTTGGATTTAGTGGGACAAGCAGAATTCTTGGTTGTAGGAAGAAAAGTATATTAAAAATAATAATATATATATATGTGTGTGTGTATATATATATATATACATATATTCCTGTATTGTGAATTTAAATCAATTAAAGTTTAGAATGTGTTTTGAATGACATTTTGGGTTAGAGGAGTTGTTTGTTTTCTCTGTTATGGTAGAGATGTGTTCTCCAACATTCAGACATTCTCCAGTGTCATTCAGACACTGAATCCTGTAAGCACAAGTACTGAATGCTCTGGAAAAACTCTGATCCCAGTCCTGCTGCCAGATCAGTGCATTTTTTGGACCCTGGCAGAGCCAAACTGAGCTTGGGAAAATTCTGACTGAGGCATGACCTACTTTTACTGTTAGAATGATTTATGATTAGTGTTTATTAAAATATTAATGTAAGTTTTCAGAAGCACAGTTGGCTTTTACTGCATTCCATAACCATACCAGTGTCTGGAAAAGTGGGTAGAGGAGTGGATGTGTCTGACATAAAGTAAGTGGTGATAAAATAAGAGGAAAGCAGTCTAGGTGCCAAGTCTTTCATGAATCAGTTCAGAGTGGAGGCACTTAGCAAGTACTTAAAACTCCTGGTCTGGAACATCCCATATCTGTCTCTTACCTAGCTGTAGAATTGCTCCAGGCACGTTTGCTTCCCAGGCTCACTGCTACAAATACCTTGTCAAGGCATGTAGATAACTTTATACATTATAATGTCACCAAGTGCCAGTCTCAGGAGAACCCTGAGGGCAGCAAAGCTGAAAAATAAAATAAAAATGGAAAGGCAGCTCTAGAATTTGGAGATAAAAATCAGCAGTAATGGACCTGCAGATCTCAGAACAGAATTGCTTTACTATTCTTCCTCAATCTTCTCTTTTCCTTCTGGAATGCTCACTGGTGTATGCCTAATGAAAAACTCCAGCACTCAGACACAGTCAGTGCTGGGAGTCTATATGTGACAGGGCGGGCCACCACACAGCTTCTTTCTTAGACACATTTATTGGTTTATTGACTCAAGACTTGACTTCTTGCATGGGGGCAAATGATTTTTGGAAAGGCTGAAGAGCTGTGCTCTAGTCTTATCTAGACTTGTTCTCTAACAAACAGGCTTTCAGATGTGAAACCAGATGTTTATCCCAGGTCCATTTCTAAGCAGTATCCTGCAGCCAATCTGCTCCATCTCTACAGAGATCCTAAGGACAACCCTAAGAGGAGTGGCAGAGTTGTGACACCAAATAGAAAGATTTAACATATGACCAAATTTCTGTGAGTGCCAAAAACTTGAGATTTTGCAGTAGCCTCCAGCCTGTAGCTCAGGAAACTGCTTTTCCATGGGATTTGGTGAGCTGAGCTGAGCTCAGAATGGTGAATCAACACCTGTATAAAAAAAAATTAATTAGGCAGCAACCTTGCTTGCCATGCAGACCATGATTCCTACATACTCATTGGAATAAAAAAAACAAACAAAACCAGATTGATTCTGGTGATGTATGAGTTAAATTGGTACCAGTGGTTTTTTATGTGTGTGATTAGAGCTCTGATCAAGACTGAAGGACTGCAAGTGCAAGTGTCAAACTGCAGTTTTACATGCACCATATCCAGGCAGCAGCTGGGCTGATGGTACAGGGCAAGTACCAGCAGCATTAAACCTTCAGAACTTCCCAGTGACTGGCAAACCAAGGCTTTACTGCTGCCAGAAAATACAGTTTTGGGGGGTTAACTGAACTGCTGTTATACTTAAAAAATTCTGGGTTTTTACTCTCTTCTGAACCTGAGCAGTTCAAAAGAGAATCTGTTTAAATTGTCAGGTAGCCAAAGCAGAGGCCTGTGACATCTAAAAATGAAAAGTTCATTAAGCAGGGTATAATTAATATTCATCTGCCTGGAACCCAAATATAAGCATACTAAAGTAGTGTTGCTAAAAACAATATTTAAGTATATAAGATTGTAATAAAATAGCAAGACACAACAGATAAAGGGGTTTTTTTGAGTAAGTGTATGAGCAATGTGACCACTGTCAAGGTCTGAATCATTGAGGACCAAAGCCATGAATGCCAATTATCAGCTCACATTTTATTCTATACTCACAACTAAACTGACATATAAATGTAATGAATGATTTTAGTAATTTTTGTTTTAAAATATAATACTCATAGAATCATGGACTAGTTTGGGTTGAAGGGACCTTTCCAGACCATCTAGTCCAACCCCTGCAGTGAGCAGGGACATCTTCAACCAGAGCAGGTTGCTCAGAGCTCTGTCCAGCCTGACCTTGAATGTAGAAGTGTTAGGGCTTCTACAACCTCTCTGGGCAACCTGGGACAGGCTTTCACCACCCTCAGTGTAAAAAATTGCTTCCTTACTACATCTAGTCTGAATCTTCCCTCTTTTAGTTGAAAACTATCACCCCTTGTCCTACCTCTAAAGGCCCTGATAAAAAGTCTGTCCCCATTAATCAGTTATTTTCACACTGGGTCATTACCATGAACACAACCTAGAGTTGTGCCTTTTGACCTGCCCTTCCCATTTCATTATTAGTGGTTTTCCTCTTCAGGAATGGCAAATGTGTGTTTCCTTCACCTGAAGTAACACAATTAACTAAAATAAGAGGTTCTACCAAAAGCAGAAAAGTGCAACAAATATGATCATCTCTTGTGTGTACTGCAGTGTGACAATGATAGAAAAAACAGAAAAAATGGTTAACTAGCAACTCTTCAGTCACAGATCATCTAGGTCAGGACAGTGTTGCTGCCAAATGTCTTTAGGAAAGGCTACCTTGGAGGAAACAAAGAGCTTTTGTTCCTGGTAGTGACAACTGTACACACTAAGATTGCTGGTTCTCGCCTCTCTGTGTTAGCAGCCATGAATGATCACAAAGCATGAAGGCAAATAAATAGGAAAGTGGCTATTTTGTAAACACTAGGGATGTGAAATGCTCTCCCTCTCCAGCTGCAACTGTTTGAAAAATGTGTTTAATAAAGCCTCACACATTTTTAAACTGATTAGTATTTTAAGGCACAACTCAACAGCAAAGGTCCAAATCACTGAGCTTAGTGGGAGGTTTTATGTTCAGCTTCTTAACTAAAAGTCATCAATCGCTTCAGAGGGATGGTTGGAACGCTGTGTAAAAGTGGAATGCACTATGTTTTGTGCCTCTTTGTCTTCCCAAAAAATATATGTGTGCCTCTGTGCATCTCATTACTTGCTGCTGAACACAATGACCCTCCTGTCAAACACATTTTCCCACCCGCTTCCTTATGACCACAGTCTATGGACACTTACGACCACAGTTTATTGACAAGCTTAGACTCTGCTGAGTAAGTTTGTTGTGCAATCTGCAGTCATCTGGGATTTAGAAATGCTGCTTTCCAATTTCCCAATGTCAAAATAAGCAAACAAAAAACAAAAAAAACACCTAATTAGAAGAGTGGCAGGCAATTTGTTCTTTCTCCTTTGATTTTTCTTACTTATGCCTGAAGTTTTTATGCTGTTTGTTCTCTGCTCCCAGAGCATGATTTCTCCTCATCTCCTCGTCTCCCCACACCACTTAGCATCTTGGTTCTTCACCTAGATGTCCCAACAGCTTGTCCCAAAAGTCCATTGTCATTACCTTTTTCTTTGTTTAGCACCTTTTGTCACTTGTATGCCTTGTGTATGCAAATATAACCCTCTTTCCCTGCCCTTTTGGTGGTCACCTTGCTCACAGTTATGTAAAATGCTGGTGGTTGGCTGTGCCATCACAGTGGTGTCAAATACCTCCATAAGGTTACTAGTGATACACTTGTACTTGGATTCAAGGCTTACTAATACCAATTGCATCCTACCCAATGCACTTAAACTTCATAGATGTCACAAGTCTTAGCTTTGGAAGCATTCCTGATGCTTTTTGAGTTCAAAAGACATTTAAATGTTTAATATCTGCTGACACACTTGTTTTAAACACAACTCTTGTGCTCAGATTTTCCAATATGGCTTCTTTTTTTAAGCACTAAATGATACTACATATTTAGCTAGCTATCCTAGGATCCCTCTTGCCTAACTTTAGCTTAGCTTAGATGTCTTATTTTTAGATGACTACTCCCTTATGCTTCATCCATAGTCAACAGAAAGAGAGGCACAACAAGAAGTGATTCATCCCATCCTAAAATAGATGTCTCAAGTAGGTGGGCTTCAGCACAAGTAGCTACAGCTTCAACTGAAAAAAATTAATAATCTAAGTTTGATAAAAAAGAACAGAACCATCCACAGAGGGGATTTATAAGGTTTTCTACCCTTTCCAGAGCAAACTGAAGTATATATAAAATTGGAATATGGATCATATCATTCTTTATCATTTCACCTGTGCTAATTTTCAATTTTTATTTTTGCACTGAGGAAATCACCTGCTGTGCTGTCACAAGGAGCAGATGAAGGATACTGCTTTTTTCAAGCCTATAGAATGGCTCCATGATCAACCCTTATGGAAGGTACAGACAACTAGTTTGGTTAAAAAGGGAATTACTGTCAAACCAATTCAAATTCCACACTAATGTGGAGACTGAAAAAGTTTGATTCATTTATTATCCTGTCAGTACCACTGCTACTAGAGCTACTGGTGACTTTGATAAACCCAAATGTTTAAAAAGGATTGCACAGGGGATGTTTCTCACCAAATGAGTATCATGAAGTGTTGCTAACTTTGCATGTTAGCAGGTGACAGAAAAACAATATATTCATTAGTATCCAATGTAGCCCAGGAGAGATGATTCAGGATGGATCAGGGTGGAAGTATTCAGGCAATTACTGTCTTTTAAAACTGGAATAAGAAAAACCTGTAGGTTGTATTATTCCTATAACACAGGTCTGTAGTTCAGCTGCTGCATTACAAAAGCTGCAGAATTCTAGCTCATAGCACATCTCCCATTGCATGCAGCTATCACCAGAGCTTAGCAGGAAGAAAAGGGAGTATCTTCCAGTTTTCCTCTTCTGAGGTGATGGTAAAACTCCAGTTACTTAAATAGTTTTTCTTTTCCTCCTCTGTCTGGCTGCAGGCTTTTCAGCTTATAACATGAATGCTTCCTCAGGTGAGAGCAAGTGAAGGGTTTCTAGGTACTACTCCAGGAAGGTATTGCTAACTGTCATTTCCTATTACACTGCTTGTAGTTTGCAACAGGAGAGAATTCTTCATTTCTTTCCAACAGTTTGACATGTCTGAGTTTCTGTTCTGTGTTACTGTTTCTGATGGCAAATCCTCAGCAGGTGAAGGTCTCCTCTGAATCTGGTTCGTCAGTTGTACAGAATGTAGCAGGTATTTCATGAGTAAGGCTAGTGACTCTACCTTCCAGGGTGATAAGAGCCTCCTCAGGGTAGCAAGGTGCTCATTCTTTATTTGGTATGAATTTTAACCTTTTAGCTCACATTGTCATAGACATCTGTAGTACAAGCACTAGGGACAGGATGAACAGAGAACAAATTAGAACAGTGGGGCAGTTCTCTACAACTCCCTACAAGGAGGGTGGAGAGAGGTGGGGGTGGGTCTGTTCAACCAAGGAGCAAGGGACAGGACAAGAGGAAATGGGCTCCAGTTGTGGCCAGGGCAGTTGAGATTGGATGTGAGGAGGAATTTCTTTGCTGAAAGGGTTCTGAGGCATTGGAAGGGGTTGCCCAGGGCAGTGGTGGAGTTCCCATCCCTGGAGGGATTGAAGAGTCGTGTAGACACAGTGCTGAGGGACATGGGTCAGTGGGGACTGGTCAGTGTTGGGTTCATGGTTGGACTCGATGAGCTTAAAGGGCTTTTCCAATTGAGCATGTCACCTTTTAGAAAGAAAACAGTGATTTTTTTGTTCTCATTTTCTGGTAATGATTTTTCTTTGCTGCTATTTGTTCCTGGAAAGGACCTCAGTCTTCACCCATATAAGAGGTAAATAGTTCTTTTGTTTTACAAATATTTCTTTGGTGCTGGCATAATTTGGCTAATAAACTAGGTCCAATATAGTTGGAATGCAACAAATTAATGTAATTACTGTTAAAACCAGTGCCGTGAACATCCTTGTATCACCAGTTCAGTTTAGTTTGTTTTAACTGTAAAGGTAGTTACCAAATTTCTTGATTAGCAGCCAGATTGAAATAGTTAATTAAACTTTTGGCTAATTAAATTGTCTGACATATTGGATCAAAGTAAAAACTTTCAGCTTACATTTAAATTGTGACATCTGAACAGATCAAAACATAAAGTAAAAAGTTCTCTGCTATTTAGTCATTAAGTAAATGTTCTCATTGATTTCATTTTCTCATGTAAAAAAAACAAAACCACAAAAGAAAAAAAAACTTAATGAAACTATTCCATACAGTTGCCATGGCAACAAAAGTTGCTCAAACCACAGGAGTCTCTTGTAGACTCTTTTAAATATATAATTTTTAATTCTAGCCAAGGCTCTTTACATATCAATTTTAATACAAAGAGATTATTCTCTCTGCAGTACTACATCAAGAGTAATAAACTGAGATTTACTGTTAGCATAGAGTGAATAACTAAGCATAATATGCAATTTTTTTTTTAAGAAAAAGGAAAAAAAAGAGAAGAAACTACTTTATCACAACTTCACAGCAACTGGTGGGTACCTTAGGCAGTCAGTGGCTCTAAAATAGCACAGATGCTCCCTATCCAGATAAGAATTGCCATGCTATTTGGCAAGTGTTGGAAATCTGGGTGTCACTCAGGCCCCAACCGCTGCCACAGACCACGTTTCTGAATCACTGTCCCCAAAACCCACCCAGTGCCGTGGTGTGGCACTCAGCACAGGGGGTGGCTTTAGCATGAGACAATCTTGGTGAGCCTGCTCTGTGTCTGAGCTTTGCTATGAGTCTCTTTACTGAATTTAGGTCAAGTTTTACTTCTCAGAATGGTTTAAATTGTGGAGCTGCATAATCTACAATATACCATGTAGAAGTCCTGCTTGAAGTTCACAGGGGAGTGAGGGGCTCCTGTAAAATAGTTTTAGTTAAAAAAGGAAAGGATTACAGGCTCTGCCCCACTGGTAAGAGTAGATGTTTGGCATGCAGACGCAGACTGAGCACTCTAGTTTGATGTTCTGGATAAATTTAGCATAGAGTAATGAAATGTGGGTGCCACTGGCTGTTAAGAACTGATAGCTTGCTCTTGAGGGATCTTTTAGAGCCTTGTTTCACAAAAACTGTTGCTGTAATTTGAAAGTCTTGTGGTTTTGTTTGTGATACTCTCTTTCAGATTTCATCTGTAAATCTCGATACTAGCTATAATCCTGTTAGTAATTTTTAATATAATTGGCAAATATATTTAATCAACGTTTGGTTTCACAGTCTCAGATCCCTTCTGGCATACAAAGGGGATATCAGGTAATGGAAAATTCAGTGTTAATCACAAGAACAGGATTTTTGGTTTTTCCCTTTCATTATTTTTTTAAAAAATATACACTCAAATCATCAAAAAGGATATTTCAGTAAGCCTGAAACTTCATTTGTTTTTACCAAAGCTTTTGGCAATCAATTTGCCAAATTCTGTTCTTCAGTATTTCTATAGTGACCAACATCTCTCCTATCAGGCTGAGCAACTCTAACATCACACAAATATATTCAGTCTAGGGAAATTTGATATGCTGCCTCAGTTTACCTAAGCCATTGCCATTTAGGAAACTGGGAAGAAGATTCTGAGTTTGGTTTGTTTCTTACAACAAATAGTTACATACAGATGAATTTCAGATAGGCACACTAAGTGTCAAAATTAGCAATATTCATGGAATGACAGGTTTCACAGATGAAGGTTTGGTTACATGACAGCTCATGCATTTGAGGGAAGGGGAAAGGAAGAAAGGAGCTACTGCCTCACACCATCAAAGCCTAGGTAACACTGTCCTTCACAGGCAGACTGCCTGGCTGTCAAGTTCAGAGGCAGAAATATGCACTGAACTGAACTAGGTGATCTACTGAGTTTCTTCCAAACTTCTTTTCTCTGACTGATCTACTTTAAAATTTTCTTTCTGATCTGTTTTTCTCATACTTCTCTGGAACTGTTCTACCTATTATCTATTCCCTTGGACACTCTAAAGGAGAAAAATTAGTCTATTCAAATAACAAGTAAAATTACCACCCATTCAAGTTAAAGTGGATTTGAACTCAAGTTAAGCAACAGGAATTTACCCTTCTTCAGCTGAGAACAAGACACAGTTGAAAAGTTCATTATGAAACTATCATATTGATGATGTCCTTGTTCCACGTATATTTTAAAATCCATAAAGAAAGACAAAACCTCTGCCAACATAATTCCATCAGAAAATCATTTAAAAGACTTTTTATCCTCCGCCTACACCTCTGAGAGAATGAATCTTTCTTTACCGAAGAGGGCTTGTTCTACTCAGTAATATTATCGTTGTCCCCAGGGTAGTCTCTGACTTTCAGAGCCTGACAGCTTCATCAAAGTTTTCAAATTGCATTTTTTTCTGTGTTTCAAAGCAGAAAATTTTTGCTAACCTCTGAGTGGAGTCAGGTCACCAGCAGTTCTCAGCCACTGAGCCCTGGTGCTGATGCAGTTTCCATGCTGACCATTTCACACCAGTATTTTTTATTGTCCTCGTTTTTAAACCACATCCACTGCAATAGATGTGAGTGAGTAAGTAAGAAATGATCACATAGGCTTGGGTGGGATAAAAATGACAGTCATTTAGTTAAATAATGGTATTTGGAGAGTTCACAGTTGCTAATAATGTGCTAATATACAGAAAGATGCTACTGCTGCCTTAAGGAGCTGATGGAATAACTTCTGATCCCTTGGTGTGTATGGAAATCACAACAATATGACTCAGCCTTTTTGGTGAACTTTAGCTGCTTCTGTTTGACTGCATGGACAAAATGTTAAAAGCTATGACTGAAGTAAAAGTGCATTTTTTCAGAGCCATGGAAATGAGACTCATTTGCACACGGTGGCTGTTTGGATTTGCTGAGGTGCACCAGGAGAGATCTGGTGCAGCTAAAGACATGCAGTGGGATTTTTTTGTGACTAACAATCTTGCAGAACACCAGTGCCAGAGATGAGCTAGATCCAAACCAGAACCCAGAGGCAAGAACTTTGGACTGCTCTTGTCTCAGAGCTGAACTTTACCAGGGTAAAACAGGGCGAGAGCAGAAACACAATGTCAGACCATCTGCAGGACTGCCCACAACTCCAGCCCACAGGTGATTTGTGCTAAACAAGCTACACATCATTAAAAAGGTCCAAAACAGACTAGTATAGTGCAATCCAGACAGTTTTTCATTCATGAAGAGTGTAGGTTTTTTGTATTTTTTTTAAAAATCAAGCCTTTCCCTTCCTTGGTGTTTAAAAGCTGTTTTCTGTCACATCAGCATGCACAGTTCAGTAACACTGAATGCACCCATCTGATCACTTTTCCCACAACCTTTTTCCTACTGGGCATCGTTCTCACAGCTTGCATGTGAAAAACACTGTTTGCAATACAAACCTGGGTGCCCAAAACAGGAGGCAAATATCTGAGCATAAAACTTCTCTCCTTGGCATTTGTAATAATCTTCTTCACCTATCAATCACAGTCTATAAATTCATTCTCATAATTCACTTCTTCATTTCCTTCTTTGCCATCTTATTAAAGCCCTCATTCTCACCTCCAAAGCTCTGCAGAACATCCTGTGTCCTCATATCTCAGCTCTCACTACTCCCTCCTCGTGTGCTTGTGCTGCTGTGCTTACTGGTGTCACCACTTGACTTTATCCTCCTTATTCCCATTTCCAGACTTTTTGCCAGGGATTCTCAAGTATAGAAAACAATTCATAGAATTCAGTCTTTCCACAGAGACCCAAACTCTGTGTCACAGGGAAATTTTCTACATGCAGACATTTTACAAGAGAAATAAGAAAGAGAATTTTATATTTTCAACTCCAAGTTAACAAATGCCTCAGTATGTTCACGTTTTATTTCTTTCTGTCTTTTAGGCTGTAGATTTTCTTAGCAAAACCTAGTTATACATCCTTCAGAGCAGGTAGGTACCAATAGGAAGTTACATTTCCACAGGTGAAAAATAAGGCATTTTCACCAAAGTGTAAAAAAAGTTGTTTTCTGTGCTTTATTAATACATCATGCGGTGTGCTTGGGTTTTTCTACTTGGGAGACAGTTATTACACGTCAGTGACTCACTCTCTAAGGTGATGGATTGTGAAATACACCTTACAGTTTCAAATGCAGAGAGCTTTACACTGCATTTTCATGTGGGAAAATGTGGCCATGTCAGATTGGGTGGCCAACACCCCGTGGAACGGTCACACTCGGGTCACCAGTTCTAATGGAAGGCAGCTGCTGGTGACTAAGCAGAGCTGTTACCCAATGGCCACCAGCTGAACTGTAGGAAACTATTTGCATTTCAGTCTAGATGTTAACTGACAGATGTCCACTTCACAAAAAAACCCTCTCACTGACTTTGCCAAGAGCTTGCAATTGGTAGTCTCGGCAGAGAGGCTGAGAAGAGGAGCCCAGAAAGCATTACAATTTGTTCATCAGCAATTGAGTACTTCAGCCAGGACTGAAATACTGGTGCTGCTTAAACTCATATTTAGTGCTGCTTAAACTCATATTTGATGCAGAAGCGAATACTTTCTGTCTCCACATCTTCAGGTTTGTCCTGATTGCCTAACTGATCTTGGATTTGTAGTGTGGCTACAGGTATATGCCACATGCTGTGGTAGTATTCTTGTGTTAAACATCTTGTTTAGGTACCTAAATTAGGAGATTAATCTTTCTACATAGGTGATCTCTGTTGTGAGTAAAAGGGAGAAACTCTTTCGAACTAAAATTCAGAGTAAACAGTTTCTGGAGGGACCTGACTTTCTCTTGGCTGCAGAGGGAACCTACAGAGCTTAACAGGGTAATATAAACTCACAAAATTAAGATCTTAAAATTATAGCCTCTTATTTTCCACCAGAATGGTTATTTTAATTAATAAAGTTAATAGCTAATTTATTTTCATATATCCTTGGAGCCAGATCCCATTGAACACCAGGATGTGCATTCTGATAACAGTGTATCAGAAAGATTTTGTGGTGGTGGCTCTAGACTGTGAGTGGTGGCTTCTGTAAAACTGATACAACTGTTCCTCGTGAATGTTTCAGGATCACAGGGACATGGAAAAGTTGGGATGAAAATGGGTTAAGGCTCAACAGGAGGTATGAGTTATGCTTGACAACAGTGTCTGTTTATAAGCTGAATAAATCTGACCAGTTTATTTGTGTGTTGTTTAGCTGGCCACAAGTCAGAAACAATAGGACAAGAACTGTCCTCCTCTTTCGCAGAGATAATCACCTCTGCTTCCCTATAATTGATGTTTGATAATATGCATCACTATACAAAATGCCAATAAATAATAAAACAAATCCTAAGCCACTTCACTTCCTTACTCCTCATCCTTTCCAGAAGACCTCAAGCACCAATCCATCATCTGAATCACCAGGCGGCTTTTTCCTTTGTAGCACTAACTCAGTAACACGAAATGGACTCAGTGATCTGTAGCAGTACGTGTCCTGCTCATCTGGAAGAACAAATTACCTCATTAGTAAGAGGGAAATCAAGACCAAACTCAAGTTTTGTATGTATTATGCACCCAGCCTTTTGTGGTACGGTAGGTTGGCTGATTTTAGTTATTACAAGTAATTGAAACTGCCCCTGTGCAAGTTTGCATACTGGGGGAGGTTTGTAGAAGCTTGAGTACTTTGACCAGCCATTGGTGTGTTAGACTCCAGTTTATATCTGACCAAGTTCAGATCAGACTAGGGAGCGTTAGACTATCAGAGCAGACTCAGAAGTGAGAGAAGGACTGGTGGTTCCTGCTTCTGGAAGTCTGGTAGAAAGTGGGGGGCAGGAGCAGAGAGGAAGTTACGAAGATGACATCTACATGCTGATGGGATCTGTTTCTGGCAATCAGACTGATGAAAGTATCTGGACCATGAGGTTCCAACCCTGTGCCAAACTGATAGCTTCTTATACATACCTTCATTCCTGCAGTTACCCCCTGCAAAAAAAAGCATTGAAAAGAATCAAAGTCTTCTCCACTTCTCCTTTACAAACCAGTTTAGTTCCTTGTTTCATGAGGAGACCATTTTCAGTACATCTCACCTCTCACCATCTTCCCACAACCCTGGGACCTGACAAAGAAAGGGAGGTCCAGGCTTTGTGGCTGCACTTAGCTGTACACATGGTTGCAAGAGGCAAGATTTCACGCAGACTTGTTCTCTGAGTTTTATTTACTCTGGGAAAAAAAAATAAGAAATGGCCTGAAGAAATGATGTCAATTGCGTGATCAAACACAGTTAATACAGAAGCCTCCTTCAGCAAGGATTAAGATCTTTTCTGCAAGGAGAGTAGGGCTTTTTTACAGTTATACATAACATTCCCTTGGGTATGGAATGCAAAGAAGGAGGAATGACCTCTGTGAAATAGCCTCTGCATAGAAAAGCACTGTGGAGGAGGAAAAAAAGCACCTTTCCACACAAACTTTTATGTTGAAATCATATTTTGACTGCTTCATTCATTATATCTTGCACTCTTTCAAGGTTGCCAGGCAAAAACAAACCACAGGAGGATTCTGGTATATCCTTAATATCCCCAGGGCAATCTCACATGGCATCATTCATATTTTTCTTGCAGATGGCATCTATTGCTGTGGTGTTTTTAATAATTCCCCGAGGTGAAATTGGATGACAGAATCATCCATTCAAACTGTCAGAAGGAGAAAATTCAACACATTTATGATAAGTGGATGAGAACTTTCTTGTTTGTTTTGCTGTTGACATTTGGTTTATTTGATAACTTCTACCATACAGCCGTCGGTGGGATCAGCTCATGACATTATCTGCACTGTCCTCCTGTGCCTAAAGCTGTGTCCAATTAAGGAGTTCTGATTTACAGAGCTTTTTCCAGAACTTGTTATTCTAGTTTCTCAGTCTTCCTGTTAACAAAAGTTGTTCGGTTTCAGATTCATCTGAAATATATTTCTAATGTTCTAATACTCTGGAGCTAAGAAATCTGGCAATTTTTAAATTCAAAACTCTGGATTTCAGGACTGTTTTAGCCTACTACAATCACAAGTGCTGGTGCGAGATTAGATAAAGATAGGTGAAATAAGGATAGGTGAAATAAGGATAGGTGAAATCATAGACTGACTGAATACCATGTTGGTTTGTTGTAAAAATTCTACGTCTGCAATATGAACAACTCATATATTTTAATTATTAATGGAATAATTTAATTATAAATGGTGCCATAATTCGCCTTACATTTGTATTCTATTATTTGCTGTGCTTTTTTCTTTTTCTCTTTTTTCCCCCCTCTGCATTCTGCTGAACAAAGATCCTATCAGTGATTAGCTTGTATTTCTTTTGTGGTTGGTGTTACTGCTGATACTGAAAGACTCAGTTGTTATTACTGAAGTTGGCTCCTTCCTGTTCCTTGTTTTTATTTCATCCATGAGTTCTGTCCTAGCAAATAGTCAATGAACAGTTTGGAGCATGGACCATTGCCCTCAACTGGTTTGTACACAACCCTATACCACAGGCCTGGAACTGATTGTGACCCCTAGTATTACTGCAATGGCAATATAACCATATTTAACATTTGTAGAAAAAGTTGATTTTTTAATTTTTAGTTTTATGTTTTATCTGGCTTGCTGGCTGAACAAGCTGAACAAAAAAAAAAGGGATGTGGGAGAGGTTTCAGGTCAAACTATGCAACCTGGGACTGAATGCTTCTTGTTTAACTTTGACCTTCTAAAGAAGTCAAATGCTTAAACTGAGAAACATGTGCTCCATCTATAATCAGTGGAAACAGGTTTGTTCAGAAGATGATTTATCCAGCTATTATGAACACCTATATAAAGATGAAAAAAATATTTAGAGCTAAGTCTCTCACTCTTGCTTTTTTTTCAGTAGCTTCAGGGCTAGAGATAAAAAGAAGTGTTCCTAGAGATGCAGATAGACCAGACGTTGTTCAAATGGTACTCTGGATTTGGCCAAAGTTAAATGCAATGAATCCCACTTTAATTGCCTATCTTAAAGTGTGTGGACATAGTAAAAAATGTTTATTTTCTGGCCAAACTAATTTGATAAAAAAATTTGAATTCATATTTTATATGGACCTGATAAAAATTTCAGATGAAAATTTGATCGAACTCCAGTGCTTATTGTAGTTGCTGTGTTATTGTGAGTCTTCATTCTGTTATAGTTAATTAATTGATTCTTTCAAACTAACATACTCTTTGCTCATATTTCATTATCCTCGTGACATTTGCATAATTGAGTCCAAGTATTTATATATATGTGTCAGACTGCTGTAGAAATGGGGATGGTATTTGGAACAAACTGCTGATATAGTGCTGAATCTTCAAAACAATTTTATCCAGCACTGCTTGCAAGTGTATGAACTGTGTTTTGATGAACAACAGGGTTCTTACTTCTGTCTGTCTTCTAGCATTATTGATCAGGGTGGAGAGAGAGCTTATATGTCTTCAAAAGCATCTGGAGATAAGTAGTGCTGGTGTCTAAGTCCATCTATAGGCACTTTGAGCTATCAAAGCACTGCATTCTTATTTAAAAGTCCATTTCTACCTTGGAGCAGAGGGATTTACAGGCAAATCACTAGCATGGCAATGCCTTCAACGTGAGGGCTTTTCAAGATCTGAGCACAAGACCCAGTAGAGCAGACTGGTTTGCCCAAGATCACTAACTCCTCAAATACAAAGTTTTGTGCAAGACTGATGTTACAGGGATGGCCAAGGTAAAAGGGATGAAGTAAAATAAACTTCTAAGTGCACAGCCCTGTCCTCTGCCATACTCAAGAACGATGGAAAGAGTTGGCATCATTGCTTTTCTAGTGACAGTTACCTCTGCCTCCAAAACAGTAGCACAAAATCAGGAAGTAAAACCCAAAGAGATCAGCAGCAGTACAAACGATGGTGAACAGATGACCATGTGGTACTCCTGCAGTCTCCTCTGTCCTTTGTGGTTGTTCTGATCAACAGTAACTACCATAATGTAGAATTCAGCTTGGACAATCATCCAGACCAGACACAGCAACTTCAAGGTCAATTTGGTGCTTTTGCCATTGAAATACAGTAGAGGAACCAGCCCATTTTCTTTGAAGTACTCAATGAACCAGTGCTTGAGCGCTTTAAAGATTCCTTTTGTGTCAGAAAATACTACAACAACAGAGATGGCAAAATTGATAGTGCTTAAGGCAAACCTTTAGGGTCTTGAAAAAAGTATTTTCCATTAAGGACATGTGCTTACAGATCTCACATTAGTCTTTGAAGGAGAAACAAATCAATAATTAGATTACAGTGCTCTGAACTGGTCTTTTCATGGAGGCATCAGCATAGTTTCTGAGCTTTGGGCACTAATCCTTCTAGAAAATTACCTCCATTTTAGTATTTAGGTGGTTAGGACTATCGTGAGGGGTGACTAAGCACTAAGGAACAGAACAGCTGAAGCAAATTAGCTTGTGACAGCTTCCTCCTCGTTACTTTTTTCCTTCTCTGTTATCAGAGCACAATGTAGAGTGCACGAATACACTTAACCACACTCTCTCTGCTCCATGAGGTGACTGGTGGCCAGGTGGCAGTGAGCATGAGGACTTCACCACACAGGCACAAAAAAAGAGCAAGCATCTTGAGAAAATTCTGCACTGAATTATTCATACCTTGGGAACAGTTGCATTCCAAGTCCACAGTAGAAACAACACACTAATGATATTTTTTATTTTCTTAAAAATAAGCTGAACAGTGAAGCTACCAACAGAATCCAGGAAAAGGCACTTGCATTGGAGCCAACTTAATTTACTTTCTTAAAGGTGGCTTACTAAAGGCAGGGGGGGTGTCTAAAGGGGAAAGTTCCCTCATGAGGTTCTCTCACTGAATCACAGCACCTAAAGAGTTGCTCTTAGCTGTACCAGGGCTCATGATACAAACTTAAAGCTTTATTCACTTTTTATTCTTGTTAAATATATTTTTTTAAATGCTCAAATAATCTTTTCCTGGAGGAAACAAAAATGTAACATACAAAGTGTCTAACTCATGAATTATCATCGTGATAAGGAAAAGAGAAGCTTGAAAAGCAATAGGATAACAAGAATTACATCAGTGTGCATGCACTACAGCAAAGGCATTTGGAGAATGGTTACTAAATCATCAGCACGTGTGATCAGATTTTCTGTAGCATATGATGGTCAGCAGTGCATGCAGATGTCTTCATAAATTAACTTATAATAATAGAGGTTGGCTCTAAAGGTTGCAGAAGTGAGCAGGTAAGCATTTTACACCATGACAGAGAGACATTCAGGCAAATGATGTAAGGATAAACTGGTGTTATCATCAAAAGCTGCTTGCTGCTTTGTTGGTTAAAAAAAACCCCCTTTTTTGACATGTTCCATCCCCTATGCCTTAGGACTAGTTAAATTATCAAAGCATAAATATTTTCTTGGTTCACATGTGCCAAGGTAACTCTTAAAGAATTAAATAGACAAAAATAATTCCAAACAAAATAAAATGGAAAGGGGAGGTTCCCTATGTATGGAAATTGCCATCAGCTATTATTTTATTTTCAGTGTTTGGGGTGTTTTGAAGGAAGCAAACAAGCAAAATCCTCTGAGCTATAATTTAAGCACAAAAAGTCATTGTTGTATCTGCCTGCATAGTTTGAAAGGACAAGATGAAGTGTATACTGCTAACCTGTACGGGAGCCATGGCAGTGATTTAAAGGGAAGTCAGCACCCTGAACCACGTGGCCACCAACCACGTGAGCCAGCCCAATGTCACTGCATTTTGACTCTGTCATTGCTCAGGGACATGCTAGAGAAGAATAAAGCCAGCACATTAAACTCACAGTGTCTTTGAAGACTCTCAAAAGCAAATTTGAATACTTTGCTGCATTCTCTCTTTTTCTTGCCAAGGATCTCTCCTTCCAGTTTCTTTAGCTGCGCAGCCAGCTCCCAGAACACAAAATCCAGCTTGGTTCCAAAGTAAATGTTGTATTTGCTAGGATGCTGATTTCATAGCCTGCAAAAACCAGTTGAGGAACAGACACTCTTCCCATTATGTACAATGAACTTAAAGCCAATTTCAGCTTTCTCTCTAGTAGAGGTCACCATCCCACCTTAGCTACTTTCATGTGATGTTGAAGATAATTACAATTCAGTTATGTTTTCTTTAACTTGCTATTTCAAAGGTGGCAGTTTGATCCTAAAGTCTTCTGTGTAGGAACTGTTTAAGCACAAAGACTCACTAAGATGAATGAAAATTTCTACGTGGCTGAGGACTTAACCACATAAATACGAGGTTTAAGATACAGCCCTCAAACTTGCCTTCCAAAAATAAATATTTTGTAATTGATGACCTTCCTACATTTAGAGGACTTTTTCCTATCCTGTAATAAAGTCATCTCCAATGGTCTAATGACTAAAGTGTAACAAAACGACATTTTGGTTGCCATAGTGACTTTTTTTTTTTATATGTTCCCAGAATGAATTCCTTTTTCTTTTCCCCTTGCTTTGTTTTAGCAGGATAAAGGCCATAGCTAAAATAAATGCAACTTCACTTTTCCTTATAATAAATAAACATAAGGAAAAGGATATATGCCCTAATAATAGACTATGTTCATACTTAATTACTGGGTGCCATTATTTTGGAGGAGCAATGTTGCTGACATAGTGGCTCCCTGCTCCACAGAGTAGTTAATAGTCTTGTTTATTATCCTATAAGTTTTTCTCTTTTGTCAGATACAATTTGTTAAGTAAATTAGATACTGAAATGCATATGGGCTTCAAAGATAGGGAATAATAAAGTATTAGCAAGGATTTAATGATACTGAAATAGCTGGAGGGGAAAGTAGTATTCTGTTGCAAACAGTTTCCATGGTAATGACTTAAAGCTTTCAATACTGAAGGGAAAAAAAAAATCATAATTTAAAACCTGTATGCTTGTATATATATATATTTAAAACAGAGATGCATCAGGCATAGCAGTACTCCATTTCAGACAAAATCTTTCATCTTAGCATTCACTGCAGTCCAAAGCACCATCAGTGGGCAGACATTTCCACCACAGAAGATCTGACACCTCTGCAAGAACTAATGTGCCTTTGCTCCTTAGTGGAGTTGAGATTGTTTTACCAAATTCTTTTCTATTAAAAAAAAAAAAAAATCCACTGCAGGAATTCATTATGTCTCTATTAAGCCTAATTACATGTAATCATTTAGCTATAAACAGGTGAATTGTTTCTTCACAGGTTTGCTCTCTAAATGTATTAGTCCATCAAACCAGGACTGTGAGTCATGTGAAATGCTTCTGCATTACTGAAACTTTGTCCTCTCGAGATATTTCTCAATGCATCGAGCCAATATAGAATAACTAATATTAAAAAACACAAAAATTATATATTTCAGATTCCCAAATTAAATCTTAAAATTTCTCCTTTGAATAATAGAAAATGAGCAGTTGCATGTTATTGTTTTTGAGAATAAGCATCCTCTTGAAGAATTTTCTTTTCCCATGGATGGCAAATTAGTTTAAAAATAAAATAAAAAATGATAAGTTTAAGTTTATAAATAATTTCTTCAATTTATAAGGACTGTAAACAGGCTAAACCTTTTCTATCTCAAGTATGGCTTTATTTTTCATTTAGAAAAAAGTTTGTTGTTTCAGTGTTTGAGTAAAAGGAAGTACAGGACGTTAATTTAAAAGGTATTGGCTGTAAAGACTAGTGACCAGGAACATTCTGGCTGACATTTTGTTTCCCAAAGACGATATGAAGACAGGCATTGTTCTTTTGAATGGCTTCAAAAAAGCATGTGAGTTCTTTCAGCTTTTTACCAGTCCCTGTGTTCCTCCAAAGAAGGGGATGGCAACACTTTATTCCATTACTTTGTGGCTTATCTTTGAAGAAGAAAGCCATTCAGAATATTAAGATTCTCTGGGGAATCTCTAATTATTCAGCTGAAAAAGTGGTGATGCTCATTATAATTATATGTTCATACAAATAAGAGAAAGTATCTAAAATCCTTAATTGTCTATTCTCTTTTGTCAGTAAATTTATTTTAATCCTTGCTATTGAAACAAAAGTTATATCGATGAAGTTGTCCTAAGACTGTCCCAAGACCAACTGCCTGCCACCACAATAGAATCCTCCACGTGGAATACAAACATCACAAATGAAATATTAAGTTGCAGTTTATAGACTTGGATTAGAATGGGGTTTACTTTATGGTCTGACTTGAAATCAAATACTTGTGAGGTTCTATAGACTGGAGATCAAGCAAAACTATCTTTTAAAAATAATATTTTTCAGATACTTTAAAATGATAGAAACAGGTAGAAGAGGGAATATGATTTTGAACAAGTCAATTGTTCATTCGTTTCAGTTGATGATAGCTGTATGAAAAATAGGACTAAAAATATAGAAATATACCTTGCAAGGGGCAGGGCTCCTAACTAAGCTTTAAATCAAAACCTGAGGTTTAAATTTGTGTTTTAAATTATATTATAGATTATTGACTGAGAGATCAGGAGTCAGAAAGAATTAGACTGAGCTCAGCCACTCTGAAATTAAACTTTGTCATTGGTATGCAATTATATGATGTTTTTCAGAGTAAATTATCTAGTGCATATATATTACAGAAATGTGATTTTCATATGAAGATTTTCACCTTTGAGAAAACAGATTATTTAGTCCATGTATGACAGCATTAAGTCATCTCTTCTGCCTTTTTACAATGGATGAAGCGGATCATGGGGCCTCTTTCACCAGAGCTCTGGTGTGTTCCTCATTTGGTGAGGGGAACCCTCCCTTCCTGCTCTAGCCCTGCCTCTGATGTCCCATTTTAGTGCTGTTCAAGTCTTAGCTTAATGAACAAACCTATAGAACAGAAGGAGAGCGAAACCCATCTGCATTACCTTTCACAGGGGCATTGAGATGTTTCTCCAGGATGGCTTCTAAGCTTTGTTTGCAAGTATTGACTGCAAGTGCTCTACTGCCACAGCACTGAAATGCTCCAGTGCAGATCACGCTTTCATGTGCTCTGCAGGGAAGTCTCACCCACACAGAATTCAGCTGTATAGCCAGAAATAAGGAAAACAATCAAAATTCACAGATAAGGTCTCTGGTGGTTGCCAAGGACAAAAGGACCACAGTGGGTTTGATGCCTTGTTAACATATGAGTATATGAAGGCTTAATTGAAACACAGGCTTTTTAAAAAAAAATTAAAAATGCCCTTTTTATGCTTGTAATTTGGAATGGGATTGGGGAGGTTGTTGAGGAATGAGCTGATTTCTGCCAGGAGATTCAGAAGAGAAGATTTGAGCATCTCTATTATTAACAACAAACAAATTCCTTTCTTCTTTCACCTATTCTGGTTCATATACTACACATATTATTTTTTACCAATGAAACATCTACCACTGACTGAACCCATCAAATGCCAAGAGCTGCTTTATATTTCAGTTGCTCAGCTGGGAGGAGTGGAAGCCAGTGCTCATCTGTGCTGACTTAAGGCAACCACTGTAGTCTACTGGGTTAAGTTTGTCAAGCTGGGTGGGGTGAATATTCCTCCCTGATGACCCCTCAAGGCAGAGAATTCCATCTTGGTTCATAGAGATGAAAATCTTTCTCTTTAGGACACGGTTTTTAAGTTTGTGTACATGAAATAACACACAATTTTAGTGGAATAAGGATTGAAAAAAAAAGGAAGAAAATAGAGCTGGAAAGTTTGATAAACAAATCAAGATATAAATGTCTTGATGATATAACTAGGCAAGGTATTCTGAATTTAGATAGCAGAGAAACAAAGATTTCACATGCTTAAAGAATAAGTCTCAGAACTGATATTTCTTTATCAGCTGGACCGTGCTGCTGTGTGGAAAGAGAAATGAGCTGCTCTGCTCTCATCCACACGGGGTACTAAATCCTGCATTCGGATGTGCTTAAGGCCAGGAGGAACCATTAGATCACTTAATTTCACCATTAGTGATCACTTAGTGTACCTCATGCAATTTATTAAGTCTAAAATTTTAAATTAAGCTAGATTCTCACTAGGCAAAATTTGAAGCAAGCATCTGGAACAGCTGTGACATTAATTCCTGTCTATGTTTGGTTGGTGTTATTGTAAGGAACACATACAGCTATCATCAAAATGACAGACCAACATGCAATTTTTTGTCATTTACCACACTATTGACTGTATTTTTTTATGATTCAGAGGCTTGTGCTTGTGTATTCTTAGTAGATTTTGAGGGGAAAATCAGCAAAAAAAAAGGTTGAGGTGTTCTTAGAGCAGCTGTCCTTGTGATAGCATCTCATTTTTAATGGAAGGTTCAAAACTGAAAGCAAAACCAACATCAGGCCTTTATCCATCTAATCAAGGAATAAATTCCTGCCTGACTCTAAATGAAGTGAACGATATAATCCTGAGTATATAAGCAAGGCAAATCAATCAGATACTCTAGAAAGATTTCCATACCACATCCAAAGATTTGTTTACCGTAACATTTGATTTCCTCCTCTGATTTGCTGAGGCCAGTGTCTGATGCTTCACACCATGATACAATGATATCATAAATGCAACTTTATTTATTTCATTGTGGTGGCTAGCTCATAGCTCACAGCCACGTGGCTTAATGCCAACACTCATGGCTCCCTGATGAAAATCACCATTACAGGATATACTTGTTCTGCTTGTTCAGGTTTGCTTAACAAAAAAAAACCAAAATAAAGTTAATTTTGAATGACAAAACCTTATGGCAGAGATTTTATTTTTATTCTATAAAATAAAAATAAAATTTATTTTATTTTTATTCTATAAATAAAATTTATAGATTTTTTAAATTTTATTTTTATTTTCTATAAAATAAAAATAAAATTTATTTTATTTTTATTCTATAGTAAATCAAGACAGAATCTATCATCTTGTTCTTTTGCACATGATAAAGTCTGCAAAAAAACCATAAATAAACACCTTATTTTGCACTCAAATTTTAAACTCCACAGAAATGTCATCTTGTGCCTACACCACTGGTGGACTCTATTTCACTAATTGTGACATTCTGCCCTGAAAGATGTTTTAAAGAAAGAAATATAAAATCTAAAACTGTGATGTGCACAAATAGAGTCATGAATTACTTCACCAACCTCTTTTCCAGGCTGGGCAGCCTGAAGCTGCCCATTTTTTTTGCTGTTAATAGAATGGAAATGGCAATCCTCTAGTTCTTTTTAATTTCTCCAGTTTTCCAGTACTTTACTAAATATGAACATTAAAGTTTCACAGAGCTTTTCAGCTAGTTCATTCTAGCTCTTCAGTTCCACATTATTCATGCCTGCAGATTTGAAACTCGTTAAATTTAGCATAGGTTGCCAGTTCTTTCTCTATAGATAACTTCCCAAGCCCACTTCCTTCCCGTAGGACAGCATCCAATACCCATTTCAGGTACAGAACAGGGATGCATTTGACATTTCTGCTTTTCTCAAATTGCTTTCCATGGGCTTTTTAGAGGATTTTTTTTATTATTATTATTCCTTAAAATGTTTAAAGATGATAGCGTTATTGTTTCTACTTCCACTGACACAGAGATGGCCCTGAGGATGTCTCATCTGTAAATGATAAGCTTTTCCTTTCAGTTCCCAGCCTTTACACACACAAGTAGAAATGGAAAAAATGAGAGGTAAATAGCAAAGACAAATTGTGTACATAACTATCCAAGTGATGTATTTTGAAATCACTTTGCAGGTAGTTAATTAGCTGGTATGGCTCTTTCTCTGGCGTCATTTGTCCCCTGCACCTGGCACGAGGCAGCCACGTTGCCTTTCCAAATTGACCTGAAATTTTAGGAAGTTAACAGACTCAACACAGGGCAGAGTTTTCAACTGTGTTTTAAAGCAGACAAGAAGGGAACATAGGCAGGGAGACAAACAGGAAGGGCAGCCCTGAGTGCTAAAAACAGTCATTTCCTGAAATGATGAGCACAGGTTGGTGCACCCCAACGCTATCGATTCAACGATTGCTCCACTTCATTCAGGAGGTTGCTTATTGCAGTGGCTTTTGCTCTCTCTTTCACCCTAGGCACAGACACGTCCACAGTGAGAGTATACACAGATCCTATGTGACCTGTATACATATCCATATACCTTACATGTACAGAGAGGAAATGGATAAAATAAATTTCATAATATTTTTTTTTCAGTGCTAATTTTTTAATCTGAAAACTATGTATTTGTAGGATTTGGATATTTGTTTTGTCTTCCTTAGACCACAAAAAACTGGCCAGAGACTAGCTGAAATGCGCTGAAAGACAGACTTAAATCTTAATTTTGTATTCTTTTGTTACTTAGTAATTTTCAAATGATTTCCATCTTCTCTGTTTTATTTCTCTAGTTTCTGCACCGTCTCCAATTGTCTAAAATGAACTGGTGGTAAAAGATGCCTGATGTAAGTAGTGACTATTTTTTCCATGATTAATCATTGTTTTAATAACATTTAAATTATTGTTATTGCTGTTATTACAATTATTTTTCCATTTTCTTTAATATACCGGTTGTAAAGCTGGGATGTCTCTAGGATCAAGTTCTCATTCTCATACATTCATTGTTCTAATGATGACTGATGGTTCCTTTTGCTTGAGTAGTCCCTCATTATGTTAATTTATTTGACAGGAAAGGATAATTGTCAATGGATTATTTGGTGACAAGCAGTGGTTAAATCACCTTTGATTAGATATATGGGTTTTAAATATTTATTCCTGTTAAATAATGCCTTTCAGGTCAAATTATTCAAACTACTCTTAATGAATAATGTTACAAATTTCACACTCCTGTTTTGATGACTTGTTTGAAAATCAGTCCTTATTTTGCCCATATTTCTTAGATATCTGTATATCATCAATAACTTGACTGAAAGTCGTTCATCAGACAACTGAAATGCTTGGCTGGACACACATTCAGCCATGTAGTATTGATCATTTCAGGTATGTTTGGTTACTTGGGTTATGCATCTTTATTTTGGAGAGTTGGAACAGGTAAATCCTCAATGATGAACCTCAAGTGCTACATTTCAGGGAGAAATTCTCAGATGAAAAGTGTCAACAAAAAAATCAAATCTTATAGTTTCACTGCATGTATTTTTTGAGATCATATCCAAACAGTTATCAGTAACAACTATTATTATCAAATGAAACAAAATATCACTGAATTTAGTAGTTTTACTCAGAAGTATTCACTCAGCAGTTCCAAGATGCAACTCAGAATTTGTACCTCGAAAGTTAAAATGAAAATAAGTATAAAGTGTGAATTTACCTCACACTTGTCCATAGTTAGTACTTCTGAATCTGAAGAGTTGAACTTCTCCATGTTGGAACTTACCCAGGGTTTTTGTGAACACAGCCTTTTAAACATGTTTTGCCATCAAGTGCATTAGAAGTATCTACTCATAGGCTATCACTGCTGTATTTGAGCCATGTGAACATGCTATAAATCCAGATTACTCTGCTCCAAAGTAAATTATTTAAATACTGAAGGTTGTTTCTTATTAAATTTTATTTATTTTAATATTTCTTCTTTAATTTTTTGATCCTCACTCTGAAATACTCTGTTAATATCTCTGCAAAATGCTAAGCCTTCATGGGTCAAGAATTTGATTGGAAGGTGCAAAGCTTTGCTCTTAGGGATCCCAGGATTGATAAAGCTTGTCATCCAGATAAGCTGTGTTATGTATGTTCTAGTAGGCTGCCTGAATTTCTATAGCTTGGGGAAACATACAAGGACACCATGGTTATCTTCCAAACTGCTCAATCCAGCAAGACAAAAAGATGGGGTTGTGTAAGTTCTCCATGGCAACTCGAGGTCAGAGAATCAAGGTTTGGACGTGAGATGTTACTGCTATGAAATGGGCATCCTGTCCATTGCAGTTGTACATGAAACTTCTCGATGGCATCATGCAGCAGAGGAAGTTACTTTTAAATGTAGTAAGAAAGATTGCTAGGGGCTAAATGGAGTAACATAGAAGTTTTTATCACTTGGTTGTCATACTACTACAGTTGTTTTCCACTCCTCAGTCTTGCCCTGACAGTGCTGGAGGGCAGGTGTGGGTGGGAGATATGAACTTAGAATAATTTACAATTTTATTGCTTCTTTTTCAGCCTTTACAAGTTCAGTTCCTTGAAATATGATTAAAGGTGATAAGAGATTAAAGTGATGCATTGGTGTATCTGAACTCTGGACAAGAAAATACTCTTGTAATTCTTTCCTAGGATATGGATAACTTTAACTATCTAGGGGAGGAGAGAGAGAGAGAGAGAAAGATGGATTATTGTTATCTAATTTATATCAGAAATGAGGAGATGACTCTGAAGAAGGAAAACAGAAATAAAGTATAAACAGACACTGTTAAAGACAGGGAAAGTCAGTGGTTCAGAGCATGTTTTCCTACAGTGATACATATATATAACCTCATTAAAGATGACTTCAGCATCAGATTATGGCTTCCAATGTTGGCAAGACAATTGTTAAAACTTCTGTTCCCAGCTCTGCCTTGTACTGGGTGCATCAGGAGAGATCAACATGCTTCTGCTTTTCTTGCTAAAAACTGGATCCATCAGAAATAGATTATGATAAATAACATATTTGCACATTTTAAACAGCTAAAAGATCCCGTGAAAGGTTTCAGGATGAACAGAAAAACTATATTGTAAATGAAAAACTCATATTTTTTCGCCTGTGGTTGTGCCACGTGGACAGGAGCAAGTCCTTAGTTTCAGCCAGTGAACATAAATAGTGATTTTATTAAAATATAGATCAATCTCCTCAGTGTATTTTCCCTAGAACTAGGTTAAACTGATTCAACTCTTATCCTGAAGGAACCACCTTAATCAATATTCACATTGTCCAAAAAAAGTATCTTGTCAAACAGCTTAATCTTCCTTGTCCAAACAATATAGAATATCCAAAAACCCGAGGGCGGTGTATGTTACCAAGGACTCATTTTTTTTCAACACCAGTATCTTCTTGATCAATGGAGTAAAACAAATCCCCCAAAATATTGTTTTGTTTTGTTTTTTCTCAAGTATCTTATTTCACATAATGTAAAGATGCAAAATAAACTGTATTTAAAAAAAGAAAAAATCTTAACAGATTTTCTGCCAATAACATTAGCTGAAGTCACGTGTCAGGGGATATTTCTGCCTTTCACAGGCACAAAGTTGATGTGTAATGAAGTAAAAATCATTGAAGGAAATGCAATGTTTTAATCACATGTATCTCAAACACTCAGTGAAGACTTTGGGTTTGGGTACACCCTTAGTTCAGCCTAGCCTGCAGCTCTGCCACTTCTACTTTAAATGAGTTCATAAGGTCATCAGTAGTAAAGACTAAGAGGTAACGTGATCCAGCAAAGTATTTTGTGTTACAGACACTGATGTACTGAAGCAGCCTTGGTCCAACCACCTAACATTGTTGTCCAAATTTTCCCTTGATCTTAATGGGACTGGTAATACTTGGCTATTTATCTGACAGAATTAATTAGGTGAGGTAGCAATTAGTATATGATTATCTTACTGTTGTCAGGAGCACATGGACTAGAGCACACGTTGCTTGCAAGCTGCCTGAGTTAGTACTGCCAGCAGAGTGCTTGGTTGTCCACAGAGTTGTGGTGGTTTCAGCCTCAAGCTCAGACCACAAGGTCCTGCACTCCCCTCCCACCCAGTGAGATGGGGAGGGAAACACAACAAGGGGCTGGTGGGTTGGAATGAGGACAAGGAGGGCTCACTCACCAGGGATGGGCACAGGCAAAGCAGACTCGATTTGGAGTAGAAAAAAAAATCAATTTCATTAATTGAATCAATTGAATTAATTGATTAAACCCATCAATCAGAGTAGGACAGTGAGACATAACAACCACATCTGACAACACCTTCCCCCACCCCTCCCTCCTCCCTGGGCTCAAATCACTTTGCTCCTCATTTTTTTCCCTTCTCCCCCAGTGGCACAGGGGACAGGGAATGGGGGTTGCAGTCAGTTTGTCTCTGCTGCTTTTTCCAGCATGAGATCCCTCCCATGGACCTCTTCAGGCACAGCTCCTGGCTCTGACATGGGGACCACCACAGGCTACAGACAGGTCTCTGCTCTGGTGCACCTCCTCCCCCTGTTCTGACGTGAACACCTCTGCAGTCTTGCTCATCATGAGCTCTCAGTGTAGTCACACCTGCCCTCAGGCAGGGCCTCCTGCTCCAGTGTGGAGTCCTTCATGTCCTACACATGGGTATCTTCTTCACCGTGGAACCTCCATGAGTTGCAGAAGACTCCATTTACCTCTCCTCTCTCTTCTCCTTGATGATCTGGGTGTCTGGAGTTCTCCGTCTCCTCCACTCCTCCTCTTTCCTCATGCCCTGATGGTCTATTTTGTTCAAGTCAATGGTCTCATGATGGCTCTCTTCTCTGTTACCAAACTTGTTCTTCCCCTCATAAATATGGATTTGCAGAGGTGTTTCCCTATCACTAATTGGCTCAGCCTGGGCTGGAGGTGGGTCTGCCTTGGAGCCAGGGGAGCTTCTCAAAACTTCTCACAGGGGCCATCACTACAGCCCCTTCCCTCACTACCCAAACCACCCCCCACCCCAAACTCAACATAAGTCAGCACTGTGTACCTCCATACCACACCAGACCATGGAGAATGGAGCCCATCTGGAGCCTCAAGATACCTTCAACTGACCAGGCAAATCTATACGGTACAATATACATTGAAACAGGAAGAAAACCTCTCTCTAACTCTATCAAAATAGCATAACCTTCAGAAGTCAGATGATTCCAACCTGTGGCTACCCTACTACTGGTTCCAGGGTGAATCTGCTTGAGGTACCCCGTACAGTGCTCTGCTGAACAACACAAAGCCCCCCTCTGTCACCTGAAATTTCCTGCTTTCCTGTTGCTGAAACCCATGCAGCTCTTCAGAGAGGCAGAACAAGACATCAGAAGCTTAAATATGGGGCTGGAAATGTGTCGAAGGTCACTGCTGAACCCAGTGAAAGCTGTCTTTAAAATAATTGCTAGGAAAAATAGATGCAGTTTCTGTGTCCTAGTGGCATTAAATAAAACACCTGCACCCAGTGCATGTCACCTTTCTCCTAAGGAATTTCAGATACATAATTACTGGAGAAAACACACATTGTTTATATCCTCTGTCCCTTTAATCCTTTTTTTTTCCCCATGCCTATCTGTCAGATCTTTCCACACATAACTGAAAACCAATATTGCATATTTAATCCAGGAGGCTGGCTGATGGCAGTAAAACTCCAAGAGGGGTTTATTTCACCAAATCCCTGACACCTATTAAATCTTCCATTTCTCTGAAGCCCTTCAGAACAACAATCAAAGGGAAGTGGGGAGAGACAAGATATGGGGAGGGAGGATAAGTTTTTGTTTGTCTTGTCTGTTTTTTTTCTTCACAGTGAGAGATTACTGAGTTTGAAAAATCTATTAGAAGCCAAACATGGAGGGTTGATGCTTCCTGCTTCCTTGGTGGGACTGTTGCAAGTATTCTGATAAAATAATTAAAACTATGCAGAAGAATTTGGTTTGATTATGAAGTAAAATGATAAATGTTTGAGTTAGGATTGTTAGCTTGGAACTAGAGAACCATAAAGACCTTAATAAGGAGGGACTGTAAAGTCCTAGGCCTGCTCTAATCATTAACTCAGCAGCAGAATCAAAACCAATGTATCTTTGTTGTAGTGTTGTAGAGATTGAAATTTATTACTCTAATGCCCTTAGAAGCTTGAAAACTCTGTTTACCTGACCACTAAGAGGTGGAGAAGAGCCTGTTGAGCCAAGTCCTTGGGACGAGGTCATTGAAGGGTCTTTTCTCTTGAGTCAGTGGTCTGTGGTGGTCGCAAAAGCAGCCCTTGGACTCATTTCAAGACTTAATGGGCATGCATGGTGAGGTGGAGTTTTATGATAATGATTTCTGGTAATTGTATTGAATATGGATGATAACTCTGAGGAATATAGTGATTATGTATGATTTTGTATGAGATAAACTTTAGTTCATGCGCTATCAGGTACGAACGAAGGCGGAGCGACCCCCCCTGCATCCAGCCCTGCAATAAACACGTGCCAGCTTCTTCATACTGCCTTGGTGTTAAGGAGTTTATTCCTGATTTTGGTGACAGGGCCATGCCTGTGTCTCATTGACATTCGAGTGGATCGGCCTTTTGTGGCCTGCTGAAGAGCCAGGAAGGCAATGACAGCAAGAAGGACTGCATCAGAACTGCACCCCTTCTCATTTCCATTGCTGCTCTCCTCTGAGACTGACAGCATTAGAAAGTCAAATGCAATGGCTGCAGGGGTTCTTGGGTTTTTCTTTCTTTTTTTTTTACTTTTTTTTTTCCTTTTAGCTTTGACTTCTTTATTTCATGCCACAATCCAGGCTCACTGCATTCCTGTTCATAGCCCAACTGCTTCCCAGTGAGCCCACATCAGTGAAGTCTGTCTCTCTGCTCTCTGCTTTTTCTTTGAATTCATTTCCTCAAAACTCAGCTGTTTTTGTAATGCAGAATTGAAGCTCGAGAGATATTTCTCTAATGATCTCATTCACAAAAAGCCATAGATTTAAAAAAAAAATTAGACAAAGAAAAACAGTGAGAAAAAAAAATCCCTCACTGTCCATACATTGAATTAACGATGATGATGACTTGTCAGTGTTGGGTTAATGATTGGGCTTGATGATCTTAAAGGCCTTTTCCAATCGAGGTGATTCTATGACTCTGTGACTTTTTAATGCATTTGCACCCTCATGCCTTCCTTGGGATTGGGGCTCAGTGGAATTCTAAGCTTATTAAAAGCTAGCACTTGACTCGGGAAGATGCCTGACTAACGATAACGTGCAGCTGCAGAGTGACATTGTGAGTAAGTGGACAAAGCCTGCAAGAGAGATTTAACAGCATCAGAAGCATATGATTAAATGGACAGCTATGATGTGAAGATTTTGAGACAAATCTTATTTTGAACAAATAAATATGCAATATTGCCCTAGCTCTTTAAGTGCCAGATCTGTTTCCCAATTACTTTCAATAATAGATATAATAATAGAAATAGGGGGGGAAAAGAGGAACAGAGGTAGTGAACAGGCTAGTTAGTGGCCTTTGCTGACAGACTGGATGTGAACATCTTATATAGCAAACCAGTTTAAAAAATTCTAAAGGTATATGTGAAAGAAACAGGCAAAAGGCTGTGGTGGACAATTAACATGCAGACCAAAAAAAGAACCTCTGCACCAGAATGGTGAATGAGGAAGAGCACTGTTGGAAGGTTGTGTTTTATGGGAAGCATTTAAACAGTATATAAAGAAGAAATAAATGGAATACCATGACATTTACTATGCATTGGTCTTTCTGTGCTGCATGGACATTAAAGAGCCTACGGCAATTTCACTGTCAGCAGGATTTGTCCCCGAGTCCTTGACCAAAATTTGTCTTCCTCTCTCTTGCTGTGCTGCATGCTGATTTTCCCTGGTCTGCTTGTTTGCCAACATCTATCGCAAAAGTGAATTTATTTGGGTGATGACTGGGGCTACACAGCGGTAGAACAAAATGTTGTACTGAAGTTATGAATGAAAAGTGCTATTATTATTATTATTATTGCTATTATGATGTCATAAACACATAGAATTAGAATTCCAGCTAGCATCACTCGAGGTCTAAGATCTAGTGTCTGAGATTCAGTGTTCTCGTTCTGCTGCCTAAAGTTACGTGCATGAACCACGCTGTTGGGAAGCAGATCCAAACCTTTCCTGTTTCTGGGTACATGGTCAACTTGCCATTGTGTTACAGTTTGGATTTTCCTCCCCTTTCAAAGATATAACATTCAAAATTTCAAAAAGGTATCATTAATTAAAGCTAATACAACAGCATTGATACAATGCTAATTATACAACATTGTCTAGCTAACATAACATATGAGTAATATACCACCACTGAGCAAAAATTCACTGTGCAAGAGGGATATCTAGGACAAAAATTGTTGACCTACCTCAGGTACATGTTTGTGCTGTGTTATTAAATAACATGGAATGCAATGGATTTTCCTCTTTGTCTCTCTTCTATGAAGGACTTTATAATCTTTTTTATGAATGTGTCATTTGCCACTGGGCTTCAGTTCCCAACTCAGGTAGGTGCTTACTAGGGTATAGAAACAAGAGTTCTCATTGACTCTTCCATGAGAGTTGATGGAACAGAGGACTTTCACCCCTCTGTACGTGTTTAGCTCCTTCCTCCTCTGTCAAAAGTCTGAATTGGGCAAGATTCTGGCTTGACCTCTGTACGCTTGACCTTCATGGTGCCCCAGGGTGGACTTTGGTATCTTTGGGGATTTGTGCTAGCCTAGCAAGTGGTATGACTACTGCTTGGAGACACTGCAAACTGCAGCATCTTCAGGAGGAGCATACTTCTTCTCCAAGTGTTGCAAACAGGGCACTCAAGTCCTAGGTTGGCAGCTCCCCACACAAATAAGCCTGCACACACTTAGTCCCTCTGCCTCACGTGCAAAGGTTGCAAAGCAATTTAGCACCTGCCAGCATAAACCTCCCCTGGCCAAAGGAACAAGCACGTGGGGGGTTCTGCAGCCACGTGTGTCTGACAGCTGGTGGCCCTTCAGAAACAGGGAGAGTCTCTGGTGGGTGATGCTGCCACATCCAAGGACAAGCAGGGCTGGGCGAGCGGTTCCCTGAGCAAAGGCAGCTTCCAAAACCTGCAGCAGCAGCAAATCCTGATGCTGCTGTTACCGTGGAGACAGAGAGACTGTGTACATGTGTGTGTGTCTGTGAGGGGGTGGATCGAGGAAGGAAAATTGTGGGGAACTTCAGAAATGAGCTTTTTCTGGCCTATTTTCCATGCAGGGTGACCACTTTTTTCTCCTTTACCCAGTCCTGTTGCAATTCCCCATCATGCAAGTGGGTAACGGCAAAAATTCTGACAGTAAATCTGTGCAAAAAGGTCAAGCATCTTTTGACTGTGTTTGTTGTATTTGCCCCTTTCTAACCAGGACACCAGAAGGAGTTTTTAGTGCCCCACCTTGCAAAGGCACCAGAAAGAGCATGAGTCAAAGGACATACTGCTCACAGCTGAACCCGATGTCACTGTCTACCAAACCCAACTCATTCTGTTGACAAATATTTCCATAGGGTTTCTTCAGCAGCTGTATGAACTCTCAGTGAAACTAAGGACTCTGCAGAGGTCACTGACTGGAGGCTCAGGAGAAATTCCTTTCTGCACTGTCCTTTCACAGATCATTTCTGTTCTTTATGCGCTGGATTCTGTCCCTGTGATGTCTTTCCCATTACATTAACCGGGCGATCTTTGTATTCAGCCCTTCGAAAAGGTTAATGGTTATTGCTGCTAGATGGTACAGGAGGTAGAGTTCAGAATGATAATTCAGATTCATGCCCAAACCTATTTATGTAGACATTTGTCTGAATATCAGCTGAGCCTCAGCTGCTTCCCTCTCTCAACCCACCTCAGCCCTGCTTTTCTGCTCTTATTCATACACAAGGCGATGCTGCCACGTGCCTCTTGGACCTGCTGAACCTCCCGTGCTCTTGGCTTCATTGTCCTTGATGGAAAGCAGCCAGTACGTCTCCAGGGTTGGACATTCTCTCATAAACATTTTCTATCAACAGTTGTTTAATATGTCAGATTAAACCAGGATTAGCATGCAAATATCTAAAGGAAAAAAAAATATCATTGCTACCTCAGTTGTTGATATTTCCCAAATATTCTAACTTTGACAGAGCTTAAATGTATTTTCTATTAGAGAAATCCATGTAAAACAGGTACATTTGATGACTTAGCCTGGCATGGCTGCCAATGAAGTCATGCACCATCCAGTCATAGTTGCTTACTAATTTCTTTTATAATAATTTTGTTTTCAGTTGTTGACACTTTTGCTGATTTTAATAACTTGGGCATTAAACATTCTGTTATTGGCTGAACTCACCTGGAAACTCATTTCAAATAAGAAAATCCGGTGCCTTACGAATGTATATCTTGTTTTGTCCAGATAAAACATTATTCTGCCTTCCCTACTTCAAATTTGTAGTGTCTCCATTCTTGCTGTAGGCTTGAGAAAAAAGTTTCATTTTGGGTTTTGCATTTTTTGTTTGTTTGCTTTATTTATTTGTTTGTTTAAACCATGAAAGCCTTCTTATATTTAGAACAATTACAAACACTTATTTTGGTTTGTTTGGGTTTTTGTTTTGTTTTGTTGCTGAGTTGTTTGGTGTTTTTTTAATCATGGAAGTCTTCTTATTGTTCAGAAAAATTACAAATACATCTGGAAAAATGAGTTCCTAGTAAAGTGCCAACTTTCTGGGAACAGTAGTTCTGAAAAGAAACATCAATGCATTTGTAGGAACAGTGTTAGCCAGCAGGGAAAATGAAAGTCAAGGAGAGGGGGAAATGAAAAAGGCAGTGACAACAATTCAGAAAGTTAAACCATTTCCCTCTTCTGAGAACACTGACCAGCAACTGGAAATGGATTCTCTGGTGTGGTTAAACTGGTGGGCTCTGCCCCAGGACAGCATCTGAACGTGCCCTAAGCTTGGAAGGAACTCTCCAGCTTTCAAACTTGTGCTTTGGTGAACTGTTTAAGTGGAAAGTTTTCTATATCCCCAGAATCCATACTTTGTACTCAGCCACTCTGTCTTTCCAAATAAACTTCATTCTAAAGTTGGAGAAATACTTTAATATTATTCTTCTTCCTCAATCCAGTTGAAATTCCTACTATAATTCACAGTGGAAAATATCAGGTAGGTATTAAGAGGTCAAGGATGTCCAGGATATCTCTGTGGGAAATACAGAACTGTGGTGTTACCACCTATAATACCTCAGAAAATTTTACTGCTTATAAAAAAAAAAAGGTAATTATTATTTTATTATATAACCCTTATTTTCTCTATGCTGTTCTTGACGAATCTTTCTATGTTTGTTCCTTGAGAAACCTTTTATGTATTGAAACAAAAGCCTCTCAGAATTTCTTCAATGGAAACAGAATTTTATGATGAAAATAAAACCTATCCCTTAAAATAGAAATGAGACTGTGTCTGTCTGGGTGTATTGTCCAGAGATGCATAAAGAATGATTTTTGTCTTATATGATGACCTGGTTTTAGACAAGAATAATTTTCCCCTGTGCTGGGCACATGTGGATGCAGTCACTGAAGGACCTTTCCTTGATAACACAGATCGCTGGTTCTCTTTCATCTACCACTAGATGTCATGCACTGATATCTGTCCCAGTGGTGTAGGCCAGAATTATGGGCTCAGATATAGAAACAGAGACAAATTCTTCCTTTTAAACCTTTTCCATTCTTTTTTTCTTATCATTTAAAATGCCAGTGGTTGCATTATTTCAATTCTGGAAAAGGAAAGGCTGTGTCAGTGACATTACAGGTGGCAATCACTGCTGGGGTGTGAGACACCCAGAAACATCAGGCAACAGTCATGGAACTGAAATACACAAGTGGAGTGGGGAAACCTAAATACAAAAATATGAGAAATATCACCTGAATACTTCAGTGTTTATTTTAGCAGATTGTTTTGTCAAGTTCTCAATTGAGAGCTTTATTTAAGTAATATTTAATTGTGGACTTATCTTTTTTTCTAAGATTTGAAAATGGTTTACCCCAAAGTAAATTAAGTACCTGAACTCTTATTCCACAATGTCCACAAATGTTTGTTGGTTGTTTTCACGCTTGTGTAAGCCAGGTAGAAATATTATAACAATTTTGATAGAAATATTATAGCAATTTTGATAGAAATATTATAGCCATTTTGAAAATGAGGAGAGAGAATCTTGGAGAGCAGCAAGACCATTAACATTTTTCTTTCTCTAGGCAGTGAACTGGGGTGACAATAGCAGCCAAATTCACCTCTGGTGTCATTTAAAAGGATGGGTTGTCCCGTCCCTCACCTGCCCACATTTCATTTTAGGTGGTCTCTTTTGGGAAGATATCTGGGATGTACAGTACCTGAACTGATAAAAAAAATTGCTTCAAAGCATTTTTTCCCAGCAGAAAAGGGTTCATTCAATTTTTTTTTTTTTTTTCCTAGAAATGTCTTTTGTACCAGAAAAAAAACCCCAATACTTTTTTCAATTTCAAGTCAACTTTTTGGCATTAAAGGCCATTTGGATTTTGTTTTTACCAAGCAAATAAAAAGTAACAATTTTCAATGAACAGTTTCAACAACAACAACAACAAAAATTGGAAATAGGCATGAAAAAAAATAGCTTTTTGCCTGTAGAAGCATTTTGAGAGAAATTTTTCTCTGCCATTTTATAATGAAGTGAAGTGATTTGCTGCAGTTCATAGCACGCATTGGTGATAGAATCATAAATATTCTCCCAGCATCCAGATTCTCAGTCTTTTGTTTTAACTGACTGTTCCCAGTATAACAGGTGGCAATATAATCTTGAGGTCCCTGCTCTCCCTGGGCCTGGCTGTGATTGCCTGATTGTTCCTCCTCCCGTAGATATGTATAAGGCACATTTAGAAACAGATTAGAGCTGTGGAGAACAACAGAAAACCATGGAAACGAGATGAGGTTAGTGGCACAAGTCCATGCACTATATATATTTTGAATGTTGCAGTTATTTCACTAAGCAACAGCTTAATATATGGGATAAAAATAAATGCTAGAATATTTTACAGTTCTGGATTAGAGCAAAAGCCCAGTACAGTGGCAGCAACAGCACTATCTCAATACAAATCTTTGCTGCTGACAGAATTGGGCCTGATGCTGTTTATTAGATTCTGAAGTGGCTCTAAAGGTCATGAAAGCCTCTCTATAAAACATGATTATAGTATAACAGAAAAAGGTAACTCACTCAATCCCCCATTTACTACTTGGTTTTATTGAATTGCAGTGCTCATTTCTGCTTAATTAGAAACAAAATTATAGGTATTTCAATGCCAGGTTGTTGTCACCCTTTTTTTTTCAAACCACATTAACAAACAACATGAATGTTTGCAGGTAAGATTTATATTTTGCAAGAAAATACATCTGCCTGGTTTTTGCCACCTGAGAAAATGAAATAATTGTGATTGATGCCCCAGTCCACTCCTGGTGGGTAATGGTGAAAATGGAATGATGTGCACTTGAATTGAGTAGAGGTACACCATGAGTTAGGGAGGTCTGTGACTTTAAGTGCCATGTTACTGCCTCTCACTATGAAGGAACAAATTTAATGTTAATAAAAATGAAGTACTTCATAGCACTGAGTTGAGCCATATGTGTCGGAACTAGTAGGAGAGCTGCTGAAAGCTCAGATGTGCCAAGTACAGAAAAGTTTGACAGAACCTGACAGAAATTTTTCAGCTGAAAAATCTTCAGTTGGAGAATGCAGATTCCTCCAAATCAAATATTTACGAGAGTTTTCAACATTACTGCAGTCCTGACAGAAAGTCAGGACAGCTCTGAAGAAATCTGGCCTGCCAGGAACCTGCCAATACCTGATTGCTGAGCACTCACCCATTTTTTGGGGGGCTCTGTTTTGTCCAGGAGCTGAGCCAGGTCGCAGGGAGTGGGCTTGAAGGGCTGGCTCTTACCTAACTTTTAGGCTTAGGAACCCTTGTGCCAAATGAGCATCCCTCTCCTTTCTGTCAAACTCATGCACTCAAGTGGAGCCATGTCCCTGCCCTCTCTTGTTGACACCTTCAGATTCAGGAATTAGTGCTCCCAGGCCTTTTCACTGCTGTTAAGGTACTACCTCAGCTTGGGCTAGGTGGTGCTCTGCTACTCCAAAGATGCTACAGGGAGAAGACGACTGTTGCACACAAGTGCCTGACTGGTTTCCTACAGAAAGTGCTGCCTTGGCTGGATTGAGCCTGGGTTCTCACATTGCTCTGGAGATACACCTTGGTCTTAACCAAAACCACTGTGGTCATTCACTGCTTAATGATTTCCTATAAGACAACACAGCTGTGACACATTATATGATATTTAATTTGTCACTATTGACTTAGATATGCCTAACCAGGCAGTTTTGTATGGAAGAGAGAGCCAGATAACTGAAGATCCTATAGAAATGTTCTTTTGACACTTCTGGAGAGGTTAAAACAAACAGAGTGATATTTAGAAGGTATCCAGGAGCTACCATCTGTAATTTGGCATCCACCAGCCCTGCACTTACCACAGTAGCTTCATTGTATATGTAGAATAAAATATCTAAGCCTCTTTCTAAAAAGAGAGAAGATATTTTTGCTCTTGATCTGTGACTATCTTGAAACTCTTTAATATTTCCCCCCACACACTATTTCACTCCTCTCTGTGATCACCTTTATGTCAGACTCCTTGTGGTCTTAAATCTCTCTCATCCCAAACAAGAACAGTCTCACAGGCTGTAAGAACATCTGGTGCAGAAAGCAAGTGATAACATGAGGTGACAGGGAAGTTTTTCAGTCATGTTTCAGCAACAAATGTACTTCATGAGAGTTAATATTTATAGCTACACTGTTGTGATAATGGTAAAAGGAAATAAAAGTGCTGTAGGCTAGGCTTTCTGTTTATGCCAAAGAGCAAAGCATGCCAGCAGGTTCTCAACGTGCTATGGAGAATCGTAACTGGAAAGTCTTTAACGTAATAATCTCTGGCAAAGCCACAATTATCTCCTATTAGCATTTTAAAATTGTATTAAACCAAAAATAGTCTGTATAGATTGAATTATGAACATGATTAATGCTGAAAATTAGTCTCGATCCTAATCATTTTAGGTAGAAACAAGGAATGTTATCCCTCTTGCATCTTAAAAAAACAGTTTTCAAAGCAATTCTTTAAAAATTGTTTTCAATCTTTAAATGTTATATGATACTAAGGTAAGTCTTACAACATTATGCAGTATCTTAGGCCACTGACACGTTTAAGTGAGAAGCAGTTGGGTTGTGAGCAAAACTGAAAACATCATGCTTGGTAAAATAACTTAATTTCTATTTTTATGTTAAAGTATTCCATCCATTCCCCAAAGTGCTAAATACTACTGGAGAGAAAAGACACATTTATTGATTACTTTCTCAATATATTTGACTTTTTCCTTCTGACCTTTGTGGAAAGACACCGTTTCCTTATGCCTTGTAGAACAGCTTTGCTAAAAGTTAGTGGGACCATGTCAAATAGACTGAGCATGGAGAGTTATGGGAATAGGATATTCCAGTAAATACTGGAGTCCCACTTATCAGGCCTGAGTTATTAAGGCTTTGGTCCACTTTTGTATGCAAAGGCTTCCTTGTTGATTGAATGACATAGTTCTATAGGCCTCTGAACTGGGGGAAGGAGTCAACAAGTGCAAGAAGCTTTCAGGCTATTTTTAGAAGTCACAAAGAAACAGAGAGGTGAATTCCCACGTTTCAAAATCACACATGGCTCTGTACCTAATTACTTGTCTTATCCTGCAGTAAATAGCAGGTGCACTGAATTATCTGTGCCTTCTATGACTCAAGGAAGAGTCCTGACATCTATTTCCTTCCCATCACTCTGTGGGTACGTTGCTTTTTTCTTTTTCCTTTCTAAGTTCCTCCCTTAAAGGCACTGACAGCTTTGAACTATCTTCCCAAAGATCTAAAGCAGGCAAAAAAAAAACCCCAGCCATTTCTCTAATAAACAAAGTCACACACCTCAATCTGTTTAAAGTGCTGCAGAAAGCAACCTCAGAGGATTAGGGCAACCAGAATCAAAGTCACCTTGATAGGAAGGCTGTTAGGAAGTTGTTTTTTAAGGACAGCATAAGAGCATATGGCCTTTGAAAGCACATGAAGAGACAGACAGTTAGTAGCTCTATCAGTTTCTCTAACTTCCCTTCCTCCTTAAAACTGGAGCAATGCATACTAGAACTGGGTACTTTAACCTAAATGCTCAGATCTTTCTGCTGCTTCCCTTTACATTCAGCTCACACGGGGTGAAGCCACCTCTGATCTCCATGCTTCGCAGGCTGGCTGTATTACCTGCCCAACATCTTTAGATGGTGATTAACCTACATGCTCTCCAGGATGCAAGAGAATTCAAAACCTTCCCTCTCATGCTGAGTTCTGCTTCTGTCAGTCTCTTTCTTGTAGGAACAGCTAAGAGGAAACATTTTCCAGATGGAATGAAGGCACCACAATTAGCGTGAACTCTGGTTACCCTCTGCTAGGAAACGCCTCTGTGTAACGCTCACGTGGTTTTGGTGATTTGAGTACAACCTTGGACAAAAAAACAGAGGCTGTGGACAAAAGCAATTGTCATAGCTCCATGGAATATGCCCATTTCCACTGCTGAGAGTAAAACCTAAAAACCACTCTTCTGCAGTACAGAGACAGCACGTTGCATATAAATATAACTTACTCTTTCTAACTGTTAAAGAAAAACCCAGTCCTGATGTGAAGAGAAGTGATGCTGTGGGTATATAGACTCTTTACTCATGTTGTGATGTGTTTGCTAAGTGACAGGAACCCAGAACTGACTGCATGTCCCTAAAAGGCAAATATTGAACACTGCCTTCTGCCTGTGACTTTTCCTCACAGCTTCTTTAGCTGAGATTAGGCTCTATGCTTGAGTAACTCCCCTTGGCACAGTTGCAGGCAAAGCACTACTGTCTGCCAAGCTGCTGAATTAATCATTGGTGAGTGTAGTACCCCAGGAGCGAGAACCTGGAGGCTTCAAATTAACATGAATTCATTTTTATTTTTTGTAGCTCTGGCACTGAGCAAAGTGCTCTAGAGCATGATCCGTTACATCAACTCTGCTTAAAAAAAAACCCAGCCAAAATAAAAATAAACCATTTCTGATTTCATGTCTTTCCTACTATATATGAGAGCTTTGGGTGTTTGTTTGTGTTGTTTAGTTTTGCCAAGTGTCATTTTGAACCATTTTGTATGAAGTCTGCTGTTTTATGTGGGCATCTTTGTCAATAGCTCTCTAAAAATAAAGACTCCTAAACGAGCTCTGAAGTTTTCTCTCACTTTTATAGACAAACATAGTGACAGAAGAAAATGTTGCAGATAAGAGCTCGGGGTCACACATACTTCTGGTGAAGACATGGGAGGTGAATCAATCCAGAAGAACCGTTCTTCACTTGGACTGAGGGAGCAAAATTTTAAGGCAAAAGCTTGATTTGTGCAAAACCTTTGGTTTCAGAAACTGATTATCTTAAAAAAAACCCAGTGTCTTTGAATTGCTGATAACCTGGGCTGGAGGAAAGGAGGTTTTAGGGCATCTGCCAGGGGTGCTTTGAAATCCAGACTGTGACTACTAGCTGAGTCGGGATGAGGTGGGATGAGGCAAAGGGTAGCTCTGAATTCAGTTGAATGCTATAATTCAGTCTGGAGCAGATCTTATTTCCAGCTCAATTCTATGAAACATTCCCATGAAAACCTTGGTTCCTTTGCTTGGTTCCTTTCCTATTATTTTCCTAGAACAAATATTCTGAAGGCAAATTTCCAGTGAGCTCTCGCCGGGATATTTTTGCATCAGACACTGAGTCGTAGATAGACAGGTGAGTGGTTGAGGGGGAAAAACCTTACCTTTCACCCTTCTCAGGGATGGAAAATAGACTGAAACTTGTAGCAGTAATAAGGACCGGTGTTGAGACACCTAGTATCTTATTTACATTGTATTTTTAATTTGTAATTGGAATGAGAGGAACTGATAGGCACGGTCGGGCTCTGCACTGTGCATCCAGCATAGGCTGCTTCTCAAACGCTCTCAGAGGAAGCCAGGTAGATTTCATCTCTCCAGCCCCTCAGCACCTTAGATTCTGTTCACTTTCCTGTATTCAGTATTGCTCCAGACCAATCCAGCACCTTGCAGAAGAAAAGTTTTATGTGCTTTTTAATGTTTAAAATAAGCTCCCTAGCACTTTCTCCCTAAGCTGTATTCTTCAATTACCGACTTACTCTAGTTGGCTTTGCTGGAATGCCCTCTAATTTTTCCAATGTCATTTATGTAATAAGAGGACCATTATTTGTATGAGAATTACAATCATCTGTCTTATTAAAAGCTCATTCACTTACAAATACTCCATTTCCCATAGGTTTCCATGAAGTTATTAACTATCCCAGCCTTCATTGCTGAAAACAACGCTGCCTATGAAAAATGTTCCAGATTTCCCTCCTTGTGTGCTCCCAATCATTCCTCTTTATTCTCTCTAATGGACTTCCTTAACAACTCTGTTGAACATTAGCAGTACATTTTAAAAAGTTTTTATAGGCTTCTATGAATTCTTGCACATGGGAAACGATCACCTTGCATGGACTTCCTAATTACTTCCAAAGATGAAATTGCTCTCCAATAATCTACCTGTAGAAACTCTCAGTTTCTAACACATGCAAAATAGCATGTCACCTATTATGACATGTGAAGAAAATAACAAACTAACCTGCCTATGAGTTTTACTGCAAGTGATATTGTGTTTGCAGTTCAAAGTTCCAATTTTGGTAAGTACACACTGGCACTGTAATTCATTTTTTCATGTTTCTGTGTACCTGTTATTAGATAATTGCTGTATATACGAATATTGTCACTTATTTTAAAAAGCATTATTGACAATTCATCACTATTAGTCAGAAATAACTGTTTGAAATATAAAGACTTTTGCTCCCCTGTTGTTCTGGTTTGGGGCATTGATTTTAAGCTTCATTTTAACATGAGCTAATTCAAAAGGCAGTCCTTGCCCCGGTGTAAATAGAAAAGACAGACAGGCAGACCATGTCCCATCTGCAAAAGTGAAGATGGCAAGATCTTCCTGTTTGTCACAAGGTAGGTAGATGTATAAGACACAAATATGAGAGAAGTTTTGTACAAAACCAGCCAATAAGGTAGCAAAGAAACAGCAAGTAGGACACAGCCATTTCAATAGCGTGGTCTTACCCTCAGGCACTTCTGACTTTTGATCCATATTTGCCATATTTAGTTTGTTTTCTGTAGAAATAAATCCCACCTTCGTTCCATCAACACCTTGTTCTTTCTGAATTTATTTTAGTGCTCCTTGATTTTCCTTTTGAGAATTTATTTTAATTGAAAAATCATTTGAGTTTTAGGTCACAGGTTCAATTCTGGTCTCTTCTGGTAAAGTGAGTAAAGTGCTCAGCAGCTGAGAAGCATGATGTATAACTGCTAAGTACTATATTATTAGACAAAAATCTGTTATCATCTATCAATGTTCCAGTTGTTTATAAAGTGGTGGCTTCATTTCAGGGGTAAGGAACGGGTCAGGTAACAAGAAATGTCGTGGGAATTGGCAGTCCTGGTGCCCAGCCAAATATTGGTGTCAGCACCTGAGCAAGCACTACAGGTTTGAGTACATCTCTTGCTCTTTAGGGTTGATCTTCTGGTGTAGATTGCAGGTCACCTGTGCATTTTTACTGTGGACACAGTTTCCTTTTTGAATGTCCTTTAAAAGAACAGATTTAACTGCTCTAAGATCTTTATTTATACAAGATCAAAATTTACTGGAATTTTTGTGTGTGTATGGGACTTTGTTTTTTTAAAAGAGAAAAAGGTAACTGAAGTTTTGTCATAAGTAAGGAAATTATTGATAATAAACAACACAATTACTGTGTTATAATTGTACTCTGAAATCATAATGTCATGAAATTGAAGGTTGATTGGCTGAAGTCAATGGAAAAAAATTCCTTACCATTTGATCCCACCAAAGAAACAACTTTACACACAATACTAATTTTTGAACATTTTAAATTATTTGTTTGGTGGGGATGGATATTATTAAGATCTTAATTCTTCACTAACAGGTGCTAAATTAAGCAAGATCTACTTGTCTTTTTTTTCCCCAGTAAATCAAAGGAAATAATACTCCTAATGTAACTCAGGTGATATGAGGATAAATCCAGTGCTGGTTATAAGAACTCAGACACTAATATGATGAACACTGCTCATAAGCTGTTAAATAAAGAAATTAACTGACAATTAATGAGTTGCCAACTCACTCCCACAACAGTGATTGCTTCTCTTCCTTCAATTTCAGCCCCTGTCACAAAAGTCTCTCAGCTACACATGTAGCCTAAGTTTAACTTAGTATTTCTCAAAAGTTTCAGTTGAATCTGTTCTGTTATTGCCATTGCCTGCCACCTCCTATTTATATTCATATACTATTACCACCAATAGACCAAGCACACAGCAGTCAGGGCTATCTGTCAGGCTGCCTGGGATAGGCATTATTACAGTTGCTTAGCAGCCAAGAAGACAAGATAACACATCACTTTCATCCAGGGAAGGGAAGAGAAAGCAAATTTAGGCAGTTAGAATATTAATAACCAGCTAAGACCCTGGTATGAAAAGTCTGAATCATTAATTATCCCAAGAGATTAGCACCAAAACTTTGGTTTCAAGTTTCAGGTTTGAAATATCTGTATATCCTGTCTGAATTTTTTTTTTCCCTGCAAATATGGTTTAATTTCACAAAGAGCTTTAGCTTGATAACACCATGTTTTTAAGCTCTGTCCCTCCATGGCTCCTTAACTGATCTACAGATAAGTAAACCTGATATCTTTACCATGTAAATTGGTAGAATGCTTTAAAAAATGAAATTTAGAAGCCACGTGGCTTCCAAATTATATATTGTCAAATAATCAGTATGATTTCTTAAAGGAAAAATCATGTCACAAAATCATGTGAAATTAATTGAAGGAGTCAATTGATATATCAGCAAGAAATATCTAAGAAGTGGTGTAGTCTGCTTTGATTTTCAAAAAAACATCTGGCAAAGTCTTTCACTAGAGCCTCTTAAGGAAATTAAGTTGTCATAGAATAAGGAACATTTTCACATGGATCAAGAAATTTGTAACATAAAGGAAATATGGTAAGAGCATATAGTCAGCCTACAGCAGAGAGATGTCACCCACGTGGCTCTGCATTGTTCCTGCTGTTTCACATAATCACAAATAAATCAGAAAAGGAGATGAAATGAGGGAAGTGGTCAAGTTATTCATGGTAACAAATAAATTATCACAGGTAAGAAATCAGAGAAAGACTGCACACAACTGGGTAACTTGATAAAAAAAGGGCAGACAAAATTAAATATGGATAAATGTTAAGTGATGCATATAGCAAAAAGGATATTCTTTATTTATAGAAAAAAGATATTCTTACTTTATTTATATAAAAAAAAAGACATCTAAACTGATTATTGCTATTCATGATTGAGATTTGGGTTCATAATAATGAATTCCAGGAAATGTCAAGTTAATTATCAATTATTGGGAAAGCAAATAGAAGGGTAGGCACTATTTCAAAAGGAATAGAAATCAAAAGAGGAAGCCTTGTTATGCCACAGTTAAATCCAGAGTACATCTGAATCCTGAATACTTGTTCAGTTCTGGTCTTTCCATTTCAAAAAGAATATGATAAAATGGAAAAAATGCGGAGAAAGCTGGAAGTGATGTTCAAAAATATGGTTTGGCTTTTGTGTGACGAAAAAAATAGGTAATTTAGTATTTTTCAACCTGGAAAAGAGAAAGATGAGCAGGGAATATGATGAAGGTCTGTAAAATTGAGAGTGGCGTGGAAAAAGCAAATAGGAGTCTTCTCCAAAAGAAAAAGTAGAAAGCATCAAATAAAACTAGGATGAGGTTCAAAATGAATGAATGAATGGTTGAAAATACTCATCATGAAAGTACAGATCCTCTCCCTATTCAGCCTGTGGAATAAGCTACCAGTGAATGTTTTGAGTGCTGAAACACTTCAGAGATATTTAAAAAGTTACTGGAATTAAAAATATCCATCAAGAACTATTGAACACAAAACATTATTCAGTTCAGAAGGCCTCTGAACCTCAAGTTGCTGAGGAACTGGTGAGTATGGCAGGACAGTGGGTGGTGACACCCGCTTCTCTGATTCTGATGTCCCATCCTAGGCAGGTGTGAGCAGTCAGTCACGGCTGCAGACAGGGTGGTTACCTTCTAAATGAGCCAGAACAACCAATCTCTACATTCCTGCCCCAGAAAGTGTGCAGGTATGCTCAGTATGGTGCAGACTGAGATGCTTGTGGGAGCTTTCAGAAGCAGATTTTTAGGTATTCATGGAATTTTATCAACAGGAAAGTGAGATGCTGTTGGATTATGAGCAATTATAATTTTTTATAATTTCTAAAAATTATAAATTATATATAATTTATAATTATATAAATTATATAATTTATATTATATATAAATTATATATAATTTATATATATAAATATAGGGGCCCCACACCAGCTGAACTGAGAACTGACCACTATCTCAGGTTTAGGTCCCTAAATCTTCTTGTGAGCATAGCTCAGAATATTGAATATTTTAAGATATTAGGTGCCTTGAGGTATCAAAGTAAATATTTTAATCCACTTGTATTCAATTGAAGCTCTACTACAGTAGAATGTGCCTCTTCCCCTGCCTACCCCCCAGTCAGATCATGCCAGAATTTCCAAAACAAAGCAAGGATTAGGAAAAAAAAGTATTTTTTTATTTAAGTTGCTGAAATCCTTACTGTGTTTATGCATCCCTTTTTTGCAAATACACAGTAAAATATGGAGTAGCACAGCCATGAACAGCTTCATTGCTCCCTAATCCTTTAATAAATGTCCACTATAAATCTTAGCAACAGATTATGCACATGCCAAATCCATTTATACAGTGGGTGAGTAGATTTAAAGTCCAAAGATATGCTGTTCATAGCATCACTTTGCTGGTTACAAACAAAAATAAAGAAATGTGAGATTCATTATAAGCCATTTCTTATTTTCCAAGGCTCACAAAACAAAGTTCTGTTTAGACTATACTGTCAGTAGCATGTTATTAAAAGTTACCTTTCCATTTCTTTTAGGCAAAATAATTCATGGTCAATTTGATCAGCCTATCTACATTTTTTTCTCCCCATTTCTGGTGTTCTTTATTGAGATTTTAGCATCAAAAAATATAGGAAGATACAGTAATTTTCAATTCTTAGCTCACACCATGTACATATCAACTCCCAAAAGATTTCTGTACTGCTGTAGCTCTCAAAGAACACTTTAGACCTTAAGGATTCACCTTTCTTGCTCCTTCATTCTTTAGGTCATTTCTATGAGCACTATTAGAAGCAGAAGAAGAACTTTAGAATTCAGAGGTTTAAGGGAATTTTCCTCATCACAATTCAATATTAAAATTTGTAGGGATTTTAATGTGAAATCATTGTGCCCCAGATCTTTGAGAAAAAGAACTGTGATGGTGTTGGGTTTTACTAGGAATAACTCTGAGAAGGAAACCGTGCCATATGGCAGAACCCAAATTCAGTTTCATTCTTTCTGTTTAGAGGCAATTTGTGCACGAAATAATGGAGTTATCAGGGAAGTGGGCATTAGTGCATGTGGCCAGAGATTCCTGGAGAGGCACATTGTTTGAGTGCTGCTTTTAAGTTCCTTTATTCCTGGCCTTGTTTACATATGTAAATAAGAAAAGTAACACTTAGGGTTTATCTGAGGAAATTTACCATCATAATTAGACTGGTATCATTACACCTGTGTAGCTTTATTTTTGCAAATTATTTCTTAAGTGCAGTAGTACTACATTAGTTCTGGAGTTTAGGTTTTAGATTAATAAATATCTCATGCAGGCAGATCCTGCAGAATTTGTATTTGATTTATTTTGAGCCAGGAAGCTGATGTTCAACGCCTGAGATTCTGTCATGAGAAATGACAGACAAATACCACATTTATATTGGAGTAGAAGGTTGGTCTTCAAAGAACAGATAGCTAAATATTTCTATGTATTATTTGTATATAACTATACATATAATCTGAAAAGAGCTCATGACATGCATAATTTGGGTGACACTTGCACTTTGATCCCATAGTCCTGGCCTTACTCTGTTGAGATTAGGGCACAAGTGGTGGCTTGGAGGAGAGGTGAAGGGCACTGCACTGGCCTCCCAGTCAGAAGCTTTGTCCACCTTTCTGTTCCAGTATAATCAGCCAGATCACTGTAAATCACAGATGGTTTAGTTTAAAATTCTGGACTCTAAAAGGAAACAGAGGAGAAAAAGTGCTCATGCAGATGGCTTTGGTGTCATGACCTGCCAGCCAGGACAACACATTTCCATATGAACCCTTTCCCACTGCTCTTTACCTATCATTTAACCTGATTTATTTGACTTTATTCTGGAGCAGAAGAGTCTGTTATGAGTCTTAACAAGGATGCACAGACACAATCCCATTTCAGTTCACTCCTGTGAAGACCAGAGCTGTTGTCCCTGCCTTTCCCTGACCTGAGCACCACAGAGGTAAGAAGCACCATGGGGCAGGATTTAGTGCATTAGTGGGGGGTAAATTCAAGCACAAACCCAACCCCAACCCTGGACCAAACATGCAGACTAGATGCAGACAGATACCATGTGCCAAATCACTCATCTTGCCCTGAGCTTTGGACAATCTAAAGGGATTTATCAGTCAGAATGAACACGGGGCTATTTTTGGTTTCTGCGTTGCAAGACAGCAGTTTCAGATGAATTCTGCTTTGACATCTCACTTGAATTCAGATCTGGAATTCAAGTTCATGGTACAAGGAAGGAACTAACAGTGACAGAAATAAAATGAAAAACAAAACAAAAACCAAAACTCTACTGCCTTGAATTATTTTCCCTGACCAATTCATTTCAACCAAGAGTATTATCTAGAATGTCTTCTGTGCTGCCTAATGGGAAAGATGATAAAAAATCTCTTGGTGGCCATGTAAAACACTAACCCAGGAAAAGGGAAGCTCCACCATTAGTGTCCATATGTCTCTTTTGGTACCAGTGTCATCAGATCCCAATGTTCTTTTATATCATCACAGGTGCATCTTATTATTAGCTTTAATTGAACCAATACTACATCACAGCTGGGCAGTTTGATTCTCCAGAGCTCTGATTAAAAAAAAAAAACCCAAACTTTGGGACATTGATGCCAAAGGATGACATTTTTATTGGTTGTTCTCTAGCAGCTTCAGCAGTGTGGTGATGTCCTTCCATTCCACATCTAGCCTGCATTTCCTTCCTTTATTGGGCTTTTTCCACTCCCCTGCCCTAGACAACACAAAGCTCTTCCCAGTGATGTTCTCTGCTAATCCCCTCCTTGCCTAAGTCCTAGGACTTTCAGGAATCCCATTTTAAGAAAAATGAGCACAAACATCACAACAAAGCTGAAGGGATTTCTGTGTCTTCTGAAATAGCTTTATTTTGTATTTTTACTTCAGAATGTGATGATGTTCAAATGCAATGTAACAACCTGGCAGTTTGATTTCCCCATGGGTCTGGCTGGAGGAACAACATTGCTACAACCACACACACACTCAAGAGTAACAGTCTGCTTATCAGTTTATTTACTCATTTAAAAGAGCAAACAATTATAGAACTATTTGCATTTCAGAGACACTGAAAGCTCTAATCAAGTCTTTGCTTTTTAATCACCTCAAAATGTATCTGCAGGTAGGGAGAACGAAACATGGTGGGGGGTTTTTTGGTGTTCTGGGTTTGGGTTGTTGGTTGGTTTTGGTTGGGGTTTTTTTGCATGGGTGTGTATTTTTTTGGTTTGGGGGTTTTTGTTTGTTTGTGTGTTTGTTTTCCCCAGGAAGTGTTGAATTCTTTTCAGTGTTAAGACACAAAATTGAACATTCCAAGTGGCAGCCTGTCACCTGATGGAAGGTGAGTGGAAGGTAGTGAAAGCCTTTCCAGTGACTGTGAAAGAGGCTGTTGTGTATTTACTAAACACATTTTTTTTGCTAACAAAATCAACTTTAGAAATTCCCAGGAATCTTCCCCCCAACTGTTCACTCCTATCCCAGCAGCACTTTATTGCCCCTTCAGATGTTTTGATGAAACAGTTTGCAGAGCCTTCGTATAAACCAAATGATTGAAATAATCAGAATTAAATAAACAAACACATTTCTGGAGGATTTTATTTTATTTTTTAAAGCTGGATCATTTGGTAAAAGTGCTTTGAGACACAAGCTCACAAATGGTTATGCTGACACAACCAACTGAAAATCGTACTGGAGGACCTGAAATAATCAACCAGGCATAAAAAGCTTTGGTTCCCAAAGCAGTTCTTTAAAACAAGCAATTAAATTCCATGTGAACTCAGACTCACAGAAAATAAGTCAGCCTCCCACTGGCAGATCTATCAATGAAACTCTGGAGTCCTAAATTCTACTTTCCTACTTCAATAAATAAAAATGTCTGAAGAGAAAGGCTGCAAAACTTTTGCCACAGGGCTTTGCATCAGTATGGACAACAGAGTTCTCCTTCCTACCCCGAGGATCTAGATCTGATTTTAGGTAGAGCTTGCAGTGAAACTCTCTGTACTAAATAAAGTCTGTAATAAATCCTTGTCACAGTGTTTTCCCTTCCAAGGAATATATCAAGAAAGAAAAAAATCCATATTTATATTTGTTTAACTCTGTATCCCAAAGCTCAGCACAAATATTGCTCATTTTTGTGTAGTTGGCCAATATCCCCGTTCCAGGCTCCAAACTTCAAGCTCAGGGGGAGTTTAAACACCATGTTACCATTTGCATGTTCTGATTGGCATTAGCTACACTCAGCCTAAAATTTGGATTATTGTAGGGATGTTTGTTTCTATTTTCCATAGTGTCTTCCTTCTGATTTATTTTCACATTGGCCTCATTTTAAATCATTGTTAATTTCACCATTGATTCTAATTAAGCTGCTGTTTGGGCTTATGAGCTTCATTTAATTAAATTAATTAAGGTATTTATTTATATAATAAAAGATAACCAACTCACCAAGCTTGCTTTCCCAAACTCCCACAGCTCTGATATAGAAAGAAAATCAAAGGCACCTATTTTAAAGTCAAGCACCTGCAGCACAGTAGCATTGTGATGAAGTATCAGAACTTGGCTAGCCAAATACTTCTCTATTTGTGGGGTTTGGAGACTTTCCTCTGTATTTAGAATATGACTTTTGCAATGATTCTATATTAGGAAAGTCACCTACTCTAAAAGGAAAGGTCTTAACCACACAAGGTGGAAGAACTCTTTTTTTTTCACCTTTTCATGAGCATTTCTGTTCGAATTATCCAAGATTCATCCAAGGAGGGAAATCACGTAACACGGTAAGGGGTGTAGAAATAATTTCATTTCATGACACAGTTCTACTTCTTTGCAGTCAGGCCATATTCCACCACTTTGGAGACAAAAAGTCACTTCCTAACTGTGCCTTTCTGGGTTACAGACATCCTAAAGTCAGATCTGCACTCATCATTCCCATCAACACAGCAAAAAGTTATTAAGTGTTGGCCATACAAACAAGATTTAACGTCTCCAGCTGGATGCTGCCAACCTCTTTACAGCACACTGCTCTTGTCACAGTGGATGGGCACGGCTTTAAAATACATTTAGATATAAATATATTTATTTCAGGCTAGTGGGAAGTCTTTTTGCTTGTTTGCTTTCCTTTCTGTCTCCCAATATTGTGAAAGGAAAGTGCTGAAAGAGGAGACCTTGATGAGCCATGTAAAGCCAGGATTGGTTCAAGTGTGTTGATAAGAAAATGAAATTCCAAATGCTAAAATGATTAGTGAAGGGGCTGAGGTTTTTCTCCAGGTACTGCATATCTGCTTGTAAAACAGCACTTATTTTCAGTAGAATATTTGGACATAAATTATGGCTTTTCTTTATTTAAAATAACAGAACATTATTTAATTTGAGAAAAAAAATTACATAGATACATGGGTTTATATGATTTTTCTCTTGTCATAAAAATATAAATATATAGAAAATAGTATTTTTTTAATTAATTAAAATAGTTCTAATAATGACTCCATGCAACATATTCCTCAAGGTTATCCTGAAAGTACCCTGTTTGGCTGAGATGTAAAATTGACTGTATATATAATTTCCCTAAATAGACCATATTTTTTCTAGAGTTTTCATAAGAGAGCAAGTGATTTTTTTTAAAGACCATACCAGAAAGCAGATGGAGCATGCATGCCTTGTTCCTAAGATAATATCTGCAGACTCACTTGAAGAGTCTGTTTCCTATTTTTTGGCTGGGCAGAGCAGCAAAAATTGAGTCCACAAGTAACTGCCTTGAAATGTGGAATTAATAATGTGTGTATGTATCTGAGAATACATCTACAGTGACAAATAAAACAGGGCCAGGCACTATTTGCTGGCTGGAAGTCCAAGTGGCAAAGTCTGTATCTGTGCTTGGCAAAAGTTGTCCCTGAGTGGTTTTAACTTCAAGTTACTCCTATTTTACTCTTCTAGTCTAGTAGGTGTAGCAATATAAAGGCACTGAAATGATATTTAATAGCATAAACCCAAGGGAAATTGGGCAAATAAAGGCATATTAAAGGCAATCGCTGCTTGCCACTGGTGGTGGGATGAAGGCTGTAAAGTTAGCTGGAGGAAAAAATTCCCATAGCATTGAATAAAAATATCAGCTAATTAATAACAAAGTGAGCAAAACTTGTGGTAGTCTTCTGCCAGTTCAGAATGCTTTGTTCTCTCAGTCATACAAAGGTATTGCCTTGAAGAACACAATTTCACACATGGCAAAGCCAACCAGGGAATTCACTAATAAATAGTGAGGGGAAGAGCTTGTTAGTACTGTGCCCCAGCCTTGCTTAAATTTTATACATATATAAATATATAAATATATATATATATATATATATACACACACACACATATATATCTCCTCTTAGGCTACATAGATACACTTCTGGAAAAATACAGTAATTCTTTGAAATTAACTATTCCCCATAAATTCCTTTAAAAATATGACTATTCCAAAGAATTTTAAGAACGACCTACATGAATTTGCACCAAGCATCACATGGCTCCTCTAAATAACTGCATTCAAACTACCAAATATTTTTTATGAATATATTTTTCATCTAGTTGTACATTTGGGCTTATAGCTACAAGCTTTTTTTCCATCAAATGTCTCCCCAAAGCAAATACAAACAGATATAATTTATGATCTTTACCAAATCATTTTCACACAAATAATTGCTCAGGTGAATATCAGTTGATGGATATGGTTAATAATTGCCATGTCTCTAAAACAAATTAATGTGCTTGCAACTAGATTGTAGTGCAGTTTTTGAATATAAAATAGAGAGAGATCTCAAACCATTAGAATATTTTATAGAAATTAGTCAAAATATACTTCTGATCTTAATTATGCATTTTTTTTACAATTATAAGTGTGTAAATGATATTGGAACTTCTTTTCTGGGTTGATGAATGCAATGGCTGTGATCCCAGCTTGGCCCATAACTTGAAGGTGAGATTCTTTGTTGCATAATGCAGGGTTGCAGAGCTGTAGTGCTCAAAGATATTTCAAGGCTATCTCAAGTGGCAACAGGGAATCAATAGATGTCAGAGGATCACAATAGCGGGTGTGATGGCATCTCCTTCAAGTTGGTATTATAGACAGTTGTCAGATAAAAGGGGATGTGAGCAGTAAGACTCTGCATACTGATGATCTTTAAGTCCTTTAGAGCTATAAAAACTTGAAACTGGAAGAGGGGAGATGGAGATGAGATGTGAGGAAGAAATTGTTTGGTGCGAGGGTGATGAGACCCTGGCCCAGGTTGCCCAGAGAAGCTGTGGCTGCTCCTCCCTGGAAGTGTTCTCGGCCAGGTTGGATGAGGCTTTGAGCAACCTGGTCTAGTGGAAGGTGTCCCTGCTGCTGGCAGGAGGGTTGGGACTGGATGAGCTTTAAGGTCCCAACCTAAACCAGCCAGGGATTCCATGATTCCATTGTCTTTACCTGTCTCAGGAGGCAAAGGAAAAAAAAAGGTGCTGGCTAAGTAGCTTTTAGCTAAGGGTACCAAGATGCTTGTTTGTGGTTTCACAACATGGCTCTTGTTTAGTTAAACGTTTCTCAGCATCCTTCACCAGCTGCTGGGTATTTTGCTCCCTGGACTGTAACAGCCAGGGCAGGTCATGCTGCCATGGCAGAACTTTGTCCTTGTTAGCCAGCCTGTGGGGATGGGTGGAACAGTGCAGACAGCAGCAATTTCCAAAGCTTACTTAAGCCCCCACTCCTTTAAACCCCTTAAAAGCCAAAGGTGCAGGTATTGCAGGATCAGGACCTTTGAGCATTTGGGTTTGAAAGTGAAAATGAAGGAAACATCAATAAACCCCAAAGCACAGCAAAATCAGTCAGGGCACGAAGCATCCCAGGAGCCCAAGGCTGTTACCACTGGGATATTATCTAGTGAAGAGGAATCCAGGCTTCACTGACATCACAGGAAGGCTGTATTAAATTACAAATTAATGTTCTGAAGTTAATGAATTTAATTGATTTCAAGCTGAGTAAGGGAGTTAAGGCTGGTATTCAAACAAGGAGAGTGTATTTAAATTTAGCTATCATTAGCAAGCACATGTTCCACTGCCAATGTATCAGGACTTTTCACTCTCACAGTATGTGGTGAGGTCACCTGGAGCCTTTCAGACTCTTGTTTCCTTCAGTAGAATGAGGGGAACAGTCATAATTTTCAGACAGGGTAAGTGATAAGGGACTTTTCATAAGGGCAGTTAATGACAGAACAAGGGGTGATGGCTTTAAGCTGAAAGAGGGGAGGTTCAGATTAGATATTAGGAAGAAATTCTTTGGTGTGAGGGTGGTGAGACACTGGCCCAGGTTGCCCAAGGAAATTGTGGCTGCTCCTCCCTGGAAGTGTTCTGGGCCAGGTTGGATGAGAATTTGAGCAACTTGGTCTAGTGGGGGGTGTCCCTGCTGCTGGCAGGGACATGAGCTTTAAGTTCCCTTCCAACCCAAACCATTCCATGATTTTATGATTCTACAAATATAAGACTCCCAGTTTTAGGAAGTAGAGAGGGCTATGTGACTGTCCTCAGCAGAAGCTGACAGCACTGGTTGGGTTCAGAAGGTTGAATCACACATTATAACAGATTTTGCTCTTTTTAAGATATCAGTATGTCCAGTCCCAACCCTGAAAGAAAACCTCCTGACACATAGCTGTGGTCTTTAGCAGACGTGTCACTTACTGGTAGCATCACACAGCTCTGCAGGGAGGATAAAACTGAATAAGCAAAGCAAACCCTTTTAAATGTAGAAAAGAGAAAGAATATAAAGAAATGAAAAAGCAGGAGAAAACTCCTAAGATAAGCAGGTGCCATTTCATATTCTTTCACTGCCACCATTTTAATGAGTGAAAATCAGTTTTCCATCTTCAACATAAAAGACAATAACCATATTGATTTCTTAATACCATAAACAAACTCAAGGTTTGTTTTTGTTGTTTGTTTTTTTTCCTCAATCTGATGCCAAACATTCTAGCACTGCCTTTAAATGAAAATATAGTACGGCAGAATTTGCATGCAAAAAGCCTACGTGATATTAATTAACAATAAAATAAAACAAATAAACAAACAAACAAAAAAGAAGCTGTACAAAACCCATGCAGCTACATGCTGTGCTAAAAATCAAGACAGGGCAGTGACTGCAGGAAAGCTCCCATTCCAAAATCTAGTCTTCATGCATGAATTTGCTTCACATTGTCCACTACACAAATTATGATTAAAAGTATAGAAAAGATAGCATTATATTATTATTATTGTATTAATAATAATATAGAACTTACATTTTACTGAAGAGAAGTTTAGGACTAATGGTTTACACCATTAGATTCCAGTGTTAATATGCTACAGATTTTCTGTGGAAACTGTACGAGTGTAAGATAAACACGTGGGATAATTGAAATAACAGTGATTCTCTGCCTCACAAAGCATCTTAGAGATCCAATATTTTCATGTCTGTAAAGCATTTAAAGATGCCTGAGGAAAATACACTTTGTAAATGCAGAGTATTCTGCTTGATATTCAAGCACCATGTGACAGGTATGAGATAGATTTTCAAATACCATACAAAATAGGTATATAAAGGTATATATATGCTCAAAAGTCTTGAAAGTATATAAAAATTTAAGGAAAACAAATTTATGCTCTGAAACTTGCTTGCCTACTATTTATGTCTTTACTGACCTATGAGCATTTGTGCAAATGACTTTTCTCTGGCTGAACTCTTGGGAACAGGTTTTTCTCACATCAATGTATAGAAATCAAATGCACACACCTGCATGTACATGTGGCACCTGCTATTTCCTCCTGAAATGCCAAAATCAAGTTACAAAATGTCCATTATCCAATCCTAGAGTAGAATTACAGTTTAATCAGTCTGCTTATTAATTATGGCTACTACTATTTCTAACATTTTAGACTATCTCTGAAATGTAATGGTGGCTACAAGATCACATCATAAGACCTGATTCAATTTCACTCATATAAACACTTAATAAATGTTGTTCCTGCTCCATGGGGCTGAAAATGAAGATGTAAGTTCAAAGACAGAAGGTGATACCAACAGGACAGAAGGAAAGAGCCAAAGATGCAGCTGGAACCTGGTTTATCTTCAACTCCATTTCTAGGATAACTCTGTATAAGACTTTGTGGCATGGTTCAGCAAGTCAGGCAAACAAAAAGAATCATCCAAAAACTGAAGTCTGTCCAAAAATATGTCCATACTAGAGTCCTAAGAGTAGTGCAACATAGGGCAGACCTGATTTAGCCTTTAATAGATGGTTTTCTGGCTGCAGAGCCTGTGGCTTCACAGATCTCCCTGCAAAGCAGAATATCTCAAATACCCAAAGACATGTTCACCAGTGATTGAAAGCTGGACCACTAAGGAAAACTTTGCACATTTTAACCTACTTTTACTTTTTCTTTAGGATTCTAACTTTACTTGAACTCCAAAGGGGCTGACCATTGCTACACATCCACTTTCATTGCCATAGTTTCCTGCAAAAGAGTTGTAATCTGCTTCTCTTTCAGTTGTAAAACTAATGTAATATCCTTTCCAGTGATCCCAAGGAAGTGATTTGAATGTGTTGGACACTGTGATAAAGTCAGAGCTTGTCAGCTCGGAAAGAAAAATAAAAGTGCCAAAGAAATACAAAAATCCCAGCCTCCAGTGAGGGTGCTAAAGGATGGGACATCTTAATGTCTGATCAGCTTCATCAAAGTATTTAAACACCCCAAATTTTGCAAAGTTTTAAAGTAGTTATTAAAAAAAACCTCCCAAAATTCTCTTTTCAGTACAAATATACAGTACTCAGGCAAAAGATATATTGACATCAGTCAAATGAAACCAGTAGCAGGGAAAGAACTGAAGAAAAAATATTGTCAAATTCAGCAGAATGAAAAGCAATGGAAATAGTGTCCAAAAGTGATGGATCCAGAATGTATGTGATTCATACTCAGGTTGTCTCTTTTCAGCTTTATTGCAGGCATTAATCCTTACAATAAGTGGTAAATCACTGTTAATTCCTTTAATAATCATGGCAATCATGTTAAGCTCAAACAAAAGTCTTTGGAGCTGGTAGAACTGTTGTGCATAATTCCATAAGCACCATATACCAAATTGTACAGGACCTGGGCAGATGAGGAGAAGATGGACATAACCAAGCTGATGCCATAACAGCAGCTAAGCACTGTGATTTCTCTTTTCAAAATAAAGCTTTATTTTTCCCCATTTAATATCTATTACTATCTGCTAGGGCTTCTGCACTGGTAGTGTGTACTTTAATGTGATTTTTAAAATGAATGATTTGGAGTGGCAATTGTAAACACATCCGAAAATTAACTGTAATTTTCTGTACCTTATTTTGAAAACAACTTACAAATACTTATTTATCAAGATAGATAACTTTTATGCCTAAATAATAGTGGTTCTAAAATATTATTCTAGTGCAGCCTTTCCTTGGTTTTAATTCAAGGATCTGAGCCCACATTTGAGCTTGCTTTTATAAGGCACAAATGATCAGCAGTCCAGATGTTCCAAACCCTTTAGGTACATAAAACTCCTGCTGGCAAAAAACAAATTGACATGAAGAGCCCGTACTGCTGCCTATCCTGTTGTCACTGTGTTCTTAAGAATCTCTTGATCTCTTGCTTTACTTCCTACTCCTACTATCAATGGTTCAGCAGCATCCTCCTGCTCGTGTTTCCCTTTAATGCATTTACTCCTGGGACTCAGCCGTTTTCATGTATTCCTTCATTATAAAGCTCATTTCAGCTGGACCATTAAATAACTTCTAAGCAGCAAGAAAGAGGCAGTATATCCATCAGCTAGTGAATACAAAGCATTTAATGCAGATCTCAAATCGATCCTTTTCTTCAAATACTAATTTTTATTTATTCTCCCTCCTTCCCCAGGGGGCTTAGCAAATAAAATATGATATTCATGCCAGGGTGGATTTATAGCACTGGGAAGGAGATGAAATAAGAGAGCTGAGCATACTCTATTAGCTATTATTCATAAACTATTTCTACTTGTCAGATGTTTGCTGTGAGGCTGAGAGGGTTGTACTTCCCCTCCCTCTTGGTTTGACCAGACCTGATAAGTTACCTTAAGTTCACACATCACCACAGCTGAGAACAAATTCTGTGACTAAAAAAGCTCATTCCCATTTCCTGGCACACTTACCCTGTGCCTCCTTCCTAAGGAAAGCTGAGTTAACATTCCAAAGGCAGAAACCCAGACTATGTCTTCATAAGCATAGATAATTTCAAAGGGAAAAAAAAAAAAATAAATACAAATGACTCCCTCCTGGGATTTTGATCTTGGTTGTTTCTGACACTCTTGCTATTGAGAATAAAGGAAAATCGGGTATAGGGAGACTTCAATCTCAGTTTAGATTTCTCAGATCTTTTCTTAAGTGAAGTCCTTTCATATTACCAAATTGATTTAATGTCAATATGCTGTCTAAAGCTCCAGTCAGGAAAAATGATGTCATACTTCTAAACATTTTAGACCTGGTATACTTCCATATTTTCAAATAACAGACTTTCTCCACCACTCACTCTCTTTTATCTTCCTCCAAACCCTCTATCCCCATAAAACCTCATCAAAGAATTTGGCTCATGATGGTTTTCAGCTTTTGCCCACGAATAGACCTACACATGGTCCTATGTGTTATTTTTTGCAGACATAATTGTTTTAAAATATCAAGGCCTGATAGCTTTTGGCAAGCTCATATGCTTTTTCACTTGTGCTACTCATTCTACACATTTAAGGATCTAAAAACTATGGATAAAATTTTCTTTACATATGACAGAGTCAAAAGAAGTGAAAGAATTTTAAATTGTTTTTAGAGTAATGATAAATAAAAATTGTGGTTGATTTGATAAATTTCAATCTGTAACAAGATGACATTTTGAGTTAAAAATAAAGAAAAAGATGTTCATATGTTTTCATTACTCCTCTGTGGAGGTTATTAACGTTTCCAGTAAGTATTCATACCAGTTGAATCTTGAAAATATCTATTCAGCAGCATCCAGAAATGTTCTGACTTTTTAAAATAGAAAATTTTCAACAGATGCCACAATTAAAATTGAGGTATCAGGAAATTTTCCACTGGTAAGAATTCCTTATAGCAAATGATTTGGAAACAATACAGTTTTAGGATTTCTTTATCAGTAGAAGCCAATATCAGGCTCCAAAAAGTAAATCTGTTGGTGGATTTTGACCCATCCATCTTCCACTTTCAGGATTTCCACAGAGCAGGGTATAAGAAGACAATGTACAATCTGGGAAGGGTGTGTGCCAGGAGATAAAAATCAATTATTTAGAATCAAAATCCCAAATATGCTTTGCTTTATATTATAATTCATTTATACATGTGCTTTGGATTATCTCCCTTCAGCTTTGGAGTTGCAGATCGTAATCTCCTGACCTGCTCTACCTATTTTACCTGATAGCTACAGGAGGATGTTCTACAAATCACTCCAAGTCTCCTAATACCACACTTGCACTCCATCACAGTTTGCCACTTAACAGGACTGTGCAGCCCTGGAAGCCAGGATTGCACCAGGAAGATAACATTCCCACTGGCAATTTCTTCATCACCTCAGTTGTCCCTCGTTTCACTTCTATTTGTTTCCTTTCACGTTTCTGTTTGGGTCGGGAGACTGAGGCACCAAACTTTGAACCCACATCTTTAGCAGAAACACTGGCAACCCAGGAACCTGTCAGGGGTACTTTATGGGATCCCACAGTCCCCAAAGCCCCCAGGGATATAACATTCCATGTCCCAGATATTGCTGGGTTTGTGAGAGCATATACTCCTCACAGAGGGGTCAGTGTGCACCAGCTCTACTTCTTCATACCTGGCTTCAGCTTTTTTCTCTCCTTTTTCCCTCTAGAATGTGTAGAGAGTTAAATCTCCCAGTACACTGTCTAATAGGAAGATTCTCCTAGGGCTGACCTGCTCTGGCAAAGAGCTCAAGTCTTGTGGTTTGGGGTTTTAGGGTTTTGTTTTGAATTTCTTTCAGCTTAACCTTCTTAAGTTCACCATGGCTAATCATCATTGCTGCTATTGCATCTAGCACTGGTTTGCCAATGGCAAATGCCTAAAGCAGGTTTTTGGGGCTTTTTTTTTGTGCTCTCCTTCAAATTTTGCCTGAGGGTGATAAAAGAAGGAGACTGGTCTCTGCACTTTCTAAAATACTGTTACTTCCACAACAAATCAGAAAAAAAAAGCAAAAGTGCTTTGGATTGACATAGTTCAGGCTTTGTGAAGGACCTGTTTCTCCAAACCATATTCTATCCACAATTGTCATGGAAGCACCCACAAAATAGCCAAGGCAGTCACTCAAAATGGGATTTATTCTGACCAAAATTACCTAGCACACCTAGTTTGGATGTCAGGTGGGAATAAACTACTACACAGCTGACCTCAGAATTCCTAAGTTTTCATGAACAATCCTTTAGAATGATGACCCAAAATGCACAATCACTCACCTATAAGATGAGGTTAATGACAAGATGGGAAGTTACCTTGAGTAGCATCCTGATCCAAGGGGAGAGACCTCAGCTGCAGACCCACTGCTTCGAGGAGGACCAACTCAACTCATGCTCTGGTGGGGCTCCATTTATGCCCCAGTTGAGTCTGAGGCACAGTTCTGGTTGGGTGGAGCCCGTCTTCCAACAACTGTGTGCCTGGCAACCGTCACCATAAGCACACAAAAAAGCAAGGAAAGCATGAAAAAAGCAAGGAAAGCACATGAAAGGGCACAAAAGAATCAGTTTTAAACAGCTGGAAAGCTCTGGTCTTTGTCAAGTCATGTGCACCTGCTTCATCAGTGGAATCCACTCTGACTTTGTAGTGAGAAATCTTATTGCCTTGAGGTTGAATAAGGATCCTAGCTTTTATGAAGGAGCTCTGTTTTTCCCAGAATCATTTGGTTGGAAAAGACCTTTGAGATCATCGAGTCCAACTGTGCCTGTCCACCACTAAACCAGATCTCTGAGCACCTCATCTGCCTGTCTTTTAAACACCTCCAGGGACAGGAACTCTACCACTTCCCTGGGCAGCCTGTTCCATTTCCTAATGACCCCTTTCAGTGAAGAAATTTTTCCTGACATTCAATCTGAACGTCCCTTGGCACAACTTGAGGTCATTTCCCCTTGTCCTGTCACTTGTTCCTTGGGAAAAGAGACACACACCTACCTTGCTACACCCTCCCTTCAGGTCTCCCTTCAGCCTCCTCTTTTCCTGTACTCCCAAGGCTGGAGGGCTGGGGTTTGAAGGGCTCATTGGAACTTGTACAGTACCTTCTGGCTGGACATTTTAAAAAAATAAATAAATAAAATGAATTAAAAGCTCCACGATATCACTTGCAAGTCTTTTGTAGGTCCTCAAAGTTTCTCTCACTTTCTGAATATGTCACTTCACTGCCATGAAGGTGGCTTGCTCCATCTATTCTTCAAAATAATCTTTCCCCTGAGGAGCTGGCAATCTCCCAACAAAAACCTCCAGTCCTTTGTTTCTTGGCACTGGGTGAAGATTGAAAGCGTGGCTCTGTGATTGGTCCTATCACTGTAAGAGAGGAACTATGAAGCGCTAGAAGGGATGAAATGGATGTATCTATCATGATTTTGACATCTTTCCTCATTTTCCCTTCCTAGGTAAGAAAATTCTGCATTTTCATACTTGAAAAATGTAAATGCCCTGGGGGGAAGAAGTGGCTTTCTGTGGTTTTTATGCCTGTGTTTGTTTTCTCTCAGTTTAGTGCCAGAATACAACTATGTGGAGTTAATCAATTATATAGTTCCACTATTCTTAATGATAAAAAGTTTTTCCAGAACACTTCCCTTCTCTTTGACACAAGATAATGTGGGGGTTTTTTTGTTGTTTTTTTTTCCCCTCCCTTTTCCACATAAGATGCTGTATAATCTAATAAACAGATTTATTAATGAGGAGAAAATTGGTTAATTTTCTCCAAATGATCTAGTTTTGCCTCTATGTGTCACGATTCATTGGCACTCCTGCTTCCTAGAGTGTTTGCACAAGGGGAGCATTGGCTGACACGAGTGTAGCTGTTGGGATTTTTTGTAACACAATGTTTGGGGTTCTTTTTAAAACATAAATTATTTTAGTACACAACAACCTTTTGATAACAAATATTTCACATTTGATGATCTGCCTTTGAAAACTACTTCAAATCTTTATGCTTTCAGGCCTTGTCTCATATGATGGACTTGAAGGATGCATGGGATTCTATCATCTTCTGGGACAGTAACACCAAGAGAGGTGCCAGGGACTAGGTGATGCATAACAGCTGCTTGAGCATAGTTCAGGGAGACAGCCAAGGAACATTGGTCATAGTTTCTGGGAGCTTCCAGTAGTACATACAACACCTTTCCACATGTGAGTCTGACCAGGTGTTTTCAAGGCTACTAATGCTCCTGCTCCTCCAACTCAGAGCCACCAGCATTCCCCACCCTCACACAAATTCACCTGGCTTGCTAGGACTTCCTGATCTGGATTTCCAGATTCCTTACCTTATCTTGTCTTTCATCATTCTGGATCCTAGAAGTATTTTGAAGATGTGTGCAGCCCAGGAGGTGTGTGTAGCTCACCATAAAGTAGTGGGAGATGAGAAGTGATACCAGCTCCGATGGTGCTTGAGGATTTATTTCGTATTAAAAAAATTAAAGACAAACAATCTAGTTGTTTTCCCCTAGAACACTAGAGCAGCTCTACTTGTATAGGTGCCTGTTGGTATCAGGGATGGAGGAAAGAAGGAACATGAGAAAAATCCATATAACTGAATTAATCTATTCACATAACACGGACCCCCAATACTGAAATTGATCAGTATTGGGGGTCTCTCGGTGCTCACACACAGATAAATTCCTTCTTGTCTAAGGAAAGGATTAAAAATCTGGCCACACCATTCAGCATGATCTCTCCCAAGTTAACTCAAACATTTACTCAGAGTCTGACTCTGCTCCCAGCCTGGTGATTTCAACCACCATCGATGCTCCACTCACTCTATAGCAGGGTTATAATCAAGGGATGACGTGGACTGAAGAGACAGAAGGAGGTGTCTGCATCTAAATAACACTGCTGAATGCAGTTGGTACAAGCCACTTTGAAAAGAAAGCATCACTCTCAACATGTGACCTTGTAAGAGCTCTGGAAATATGGGACCACATAATCTGGCAGCAGTTTTACAACACCTAAATAGGTTACGCTCATCCAAGTAATATTTTTAGGTTGTTTTTCCCCTTATTCCAAATGCATTTTTATGTCTTTTTAGTCAAGCTTTCTGTCCCTTCATGCTGAAAAATTGCTGATGTTTTCACCCTGCAGAAATTGAGGACATTTCTGCTCTCTGTGCTGTATGAATCAGCAAATCTTCCTCTTAAAAAGAAAACCAAAAATCAACATTTTCAGAGCAAAGCAGGAATAAATAGTGAACTTGCAATTTTTTTTTGTTTGTTATTGCTTCTTACTTGAAAAGGAGAGTAGAAATTAGACAAAGAATTGTATCTAGATCTTCTCTTCAGAGCTCAGGTGAGATTTTCCTTTCTACAGCTTATTCTCCCTCAATTGTTTGCAAGTTCGGATTTTGTCCTATTCCTATTTTTGACATGAATGATCATTTACACATGAGCTCAGTACAGAAAACCAAGTCTCAGCTTCTGGAGAAAAAAGCATGAATTTCACATCCAAAGTTTTACTGTTGGAAAAATTAGGAGTTTATTTTGAGCATGCTTTTTCACATGCTTTCAGCATGCTTTTTTTTTCAGCTCACTTTTCTTCACAGCACACATTTTGGTACTCTGCCTAGTTTGATTTACCAAGCCATACATAAAAAGGTTCCTTTTCATTTCTTGGTTTTATATATAACTATATAGAATGAAAGTAACCTATTAATAGTGTCACTTTTTGCTAGCTTGAGTTGCTTTGTCAAGCTAGTACCTATCAAAAAATGAATTATTTATATTTTTTCACGTATGTACATCACTATTTACTTGCCAGTAATAACTTAAAACACACTGATGTATAATCTATAAGTGAACAAGAGAGTACTAAGAAGAGCAGAGAACAACAATAACAACAAAAAAAACCTCTTTGTGGCTTGCCTTCTTCAATTTTTGGGCAAGAGTCTTACAGATGATGGACTTCTGGAGAGTTGATGATTAGATTACTTGTCTCAAATCATGCTCCCTTATTGTGTTTCTAACTGGTCACTCAGAACGTGAGTCAATAAAATATCATTATTTCATTTGAAAGGAAGGAATCTTGAGATTTCAATAGTAAAACCAAGTAAATAAAGTTATTGGAAAATACTACAAACTAAACCTATGGAATTCCATGGAGACTGTAGAGGAAGAAAAGGAAAAAAAATTGCTTTGTTTTGTTTTCATTGGTTTGTTTTTAATCAAACATTTTGCTGCTCTTCACTGGTCTGTAATTCTCTTGAGTCTAGAACACAGTAAACACAAAACATCGAGCACTGGAGAATCTTTAAGTGCTCATAAACACAGTAGTTGCCATATTTTATATGTAAAAAAAAAAATGCCCTCAAAAGTATAGGTCTCCTTTCTAGATACAAATAACCAGAGGCTAGAATCTCTTTTTTGCAGCAGTAGTATCTTTGGATGGTACTAGACTATTTGCATGCTCAGTGAATGAAAAATAAAAACCCCCAAAAATTGTAAGTAGATAAACTTTGGTACATCAGTGTTTTCACCTTTCAATTTCTATGCAGTAGATCTTTTGAGCACAGTGTTACAGGTGTCAGTTCTGCAAACTCCAAAACCTGCAAGGGTGCAAGTTTGACCTAAAATCCAAGGTATTCAGAAGCTGGACATTCCAAAGATGTTTCTAAAGCTGTAGAGGTGTGATGGGCACAGGTCAGCCCTACCAGAGTTCTGGTGTTGCTGGGAAAGCCCAGTGACGCCCACACATCCCAGGAATGGGATGGGCCATCACATATTTTGCTTTTCTATGTGGAACACTGCTGCCAGTAGGTACTTCTCTATGTTGCAGTGCAAAAGTTGAACCTGCAAACCTGACTATTACTTGGCAGTTTTACAATGACATAAAAAGTAAATTAGCCTGAACTTATTTCATAAAGGATCGTGTTCTCATCAGAATCCATAAATTAAGTTATGCTAGGTCAGGACTTTGTTAGGAAGAATAGACATGAGCTTCAGGAAAAAAAAGACCTGAAAACAAATTCAGTTTTCAGCAGGATGTGGGTTTATCTCGTTTGTCCTTATGCAAGATACAAAGAACTGAGAAAGGTAAAGGTAGATCCTGGTAGCTTTTGAGAGCTCCTCACTCCTGCCCACACTACTCTCTTGTTTCTCTGAAGTGGAGCACAGAATTAGGCATGCCCTTCTCCCTACATTGTGCAAGACAGCCCAAAAGAAAATCAAAAAGCGAGAGAACATTGCAAGGAGATACATTTAGAGCTAGCTGAGTAAAAACTGAGCAGTGGCCACCATGGAAAGCAAAAAACATCTGATATTCCTGTCCAAAACATTGCTTCCTGAAGCTAAAACCATTCAAAGATAGATTAAAAAAACCCACAAAACACCAAAAACCACCCACAAAAAAACAAATCCCCACAAAACCCCACAAACATGAAAATGCTTCCTGATATTTGGAGCACACAGCATAGGTTGAAAGAACAGCAGAGGAAAGACAAGTACTGATTTTTAGCCCTCATTCCTTGGTGTGATTCTGTATTTCACATCCATGTAAAACTGCTTCTTTGCAAAACTTTACTGGGTAGTTATTCAAAGTCAAGTTGTCCCCATTTCTAGATAAATTCATCAACCACAGGAGTCCAACAAGTTTATTTTGTCCATTGTCTCTGTTGAATTGTTTACCCAGAAGTGACATTGCTTCAGCAAGAGAGGAGATATTTGTATGTCTTAGATAACAGCCTGCCACTGCTGAGCTCTCCTTTGAAGGTTACCTTGGCTTCATGAGCACAACACAGAGAGCACAGGGTGGCAAACCCCCAAGAAAGAAGAATAACAGCAAGTTGACACTGGCTAAACCTGGGGAAAATCTCCGGGTTTAACAGAAGAGACCAAATCGCTGCCAGCACAGGCAAAACTTGGTCACCTGCCTTTTGCATTTCTTGAATATAACATTCAGAAAACAAACATCCCACCCAACAAATCCAGCTACAAGCACAGACTAATGACCACAGCAGTGGATTTCCTGAAGTTACCTTACTGTAACACTGAGGTAGTGAAAAAAGTCCAATTATTTAAAGCCTATGCATTTAATTGCCGAGAAAAATCAACTCAGTGCTGAAGGTAATTTCCAAATGAGAAAGGAATAAGAAATGCCAGCGATAAGCACATTGTCTTCATGACAGCATCTAATTTCTGACCCTATAATCCTATTGTGCCAAATGACAGCGGATCTTCCTGATGAACTTCCTGATTCTGGGGAGCAGAAATGAAATTAAAACCTCAGATCAGACTGCTTTCGGATCGGTGTGCTTGCTGATGTTGATGGGCTTCATCCTGGAGGATGCTGAGCGCTGCTGAGAGCCATGGCTTGTGTGCATCTTCCAGTGGAGAGCTGAGAGCCTCCTTTATCCTTCCATAGATGCTCAGGACCATGCAGAATGGAGCTTCCTATCCAGGGCTTAGATAACAGCTTTGGGACTAATTACTGTGTATTGTCTCCTTCCTCAGCGTTTAGCATTGATGTCATCAGTCTATGAAGCTGGTTGGATCAGAGCCATTTCAAACCAAAACCCAGACAAGAACAAGTTTAAAGTGGAGTTTTTTGGTGTTTGTTTTTTGTTTGTTTGTTTGGTTTTGTTTGGTTTTGGGGTTTTTTTGGTTGTTTTTTTTTTCCTTTTGATTGCTACCCTAAATTCCTCATGTATATACCCCCTGTATGCCATATGGCTTATATACAGTGTGATGTAAACACAGGTACCAGTTAAATCTGCCTTTGTGTACGTGCTGCTTCTGAAATAAGATGTTATCCCACTGTAGGATACCCTGCACAACAGCACTTCATTGTCTGAATGCAAACACATTAGTTAAAAATAGAGGAAGAGATCTACAGGGTTAGCAAAGAAAGTCAACTCATCACAGTTAAATCTCCCTGAACCTTAATTTAGCCAATGGAAAATAGTGACTCCTACATTCTTAGCTTAAAATTAAAGGCATTAATTAATGGGAAACAACATCATCTATAGCTTAGCATAGCAGGGAGAAAATAGAAAGATGAATGCTGCTCTTGAGACTGTCTGATTTTGCTTGTTTTCCAAAGGGGTGTGTTCTTGTGAATAGACAGAACAACAACAACATCTGTGAGTGACCTGAGATTTTATTAATTATACACTAGGCATACATGAGATTATTCAAACAGTCTTCTGGCTTGGCATTTTTGTCAGGGCAAAACTTGGTGTGTAATGCAACAGAGCTCAGTGATTTATTCATGTGCTTCCATTTCCCTGGTCAGTATATGCCTTTTGCATTTCCTTCCTTGATCTCAAAGGGACACTAAATTGAAATTTGGCAAATATTTGGGAAGGAAACATTTGATCAATTCAAATCTCAGCAATCTAAATTTTTCATTTTTGTGCTTTTAAAATTTTAAATTGGGCTTAACTTTTTAAAAAAATGGTTAATTATCATTCAAATGAAAAGCTACTTCCAAAATATGTGGCACTCTTGTTGAAACACGTGGGGTTGTTTGCTTCAGAACTCTGTCAGAATGTTTTTCTAAATGGAAAATTTATCAAAACAGATTCTTGGTTTTGATGAATCTGTGTGTTTCATAAAAAAAGGTGATCAAAATATCCCTGAGCAGCTCCACTGTGAAGCTTGATTAATGTTTGATCAGCACTTTGAGAGCCTAGCTATAGAAGTGTAAATTGCTCTGAATATGATCATTAAAATCTCACGGCACAACAAGGAGATGGGAACAAAAGTTAAATAAAAACAAGGAGGTGACAGGAAAGATTAAATTATTCTAAGTTACTCAGGAGTCTTGAAATAGGCTTGTTCACAAGGTAGAATTTGGACCCATCATATTCAGCAAGACAGAGAAAATACGATCAGAATGCCTACAAATATAAAAATTAAATTATCCTTCTTCAGATAACTCTAGTAAACACACGCAATGTAATTTTAAAAGATCAAGTAGGTGTTATAAAACACATTGTTTCCAATATCAAATAAATGAATGTCTCAAAGAGCTGTTAATGGCATATGTGGATTTCATACATAGTTCTCATTAAACTAGGACACATCTAGTTATTTCGTACAGATGAGAGATTTGTTGCTCTCGAGAAATTCTTTGTGCCAGGCACTTGAATAAAGGTTTCCTCATACCAGGGGCGTGAAACTAAGCCAGTACAGGCAGAAAGCAGGATAACAAAACTGGCAAGCTCTCCCTCATGCACAAACAAGCAGTTCACAAAGACCCTAAATACGATAATCCACCCAAGGTTGGCTGTAATTGCTGCTCTGTAGGTGTGCAAAGCACGACCAGGGTGAGAAATTCAGCACAGGGCTCTTCAGCTACTGGAGGTGGACTGGTGAATGAAAAGTAGGCAGTAGTTTCACCAGTGACAGGCATGTGGGGTCTTCAGAAATACAATGGTAGCTATCCTAAATGTGATACAAACAGTGTACTATCTTGTGGTAGTTTAACTGGGCTGGCAGCCAAACACTACACAGCCGCTCGCACCTCCCACCTTTCCCCCTACCCACGCTGGGAGCAGGGGAGAGAACTGGAGGGGTAAAGGGAAGGAGACTTGTAGGCTGAGATAAGAACAATTAAATAATTAAAGTAAAATTAAAATAGTAATTATGATAATAATAACTCTCTCTCTCTCTCTCTCTCTCTCTCTATACAAAAATGAGTGCTGCACAGTACAATTGCTCACCACCCACTGGAAACCATCCTGAAGGAGCAAAAAGGAACCCTGAACCCAAAACTGCAATCTCAGAATGAGTTTGAGCATTTCCCAGAGACAATCCTCCTGCTTTCTGGTCAGCCCAGTTTAATATACTGACCATGATGGGTTGTGAGATGGAATATCTCATTGGCAGAGCCAAATGCCAATTTGAGGTTTGCTAATTACTATGCTCTCTTCTCCTAGTTCTCTGCACTTGCAAATCAGCAAAACATGATGACCCTGTATGTTATCAACATTCTTGTCATAACAAATCCCACACTGAAACTAAAACAAAGCTATTCTAGATACTGAGAAGAAAGTTAACTCTATCCTAGCAAAGCCAGAATATATATTATTTTAATATACAGAGTCCTGACTGGTTTGATACAGATTGTTGGGGAGATTTTTCAGATCAATTAACCTTTCCACTTGTCTAAATACTTGGAAGCTTTATCATAACCAGAACAAGCTTTTTTTAATCTACTATCTGTGATTTATCCAGTATTTTATTACACATACAGCAAGCCACTGACAACCCAGCCTCCCTCCGAGCACTGGTATTCCACTAAATAATAGCACATTTAAAGCTAAATTGGAAACTCATCTCTCAAAAATAACTAGTTTAAAGAATTCCCAGTTCAGTTCATTTATTCTTCATCTTCTCTTTTGCCAAAAGAAGAAACACAGCAGACAAAGAGCCGGAGCATTTTCTAGCTGACTTTCCAGTAAGAATGACACAGTTTGTCCAGAAATGGCAAATACCCCAGTTTATACTGTAGCTGCCAGCCCTCGTTAATATTCAGTGTCTAATGTCTGCACAGTTATCAAAGGCAGACACTTGTTTCTGTTCACTCAGGCGAAGAAATATTCCAGCTAAAAGTGCAGCCTCTTTCCACTGGGTTGCTCAAAATTCTTTCAAATAAGCACATGTCATTTAATAAATAAATAAAATTAAAATTAAAAAAAAAAATTGAATGCTTTTATATTTCTTTTCCATCAGACAATCTTAGATAAATGAGCTGCTTTATGTTTTTGACATGACCAAAACCATCCAAGCCCATCCTCCAACGTGCTTTTCTTTTCTGTGAAAACCAGAGATCTGTTCCTCATCAAACACCTGACATTTTGACTAGTGAAGAAAGAAATAAGTGAAGATACAAGTCCACAGGAATGAAAAAAAAAAAGAAAATAGATTTATTGTTATCCTGTGCAGCGATAGGATTGAAATTGCCATGGTTTATTCAAATAACACAATGCTGAAGTTTACCAAAAGGCCATGTCCTGACCAAATTAAAAACCAACCAAACAAAAAACAACCAAACACACACACACACAAAAAAAAGTCTAAAAATCTGACCTCTGTAATTCCTTAACTTTAGCATCTACAGTTCAAAAGTCAGTGGTTACTGTTGATCTCAGTGTTTCAGCATGTATCTACCCAGGGAATTCTGCAGTACCTCTCTTGAACGTGTCTCCATGCAATAGGAATTCCTCAGTTGGTTCCTCCCACCTGTAGTTTTATGGTAGGAATGCACCACTGATTTTTGATTGGATAGAAAGGAAAATGTGAAAGATGCAGGTATTCCAGCACAACCTGTATACAGATATTTTAAAAATGGGTAAAATTAAATTATTTAAAATCTGAATATAAATCATTACTTTTGTTTCTGAAATAATTGAAGTAAAATAGTGTATTTTTATTTATTTGTTTAATAATTCCTGAGGTATTCAGTAAGAAAGAATAATAAAAAAAAATTATTTTGAGACTCTACTAAAACAATCAATTAGCAAAACACTAAATTCTACCCTGAATACATTCTAAAATGTTCAACTTTAGTGCTTTTGACTGAATTGGAGTACAGTGCCTTACTGAAACAAACCTATTTGTGTTCTCTGAAACTTAAAGAGGTTCAGGGCTCCAAGCATCCATAAAGTCCAGATATGTTAATTAAAAATTATGAAGCATCAATGAAGTCCATTAATAATTGAGGAAAAGAATAAAACATGACACAACCCTATGTGATCTTGTCTTTATTGTCCAGGCACTTTCACGATGTGTTATGTTCCTTTCTAGAACTGAATAAATCCCTGTATTGATTTCACTGGTGTTTTAGCACCTAAAGTTTGAAGAAAATATAAGACTTAAGAATTATCAGGATCCAATATCTGTAGTCAATCCTTTTTCCTAGGGGAAAAACTAGGAACTAGGACTGAAGTAGGGTTTATGTGTGGACGAATGTTATTCACCTTCGGTAAGATCCTCATCTCACTAAAAAGAGAATAACTGAAGATTTAGCCTGGAAAGGTGGTCCCTGTAAACTCTCAGGATTTGATCCTAATGTATAAGCCTCTTGGAGGAGGAAATTTATTTAAAAAAACCCAAACCAAAACCCTAAGTATTATTAAACCAAGGAGAGACCCCCCAAGGAGTTTAAACAGAAACACACCCACCAATTATGATTCCCCATTAGCAAGTACATTTTGAGACCTCTTAGGCAATCACTTTTTCATTTATTGAATATGAGCTATTCAGTGCATTTTTTTCATAAAGCTTTTGAGTTGAGACTTGCAGTTTCCTCTGGAGTCAATTCATTTTTACACAATTTCTCATAACCATGCAAGAGCAGGGGGCAAACCATTTAGTCCTTCAATTTTATGAGCCTAGTCCTTAATTTTAGATCAATGAAGCTAATGTTCAGCCATCCTTGAACCCAACAACACAGCCCCACAGAGAACTCTTCTTTTACAACTTACTGTTCTCTCTCTCTCTCTTGCTCCTTCCCAAATTAAGATGCTTGTCAAAGTTTCATTCATGTGTGCCATAACTGAAAAAAAACCCACAAAACCCAATAGTTTTATGGAATTCTCACTATAACTAGAAGCTGGGAAATTTTATACCATAAATCTTTGAAGTTGTATTGGTTTAATCCATATCTTTATTCAGTTCTTTCCAGGAATAAGAGTCTAGGAGCTGTGTCTATACAGCACTGGACAGGAATGGAAGAGTGGCAACACTTGTGGGGAAATTGCTTAGGAAATCTCTTGGGAAAATTTAGATGGAAATTAACAATTTACTGTGGATTTAAAAGATGGCAATACAAGAATGAAAATCCAGTGTATGACATTTCTAATGCTATAACTATTCATACCTCCACTTTTCTAAGAAAAATAAGAGTAAGAATTCAAAGTCTGTATTGCAGATATGGAAAATAATTTTTCCTTCTTCCACGAGCATTATAACAAAGCTACTTATGCTACTAACTGTAACTGGAAGTGCAAATGGGAACTAGAACTCCTGCTAAAGTAGATTAGTGGAAGTTTTATTGCTCATGTACCTTTTATTGTAAGGTAGGAAGCCACTGCTCTCAGTACTTTTATTCACTGAAAACTACTTTTGCACGCTCACTGAATTTAATTCAAATATTTGGAGAAGTAGGGCTCATATCATCTCTTGAAGCTTTCAACATTCATATTATAAAGAATAACAAAGAGAAGATACAGAAAAATGGACATGTCTTACAAATTATTCAAGAATCTCCTAGAAGGAAACAGCAAAAAGAAAACCTGACAAGGTGTACAAAGGTAATCTTTCTCTTGGGTATTTTAGTTTATTGACTGTTTGCTATATCTATCATATTTCAATTCCATCTGGAAGTTAGCAAATTTAATAGAAAGAGGCTTCCTGGGAAGTCTCTTCTGTTTAAGAGATGAACTACTGAATCCCTGAGGTGTTTTTCAGAGGCACCCACGTAAGGAGTTTTGTTTCTTTGCAGAAAACTAGGGATTGATTGGACCTGTTCCAACCCAAGCTGCAAATACCTGTAGCCACCAGGAAGCATTTTCCCAGCCCTTTCATATTGGGAAATCACAAAAAAACAACTCTTTACAGGGATGCACTTGTGCTTAAAAAGCACACAATGACCTTGTTCCTCTTCCTTTTGTACTGCAGCCTCAGGAACACACCGCCAGACAAACTGAGGTCAGCAGAGAAGTGAGTGGAGTCGCACGGGGCGTTGCACAGGCATCTCAAAAGCATCAGATTTTCCTGCCTGGCACATGAGTGGCACTACCAAGTGTTATAACCCTATCCTGTTTGATTTCAAAGGTGGCTTTTGCTTTCCAGATAAGGTGACCCTCCTGATGTTCTTTAGGTTGGGAAAGGAAAAAAATGGATCCAATTCTGACATCAGCCAGATGCCAGCAAGATAAGGGTAAGAGGTTCATGTAGGTTAAATAATTTTCTTCAGGTTTACACAGCTTTAAGTCACAGGAGCCCTTGCAAATTAGATTTGATCTTCCAAATATCTACACAGATACTTTGCACAAATAAATTTTCCCTTTGCAAACACCTGAAATAATCTTGTTAAAAAAAATTGTGTGAATAAGAGTGTGTAGGGGGAGGCTATTAAACCATCTAAGAAAAACTCATAGAAAGACCTGTTCATAATAAGAACTCACCTAAGGACTAGACATTTTATAGGAGAAATCTAAGAAATACTGTGTTTTGGCTGGCATCACTGCTCTGGGTTTTTATTACCTTTAAAACCAAAACACCAAACACAGAACCCACCTGTTTTTCCATACTACAAAGACACCTCAGTGACATCCATTTAGTTGCTTATATATATATATATATAAATATATATATAAAAAATATATGTATATTTTATATATATATATATATGTGGGAGAATTCTGAGTCTTATTCAAACACCTCCACAATTCCTTCCATTAGCTACCTTTAAAGCCTAAGAAAAATCCCTCATAAAAATTACTAACTCTGTGAAAAGCTTCCTCTGCTGTCAGACTCTCCTTTCACTCCTAGGTTGAAAGAAAGGGGAGAAAAAAACATAACACAAAAAAAAAGGAAAAAAAAAATCCCACATGACAAAAGATTGCTGCTTCTGCTCATAAAACATACTTAATTGCTCTTTTTCCTCTGCTTGTCACAACCTGTCTGACACATAGATTACCAGCTTTCTGAAGCAATGATTGTATCCTCTGCTGCTTGTTTATATGATGTTTAACATGATGAGGAGATGCAGGATGTGGAGATTGGGCTTTGTTCTTCCACCACAATAAACTGTGCTACAACCTGGTCAACTGCCTTTTTTTTAAATTTAAAAATAAACTAATTAATTAATTAAAATATCAGTTGGTAGCATTTAGTGTAGAACACAAAGTTTGGAGCTTTTTAGCTTTATGTCAAGCCATTAATTGAACAAACCCACTGAGTAAATCATTGGTATTGCTTCCTGCAGTTCCTTGGTTTTTCTTGTGGGTGTTGCAGTCAAATACCAACCAAGCCCAGCCTGTGAGGTTCTGAGTGAACATGAGCCTTATGGAAATTTACTGATTATCCTACCAGAAGAGTCCTACTTTATACAGTTTACATTTTCAGTTTTTTCCTGAGGGTGATATCTGCAGAACTTCAGTTGTCCTTTCCATAACCCTTGCTACAGGAAATAAAAATAATTAAAAAAATAAAATTAAAAAAGATTTAAAACCTTGAGAATCCTTGCTATTTATGCACAGAGTTTTGTTCCTTTCTTCACTCTCAGACCAAGACAAACATCATTTTGCCTTGACACGTTGCAGTAGTTTTCACCCTGAAAACGTTGAACTTCTACTGCAAATTTATGATGGAGCTTTTGTCATTTCAGTGGTGGCTCAGCTATAATATTGAGCTGAGTGGAATAAAAAGTTATAAAAATGATTTACCACTAAATACTTCTGTTGCAGGCAATGCCAGCTCTTTTCCATCCTTTTCTCCTACATTTACCAAGCTAATTCAAATTTTGCCTCAGATTTTAAGTCTTCTGAGCTGGTGGGAAAAGAATATGTGAATGTGGAAGTACTAACAGGATGAAGTGAAACAGCTGACAATGGCAAAGAATATATTTTCCACATATATGTATATATGTCCAAAATATTGTCACTGTTATTTTGTGTGAAGATATTGTCTTTCTGGTTTGTGTCATCACTGCATTTTTATAAAGGATAATAAGCTTGTGGTAGAAGGGGGGGTTCTGAAATGATCTCCTTTAAATTGTGTATTGAAACATTGGGTTAAGGTCAGGGTGGGGATCCTCTCACTTGGAAAAAGCTTATGGAGTATTATAATATTTGGTGGCTAATGTATATCCTCAAAGATCAGGAAAAGTGGCCAAAGAGTATTTTTAAAGTATTTTAATTTTTAAATTAAATAAGTATTTTAAAAATATTTTTAAAATTTATTTTTTTTTAAATCACAAATAAAAAAAAAGGTTATAAGTTCTATTTTCCAAAACAGCAGCAGGTAAGGACTATACTCATCCTGGTTTAACTTATGCAACATATTGATGACATGATCCTAAAAACTAACCTATGCCAACCAGTATAACCATGCTACGTACTAAAACTTCACAGCTGTCTAAACTGGGGACTCAGAATTTTAGATTATTTTTTTTAATCTAAAAAAAAAAACCTATTTAAATCTATTACATCTATTTTATCTAAATAAATAGATTTTTTTTTACAGTAGCTGCAGATACCTATGTTTCCTGAAGGCTCCACTGCCTCTGTGAGAAGATATGAATAATAATGAGAAGGATATAATAATAATGAGAAGGATAATTTCCCAGCACTTCTGCTGAGTGAAGAGGAGGGGTAGATGCAGCTTAGATAGCTTCTGGTATTAAGATATCCACCTTCCAGAACAAAACACTTTGCTTCACCAGTATGCTACTAAGGCCTCTGTCACTGGCTGACAGAATGACATTTGGCAAGGAACTTGTCTCTGTTACACCATTTCTCCTTTAAAAATAGATATGAATAATACTCTTCAAAGTTAAAACAGGCTTGAAATGCCCCAATAGTACTTTACAGGAATTTTATTTTATTTTTTTGGCCAACTCCACTGAAGGAATCCTGCTTTAATGTCTAATTGAGCTGTCCTAGCACCTGGAACATCAAAGCCACAGTTCTCTGCAAGCAGTGCACTGACCCATGGCAGGCTGGGACAGATGGCAAGTCCAGAAGGTCCAGTCCTGGCCCAGGCACGTGTGGCAGATCCACACGGTGGCCAAGAAAGCTGGGGACCTGCTGAAGCTTTGAAATACACTTTGGAGCTGCAAGGGCAGGGGAATGGATTCAATTGCATTCTGAAAAAGATGGGGTTTTTTTCAGTTCACACTGCCCTAATTGAAATCTGCATTTTCAGAGAGCTCTCATGAAGCAATTTTATCCATGTTTGGAAAAAAAAAATCTGTAGCTATTTTTTCATTTGCAAAAAAAATACCATAACTCAATATAACTACAATTTTCAACACAAGTCTTCTGAGTCAATGACAATGAGCAATTCATTGTCCCTGTAAAAAATATAATCAATTGATGTGGGAAAGAGAAAAAATACTTCTGCTTCAAGAGCAAAAGGCCATGACACTGAGCTTTCACCTAACAGCTACTTACTGAAACCGAGGTGCTAGCAATAATTATATATTATTTTTTTATATGTTAATTCTAATAATAATCTTTCTGCAATCTTCTCTTGTAGGACATCTAAATAACAGAACTAGCTGGTTTACTCTTCAGTGATGTCAGAATGTTATTTAACAAAGGAAAACAAACCAAGTACCACCTCTTTCATCCCCAGCAGTCAGGGGCTTCTGAATTGTTGATCTCTTCACGTATGCCTCTGGAGACATAACATTATTAAGTGAGAAGATGATTGTATTTCCTCCATACCCAAGCTGGGCCTGGTAAAGAGCTCTGTCATGTGAGCTTAGTGATTTAAATCTTCCCTAGCACTGGGCTATCTGTGCAGTATTCCTTTGCACAGTATAGCCATTCCTTCAATTCCAGCATTAAAATCCCTTAGTTGACATTCTAGGCTGATGCAGAATAATTTTTGTCTTGTTTTTAGGTAACATTTTTCATCATTCCTCTTCTCCAGAGCTGGCTCTTACAGGCTTTTCCAGATGCTCCAGTACTACTGTCTGTGGAAGAAGCACATCCCTGCACTCCATGGTTTGGAATTGAGTGATGAAAATGAGTTGTGTCTATGCTGTATAGCTTCTTTGGATTGGGATTACATTTCAGATTAAACACCTATTCTACGTGTAGGGAAAGCACTCAAGTGGTACAGCAGCTCTTCTACTTGTCTCACCAAAGGAACTACCTTGGATCAGGGAGAATCTTGGCATTTATACCAATATGTAGACAGTGGGGACAGTTAAAGGACTAGAACACCAAACCCAAGGGTCATAGCTCTAGGACGTACAGCTGCACTAAGGTGTAGCACCAATAGATAGGTCTTTGCACCAAAATGATTTTTTATTTATTAAATCTAGCACAGGAAAATTATTTTCTCAGCACACATATCTATGTTCCATCGCCTTGGCTGCTTGAAGTCACCAATTCACAGCTCAGGTGACTCCTCCAGGTTTGTAAACTTCCAAGGTACTCCAAGGCAGAGCACATGGCCACTGCTCTCCTAGTTAAAGAAATTCATACTTTTCATCAGCTCATTAAATACTAGTGGCACAAGGAAAGTAGCCTGATTCTATATTTTAAAAGGTGCATGAGCTCTTGAAAAGAGAAATCCAAGTTTCAATGTAATTATTTGCTCTTTTAAATTAATTGCTTTGGAATTTGTACCTCTTCTCCAAGGGTTCTTCCCATGACAATAGTACACTCTGAATGTATTATTTATATATCACCTTCAACAACATTTTCCAATTCAGATTTCCTTACAACTCATAGTTACAGCTGATAACTGAAAGCTGGAAGTTCAAATACTTTCAGAGAGTGAGAGAGCAGAGTATGGTTTTCTTTGCCTACGCATGAAATCCACCCACACAGCTTCTGTTGTCTTCCATAAATGAAAGAAAGGAATCTCAATACAAAAGTTTGTTGGAGGAATTAGCAACTGACTTGCAAAGCAGAATTAAATCCTGGATCCCAGAGAGAGAGATGTATTTAGGAAAAAAAAAGATTCCTGTTGGTATTTCCTTCTCTCAGTGACTACAATTCTTGTGATCCTTATGCTTAGATATCTACTACCACACGGGTGGCTTCATGACTATGAGTGTGTACTGAAAAGTAGGTGATCTAGTACTTAAAGTTGTGAAATACTAATTTTTGAGGTATCAGATGTTATTATTGTCTTCAGAAATATCATCTCTTTCTTTTCAATCTTGCTGTTTGAACATCAATGTATTGCCAAGACAACTCAAAGGAAATCTGAACATTTATGCACTGACTATGCATAATTCAGATCAGAGTCTAGTGAAACACTAATAATGAACTACAGCTGCTATCAAAGATGCCATGTAAATGTTCTGATTTTTCAACAGTGTAACATCAAGTGCCTTATGCAACAGATAACCAGTAATCCAGAAAGTCCCTTCATAACCCTTTTGATGTGTTCCCAGCACATAGAGTCCTTATTTCCCAGGCAATCTCAAAGTGAAATTCATGTCTGTGTAGACAGGCAGCATAAGGTCTATGAACTACTTATGATAACTCACACCTCTAAATTAGAATTTAATTGGAATGTAAACAGTGTATTGGTCTTCTGCTGGTTCCAAGTCTTGCACTTTTAACAGTTTAGTGAGCACACAGAAAGATTTCTCAGGTAATTTAACTTAGATGGTTCCCCATTTCTGTCTTCCTATCTGTTACATTTAGGGATCAACAGAAAAAGAAAACCACGAGCTGTTGAAGACAGCAATTCAGAAGGCAGAAACAAGTTTTTGTTTAGTACCCTGCCAATGCTGCCATTGTGAACAGCAGCAATCAAGAATCATCAGTGCCAGAGCCTGTGGTGGATTCAGTCCAGGGCTCCAGATCCCAAATCAGCCTGTCATTGACTCTTTGTTAATATATAAATCATTTACTGAAGCATAGCCAGTCAAAACAGAATACCATTTGTGTGCACGTGAAGGTCTGGCTGTGCCTGCCAAGAGTGACTCATGTTTAAGGGGTACAAAGAAAAAAGAAGGCTCAACATGGATATTTAGGGTCTGATTTATTTTTGTTGTTGTTGCTTGTAGCTTGTACCAGTATTTCTACCTGTGCAAAATACTGCTCTATTGTTCAGAAAGTTTAATACTTGCTTACATTGAAGTAAAAAGACAGTGTAAATTGTTAAGGAATGGAAGCTCAGGTTCACTGAATATGCCCTGGATATAAAAACAAGACTGTATAAAAATGATTAGGATATGTGGATGAGCTAAGAATAAATGCCTTTTTGTATTTTATTGGAGAAAAAAATAGGTTTTATAAATTGACTTGTACACTCATTGTTTTTCCTTGCTGCTGTACTAACAGAAATAGAAGAGAGCAGCACAGATCTGCTTTCTGTGATCATCACTTGCACGTTGGCAAGCGCAGCCGCTGTGCTTTCCTTACATGTAGCACTGTAGTGGGCAAAGATGTCTCTCAGGAGTAGAGCCATATTTGTGATGGCAGCTGTACATGCATAACAAAGATATAGCCTCTGTCTGTCTGAAGGCTTGCCATCTAATTATTCATCACCATGGAAAAGTTCATCACTTACATTCCTTTATTATACCCCCTTGGTGACTACCTTCTTCTTGGAATGCAAATGACTACTCAAGTTTAGCTGAAACTACTTCCCAGGCAACATAAAATCAGCAGAAAAAGGATTTTAATGATTTTTTTTAATTACTTTTTTTTTTTTAACCACAGAGTAAATGGACTATTCATGTATCACTGCATTAAACTGAATTAGTTTAATTCAACATCTTAGCTTCTGACAGCACCTCTTTGTTGGGGCCTTAGCATTATTACATGGCTGTGATACTGGCTAGGCCGCAGCTAGGCCGCTTTCAACAACTGCCAGAAGAGATAAGCTGAGGAAAGGAATGCAGCTACGTATGAAAGACGTGCGAAAGTGATAAACAACTGCTGGCAACATGGAGGATAGCTGGAAGTTACGTTGACCAGGAAGTGAACCTGAACCAAGATAAGAGTGAACCAGTGAGACTGAAAAAGACTGAGAGGTCAAAGTGTGAATAGTGCTATTATCCAATAATAATTAGCTTCGTAGTGTGTGGACACGTATGAGGAACTTAACGGGCTATATAACATGCAGCTTTCTGATAATAAACGGATTTGAGTTGCATCTTGTGGATGTGTGAGTCACTCATTTCTCGCTCGCCAGATAGCCCACGACAATTGGTGACCCCGACGTGTGAATTGGGGACGTATTATCACCGTTCCGTGGAGCAGCGAGGCATCCTGCTGGGTCAGCGGAGATAAGCTGAGGGCCAGAAGAAGGGCCGAGACCTGTGCACAGGCATTTTGACCGGTGAGTCAAGAGTTAAAACGGCAGGATGGAAGTTACTGTCATTACAGTAGAAAAAAAAGGCAGTATTAGAAAGCCTTTTAAGATTAGTGGAAAAAAAACTGACACCAAAATTCCGCGAACACTGCATTCTTGCAGTGGAGAAAGCGATCGTAGAAAGTCTTCTGCAGCTAGCAGAAAAGACTGATGGAATTCAATGCGCTGAAGGTATGTGAGGAATGCGTTGGGAGTCGGGTTACCGACATCAACCATAGACAAAGACTTAATCTTCTCATTAGTTTCATGCTTTTTAGAAAAGCGAGATAATGAGTTTTTTTCAAACTCCTGAGAAGTATTGGAAAAGAACTTTGAGATGCTGTTAAGAAAGATAAAATGGAGCAGCACTGAGCTGCTGTGGACACTCGGAAGCTTTCTCATCACCCCAACCCCGGAGAAGAGGCAAATCGCGTCTTCCGCTTTTCCCCTTCTCCCGCCCCTGGCGGTGACGGCGGCGGCGGGGGGGCGGCGGCGGCGGCGGAGGCGACGGTGGAATTGCGCGCCCGAGGGGGCGCGGCGCTGAGCCGCGAGCTGATAGGCTGGACCCGGGGGAGCACCTTCCGCCCCCCCCAACCCCCCCCCCCCCGATGGAACGCAAATCAAAGCAGGCACGGTGCTAGGCAAGACAAACTAGAGTTTCCGTAACAACATGATAATGAAGAGAAAACACCACAGAGCCCAGAAGAGCTGCGGTGAGGGGGGCTTTACCCCCCCGCTGCTTCCTCCGCAGGTTCTTAAAGTGATATCGACCTTCTAAAGTTAATGGTTTATAGTTTGCATTTGCACAGGAGTTGTATCTGTGAGTGAGTGAATGAGTGAGTGACGGCCGTCATGACTGATCGTTATGATTGATTGTCATAATTGATTGTTCTGTTTGATTGTGAGAGTTTATAAAGGTATTTTTCTTTGTGATTGTTTAATGTGGAAACAAAATATGAAATGGAAACTAAATAACCACTAAACAATAATTTAAAAAGTTTAAATAGACAGTAAACGAGAATTTAAAAAGTTTAAAAAAATCAGAGACGAATATGACATCATCGCTATTGTATGAGAAATTCCTGGAACATGGTGAGATATCTTTCAAGCAACATTCTGAAGTGTAATAGCTGTAAAATTCTGTTTGTATATGTAGAAGAATGTAAAGATGTAAAGATATGTGTTACATGAGCAGGTAATGAAGTGTATATATGTAGTAGAACATAGCATGAAGTAGATGTGAATATGAATTATCCTTATTTGAACAAGTAAAGATGTATCACTAAGTTTTCTGCAGGAGTTTACAGTTTCCAAAGAGTATTTTTAAATTAACAAAATGAGCATGAATCAAATTTTCAGTATAAGCTATGAATTTTTATGAGACTTTTAACTTTTAATTTTTCTTTTCTAATGGAAATTAGTGTCACCAGGCCCTGTCATCAGTTTCAATGTGAGCATTTATTTTCAAGGGTGTATAACATGACTATAAGGATACTGTAAGCATGAAATTTGGTTTGGAAAAACAATCCCAACTAGCAGGAAAAAAAAAATTTGTTTGTTTGTTTTGTTTGTTTGTTCTGTGACATGGATTATATTTCAAATCGGAAATTAATCAGCAAAGCAGGACCAACCCCATATTATTCTCATTATTACTATTATTATTATTATATTTTTATGCTTCAGAAATAGTTCTGTTTTAGGGTAATGTAAAGAATGAAAACTCTGAACTAAGTCTTATTTTGAAAACTGAAGCAGCAGATGCAGAGATTTTGAATTGGCCATTATAAATGTACATTTAGTACTGAAGTTATCTATTCATTTTTGATTGGGGCCACTGACGGCAGCGCTTGCCTGACACTTAAATGGAAAGCAGAAAACCCTGTTTGGGTTGATCAATGGCCTCTATCAAAAGACAAGCTGCAACATGTTGAGGAACTTGTACAGGAACAATTAAAATTGGGTCATATTAAACCCTCTGTTAGCCCATGGGACATTCCTATTTTTCACATTCAGGAAAAAATCTGGAAAATTACATGATTTGAGAGCTGTAAACAATTGCATGAAGGACATGAGAGCCTTGCAACCTGGGTTACCATCTCCGGCCATATTACCAGAAAAATGGGATTTGTTAATACTAGATCTTAAGGATTGTTTTTTCACAATTCCTTTACACGAGGATGATGGTGACAAGTTTGCGTTTTCTGTGCCTTCCATCAATAGGGCTGCCCCATCACAGCGTTATCAATGGGTTGTACTGACACAGGGTATGAAGAACTCTCCTACCATTTGGCAGTGGTTTGTGGATTTAGCCTTAAGACCCTGGCGAAGGGGAAACCCTGACTTGCTTATATACCATTATATGGATGACTTATTGGTAGCCAGCCCTACACCCCTTCCTGAGCAGAAAGAGAAAGAACTTGTGACGTGCTTGCAGAATTTTGGTTTAGTCATTGCACCTGAAAAGGTTCAAAACATTCTCCTTGGAATTACTTGGGCATGCAAATTACAGAAATTAGACTCATACCTCAGAAAATTATTTTGCACCCAGAAATTAAGACTGTTAATGATGTTCAAAAATTGATAGGTGATCTGCAGTGGCTACAAAAGCACTGGATGACATTACAGAAAATATTAGAGACTCAGCCATAGATCATAGATTAGAAGATTGTCCTTTTTCTTTAGTTATCTATAACCGAGAGAAAGTTGTTTCGCTGATTGTTCAATTACCTGACAGCGCCCCCATGCGATTAATAGAGTGAGTGTTTCGTAGTTCTACTTTTAAGGCCACAGTTACTACTCGGGCCAATGTAATTGGGCAGTTGATAGTAAAGTCTCGACTTCGTCTTTGCGTTCTGGCAGGAACTGACCCCATTCTTATTATTTTACCCCTTCAGACTTTGTCTCTGGTAGTTTTGTGGATGCAGACATCAGGTGTTTTTTGCTTTTGCAATTCAAGGGATTAATACAGACAATCATTACCCTAGTCATCCTTTATTTAAGACTGCATTGCTCTTGGAGGAAGCTTCCATGAAACGTTTTTCTCCTATACCTGAGGTTGTTTGCAGTTGGGGCCCAAAGACACCCATGGTGGGTTACTCACAATGTATATTTAGTATTTTAGGTAAGGATATTAGTGCTTAAAATATATGAATTTGTGGCTTGTCATGGAATAAAGGAAGGTTTTAAAATGACAATCTTTTCAAAACACATCCACAATGATAAATACATTCTGCTACACCAGCAATTCAGTGATTAATAAGCCACTTATATTGTACAATGACACAGTAGCTCCTAAAGCAGAAGATTGCATCTTAGATGGGGATTTTTAGTAGCATTTTTGCAGTTTCATTGTGAATTCTTGAAAAGACACTAAGATGTTATAACTTGAATGTTCTGATGTAAAACCACAACAGCAAGGAAATTTAGAGTAGATTCTATTTCGGTTGTCTTCTATGATTTTATCCAGAGTGCAATCTCCTGTCATGCTGTACCTTACTACAGCAGGGATGCGTATAGAACAAATTTTCTTTCCTTGTTTTTGTGTGTTTGTCATAGCTTTAATATTTGCATGTTTTCTTCTCATTGTAGACATACTAAATGGCTTATACTGTATTTGGGTAGCACTGGTTAGGGTAGATACTGATAAATTGGGAATCCTTGAACTGCTCTAACTTGCAATCAACATTAATTTGGATTTTTCTTTAATTCTGCAGATGCATTTTCATTGAAGTGGTTAAATTGTTTGAAATGTGAAAGTGTTTTGGGTAGTATTTTATATTGATGTACATATTGAAATGGAAATCATTGTAATAATTGTAATAGCTTTTAGTTATCAGTACACTACAACCAGATAGATGGGGCTGTGCAGTACTGTGCTGTTCAACGCCTGGGCAGAACTATTGTTTGGAAAATAGGTTGCAGTGTCGGTAAACCGTACAGATCAAGTATTGTACCATTCAGTGTTAGGAGAAGAGAAGATTTCAACATGATTAACACTACATAGCATTCACACATCTGATAAATTAGTCCTTGCCAAAAAAAAAAAAAAAAAAAAAAAAAAAGGGAGAAAAGTGTCTTCAATTTATAATTATTACTGCATTAAGATTTTGTTAATTAGCATTGTTTTAAGACCTTAAGCTGTACTACCTAGATAAAACATGTAGATAACTTTTGCTAATATAAGGAAGCAAGAATTACTGTGGCTCTCACGGGATATGCCCAAGGATCCTTTTAGAACCTGTCTTATATAAGAGTGTCTTTGTAGTGCCTTTGTATAACTTTGCTCATGCAGATGTTAGTAGACACTGATAGCATTAGACATGCAACACTGCAAAATAGAGCAGCAGTTGATTCTTATTTGTTAGCACAAGGGAGATGTTTGTGAGGAATCGAAGGCATGTGCTGTATGATTCTATCCGACCACCCAGAATCAATTCATATGGCCATTGGAAGGTTTAAGGAAAATGTCAAACAGTTGAGGGTAAATAGTGATAATTGGTTAAGCGAGTAGTTTTTACAAGAATGGGTCTCTTGACTATAAAAGTCAGGATTTAAGATGCTATTTGTAATTTGGTAATCCTTTTATTAGTGCCTTGTTTGCTATCGTGTCTGCAAGGGCCCTGCAGAAGATGGTGGACAACGCCTTTGTGGTATAAAAAACAAAAAAGGGAAATTGTTGGCTCCTTAAGAGCCTAAGATGCAGGCGGTTTTGGCCTGGGCACCTAATTCCTGACTTTTATTGAAAGGAAATAGAGTAGAGGACAAGATGAGAAATTCTAATATAATTAGTCAGAAGTAAAAAGAAGGCTTTGGATGTCTCGGTATTGTAGTTTTGCTTTGCATTGTAGCGCGTATATTGTTTTCTTGTATGGTCAAACATGTGGAACAGCTTGCCCTAGGTGTCCTTTTAGCTCAAATTAATAAAAACGGGGAAAAGTGTGGGTAACTGTTGGCAGAGCACCACGTAGAGCACCGTACACATCTGGTGTGGATGCTGATATGTTAGGGTCAGCTTTGAGGGGTCAGAGTATTGAGTGATTCTCTAGGTCGGATTGGTGCTGATTTGGGTATGGAGCGGAGTCAAACTGGTTTGATGTAGACTTTGGGCTGATTTGTTTTCATGCTGGGTCGGAGATCTGGCCATCTCGGATGGTTTGGGAGATTGGATGGGAAATGGTGGCCATTTCCATGTTAGTGTCTCTTAACAGCAAAATACGTGAGAACATAAACCTGTTTAATGCATGATTGACATTTCTTTTGGTAACCTGTTGCTTTGGTTTTTGGCTTTAATTAAAGAGAATATACGCTTTTTAGGCATTGTATTTTTAGTTCTAATTATAGCAAAATTGCTTATAGATGTGTAATGAAAGGAGTACAGAGTATCATTGTTACAGCCTTGTTTGTTTTAAAAGAAAAAGGGGGAAGTGTTGGGGCCTTAGCATTATTACATGGCTGTGATACTGGCTAGGCCGCAGCTAGGCCGCTTTCAACAACTGCCAGAAGAGATAAGCTGAGGAAAGGAATGCAGCTACGTATGAAAGACGTGCGAAAGTGATAAACAACTGCTGGCAACATGGAGGATAGCTGGAAGTTACGTTGACCAGGAAGTGAACCTGAACCAAGATAAGAGTGAACCAGTGAGACTGAAAAAGACTGAGAGGTCAAAGTGTGAATAGTGCTATTATCCAATAATAATTAGCTTCGTAGTGTGTGGACACGTATGAGGAACTTAACGGGCTATATAACATGCAGCTTTCTGATAATAAACGGATTTGAGTTGCATCTTGTGGATGTGTGAGTCACTCATTTCTCGCTCGCCAGATAGCCCACGACACCTCTTACTTTATCATCTAGACAGGCAACAACAGATGAAAAACAAACAGACAGAGGAGCCCACCAGAGAAAACGGTCAGCACAGCAATCTGTGGTCACAGCAAATCAGGATGGTGATCCAAACTCATTACATTCAATGAGATGGCCATTGGTTTAAACAGAAGTAGGATGTATTCCTGCTACCTGCTCTTGCCAATAATTTGAATGCTAAATGATAATTGACTTCTACCAAAGTCCCTGGGTGTTGGGATATGACTGCAGGATCTCCTCAGTTACAGAGGAAAGGATTAGATATTTAAGTCTCTACTCAAAGTGGCTGCCTATACTACAATTCCATGAAAATCTCAGTCAGATTTCTTTGGTCCAATGATTCCTCTACGAGATTACATATTAGAGAAGGCTTGTGTTTGCCATTCCTCATTTAAATCCACTCCCTACTCTTGGCAAGACCACTGCAGATATGTACCAGAGGACACTAAATGCATGCTTCCATTCTTGTGAGAGAGTTGAAATAGTACCTGTTATTGAAATTCATCATCATTTCTTGCTAACTAAAAATGTGAGGGGAAGGCAAAAAATATGATAAGCTTTGTCTCTTTCTGACAGCTGACCTTTCAGGATTAAAAAAGGATGATAATAACAATGCAAAATAAGCCCTGAGCTGGTCAAAACATTATCCATCACGTCAGCCAGGGCCCTGCTTAGAATGTCGGTGCTTAAGGCTCTTTGTTCAGGTTCTTTAAAGCCAAACCATGTTTTCATACACGTATGTGAGAGTGAATTTAGTCCCTACTAGAGCATAACTCATCAGACTATGCTGATTGGGTTGAAAATGAGAAGATTATTAATTTTCTATACAATAGCCTTTGACAATAAAAACTTCACTGTATCCTGCAATACTCCTGATAATCCAGTCCTGAACTCCACTGCTCAATCCCAACATACAGTTCTTCCTCTCTGTATGAGGAGAGGCTGAAGTCACTTGGTTTGTTCAGCCTGGAGAAGAAGAGATCTCACTGGGTTCTAGAACTTCTTCCCAAGGGGAAGAGGAGGGGCAGGCGCTGAGCTCTTCTCTCTGGCCACCAATGCCAGGAGCAGAGGCCATGGCAGGAAGATGTGGCAGGGGAGGGTGAGGTTGGCCATGAAGAAAAGGTTCTTGAGGCAGAGGGTGGTGGAGCACTGGCACAGGCTCCCCAGGGAGGTGCTCATGGCACCGAGCCTGACAAGATTCCAGCAGCATTTGGCCAAGGCCCTCAGGGACATGGTCTGAATGTTGGGATTGTCCTGTGCAGGGACAGGAGTTGGACTGATGATCCTTGTGGGTCCCTTCCAGCTCACAACACTCCATGATTCTGTGACTACCTCAACAGGCAGATTCTCCTGGGAGTCTCAAAAAAGCACTGCCTTCCCTCTGTCATTACGTGACATTTATATGCCTTGTGTTAAAAGATGCAGTGGAATCAACTAAACCAATCCTTTAATAAACAACAATCTATGATGACGTGGATACCTACACATACAAAACAAATACCCAAAGAGTTACTTCACACAAAGTACCAAAACTGAGGCTGTGTCCTAGTCAATCTCCATAAGGCTAGCTCTGTCTTACTGTTTCAGCTTCAGTTGATTTTCTTCAAGCCCTCCCTTATTTTCAGTAAAACTCTACATTTTGAATTCAACCAGCAACCTGTGAGCCAGTAATTGAACTGGGATGACTGTTTCAGAAAGTGAACTCTTTAATAATCATCTTTAATAGGAAGGAAATAGTTTTTCCTTCTGTACCAAGCAATGTAATGAAGGGACAACGTGCTTCTCAGCACCGTGTTTTCCAACACAGGTCTTTAACAGCTGAACACACTCCAGGTGATTTAAAGCCCTGTGATACACCTCTGCCAGCCTGACTGCTGTGGTTAAGTGCTCTCATAGAAAATTAATTCTCAAAGACACAATTGTACTATGGAGGAACTTCTCTTTTTCAGTAGCTGGACAGACATTATTTTCTCTCTCAGTTAAGACTCAAAACAGAAGACACAAAAAACTTTTTAGGTAGTGGAAAAGAGATGGAATTTTCACAGTTAGGGATATAGAGGAGCAAGGAAATCAACCAGTCAGTCACTTTACCAAGTATTTTTCAATTTGGTGTGCAGACAACACACCTTTCTTCCTTGATAAATAAAAGAAGTCTTTATTATATGCCATTTAGTGGTTTTCAAACTCTAGCTCTCACAAAAATTCCAGTTGTGCTGTCATCAAATCAATGTAACTAACACTGTGTAGTATAGGAATGCATCAAGATCTTTACTTCAATTTGGGCAGTGCAACGAGGACTGTACCCAACAGAAACCAGGAAGACACAGTAAAATAATTGTATGGAAGTGGCTTTGGAATTTAGTGAGGTCAAATGAAAGGGCAGCATCTATTAATCCACAGTCTTCATTTTGAGACTAAAACCACTGTCAAACCCAAAAGAGCAGATGAAACTTGTATCAGATTTAACAAGAAGGGCAGAAAAGTGCTACTCTAGTCCAAAGATTCAGTTCTGTTTCTGTCCTCAGTCGTTAGAATTAAGACTCCTACTCTTGGGTCTGAATAAGGAATGCCCTAATGAAAAACAAAATATGCTTTACTTCTAGGTTTGTTATAGAAAAACAACTCCTGGCAACATATAATGTTTTTTTTGTCAAGTATCCACACACATTTAGATAGAATTAAATTTAATTTTGTATGACTGATTATATATCAAGTCAATTCAAATGTTTTATTAAAAAATTTTTTTTTCACATTTGTAACTAAAATGAATTTAATATGAAATTCAGGTGAGTGGAAAACAAAACTTGCTGATTTTCTATAGCTTGTCAAAATTTGATTACATACAAGCAATGTACATATTTGTAATGTTGCCATGGTTTTAAGGTAGAAAGTAATGTATTTCATAACCTCCAAAAAACTGAGACAACCTGTATTGGTTTGTAAAACACTGGACCTTTAAATAACACTGAACTCAAAGATTTACAGATTATATTGACTCAATAAACAATTCTTTATGCAAACAACTCACATTACCCAAGCTTTATCAGTGTTTAATCTCTGAATAAAACAATGTTCCTGAAGAATTTTTATTTTATTTTTTTTCTTTTCTTCCCTAAAAACAATTATGAAGTCCAACATTCAATTCAGGCATATAACACTGAAAAAATGTCTGTTTTACTTTGTTTAGCATCAGTGATTTAAAAAATAATTTAATAATAAAACATTTGCCATATACTGGTCTTTGAAATGCAAATTCAATGAATACATGCCATGATTAATTGTATCATTAAGTGTAATTCATGTACAGTTAGATTCTTTTTTTTTTTTTAGTTTAAAGCTGTATCAAAAGACATTTTTAGGACATTGTGAAATAACTTTGACAGACAAAAAGTGATTGAGAACATTGGCTATGCAACCATGAGAGTCAAGTCATAATTATACGTACTGAGCTTTGTTCTGCTGTCCAACATGTGAACTGGACAATTAGGTAGGTGAAAACATTCATTTTCCTTTCTCCTTGCTCTACAAAGAGTGGTACTGCCTAGAGTTAGAAGCACCATTACCAGCTTTATACAATGATTCACTGACAATTTTTCAACCATTTGACAATAATTCATGGCTCTAATGCAGTTCATTTCTGACTTGCAAATACCCAAGCAGACAATGAGTTATTTCTCTTTCATAGCTGGTAACAAGCAGATAGTGAAAACACTTTGCTATTTCCATGGCTAGAGGGAAGAATGCACATTCCTCCTAAAATAAGAAACAATAAGAAACAACCCACCCCAAACTGTTAATTGTTTTCTTTACTAAAAGAAAGACTCATATCATATTGGAAATTCCCATTGTTGTTGTCTTACCAAGTAATACCAAGGTGCTAGAAAAATGCAAATCAAGAGATCTAAATGGATGATGCCTAACAAAATTATACCAATTTTTTGTTGCTTCTACATTGACCATCACATTTCCTAGATTTCTAAATTGTCTCATTTTTAAGAATCAAAATTTTGAAGAATTCTGTTCCTACAATCTACACCAAAATATTCTTAAGACCAAATACAGTTTCAGCCTTCAGAGAAATAACAACTCAAAACTTCTTTAATCTCTTCCCAGTTCTTTGACTCATTGTGGTTCTCCAGGATTGTGGCAATGGCAAGATCTGGTGGAAATACTCTCATTCTATAAGAACATTGTAAAAATTTGGTTGCCCAAATTCCTTACCTAGGCAATAAGAAACCCCAATCTCTTCCTCCAGCTCCAGCACAAGTCCCAAGGGTGCACTCTGAAACCTCACTGGCAGCTGAGACCAGACCAGCAGTGTAATATAGCCAAGACCCCAGCAACTGCAACGCTTCTTCAGCACCAACTCCTCACCAGGAGGAAACATTTCCAGGTGCTTCTGATAAGCCACTGAGACCCTATCAGGAGGAGCTGATTTCCATTATTGTTTGTGAAGTATTAATTGCATAAAGCACTCCCTATTTTTTTTTTCTTTTCTTTTTTTCCCCTCAACTAAAAACATTATTATCTGTATGTCAAAGGAAGCGATAGTTACCTTGGTTATTAACAAACATCTCTAGAAGCTTTCTTTCTCTGTTGTTTCTGTTGTTTTCTTCCTTTTTTTTTTCTTTGCATATTAAAATATAAATTCTTAAATTCCAGTATAATCTTTCTAACAAGTCATTGTAGATTTTAATTCTTTCAAAGCTCTGAGATTAACTTTGTTTGAACACCATGTTTCTTCAAGACTAATTTGACACTAATACAAAGCTTACTCCTTCCAGAAGTTATACTATAATCTATATATTAGTACACAAAATGGACAAAAATTATACTGCTGCTGTGCAAAGCTGTACCCAGTGCATTCAGCCTTCCCTTTATTCATATAACAAATCAAATGAGCAACACACCTTAAATAAGGTGAAGGCCATCAGCCCATAGTGAGGGCAGCTGGTGCTCAATCCTGACCTATTATGAACTCAGTCTGACACACATGGGATAGTTCCAGTCTTGTCCTTCCCATTCTCTTTCCTTCTTTATTTCCCTTTCTCTGTAAGTTAATTCCTTTCCTGAGGGGAAAATAACCACAGAATAAAAAGGATCTAAACAGGCCATGTAGAAGTCATTTCTAAAGTAAAAGCAGTGAGCCTAAATTTAGTTGGTTTTGTAGTCCAGAGCTTCTATCTAGGATTTATTAATGTATCAGAAGATGAGGAATTCTGTTTTCCTACTTGTTTTGCTTTAAACTTTGACCTCATTTTCTGCATTGTACAGTAACAGGGTTGCATAAACATCTATGACCCTTTGGTCCAATTTAGCCCAATAAAATTTCCACAGCACTAAAATATTCGCTTTTTTTACTTCATTGTCTAGCTAAATTTAACAACTAACACATTTTACCAGCTTTTATTGTATGAAGACATATCTACTGCCTGCATGTTGGGAATATTAACGTAGCAAATTGCACAATTATGTGATGCATCACCTTCTTCACATCTTCTGCCCTTTGTGCATACTCCATACAACTTCCAATATATCTGCCATTGTTTTAAAGCATTTTAAAACTCTTGCCTTTTTTGCCATACATTAACCTCCAAATGACCATGGTTCATTAGAAACATTAAATATATTACCAGTGAGTGTCTAAAGTATGAAAATTTGATATATTATGACTCATCAAGAATAAAACCAGAAGGTCTAACAGGGAGAACCCAAAAGCTCTCTCTTTTGCAAGGACAGAAACACCAGGTCCATAATTTGTAAATCAGAGCTTTTGTGCTGGTTTTGGCTGGGAGAGAGTTAATTTTCTTCACAGTAGCTGGTATGGGTACTGATATTATAGTCTTGGTATTATAGTACTAATAGTACCACTATTACCAGCAGTAATTAGTAATTGAAGTATACAGCATCTAAATACCTTCCTCTGAGTATTTCTGTAATGTTTATGTTTCTCTTGATTTTTGCAGAACTAATATTTGGTAGATTGGAATTTAATCCACATAAATGCAAACCAAACTCTTTCCTATCACCACTCATTGCATTTTAGCCAATTAATAGGAACATTTCAATATAGGAGACAACGATGCTGTCTCATATTCCAAGGGAAGCTGGGAGGGCAGAGAATATAAACCTGTAAGTACATTTTAATGCTTTGCAGTAGATTTAACAAAATTTTGCAGGATTTTAAGCTTTATCTCTCTGGTTGAGCAGCATCTCTGGCAAAGATAAAATTCTGCAAATATATGTTTCTTGCAAAAGGTATTTATCTAACCACTCAGTGCAAATATCTGTGAAATGCTAAGCTGTCTCAGCTCCCTCCCATGAAATTGAAGGATACTCAGCACCTCAGAGCATCAAGCCTCAAGCTAGTACCATTGATCAGCCATTTCGCTTTATATTTCAATGCAATCCTTTAGATAAAATAAAAAGAAAGAAAATCTTTAAGAAAACATTGAGTTGACAGTCTATTGCATATATCTGCATGAAGTGTTTCAGGTGTCCAAAATAGCTGTACCTCACCTGTTCTTATTCAAAAAGACTACATTTAATTAATGATATTATGATAATTAATGATACTAGAGCTTTCCAAAATACATTTAAGTTTATGTAAACAAGAATTACCTGGGAGAAGTGGGAAAACCCAGCATTAAACCTTTTAATATTCTATAATGTGTTCATCCAAGTGTCATATTTTTCAGTGTCATTATAAAAACAAAAACAAAATGAAACACAAGTATCAGGGTATAATTATGCAGAAAAGAAGGCTTGGCAGCAATTTTTATAATCAATAGCCCAAATCTAGAGAGAGTAGATAGGAATATTTAAAATGTGCTTGAAGTAGTCTCCGAGTTATTGATTTGATTCCACTACAGCACATTTCCAGCACTGCTATTCTTTGTGAGTCTTATGGGTATAATTATTCTGTCCTTCAGGAACTGTACTGGTTAAGGCAAAAATGACAAAACTGAATACATTTTGCCTTATATATATATATTTTTTTAGTACCATATTGCCCTTTAATACTGCGTAGGAAGGATTTTTTTCTGTCATTTGCTACATACTTAAGAAAGAAGGAATGATTGAAAGTGGGTAGCTCTTGACAATTTTCAGGTAGGCTTATTCTTTCATAAGCTGTGCAGCCAATAGTCTTACATAAACCTAAGATGCTTTCTGTTGTCAGGGCATCCCCAAAAATAAAGACAACAGTGACTTCATTTTCTCCTGTCAGTTTTCCTACCTATAAAAGAGGATAAAAATTATATATACTAGCTAACAAACCTACCACACAAGATGTATGGGAGGATGAACTTGTTGACAAGCTACATTCTGGAAGCTTAGTAAAGATCAAACATCTATTTAAATGTGCAATGCATGTGGATTTCTATCAAATTGTATACATGTCAGAAGTCCTTAGTTACATTTTGGAAATAAATAGTTGCTCAAAATTTAAGGTCTCAGTCTTAGCTGAACACAAAAGTAGAGACTTGTATTTCAGAGCAGCTCGAACATCGTTACAGACTGAGCAGTGGCAGTCAGGACATCGCTCCTTATGGAGAAGAATCTGCTGGAAATTATTACCTTATGGTGTAGAATACTTATCCAAAGAGTGGGAGAATGGGTTTAATTCTGTCCTTAAACTGAACAGTACCCAGCTCACATTTTATTTCATTTGCAGATACTCTAAACCAAGAGGTTTATGCATGATGCTCTCCTCCTACTTTAGTTAATACACTTTCCTATGAAGGATATAAGACTGGTCAGGCTAGTGGCAGAGAATGAAGGACACTTTATGACTTTATTGTCCCTTAAAGACCTACATGTAAGTCCTAATCAGTGTTTTAAAATGTTGCAGTGTTATTCAGTGTTTCTGATGGAGCTTTAGATTCTCCTGAGCTACCCAGTGTATATGAGAAGTCATGGCCCATGCTCATGTAGGAACATGAAGCATATGTACAATGCAACATCACCAACTTTATGTATTGGAAGTTCTCTGGTTTTAAATGGTTTATCCCTTGTAGTACCCCTTGATGCTGCCTATGGAAGTCTTTGCACTGTTTGATGTGCTGTATCCTACATTTGTAAGCATTAAAGCACACAGAACACTTCAGATCAAGGCTAAATCTTGGTTGTGTCCTTTCTGGAGTGTGGGCTAGGATGAAAGCAAACTGAAACCTTTATCTCCATGTGAAACCATCTTTAAAAAACTTGTCTGGAAAATGTTATACAGAGTGTGTGAATGAAATTGAAAAGGATTTTGAAAGCAATGTAGTGGAAGTGCAGCATCCATTCTCCTTAAACAAAAGGTGAGTACCTTCGACAAAGTAGTCTGGTCAAACATAAGTCACTATGTAAGGTTCACTTTTACAGAACCAATTTCCATGTATGGGCCAAGAAGACTGCATGCATTTTGATGTGCAAATATTCATAAACACATACATGTGTATGAATTGCAACGCTTAAAAAATCTCACAAAGATTATATGAATACACTAAAAAAGATATTATAGATTTGAGCTACATCCAATGACTATTTCATCCACATTTAACTATATTCCAGTTTCCAGATTGTAAGGTTTCTTATCAGCATGCCATGATTTTCTATTCTGAGCCATTATAAAAATTAGCTCAGTCTGTACAATGTTTTCAATGCATTTCAGTTTCACATTTGTGAAAGTAAATACATGTAAGTATGCTACATGTAAGTATTGCACATGTAAGGATAATACTGTAAGGCTCAAAGTATATCACTCTGATATTAAGACTGTTCAAGCTGGCTCTGCCAGTGGAGATCATTTATGGTATACATCCTCACTATGCTAGTCCCTATTAATGAAAACATTTGACTTTTGATTTGCTATTTATATTTTCTACCAATAAAACTCATTCCTCTCTCCTGGGAAATACTTATATTTAAATGTCTTCATTTTTTTCAGAAGATCTACCAAGCAATATTGTTTATTCTTATATTATATATGAATATTATGTATATATAATAGGTTGTTATATAATATATATTATCTTCCTAGTATCCCCATTGTCCAAGCTCCACTCCACCTTACTCAGAAATAATTAATCAATATTTCAAGCAGGTTTTATTGAGAGACAGCTATCGATTGGAAAGCTCTAGTTTGTAAATGGTGCAAGCACCTAAACACTTGTATCTCCTGATTAGGAAAGATCTTAGCTCTGCTGTACCCCATAAGTGCACATAAAATTATTCCACTAGTGACCCAAATAAATCATAGTTTAACGATGCCAGAGACCTGGTTTTCTCCTGTATGGCCTATCCTATCATAAATCACAGGAATCAAATCCCCTTTCTCATTTACCCCACCAGATTATAAAGTCAGTAAATTAGAGTAGCCTGAAATGAGAATTTGGCCTGGCTTTTTAAAGATGATTGAAAAGGGGGAAAAATCCAATTAGTTTAGATTCTAATGTAAGCTTTATGAATATATAGAGAACTTCAGAAGAAATAACAATCTCACACAGGTTATACTCAATCCTAAAATATCTTGGTAGTTCCAGGTTTTGTTGGATGTGAATCTACTTGCATCTTAGATGTAAAGGCTCGGATAAATAAGGGTGGTTGCTTTGAATGCAGCATGAAAAACATTATCTTTCAAAAATTTACTAGGGTAATATGTTAAGGCTTGTAGTATTGTAGTATTTGACAGTATTCATATTGACAGTATTCCCTTAACAGGTAGTTATCCATCACCAAACACTTTTATTTATTACAAAGTGCTTTAAAGTTTAGTATGCATGTAAATTTTTATCAGAAATTATTTATCATATAAAGGAATTAAGGTTTGGATACAACATCCCATGAAGCCAATGTGGTCTTTACAGCCATAAGGTACTTGCAATGGCTATTGAGTATAAACCACTGAAGGAAACTCTTATCCTAAATTGGTTTAAATTTGCTAAAACTAAATAGAAAGTAGGTAATGGAAATTATTGTGAAAGAGAATGTAATCAACATGTTCTATCAAACTTCACCTCTTCGATCAGTTAAAGAAGTTGGACAAACAGATTTTATCTAAACTCAGTAACAGTGTATATGAGACCAAAAAAGAACCATGCAGGCAACAATAAGGAAATCATAGTTCAGATCAGGAAAATGAAACATTGAGAATTTGAGGTCTGATTTAACTGTAAGAAAAAAAGTTCTTCTGCATGTTTACTCCAGGAGAAGCGTAGGAACTGAACATTTAGGGTCTAGAGCCTCCTTTCAGGCTGGTAAGAAATATTAGCATGCACACATGGTTAAACTGACAGCATGTTTCAAGGTTTGCCTGTGTGTGTCTCTGTCTCTTTCTGTGCCTCTCCTTGTCTTTCTCATGTCTATAAACAATGAAAACACCCAGGGAGGGGGCTCTCTGCCTTTTCCCCTTAAAGCTAAAATAGTTTAATATATCCTCTACGATTTCCACCTCAGTCAGTTTTGTCCTAGATTTTCTAGCTTACTCCAACTTAACTCAACCAAAATTACCTGCATAAAGCTTTGGTTAAATCTCTGCACACTCATTGCAGTAGTCTTGATCCTCATCTACTTCCTATTCTTTGTCCTTTCCTAATTCTGCTTGTTCCCTTCTCTTTACAACTGCTGGACACTCTGTCCTGGCTGAGCAAAAGGCACTGTTGTTTTTCCAGTCTGGATTTGTGTCACCTACTGACACAAATTTGTCTTCTGTTTCTATATGAGTTACACCCAAATGTCGCAGTCTCATCCTTCTTGTCCAAAAAATCTCTAGACTGTAACAATATTTTTTCCCCACAGATGTGTGTTTGAACACAGCTACAACAATTCTCTGACTCCTCCTTTCCATGACACATTACTTGTTACCAACTCCTTTGATAACTGTGAATACCTGAGATGTCCTGCCTAGATGTCCTTCAAACCCATAAGAGCATCATCTTGGACTCTCTGTAGTGCTTCAGGAACAAAATCCTGGAAATTATTTTCATTAAGAGTAACAAAACACAACCCTTTCTCTCCATTACAACATCCATCCAAGTCATCACTACACTTCAGCTACCGTCACATCCTTTCTCCAGACAAATTCTGTCTTGACCCAGTTGTATCCATGCTGATACAGGGACTACTTTCAAAGAAAATTTAGTAGCCACTATTTAAACAACTACAGTCTAATCTATCCAAAATACATAATTAGAGAGATTATCAGAACTGTAACAGAGGCAGGTTTAGACTTTCATTCAGCAAAGTACACGTAGTCAGAAAGGTATTCAGGCATATGCTTAAACAGACGGCAAGATGGCATTTAATGAACTACTGAAGCATAAACAAGGCCTAACGAGAGAATATTCTTCATGACATTTCTTCAGCTCCTTTAATGCACACTTTCATAAATAATGAATCAGACAGCTATTATCAATTACTGTGATTTTCTGGAAAGATTGCAAGATTTAAAAGAAAACCCCAAACTGTCTTGTGTCTTCTTCATGGCTCACTCTGATATGGGAGCACCAAGTATGAATCTGGACCCATTCAGTTATGTACAGTGAGATAAATCAAGCAGCATCTTCAGCTTGATGAATATGTGAGAGTGTGGCAGAGAACTTTGACAGGGAAACTGGTTTATGTAAGGTTACCAGAGCTGGTTGAACACTGCAAAACAGTGTCTATGAATATTTATTTAATACTGAAATGCTATTTCAACCACACTCCTCCTTATTCAGCTGTATTCATGCATACTTGTGCAAGGAAGCATCAGTTCTTAGAAACCCTGATAAAATATTGTCCAGTATATCAGCTCATATTATTATTATTCATATTAGTATATTCATTATATTCATATTAGTATATTCAGAGATGACCAGAAGCATCTGTGTAAGAATTCTTCTCTTTATTAAAAATACTCAGTTATCTGTACAGTCAGCAACCACAGTATAACAACCATCTAGGAGAAGATGCAGGAAAGAGCCCACAATCTTTAACATTTAAATAACATTTCTGGAGAAGAACATATGTCACACATCCAGGTCCCAGATAACAGATGATCTGAATGTCCACCTACTTGCAGTTTGATGATACTTCCAGACATGTAGAAGAGCCGTGAAACAGCTTACTGTGGAAATAACTTACACCTTAAATCCGTCCTCCTTTTGTACAAGTGTAAATTGCTACACCAGCTGAACCTAGTGAACTAGTGTGTTCCTGAAGAGAAGAAAAAAAGTGCTCAACTCATGTTGAATATTCACTGTGACTATTTAGTTAGCTCTAATTTGAAAGATTCTGGCCTAACCCCTTTTCAATAGCCACCACTTGGTGTTGTCTGCTGCAAACCCTTATGGAGACACAACTCTAACAATAGAAAAAGCAGACTCATGTGGAACATGACACATGTAGTCTACACCAGGTATTGTTCCTGATGCCACTGAATTTCCATTGCTGTCAACTAAAATTCATGCCCAGTAAGACAGATGATACTCAGCATTTTTCTGAATCAAAGGAACAGAAAAGGGAAAGAAACGGATTACCTGTAAAAGTCCTACTTAATCTGATTTTCTCACATTATCCTTGCTTTGCTTTAGATATGTAAATAAGTTAAGATTTGAAAAAATCATTTAGAATTAGCAGGAATTGCATCTGTGCCTTGAGAGAAGAACAGGCCCCTACTGCTTGTAATTGATTCATCAACAATGCCCACAATATTGTAGGCAGATCTTTAATTGCCTTGGGTTCTGGTGAGAGTCTGTGGCATCATTTCTCGCAGTGTTTGCATTTCTTTCTTCAGATGACAATTTTACGGTGTGCTTAGATGTGTATGAAGTGCTTGTGGAAGGACATTTCAGGTTCAGAAGGACATTTCTCTCTTGTCACAGCTGCCAAGAAGATTATAGAGGACTTTCATTTCCTATTTCTCACCTGCCCTGCTCTGTTGAGGTAGTCACACTTCCAAGATGGGCCCTCAGGATCCCCATATAATGCATGGAGTGACTTCATTTTAAATAAAATAAAAATAAAATAAAATAAAATAAAATAAAATAAAATAAAATAAAATAAAATAAAATAAAATAAAATAAAAATATAAATAAAGTAAAATAAAATAACATAACATAAAATAAAATAACATAACAACATAAAATAAATAAAATAAAATAAAATAAAATAAAATAAAATAAAATAAAATAAAATAAAATAAAATAAAATAAAATAATAAAATAAAATAAAATAAAATAAAATAAAATTTCTGCAAACCAGGAAGTCACAGGGACAGTTCCCTAGCATTAAACACCAACAAGAAGAATGCTTTGCCTCACTTTCTCAACCACTGAGGTGCCTCCTGCCAGTTAGCACTCATTGTCGTGTCTTTTTATTGGAGCTAGAAATCTAAGCTATGACTCTATAAAAATACTGCTGCTTCCTAAATCCTCAAGCAGGTCAGAATATAGCAGGCTGAGATACAAGCTTTTTTGCTTACTGAGATGTATCACATCCATTGAAACTCTTCCATTTTCTAAAAAATATCTAAATATTCCTCGAGCCAAGGAGGCCGTGGCAGTGACTCTGTAGCCAACGAAGCAGCATCCTGTGTTGGAAGACTGTCATTCTGCTCCCTGCATCAGGGAAGATCTGCAGATAACATAATCCCTGTGCTGTTAGCCAATTGAGTTTTTTCACAGTTGAACTTTTATTACAATTAAACAACTTTTTTTTTCTCATTTACAACCCAAATGGACCATCCCAGGCCTTTTCCATTGATTCCTGGAAAGTATAAAACCCATCAGGACTGCTTGTACTGCTCATCAACTTTCCAGACTAAGAAACACAGAACAAGCTATTTCTAAGACAAACTCCAATTTTATTAGTTATTTTTACAGAATAATTTTCCAGATGTTATGAAGACCACAATCCTCAACTAAACACTTATTGCAGAACTGTTTGCAGCAAAACTTTATTTTGCAAGATAATTTACCCTTTGTTTGATCACCAGGAATGATCATGTCCATAGTTTAAATGAGGAAAGATAGAAAGTACTTATTTGTACTTATTTATCCATTGCTTTTCCAAAGTGATATGATTCTACTCTGCCCAAGTACAGCAGTAAGTGACAAAATATTCATTGATTGCAACGAGCTCCCTTCAACTGGTGTGAGGTGAGAATTTTTTCCTTGAAAATATTCAGGAATTCATTTTATCTTGCTTCTGCTACAGAACCAAAGCACATCACTGAACCTCGAGGAAGAGATACATTTTTTCTTTAAAAAAAAAGAAAAAAGTGGAATAAACTATGTATGATCAATGCTACAGTGATTTGATGTTAAAATCATTCCATGTCAGTGGCTGTTTTACTTAGTTAAGCCAAAAAGTATGTAAGATTGTGATTTGTATTTGTTAATTTCCTATCATATATTTCACTTTGAGGTTTAGATGTTTTCCTTGTCTCTTTTATTATCTTTCTCAAAGCTTTTCATCTGTCCATAAAATAAAATACCTGTGTTTATCGTTTCATATAGCCTTCAACAGCACCCAAAAGAAGCAGAAGCTTTTGTGCATCTTGTATGATAAAAGGGAAAAGGGGTCCTGTCCTGGCAATTCAGCACCTCCCAAGTCTCCTGTTTGCCCTGTGTGAAGAAACTTGTGATTGTTTGACTTCCTGAGAGAGGTTTTGGGGACTGAAGCAGCAGTGATGCAGCCTGCAACGTTCTGGGCTCCAGACCCAAGGGCGTTATTATTAGCTGAGATTTGAAGATGTTCTCTGCAAAATTCTCCAAAAAGGGGATTATTGTTGGTTGAGATGAACCTGGAGATGCTCCCTACAAAAGACTTATCCAACATGACTTGACAAACAACTTCAGGTTTCAAATGCTGATAGTCTAAAAACATTGAAATGAATTATTACTGAAGCATGAAGTTTCAATTATTTGGGTCATTGATGGGTGTTTATGACATCTAAGTCACTCAAGAGTAGTGATTTTACAGAAACAAAACTTGGATGACAGGAATATAAAATAATATTCCTGATGAGGAAATATAAAATAGCCCTGCTAGGAAGATGCATTTAATTCCACAGTGTATGTGACTGATGTTACTGTTCAACAGATGCTCAGTTGCTGAAACACAAATTGCTGGAAGAATATCAACAAACAAAAAGAATTAAACTGCTTCCCTGCTCTGAAGAATAAATATGATGTAAAATAGTATTAAAGTAGGCAGCTTTCAAGATCTTGAATTGCCTTGAGTGTTATAAGCAATAAGTACAAACCATATAAAAAAGATCCTGTAAAATACCCAGTGCACTTGCAGTGGTCATTCCCACAAGGTGTCATTAAGGCCAAAATTCAGACTTTAAAAGTCTGAACCACTATTTCAGTTGCTTCACAGTAACTTAAAATGTTATGTGTTGTCTTGAAAAACACATTCTCTGTAGGCAAGTCTTTCAGGTCTGTCCTCAGTAAAAGAAGTATTATATTCACACTTACCCATTACAATTTGAGAGAGAAAAATCACATTCTTATGACCGTGAAAAAGGCAAATAAAAAGGATGTAAAAGTTTAGTCAGGATCACCTCCAGTTATAGAGATTATCTTTTTCAACACTTTCAAATGAATTGGAACCATGTTTTAAATCATCCTGTCATCCCTGTGATATTAATACAGGTTTAGCTACCCAGGGTGCCTTTTTTATTAATGCTTTCAAATTTCCCTTTGATTTGAGGAGCAACACAAATATTTCCTCATTATTCACTGTTCTTTCCATTCCTCAGATGTTGGAAAGTTTATTCCTGTCTTAAGCATCTTTGAAGAGAGATTCTCTTCAACATCAGAATTGAAGCAGCCTGGAAGCACAAGCAAGCTCTGACAAACAAAGGAATTATTCTTTTTTACTACTTATTTGATAAGCGTTTCCTGCAACTTCTGTGCACTTTTTTTTGTCCTACTGCGTGAACATTATTTCTTCAGTTAAAAATAATACCATGTTCACTTTGCTCACCACTTCTCCTCTGTTGTGTATGGCTCATATTATCATTCCAACCCAAAAAGCCCTGTCACCAGCTGAGGGACGTGCGCTCACTGCTCTTGAGCAACGACTGAGAGCGCTGTCTTGAAGTTACAGAACCCTTGAGTCTGAGGAAGGGAAAAGCAGAACACTGACACCTTGGCTTTACACATATCAGTAGTCTAAATGAGTTGTGAGGTCTTGGTGGACTGGGTAACTGGTCCCAGTTTCACTGCTTCTACGATCAGAAGGCTGAGATCTTCTGACTTATCACATAGCACAAAGCCAATGAAGGTCACCCAATAATTCCTGCATGTGGCATGAAATATCAGGCCTTGTGTGAAGAATACAAGTTTACATCCTTAGGTAGACAATATAGACCTCACTTCCACTCTAAACTTATATAATTTAGGCTTCCCTTTCCAGAGGTGCCATTTCTTGGTAAGTTAGAAACCATGAATTATCAAACAACTCTTTCTGATCACTGACTTTTATTTCAGCTAACTAGAGAAGAGCTTCTTAGCACTTTCTGGATGTCAAAACTTTCTGTACCCGCTCACATCATGTGCACACCAAAACTGATGCTGTATTTCAGTCACAGATACAACAGGTTCATGAAAGGATCACAAAAGTGGGACTCCATACACATAAGCAAGTTAGCATGTGCCTGAAAGGGGTTTTTTAAAGGTATTGAACCAACAAACAAGGGCTGTAATGTCTCCAGATGTGTTTTTCTCCACCATGACAAATTGCACTGTGGTCCAGCAAGATTTATGAAAATGATATCTCCAAGTCATTCAAATGCACACACAAACTCACATGCATATTGTAGAATGTCATATTTGGCTTACAAAGAAGGCCACAGAAGCCAAGAGAGGTTTGCAAAGTAAATTAATTAAGTGAGGATGAATGTTCTCAAATACTTCTCTGCTAGATTTGTCTTTTTACAGCCCCACTGGGATTCAGCAGGAGATTGCATCCTGATGCAGTATTATCCTGTTCAACTCAAATATTAGTTACACACTTTTGCTTCTTTGCTTTGTTACAAAGAAGTTTTTGATCATGTCATAAAACCTGAAGAAAGAAATGCTTTGTTCTGCTTTAAATATTGGAGAAGAAAGTAACTCCTCATTTACTCTGTTGTAGATGCCCCAGGTGGGTTTGTGTTGTGTTTTGTCTTGCTCCCCACTTCTACCCTTTAGTCAACAATGCTTCATTTGGAAAACACTTTCATATTTGTCACTGCAGCAGAATGAGCCATCAAAACAACCCATATCAAGTTTGCTTTTGGGATTTATACAGTTACAGAATACAGCCAGAGAATTATTAAGGTTGGAAAAGACCTCTAAGATCAAGTTCAACCATCAACCCAACACCACCACGCCCACTAAACCATGTCCTGATTTACAACAAAACAACCTCCATCAGGCTCACTTTGGGGATTTATTTTTATTTATCAAGGTATCTTGTTATTTGAACATGCAGCTCAGTGTTTCAAGCATCAGCAAGTTTCTGCATATATTCATAATGAAGCAAAGATAGCTCAAAAACACCAAGGATAAAATTAAATATTCAAACAAGTTGAAAATTTGGGGGAACTTGTGAAATTTCTTTGTGTGGTGAAGACAGAGTAGGAGGAGAGCTGGGAGGGGTGAGCAAAGTGTGACCATTCTTCCACATGTTCACGCTCTGCAAGGGATGAAGGAATTTAAGTGCTAATTTCATATAATAGGGGATTATTCTTTGCATTTGAATGGTACTTTTGGTTTTCCAGTGCATGTGCTATTCTGATTTTTATTTATCACTGATAAATAATTCTGATTTTTATTTATCACTAAGTAAAATCTATTGTTGTCACTGTTGGAGGAAGATCACTGGGCTAGACAGACCTTTAGTCTCATCTAATAGAGCATTTACCACCTTCTTATTTTCTTCTCCCTAGACATTTAAAAATTACAAATGTCTTTGTTAACGTGGTAACCCAGGAGAAATGCACACCCTTCAAACACACTTGTGTCGCTAAGACAAGTGTGGTGCTCAAAGACAGGGAGCAAACTACATTAAAAAAGCATAAAATTATCAACCACAATGATTTATACAAATGCCAACCTATTCCCACTACCACATTTTAACTATAGGATCAATATTCCCATGGCTGTTTGTAGTCACCTCTGGTCTCTGCTACAGGAATATAGTGACTGACAAAACAGACTAAGTGAAGTAAGAAGGAAGTTAGTAGCAAATCCCAAACCAAAATTAGCATGCTTTGAGACACCAGTCCCTAAAAGAACATTTCCTAAGCAGCAGTGACATATTATGTAGGTTTTATCTGAACCTTCTCTATTCTTCATTATTATTCTCAGCTGTGAACATGAGAACCAGATAAAGTATTCCAGCAGCAGTCATGGCAGCTGCACACACAAATATAATCTTCTTGTACTTTATCTAAACATCCTGATATCCCATTAGTCTTGCTGGGTATTGTCTTGAAGGAAGATCTGGGAGTCTCAGTTTAGTGCCTTCTGCCTGGAAAACACTGCTTGCATTCCTCTTCTTTAACAATTCCCTTATATTTGCTCACAATCAAATATTTTATTTAGTTACACCAGCTAACCAAGGATCCAGATGGTTTCATATCAGGGACTTGTTTTTCTTGTTATTACTTCACAAGCTTCTATATCACTTTCATACTCCATCAGCTATGATTTGGTGTGTCTCTTCCAAGCCATGGGCAGTAAATAGCACATAGCCCAAGGAGTAATTACTCTGTCTCCTCCCTGGAAATACAGCAAGTCAGCTTGTGGGATATTTTTCAGACCTATTTAATGTTTGCTACATTGATACCGTGTTATTCTTTCCTCTAAATCAAAATGTTGTGAGGCAAAAGATAATATCTTATGGAAATATCACATTGATCCTGCCATCTTCATCAAGCAAAGACATAATCTTCCCAAACAGGATAATGTGATTCCCAAAAGTGATTTACATTTTCCTGTTCAGTACTTTTCCTCCATATTATTTAGCTCATAGTTCTTTTTCATGATGAAATCATACCTAATTTAATTTTTTCCTAAGCCTTGGGCAGCCTCTTTTGGCTGATAAAGATGTAATCTACCATTTTTAGAAATATTAGTGATATTTAAATATTGCCAAATTATCTAGCAAGCTTCTCAGACTGAAGTCCCCTATGATAACACAGGCAGTTTATTTTGGTTTTTTTTCTAAACATAACAATTATGTTCTTAGGGAGCCAATCATCTTCTTTCAGCCTCACTCAGTGTAGTAGTTTAACTTGGCTGGCAGCCAAACACCACACAGTCCCTCACACCCCTCTTCCTCTCACCCCAGAGAACAGGGGAGAGAATTGGAGAGGGAAAGGTAAGGAGACTTGTAGATTGAGATGAGAAAAATTTATTAACTGGAATAAAATAAACTTAAAATAGTAATGATAATGATGATAAAAATAATAGTAAAATAATAATTATAATTATATCTATAAATGAGTGATGCACCACCTGCTGACTGATGCCCAGCCTGTCCCCAGCCAGCAATCCCAGAGTCAACACAGTCCTGAAACTGAAACTGCAATCCTGGAAGAGTGAAAGCCTGAGCGATCCCAGAGAGAAACCTCCAGCTTCCTGGTCAGCCCTCATTAATGTACTGACCATGATTGGATAGGAGATGGAATATCTCACTGGCAGAGCCAAATGCCAATCTGGGGTTTGCTAATTACTGCATTTCCCCCCCCTCCCTTGTCCTTTGCATTTGTAGACTGGCAAAACGCGATGACCTTGGACTTCCAGCAGCAAATGAAAACATCAGTGTGTTATCAACATTCTTCTCATAACAAACCCCACACTGAAACCAAACCACAGCTGTTCTAGATACCCCCAAAAGGTGATGGAACCCCCACCTTGTCAGGCAGAGGCGGGGACCTGAGGCAGCCCCTGCCCTGCTGCTGCCAGGCAGAGGCAAGGGACCAAGAAGATGAGGAGGGTTGGAAGAAAGTCCCAGTTTGACATCATGGGCGACCTCCTTCCCTACCTGCTTTGCCCCCTCAGGTGCTCTTCTCTCTTAAAACCCTATTTTCTTCAGTTCATTTTGTCCAAAAGTACCTTACCTTGCTTTTGTATTTATTTTGAAGCTTCAAGTTTAGCCTCTTCCCGCTGTAGCCTATACATTGATTTTCACAGGCCAAATCAGTCTGTTTTTACTTTTCTGGGTTGATCCAACCAACCAGACACTTGCTGAGCAGTTGCACTCCATCCTGTAAAGTTTGTGAAATCAGAAGGACAGTTTTCAACCAGAGCAGAATAGAATTCAATGAACCAATTAAATCATCCTGAGCACAGATATTTGTTTGATAAACTGTTGATTATGACAGCAAGTGGCCACAGTGATAATTTTTGTATGTACTTTGACTGAACTTATGAACTTAGTGGTAAAGCCTCAAATAATGACACAGGTTGCCCTTTTCTTTTTATCTATCCATTTATATATGGTATAACAATTATCAATGCACTTATACAACAATTAAGCCAAATGCAAATTTGCCAACCCTATTAAAGTTATAATTAGTCATTTTCCACAGGTGATTTTGGAACCTCTACTGTTTGCCTCCTTGCCCCATGTTGAATTCTACCACCTCTTTTAGTTAAGTAATATTACAAGGGATTTGTTCACACTCAAGCCACGGAGAATAATCCTGATGTAATACCAGCATTCAAAATGTCAGCTGCAAATGTCTTTGGTGATAATATATTTTGAATATTCTCTCCTCTGTAGGAGCAGTGGAGTGTAAAAGGGATGACTTGACATCATGCCCTGCTGGGAAAAATTGGGTCTATATGACTAAGTCACCAACTTTTACTTTTATCAGAATTTCCCAATCAATGTCTGCTGTAAATAAAAAATGATGCCTATTAGATATTTTTTACCAAATTATGGCAACAGTTTGCAGAGAAAAAAAACTGTCCAAAGCTGTAAAGAAAGAAAATTGACTGAATAGGTATGAAAACACAGACAATGTGTACAACTAGAGCCCAGTGCTGCAGTAACATGGATCAGAATAGAAAAGTAAAGGCATAGGATGCTGCTGAGCATCATTGCCAGAGAAGATACACACACCTGATGATACAGGCAAAAAACCCCATGGATTTGTGATAACCCGTAATAAATGAGTTATAAAACACACAGACAGAAACAACTGCCCTTCTCACTGCCAAGCATAGCAGCAATGGTCAAACTTTAACAAGTCAGGTCTTCACCCAGCAAGATCCTTTCCAGTTTTGCTTAGTTTAAATATGCCCTTTGTTTAACTGGTGTAATTTCTGACTATGTTTTATTGTTTGTTTTGGGTTTTTTATGTTGGAGGACATGAATGTGTGAGCTTAATTGGATTTCTGTGGTTAAAAAGATATTTTATATAATGGTGAGAAAAGTTTACTTTTTCCTATTGGGTCTGTCAACTGCTCTCACTTGCAGAGGATAAAAGGTGAAATAGAACAAGCTCTTCCCATCAGTAAATGGCAGGCAGGTTATGTGACAGGCTGACAGAGGTGACAGGATCCCACATTTCTTTGTAATATAGAAACAGAGAGTTGTCCATCTTCATCAAATTAGCAGGAAATTTTTACTGTCCTACTCCTCATGGAATTGTACTTATTCCACCTAGACAGGGGAATTTTAAAGCACCCTTGGAGAAGAAATCAGAGAAGCTTACCATAAGTACCCATCACCAACTAAGCACAACACTGTCTTCATTTGCTCTCTCTCTTTTAAGCAAAAACATGCACCAATAAACCCCAAATTCCCAATCCTTCTAGACAGCTGGATTGCAAGAACTGGAATTCACATCCAATCAATGCAAATGTTATTAGGCTGGGTGTTCCTTTTGGTCCGTGCCAGCTGACTGGCTTGGTGAGTTAGTGCACAGAAAAGCAATGTATTTGCTTTGCTTTCAAGGACCATGGATTGCCAAGTGCCAGAGTAATTAAAACAATTCCTAAGGAGAAAAAATGCAATTGACATTAACATTAATCTTGGGGCTGGGGATGGGGGTAGGGGACATCAAATTAATTTGGCCAGAAGCACCAACCACATGTATTTTTAAAAACATTAGGACTAGTTCTTGGGCTATTGTCCTGGTTTCACTGGGATAGAATCATAGAAAAGACTGCAGCACCTGATTTGGTGAGAAAAAGTTGACAAAACACTTTGTTTTAGCTTGTGGCCAGCCATAGAATGTAAGTTTCCAGAGTGATTGAGGTCTTTAGTTCTGAGTTAGCCAGGTGCTAAGGTGAGGAGGAGCAAAGCCAGGGCAGCTGACCCAAGCTGGCCAACAGAGGCGTTCCATACCATGAACATCATGCTCACTATGGATTGGAAAGTTTGCTAGAGACCTCCTTCTTCCTCAGTGGTTGCCATCCCTGGAGGGTCTCACCCATCATTCTGCTCCCAAGGCAGACTTTCCCACTTGCTCCGACCATTGGATTTCATTGGAGCCGTGGTGCTCTCTGTGCATGACATCTGGCATTCACTGCTGGGAGTGCACAGCTCAAGACCACTGGATGGGTTGAGTATAACTTTGTGTTCTTTATATTAGTATTAATATTAGGTTTTATTATTATTTAATGAAATCTGTTTATATTTCAACCTATGGGTTTCCTTTCCTTTCCTTTCCTTTCCTTTCCTTTCCTTTCCTTTCCTTTCCTTTCCTTTCCTTTCCTTTCCTTTCCTTTCCTTTCCTTTCCTTTCCTTTCCTTTCCTTTCCTTTCCTTTCCTTTCCTTTCCTTTCCTTTCCTTTCCTTTCCTTTCCTTTCCTTTCCTTTCCTTCCCTTCCCTTCCCTTCCCTTCCCTTTCCTTTCCTTTCCTTCCCTTCCCTTCCCTTCCCTTCCCTTCCCTTCCCTTCCCTTCCCTTCCCCAATTCCCCTTCTTAGGTGGGGAGGGGTCATTGGGTGATAGAACAGCTGATTAAATGAAAATAAATCTGTAAAAATCAGCCAGATAGGAAAGAAGGCAAGAAAAGAAACTGTATGTGTGAATGATGGGATGCAGAAGAAGACACACTCTATCTGGGAGAGGGTGAATCTGCTATGGAACAACAATCCTACCCATATGGGGGCCAAATATAAAGGGAAGGGAAAGAATGGCAATGTCAAATCTTCTGCAGAGGGGGACAAGATTAGAGACTTTTTATAGGATTGAAGGATAAAACAATTCCAATGTGTATGAAGGCAGAGAACGCAGGAGAGGTTGGTGTCAGACTGTCCAAGATCCCACCTTACAGGTTTAACTTCATACAAGAGCCCAGCAACCTGCAAAAATACCAGTTCAATAAACCATTTCAGATTTCCAATCTATCATTTGCCCACCTGATGTGTTTGATCCTATGAAGCTCTATCCAATTTCCTTATTGTCCTTGCTGATGAATTTACCATAGTCTCTTACTTAAGAGCATCACTACTAGTAGCATGTTTAGTGTCAGGAAAACATCTATATGTCAACCCTTATGGGATCCTGATGGTACAGCCATCATAAGGAAATAGAAACAACTGCTATTTACAATTAAATGAGAGATATGGGCAATCACTAAAAATAATATTTTTTAAATGGTTCTTTTCTCTTCCAGTAACTTAATAGCAAAGATCATACTGGGGATAATCCAAGGTTTGAAGGCAATTTTCCCTTGAATAAAAAGATAAGAATGAAACATTGCATATGGGCAGATAGTAAAAATGTCTGTGGAAACAAATTATCCACCAATAATCCAATTACTTGTTGCATGCAGAACTTCAATCTGTTAATTATCTCCATTCACTCTGAGTCACTTCTCTGTTCCTGAGGTTCATTAATGGTCCATTCAAGTCTCTGAAACTATTTAACATCTTTTGTGTCCAAAAAAGTACAGCACCATCAAGCTTTCAGACCCCAAAGGTAGGGTTATGGCCTTGGATATATTTAGGTATTTCACATTATAGACAAATAAGTTGGAACACGACAAGGGATCCACCATGTTTTTACTGTTTCATCACTATTCAAAGGATTCTTAATGTATTTTTATGATTTCTAATATCAGCTGGAGATTAGCAGCAGTCTGATGCCTGTCTACCTAAACAACTGGAAAAAATCAAATCTAGTATCCACATAGGATCAGAGCTTTTTGCTTTTATCACATTGGCCCTTCATCATGGTTCAGTATGGACTGAGAACAGTTCAGTTTTCACATTAAATCTGTTGAGAATGTGTATCCACATAACTACAGATTTAGATTGGAGTGGAGGCTTTCTGAGAGGCACTCAGGATGAAAACTGGACTCCTAAGACTACAATCACCATCAGAACTTAAACACAACATCAAATTCAGCCACCCTGATGTCCAGAGGAACAGCAGGATCTTCACTACAACGCAAAAATTAAACACAACAATTAGGCATAAAGGAAATAAAAAATTCATTCTTTCAAAGCAGCAAACTGAGCAGCAAACTGGGTTTCACTGAATTTTGACTTTCTAACACAAAGGCATTTAGAAGAAGGTTTCCAACTATGCATTCAGTAGTACATTGCCTGACTTTTGCAAGGTAGCTATGGAAGGTTTTAGAATTGGTACCTTAGATTCATCAAACATTCATTCTACTAGAGAAATATTATTTTCCCTCTATTTTCATGTGAATTTAACTGTTGAGAAAAGTATTTGCTTGACTGTTCTAGCCTTTTATTCCAACAGACAAGAAGAACAATATGAGTAACAGCAGCTGAAACACCCCATTCTTGATACTCCTCGGCTGTGTTATTGTAGCCTGTACAGGACAACCTTGTGACTCCCCCCCCACCTCCAGGAGAATCACCAGATTTTTCACAGACATCATGGAAACAGAATTTGGCCACCAAATCATCCTGACAAATGAAAGTGAAAGATAAAACATTCAGTATGACTAGCAGACCACAAATTGCATTTGTAGCCTTAAGAAAAACCAAACCAAACCAAAACCAACTGTAATTACTAAAGACCTCAACTAAAAGAACAAGAGACTCCTCCTTCCAAACTTTTCTTCTACTTACAAGCTGAGGAAGATTTGATCTGCAATTTTTGGAACATACTGAAAAACCCCAAATGCTTCTAGTAGCTGTTTTTACATCTCCACAGAATTAATCTTTAGTGTGCAAAGCCACTAATTACCTCTGACACTGATTTCCAACAGTACCTGAGCAAACCTCCAACCAAATATGAGCTCAGTTTTTCCTGCAAAGGTGTTGCATAAAATGCTGGAGAGCTATAAAGAGAATTTCACCACCCCAGAGATACATTCACACTGCACTGACAGCCACAAAGATGCCTTTTCTATGATTTTCTTGTTACAGTCAGTTAGGAGGCACAGCTTACATTTTTCACTCACACCATGGTTGGACAAATATGATAATGGATCCTATTCCAGTGTTTATGGAAAACCTGGCACATGCCAAGGGTGTCTTACAGCTTTGGTTGCATAAGAGGAGGCAGATACAGGCTGTTAGTGTGAGCTATACGGAATAACCTCATGGATTATTAAAAATTAAATTAAAATTAAATTCTTTATGTGTAAAAAAAGCTTCCTTAATATTGAAGGACTGCTAATACTAAGAAGGAAAAATGTTTAGGGAGGGCAAATACATGATATTGATACGAGAACAACCTTCTAAACTTAGCTCCTTGAAAAGGATGTAATTTCCAATAGCTGATCAAATCAAATCTATTTCAAGATCTATTAGTCAGCCTTCTCGGAAGCCTATAATTAGTGAGCCATTATTTGGGTCATCATTTTCATATGCAAAATCTGATGCTAAATAGTTTGTATTTCTTGCATTTAATTTTTTTCTAAGTCATGCTAGGGGACACGAAATGAAATAAAGCAGCGTACATGAAATAAAAGACTCACTAAAGTTTCAGCTCATTATTTGCAGTGCCAGGAGACAAAAACACAGAGGAGGTCACTTCCACATGGACATGTGTATATCTTTAGGAAGAAGGACATGAATTCACAGGGTGGCAGTGTCAGCCAATAAAACATAGCAAAAAACCCCTATTTATCCTCTTCCAATTCCACCACAGTCCCAAATTCTGTGACCCATCCACTTCAACGTGCATGGCTAATAGCTGCAAGGACACAGATCTGATATCAAAGTCCCTGCAGGTTAAAGGGTGGTAATTAGCTCTGAGGTGAGCAGAAAAAAAAAAGAGGGCAATGCAAGGTGTGTAAGGAGAGTTATAGAGGGCCAATGTGAATTTATTTAAACTCTATAACCTCAAAGAATGTCAGTCTGAACCTTCTTCATTTGTGCTGTTGCCTTTGATAAATCCAGTGAGGAAACCTGACAGCCTCATACCAAGTTTCTGGACTAAAGACAGCACAAATGAAAACAAGAAAGCAAAGTAAAAAATCCAAATGAAGAATTATGAGTTCCTCAACTTTATGTTAAAAAATATCTCTGGGAATCAGTCAAAAGTTGAATGTTCAGTGTTTACTCCCTGCCAGACTGTGTTATCTTTGTCGGTTTATTAAGAGCACAGCACCAAGGGCATGCACACATCTACCAGTAAACATTACAAAAGATAAAAGGACTCTGCTATTATCACTATAATTTGTAAACTTACAGGGAAACAGCATCTTAGTTGGGCATTGCATAAACTGCTAGGCTCGTATCAGTGAAAATCATTCACAGATTTGTTCCTAACCGAGGGTAGATCAGCAACCTCTGCCTGTGCTCATAGTCCTTCAAGTTCCACTTTTGAGCACGCAGGGAAAGGCTCCAAGCTAAGGAGCTCACAACCTAAGTCTAGAAAGGTCACATCTACTGAATTGGTAGCACATGTGTTAGAGTCTGTTCCTAGTTAGCACTTCACATGCATAAACATTGTTTGGGAACAAAAAGAAAGTTTAAGAATGGAGACAAGATGAGCCATGCCACTTGACTCAGGACCAGTATATGCTTTCTAGGCTAAGTTCAAGAAGAGTCTTGAAATCTAGAGCCTAGTGATGAAGATTTTCTTCTAGAAGACAGATTTTAGCTCCCTTAGGCTAAGAGGGTAACTGAATTTTGAGCTTTTTTTGTTTGCTAATTTTTGCAATGACTATTATAAGAAGGGTAAGAGAACACCACCACCACCTACAACTGGAGAGATTAACTTGTTTCTGGCCATAAATGGTTCCTGACTGTATACCAGAAGAAGAGTAGCATTTCCCTGCCATTGCAAATTCCTCAGCTCTGGGGGGCAAGGAAAAGGGGAGGTAGGATCTTAGACACATCCTCGTTTGAAGAGGTTCAAAGGGTTATCAAGCATCTTACTCAAGATGGAGTTTTAGCATCAGTATATACAGAGATACTTAATTCTCTCCATGGACTGTGCTGGGAGTGGAGGCATAGTTCTACCCTGGGACTCCAAAAAAACCACTAGGAGAGAGCAGGTCTGAGTGCTGCTTTACTGAGAACATAGTCCAAAGTATTGCAAACACATTGAATCTTTGCTAAACACTGGGGCAGCTTTGCATTTGATTGTGGAGGAATTCACCCATTCAAACTCACTCATTTTGCAGCCATCATAATTATTTTGTAAAAAAAGGCACAAAATCTATAGATGTAAGGGAGTAAAAGAATAATACACTTTGAGATTTTAATTAATATTAGTCTAACCTCTGAGAGTAGCAGGTATGTATTCATTTTAGATTTATAAAAGGTACACACTGGACACAATGACATAATTAACTGAAAAATAAATTTAGCATAAAGACCACCTTAAGCCTTGTCCTCTCACTGTGTTACCTCTGGCACAGGAAGGAGATGGAAATGATATATAAGATTTACACCGTGAGGATTAACACAGTCAGGCTTCCTTGGACCAACTAGAAAAGCTAATTCCAGCATTAGTGACTCTAAAGCAGGACACTTATCTATTTCACATACTTTCTCAGGATTAACTGATAGATTTATTCTGTCACTATGTAGGAAAGAGGCCAATAAATTATACTTGAGTGAAATTGGGCTGGCATAAGGAAAACACGAGCAAGAGCCAGAACAGACCTTGTTTTCCACTTGCAATTCAAAACTACAGGCCCTCAAACTTTGCAGTCCATGGCATATCTTTCTGCATTAGCTGAATCTCTGCATTAGCTGTCTCTAGAGGTGCTTATAAATGTGATATACGAGCTCATAAGGTGGCTGCCTCAGATCCTGTGCAGTTGAGGATTGGTGGAAATGTTGCATAGAGCAGACAGAGCAAGAATTTGGCAGTCACCCACACGTGAATAATTTTTGAAATAAGGGTCAGAGGTGTAAAGTAGAACAAAGTTATTAGATCATATTCTCCAACTTAGGGAGTTCTCTGTCCCTGTAACCTTCATCCCTCAGATTGCTGAACGACACGAAGAGCAGTGCTGCTACAAGGCAAAATAAAATCTTTTAATACAAACACGCAGGTTATTTCAGCGTAACTAAATTTAACACAACAGGGCATGTTGGCAAACACAGAGCACCAGCTGTCAGCACTCAGAGCTGACATGGTTATTTTTTGTTCAGTTAATTATCTAGGTTGGTTCATTGCTGTATTGCAGGCTAATTATAGTAGAAGTTGTGTGATCGCTTCTTTCACTGATCATTCCGCTCTATGGATCAAGCTTGATTTTCAAAAGTAAAATTCTCTCTTTTGTATAAATTTGGAGCTTTAGGTGACAGAGATGAGCACTGGGACTAATCTCATTTTCATTCATCGTTTTAATGGCAGAAAGTTTGGGTTTTTTTACTCTTAAGACTATAATTTAGTTGCAAGCAAACAATACTACATGTGGTAGAAGAGCAAATTACACCTTAGAATCATAGAGGTTGGAAAAGACCTTTAAAATCATCAAGTCCAACCATAAACCCAACACTACCAATTCCACCTCTAAATCATGTCCCTAAGATCCTTGTCTGCCCATTTTTTAAACACCCCCAAGGGAGGTGACTCCACCACCTCCCTGGGCAGCCTGTTCCAATGCTTGACCACCCTTCCAGTGAAGATGTTATTCCTCATATCCAATCTAAACCTCCCCTGGCACCTTACACTGCTTCCTAGAGCACTGAATGCTCTGAAACACTTAGATTCTGGGAAAACAGAGATATTGTAATTTCTTTTTTGAGTGTAGAGTCTATGTAGCTCCACACATAGCAATCCCAAAAAGGAGAGCTTCAAAACACTCATCTAATTTTGTTCACAACTGGCATTGTAGGGAACAGGCTTTTGAAATTTGATGGGGAGCAGAAAGTTTTGACTCAACAGGCTCAAATTTGGTGTTGTGTTATCAGTAGGCAACCCAACCCACACAGCCCATTCTTCTGCTCCTACTAAGAAACAATGAAAATTTCATAAGAGATTCTACTAACGAAGCAAAGTAACAGCAAGTGCTACCTCTGAATAAAAACCAAGTTCTCACAAAAGCCACTTGTGTCCATATACTTTGTATTGTATGGAAAGTCCTGTCATATATATGTTGATCATGTCTAACCATTGATCTGAAAGATACAGATTTTTTTCTTAGATTCTTTAGGCTTTAAGCAATTACTTTGCAGCTTCATATTTATGCCATTGTGTATGGATTTCAAAATAGTATTGATGATGTTATTTAGCCTGGGAAGTAAAATAAATGGGAATATACTGTGTCACCACTTCAAAGAGAAGCACTTCCAGGGCATTTTTCTAAAAGAATGATGAAAATCTGAAACAGAAAGGTTGCTGCTTGCATCTGGTTTTGCACAAGCAAAGAAATGCTACTGAGGCATGGTGCAAGCTTGTGTTTGTCTTAAATAATCTAAGAAAAGGCTTTACTCCATATACTTGTACTGAAGTTCTCTCTCATGTGGCACTGCACCACACATCAAGTTTTCATCTCTTCAATTCATAATATAAAATTCCATTTATAGCACAGAATAATGGGCGTATTTTATTTCTAATTAAGATTACTCATCTGTTCACACCCACCAAGATTTCTACTGTGCTTTTAATTTATCATTGCTTACTTTAATACACCCAGTTTAATCACAGGAGCACCAGGAATCAGATCATTATAACCAAAGCTGTACTGAACTAATTTAATCTTCTTGGGGGGGCAAAAAAAGAATGTGAGAGAACATTTTAGATTCAAAGTACTTGGGCTTTTCTTTTACAACATTACTTACCATGTCCCATTTTATTTCAAAACTGCTTCAAACAATGAGGTTGATGTACCAGCTCTATTACCCTGACACCAAAAAAACAATGTTTGATCTCCATCCAGAACTGTGAAACATTGAGGTATTACAAAGAGAAAGAGTTGATTTGATGACACACTAATCAAGGAGAAGAAGGAGAAGAAGGAGGAGAAGGAGGAGGAGAAGAAGGAGGAGAAGAAGGAGGAGGAGAAGAAGGAGAAGGAGAAGGAGAAGGAGAAGGAGAAGGAGAAGGAGAAGGAGAAGGAGAAGGAGAAGGAGAAGGAGAAGGAGAAGGAGAAGGAGAAGGAGAAGGAGAAGGAGAAGAAGAAGAAGAAGAAGAAGAAGAAGGAGAAGGAGAAGGAGAAGAAGAAGAAGAAGAAGAAGAAGAAGAAGAAGAAGAAGAAGGTAAAGGCAGTGCCCTTTTAAATCTCAGCTCAGGACTAAATTTTGTTAAAATTCCTTAGAATGGTCATGTTTTCTTTCACACTTTTTTGGTGCATTTAGAAATTTTCCAATGCCTGTGTATTTCTGTGCAAAAGAGACCCCGATTCAGGGAATGCAGAAGATCAGGACCAAAGTGTTCTGACAAAGCTGCCTCAGGAGTATAGGGAAGTGATTTTAGAAACTGTTCCAAGCCAAGCTCCAAATGTGGTGTTGAAATAGGAGAGCACTCCAGACAAGATAGTGATATACAGGAGAGGTGAAGGAGTGTGAGTCCTGACATCACATATACATGAGGGGTGAGGACTGCAGTGAATCACAGTAACAGCTCAAGGATCCTCTCTCACAATCTTCTGCTATGAGGGCATTTCCAGGACTGAAATGTCACCTTTGAAATATACCATTTTAGAAGTAAACACTATTTAGGGTTAAAACTTTACTGCTTGTTCAATTAGCTCCAAATCTTTCACTCAAGGAAACAGAGGGCACAGACTTGTTTTCTTGGTAAGAGTTATTATTTTGCACCATAGAGTAGAGATTGATTCATACTGGCCACAAAGGCTAGAGGCATTTTCAGCTCTACAGTGCAGCAATGCAGCTCATCAGTGGAAGCTTTTAAAGCTTATAAATAAATATATATATATATATTTCACTAGAAAAAAACCCCACGTCATTGTTGCATACAGGTAGTTGAATTTATTTTCTAAGTGTTTACTTCCAAACTCAAGTTGGCATCAATATTGCAGTCACTTGGCAAGCTTCCTCATGAAGCAGTTAGACAGCAAGAACTTCAATCAGCAGAGAAGCAAGAAGTCCCAAAGGTTATTTTCCAAAGTGAAGGCTTTAGGATGTGAATACCTGCTGGCCTATGAGTTGCTCTGCTTACTGTAATGAAAAACATCTTAAGGGCCACAAAAATGATTAGAGGGCTGGAGCACCTCTCCTATGAAGAAAGGCTGAGGGAGTTGGGGCTGTTCAACATGGAGAAGAGAAGGCTCCAAGGAGACTTTATTGTGGCCTTTGAATAGAAGAAAAATGGAGACAGACTTTTTAGCAGGGCCTGTAACAACAGGACAAGGGGTGATGGTTTTCAACTAAAAGAGGGGAGATTTAGACTGGATGTAAGGAAGAAATTTTTTACACTGAGGGTGGTGAAAGCCTGGCCCAGGTTGCCCAGAGAGGTGGTAGAAGCCCCATCCCTTGAAGATGCCCCTGATCACCGCAGGGGTTGGACTAGATTGCCTTGAAAGGTCCCTTCCCACCCAAACCAGTCTGTGATTCTGTGAATCGATGATTCATTTATGTCTAGAGTGTTTCAGGGGGAGTCTCAGGTAAGGAGCATGGAGCAGGGACATGCCACTATACTGACACTTGACTCTATCTGTAGCCCCCTGAAACTGCAGCCAGCATAAACAAACACAACCTTCTGGATCTAAGACTAATCAGAGTAAAAACAACCACTGAAGAGCAGAAAGGTCATTGTAAACTGGGACAGGAGGACACATAGACCTCCAGCAGTGGTAAAACTGTTTGTGACACCTTAATGCCAATACCAGCTTTACATATATGCATTTCTGTTGAAGAAAGCCCTAGCAAAGCAAGAAAGAAGGTGAAGGACCAACGTGCATCAATGATAAGTCTCAAAGGCACAGAAATAAAATGTATGGAAACGTTTCAAGCCAACAGCTAACTCCAGCGTTAGGAGTCGAATACAATAAAAGCAAATGTGTGCCACAAGGTGTAGGAATGTCCAGCTTTAAATTCTTTCAGGAGCCTGAGATAAAGCAACTCAACATCAGGAAATAAGATACAAGCACTCATAAGCAGTTTTCACCAGAAGGAACTGCATTGTCTTTTCCTTACAGGCTGTGGCACGAGTTGCTTGCTATATATGAGTTGGTGCTGTACTGGCAATGAGGCTTTTCCTATCAACCCAGTCAGCCTTCATTACTTATGGTAATGAGTAACTTCATTCTTTCACTCATCTCTTCTTCATTTCAAATGTTACCATGTTTCTTTCCATATAACAGTGGTAATTTTCAGCCTAGCTTGATATATTTCTTCTTGTTCACCTGCAATGGATGAAATTACTCTTAATTTTTTTCTTGCAGGTGCTCTACAAATAGAAATCTATTTACAGGTAAAAGATACTGTAGGAAAATTGACACACAGATCTGTCAATCCTAAAAATAATTATCACTAGCAACATACAAAATATCCATAGCAGTCCTCAGCTTAGTTGGGTATAGATTTTGGAAGAATCTAGGGAATCCCACCCCAGATATACAAGTGAATTCAGTTAAAATAAATAAAAAAATATGCCCACCTTTTGAGCATGTGAATGTTAGGAGAGATTTTTTAGCCTCCTTTCCTACAAGGAAGGTAGAGCCATCATGGTCTCTTGTATCTTATATACTCTGCAAGGGTTGAATAGTTTCTTCCTGCACCCCGAGACCACCATTATTCATACAAAGTTGAGACTTGAAGCCTTCAGAGATACTGTGGAAAGGGAAATCCTATCCAAATACCACAGGAAAGATCTGTTCTAGAGAAAAAAGAAAAGAAAAATGGGAGAGGGAAACAAATTATGGTTCATAAAGAGGTACCCAAGCCTGTAGAAATCAAAGGGCTTTGGGAGGAAGAAAATGAGCTCGAAAATAACAAGGATGTTAGTTGCATAAATATGAATGATTAAATTGGAGACAATTCAGCATGCTACAGTAAATTGATCCTTCTGAACTAATTCTGCTTGAGGTTGGAGCACACTGGTGAGTAGAAGGGACTTACAGGAATCGGGGGACGTCAGCCCAGTGCTGAAGAGCGCTATGAATAGAGAACTTGATTCTGCAGAATTGTCAGCCTGGCCTTTTCACACAACATTAAATTAATTAAATAACAAGACCAAAGCATTCCTCTGCCTGAATTACTCCATTTTACCCTGGAAAGTGAGAGAATATAATTACGCTCACATATGTAAGAGGCTCCTGTAAAAAGCAAAATCTATTAATCAGTTAATCAGGCCACACTTCAATAGAACCTTTAATGATGTACATCCAGGTGTGCTTCACCAAAAAGCAAATTAGAAACTCAATTAATTATTAATTCTTTTAATAAATGACTTGTAAACCTGGATTTAAAAGAGCTATATATTTGTCAATGTAGCAAATGAACATGGGTATGTGAAACCCAAATCTGGGCTGAACTGCAGCTGGAAACTTCACAAATAGATGAGACCAAAGATTGGTTTCATCTGAATCTAGAAAAAATTTGAAAGCTACTGAACTTTTAAGAGCCTAATAGAAAATTAAGTCTGCAGGTCAAAGAGGAGGAAGGATAACATACAAACCATGCAAACTTCCTAGTTGTTCCCAATATGCTAGATACTTTCTAAGTGCCAAAACTTACAAAGATAAACAAAAATTAGGTTTAACAGACCTGAAAAAGAAAAACTCACAATAGGGTTAAAGGTAAGTAGATCATTTCATATATATATGCTGTGATGTGAACACAGACTGAAGTCAGCTACAGGAGTAAATATCAAAACACCCCTGCATTTTCCATTCCAGGTACCCAGGAGCTGTGGCACCCTGGCACACTCAAGATGTGGAGTTTGTTCACACCCAGCACCACACGACTGTGCAGGACCAACACAGAGGTCTTCATGGTGCCCACAGGATTAATAACAATTTGCTTTTGTGGGAGCATAGTGAATTGTCTCTACTGGCATCTAAAGAAGTGTTTTTAGGCTTTCTGCTGCTTAAATACCTATAGCTTACTAGGAGATTTTTTTCAGCTTATATGAAGGGAAAAGAAAATCTGTAAACTGCAACCTCCCCAGTTCCCTGAAGTACTCAGAGATCTGCACAGTCAAGGCAATAAAATGTTGTACAATATCATTGTTTAGATGACAAAGGAAAGAATTTCACTGTGCATGGTACTTGGGTATCATCAACTTTCTGTCTTTTGGTTGTGTTGGCTCCCTTGGCAGCTCACAGTGTCACTCCTGTCAGCCTTACTTCTATCCCTCAGCGACTCCTCATCCTTTCCAAGAGAGTGAGCACTTACAAACAGCTCTGACACCTTCCCATTGCTCTACTTTGTCTGATAAGCACCTGGAAACCTCTCCAGGTATGGGACCAAACAGCTCTGACACCTTCCCATTGCTCTACTTTGTCTGATAAGCACCTGGAAACCTCTCCAGGTGTGTGACCAAACAGCTCTGACACCTTCCCATTGCTCTACTTTGTCTGATAAGCACCTGGAAACCTCTCCAGGTATGGGACCAAACAGCTCTGACACCTTCCCATTGCTCTACTTTGTCTGATAAGCACCTGGAAACCTCTCCAGGTGTGTGACCAAACAGCTCTGACACCTTCCCATTGCTCTACTTTGTCTGATAAGCACCTGGAAACCTCTCTAGGTGTGTGACCAAACAGCTCTGACACCTTCCCATTGCTCTACTTTGTCTGATAAGCACCTGGAAACCTCTCCAGGTGTGTGACCAAACAGCTCTGACACCTTCCCATTGCTCTACTTTGTCTGATAAGCACCTGGAAACCTCTCTAGGTGTGTGACCAAACAGCTCTGACACCTTCCCATTGCTCTACTTTGTCTGATAAGCACCTGGAAACCTCCCCAGGTGTGTGACCAGACTTTTAGAAAAGGATAATTCCGGAGATGTAACACTAGCTTTGATGGGAAAACATGAAGAATGCAGAAGCAAGGGAGGTGAGAAGAAGCTGGGACAACTTAATATTGAACTGGATGTCCAGCCATGGAGCCCTCTCTGAATACTTCTTATCTAAAAGGTTTTCAAGTGGAAAATTCTTACAACAGTTAATATGATAATATCAGTCTGTCATCTTCTTTGTAGACTCAACTTAAAAATCATATATATTACCTCATAATTGTTCCATTAAGATTTTCCTGAAATGGATGGGGTTTTTTTTCCTGGATATGTAGTTTTACAGCATGACATACCACTGTGCTCAACAGCAAGATTTCAAACAATTACCAAAGCAATTTTCTTATTGTAGTAAGCCTGCTACCCCTGGGTTGCATGTGAAACACATTTCCCCTTTCTCCTTGTATTCATCTGATATATTTTGGTTTTTTATTGATTACCTTATCAAAGGTATTTAAACTCCACTTTCCTCATTCTTTAGCTTTTTTTTCTCACCAAAATTGCTCTTGGAATACAAAGTGGAAAAATGGAGTGACTTATGACCAAAAATCACATATGAGTGGCAGGCTTTGTTGAAACACACAGCAGTTGTAGAATTCATGGTGTATTGGTGCCAGCCTCTGAGAGAATTTGTTGCACTGCTGGAACAATTCAAAGTCTCAAGGGTAGGAAGAGAAAAAGCAAAATGCTACAGAGTGTAGAAAGGAAACAGATTTGGGGAAATCAGAAACAAGTTACATTTGGAATTTATCTTACCCAGCTGGAAGAGGTGAAGGAAGAACCTCTCTAAGAAGCCTTGAGGATTTCCATAGCCCCATTTACAGGGTCATTAAAGGTTCAATTTACCTCAGGCAATGCTTTTTTTTTTTAATTGGAAATTGGGAAAAGGCACTGATGTTTTAAATTCATCACATTGCTTTGCATTCATCAAAGGGGGTATTACATCTCCTGAGTCCTTTGCACCATAGGAATGCCACCCTTAGCACAGGTTATTTTCCAGAAGCATACATGTATTTCTAGTTTGTATTCAAGGATATGAAAGACATGAGGATGCATGATACAAAATGTAAATGCCAAGCTGGGTTTGAGGTAAATGTGAGTCTAGCCCAAAATCTGTAGTAGGAGAGGTCATCCACCATTGTATGCATTCAAACCTGGAGCTAATGCTTATAATAGGAACACAATAATAATAATAATTATTATTATTATAATGCTTCATAAAATACACGTTATATCTAAGCACAAAAACATTCAACAGGACTGCCCAAACCCAAGACCTACTCAAGTCTTCTTTTTTGAAGGCCAGTTCTGCCAAAAATTTCAGCACCTGACAAACCATGATGAGCAAAGCATCCCTAATGGAAGAGGTAAAGACTCTCTGACCTCTCTGGTCAGCCTACTCCCAGTCTACTCACTGTGCTCAGCTCGTCCTGGTTCATAACTGACATAACCAGCAGTTGCTGTATGGCAGCTCTAACAAATCACCAGTGCTTGTAGCAAATTTTGTGCCAGATTTGGCATAAAAAGCACAGAAATTGAAATTAGGTCTGTGTAAAATACCAGGCACTTAAAATAGCTTTTGGAAGGGAAAAAGGTATAAAAAAAAGTAATGATAAGAGATTATTGAAGCAAGAGAGAGGGATTCAGGCTTGACTCTTCTTAATTAGTTTCTTTCTAATTCAGTGCAATCTACTTGGAGTCTTTTCCAAGTTGTGAGTAAAGATGGAGCTTGTTTCAGCCTTGCTTACAAATAAGCACCTCTGCTGTCTTCTGATGAGAAGTGCACTTTGGTATTCACCTTGGGGCTTAACTGCCTATAATAAGCAATAATTATTGACAAGGTTGATTTCTGGATGCTTAATCATTTTGAAGGCACCTGAATTTCAGAGTTTTGAAATGTCAGTTTCTCTCTTCTATCACTTCTCAAACTGGAACTGAGAAATACTATTCACTGTCTGCCCTGACCAGTGACTTCCACATCAACACCCCACTGTGAAGCACAAAGATCCTAATTTAAATTCATTACATCTAAAAAGTTGTTTAATATCACATAATAATAAAATAAATTAATAAATTACGTAAAATGCAAAAAAAAAAGTGATTTATAGGTACAGAAGCAAATGTGCAAAATTGAAAGTGAAACTTTAGACATTTTTATTAGAGCATAGTATATTCTGTGGTTTTGTTTTGGGGTTTTTTTAAGCAGAACATGAGAATAGAGGGGTGCTGCTAAAATAAATCAATTTTTGTAGGGTTTTTAAACATCTTGAAATCCTGAAAGAGAAGTTGATAAAGAAAACAAGAAGATCAGTTAGCCTTTCCATGCCCTGTGATTCTGTTTTCTTTAATGATGATGTTTCATCCTTAGTTCTAGAGTTGCTGATGTCACTGTGAGGAACTGGGAAAGAAAGATGAGGTTTCTTGATTAAATACATGATCTACTACTTTAGGAAGAGTAACCTCAAAAACACATTTCCTCCAAACTTCTAGCCCATTGTCATAAATATTTAAATATTAAAACCAGATTATATTAGGCTTCTTGAAACCATTAATTTCACTCTCATACTTTTTTTTCTTTTTTTTTTTTTCTTATAATATAATTAATATTAGTATAATGAATAGTTCTAAAGCAAAAGAGTGTTAAGCTCTTGACTCAAATTAAGGTATTAAAGGTATCAAATAATTCATTAATGATTTGCTATTCTTTATTTCTGGAAAGATTAAAGCAACTTTTTTTTCTTTTTTCTACTAGACATGTATTTTCCTCTTTTAGTGTCACACAAAAAGCATTGGTCTAACTTGTCATATAGCAGCTTGTAGATCGATTTAACTCACATCCCTGAATATGTGTCACTGGAATTTACACTCACACTGATATCTAACAGTGGCAAGCAGTGACTTTCACTGCACATTTCCCTCTATGAATACTTTTAGCCATCAACACATCTCCCTGAACATTAAGAACACTTGCAATGAGTTAGAAAACACACACACACACATGCACACCTGTACCTATGTGCTGAGACAGGGGGAAACACTGTTCAGATAGTTTTAAGAGGCTGAAGGAACAAATAGCAATTTTCTCCCTTTATAAGTGTGACAGTTTAACTTGACTGTCGGCCAAACACCACACAGCCGCTCGCACCCTCCCCAGGGAACAGGGAACAGAATAGGAGGGGGAAAGGGAAGGAGACTTGTAGGGTGAGATATGAACAATGTAATAATTGGAGTAAAAGAAAATTAAAATAGTAATGATAATAATAATAACAGTAACTATATATGTATTTATATATATATGTATATATAAAGAGTGCTGCACAGTACAATTGCTCACAACCTGCCAACAGTGATCCCAAAGGAGTGAAGAGGAACCTCAAACCCAAAACCACAATCCTGGAAGAGCGAGCTTGAGTGATTCCCAGGAGAATCTTCCCCCTGTTTGCAGTCAGCCCTGTTTAATCTACTGCCCATGACGCGTTATGATCTGGAATATCTCATTGGCACATCCAAATGCCAATTCTGGGCTTTGCTAATTAGTACACTTCCCTCCAACATGATGTCCTTCTACATTAGCAACATTCTTCTCATAACAAATCCCACACTGAAATCAAAACACAGCTATTCAAGCTACTGAGAAGAAAATTAACCCTATCCTAGTCAAACCAGGACAACAAGTTAAGTGGTAAATATCAGATAACTTCTTTGGGGCAAGAGCAGCCTCAGAAGGTGCCTTTAAAATGACATCTAGAATAACCCTGTGTAGTGGGCACCAAAAGGGACATAAATAATGAATAAACAAACAGCTCCAAAAGTCACTCCAAAATAAATAAATAATTCTGAATGGAGGTAATACATGAGATGTGTTTGAATCACACCACCTGCAATATCAAATCCAGAGATGGCAATGAAGAGAAAAATCCTGCTTGAAGCCACCTCCTGTGCATTACCTGGCTCGTTGTAAGGTCATTACTCTAGAAAATAATCAGGAAAAATACTTTTTGGTCCCCAGAGTGGCAGCAAAATAAAAGGCATTTTGATTTTCTTGCTTCTAAGGCACCACTTATAAGCAAAGCAAAGAAAGATTAGTAAAGCACAGTCTGGAGGAACTTCCTTACTCAGAAAGAACACGTGTAATGCTGCTGCACCATGGCCATCATTTCCTTCATGTGCCTCAAGAATTTTATTTCCTCTCATTCAGCTGTGGAAATTGTTCATTTTCCTTGTCACAGAAATTCATTTAGCTCAGTGTTTGACCTCAGGAAGTGCTTGGAAATACAAGGATTAATACAAATGGAAATTACGAGCATACTCCCGTAGTTATATCTTAAACACAAATTCCCTTGGTTCTGCCTTGTCCGTGGTACCTTCCAACCAGATAAGGCAAAAATTAATTCTTCTGGTGAATAATTCTCTGAAAATAATAATTCTTTGTTATTCCATCCTCACTTTATGTGTGTGGAAAACAAATCTCCTTCAGACAGGCATGACTAGTATAAAATCAATGAACTATAAAGCTGGATTTGGTTTTGTAGTTCATCACTGGGTGTGAGAACGCTGGTTCACAGTCTGTTCTTTATTTTGCAGGCACCAAGTCCTTGACAATCAGCAAGAAATTACTGGAGATTGCTCAACTCTCTTAAGAAATATATCAGTTTGTAAGACAAAACTCACTTCAATATCCACTAAACATCAAAGGCAATTATTTGATTTTTTTAAAAATTACTGAAAAACTACAACTTTCTAATGGGAAATAATTCAATTATTGTACAAAACTATCACCATTCCAGGGCAAATCACATCTCATCCACTGGTTAACTGATATATTTCCAATTTTCAGTTAACTGAAGTTGTTGTTCCAATGTTCTGCCCCACTAGAAGCAAAATAATGACATTTTCAACAGTCACCTTAATAGAATGGTAAAACTGAAAGGAGAAAGAAACAGGGGATGTACTTTAATTATTCATGATTAAAAAGTGAGGTAAAGGTGAGAGGATCTCTCCAACCAGGGCTATTACACACCTTGTTTTCCAGGAATTTGATCTTATGGTGCACATTTTCCAGAAGGAAAAAGAAAGATAAATGCAGAGCCAAGAAAAAAGTGCTTTTGACTAACAATGATAATGAAAAATCTGTGAAAAGTAGAATTTTTTTTTTTTTTTAAAATCAGTAGTAAAAAAATCAGTTGAGCTGAAATGCAATCTAAATCTGAGTAAACCCATATTAGTACAATCCTGGTCACATAATGCTGTTTAATTCAGCAAACTGTTACACAATTAATTTTTCTCTGATGTAAGATGCATTGAGATTGGGTAAGTGACTCTGAAACACATTTTGCTCTTGACTATGCTGGTGTAAATCAAGATCTACTTTAGAGCAGTCAACGTCAAGACCAACGTTAGAGAAGTCAGCAGCAAATTTATGAAGTTGTGATTAAGAGCAGAATCCTTCACATTTGCTGCCAGAATTCCCCATTTAATGTTTTGATGTCATTCACATGCAGAGCTGAGACGCTAGGAAAATATTCATCACCTTCTTTTTATTATCACGTATTTAATTACCTTTGCTGAGAGAGTTCCAGATGAGTGTTATGGACAGTACCTGGTTGAATTAAAACTCTTTATAATGAGATGGAAATGTTTAAGCCCTAAAAACTTTAATGTCATCTATAACTTATTGTCAAAATACATGACACTTTTAAGTCCAATCATATTATATTCTGGTTTATACATAGCTTTCAGAATCTTTGTGAATTTCTGAATAAATCCTTTACTGCTCTGTGAAGCTGCAAGCAATCTGGTACTAATTTTTAGAGAAAATATGTGCACAAGGAAAGTTCTGTGTAGCTCAAGATTGTCCTTGTCCTCTAAAGTATGGAGGTGGCAAATTGAAGGTCTATGTGGTGTCATTAACTCAGGCTCCTCCTTTGATAGGTGACATCCTTGTGGCTTCTCGTTTATACATAATTTAAGCTCTATCTTTGAATCAGTTGTATTTTGTTTCCCTGCTTCTCCTTTCCAAACATGAGAAAGTCTCATTCCAACCTCTTTGTGGGCTAAATTCACTCCTAGCCCATTTATCTCCATTTATTCTAGTGCTGAAATTGTCCTTAAAGAGCTTGCTTCGTCTCTGATGTTTATCTTCTGAGACATTCATAGTGAGCAATCATCTCCCCTCTCAACCTTCGCTTTATTAGGTTAAACATCATGCTCTCCTAGTCCATAAAACAGGCTCTCTCTTCTCTTCTCTTCTCTTCTCTTCTCTTCTCTTCTCTTCTCTTCTCTTCTCTTCTCTTCTCTTCTCTTCTCTTCTCTTCTCTTCTCTTCTCTTCTCTTCTCTTCTCTTCTCTTCTCTTCTCTTCTCTTCTCTTCTCCTCTCTTCTCCTCTCCTCTCCTCTCTTCTCCTCTCTTCTCCTCTCTTCTCCTCTCTTCTCTTCCTCTTTTCACTCTTGTCTTTTCCTGCTCTTTGAATTTGGCAGTCATGGACACCTGCTCTGGATACCTTCTCATCGGTGATTTCTACAGCGGTATCAACACTTCTCTGCTGGTTCTGAAACTACTTTGCCTGCTACACTCTGAAATCCTACGTGATTCTTCAATAGTTGCTTCACCTCAGCAGGTTACAGCCTTTCCTAACTGCACTCCCCCACGTTGGAACACGCTTTGTGGAACTAGCTAATCTCACACCGTGTGGTGGTTTCACTTGGCTGGTGGTCAAACACAGCCAGCCGCTCGCTCACTCTCCCCCTCCTAGGGATTAGGGAAGAGAACTGGGGGGCAAGGGTAAGGAGACTCGTAGGGTGAGAGAAAAACAATTTAATAATTTAGATAAAATGTATAATAATTATGATGTTAAAATAATAATTACAATAATAGTAATAATCAAATATGCAAATGAGTGACACCCAGTGCCATTGCTCACCACCTGCCGACCAAGCCTGGCCCATTCCCAGATAATGGTCCCAGGGGAGCAACAATCCCGAACTGAAACCACAATCCCAGAAGAGTAAGAGCCCAAGTGAGAGTAAAAGCGAGAGACCCCCGCAAGAGAGAGCCCCTCATTAATTTACTGAACATGACATTATATAATATGAAACATCCCACTGGCAGATCCAAGTGCCAATCTAGCTTATTAATTTAAGTATTCCTCACCCCCCTTAGATCTTGCACCTGAAGATCAGCAAAACACAAAGTCCTTCAACTTCCAACAACAATTGCAAACATCGGTCTCTTATCAGTGCTCTTCTCATAACAAACTCCAGCTGAAACCAACACACAGCACTGTTCTGGAAACTAAGAAACTAGCTCTGTTCCAGCCAAAAACCAGGACAGCATGATTACAAAGTAATAGGGCTGAAGCTGGATTAGTGAGTGTTTAAACAGCTTCCATGATATATGAAACCATTAAGCAGCTTCTTTTCAGGAGAACAATAATGTACCTAAATCAAGTTGTTTAATTATCACTGTCTAAGACAAACAATGCCTGCTCAGTAAATCTGGCACAGTATGCAGTGCCCAGCCTCAGACAAAACTTAGAGTGAATTTGCTTTATGACTTAAAAAAAATATATATATTTTATGATACCACTTGTTTTCAGTATAGTTGCAGCACTTCTGTTAGTGATCGTGCTTTGGATCAAAGTACTGCAAGGTTTTTTCATAATGAACTGTTATCTTTAATGGAAACTTGGGAAATTCATGTTAATTTGCATTGGCTCAATTATTGGTTTTGTCAGAAGAATTTCTATCACTCAAAAATCTATTTAAAACCTAAGGTGCCACTGTTTGTTACCTTATGAAGGCTCTCAGGCTACACTGGCAAGAGGAGCAGAGCAGTTGGTGCTGAGGACTCAGCATCCACAGTGACATTACAAATGGGGTTGAGTTTGGATGGACCCTAGCCTTGTCCCAGGGACTGAGCATCCACCAGCAGCTGGAGTCACTAGTTTCCTCCTGGAGAACATCTGTTGATTTATTTCACTCTGAAATTGGGAGTGACTGAGAGACTGTCTTAAAAATGACATTTATGATCCAAATTGAGATGCCAGGGTAGACACATACTTAAGCTCAATCTATATGGGAGATCTCAACATAACAAATACACCATCTACTTTTAGTAACAGGGTTAGATATAAAGTGATCATCTCCAGACTGCATTTCACAGCCAAGTGATGAATAATTTGCTGTAGAGGAAGTGTAAAACAAGAGAGCTTGACACCTTGCAGCCATGACATTCTATCCTCCAAGAACCCTAATTACCAGAATGATAAAATATAATTACCAGAATGATAAAATATATATAAAAAGCAAAAAAAAAAGGACCACATAGAGTTTATTCACAATGCATTTGAGGTTGAAATTTCAGCTGGGATTTTGCTTGCCTTCCTAAGGTAAATGAAATTGTGACCGCTGAGGAGTTGGTCCTAACATCTGAGTCAACCCTTCCTGAAGTGGCTCAGGACTTAGATAACAAATTCCAAACCTTTCCCGAGCAGGAGTCATCCATATCTTCATTACAATGTCAAGAATGTTATTGGTTTTTAGTGATATAAACCAATATCAGACCAGAGAATGATAACCCTACTCTGGTGTTTCCCCTTTTAACACTCTGCTGTGACAACCTAAACTGTATTTTTTCTTTTCTGTTTTCCTTTTCTATAGCAGAAAAGTGTTCCTACCATTGAGAGGGTATTTTTGCTTTTGTTTCTTTTCATTTTTGTTTTCAACAGATGAAACAAATAGAAAATATTGACAAATGTCACATTTTAGCTGTCTTCAGACTGACTGTCTCTAGAAGAAGTTTTCAATTCCTTTGCTGACACAGAAATTGGGGAATAAAAAGTTTCAATTTCTTTGGCTAAAATAATTTTGGCATTAAAAAAAAAATAAATCTTTTGGTTTCCAGCAAGAATTGTTCCCACCTTGCCTGCAGGTTCAAAACACAATGTATTAGGGTCCCTTAGAAAGACAAGCACGTGCTCCAAAAGCCCACGGCGTGATGCAAACCACGCGCTTCTCTGGGGACAGTTTGAAGATGGTGCTGTCAGAGGGGTGAGGGGACAAACCAGACTTACTCCAAGGAGCTGTGTAGGCAAACCTGCTGTTTCTTCTCCCCAGCACAAGCCCCAGAGTAACTCTGATGATGGATAGTGATGGGCTGGACTAACTGTTAGTCAAAGCAGCTTGTACATCCTGCAGCAGCACCAGTGCCACCTTGGAATTGATTAAAAATACCTCTGACTCAAACCACTCCAGATCTACATGTGCAGAAGAAAAGGGACCTTCCTAGGGAGCTGTAAAGGAGTCAGCCTTCCCTTTACAAAACATTCCCTTGATTTAATTCTGGGGTGAAAGTCAGGTTAATTATCACTACGCCAGCATTTTGTTTATCTGTAGCAACGCAAAGAGGTTGTGGTGTCTAATTGCTCTGCACTTAATTTATTACAAGATTATATAAGAGGGGAATTTTCTCACTAAATGGGAGTTTTCTAACTTTTTCCTAGAATGGTTCTTATTTCAGGAGGGATTGTATGTATAGATTTATATATACATATTTGTGTGTGTGTGCACATACTTATAGTGTGTGTATAAATATATACACATATATAAAAATATATTTAAAAGTGTATATACATATATACACACTTATAGTGTATATGTAGTGTGTATATATATACACACACACACTATATATATATATATACACACACACACATATATATATATCTGTATTCACAGTGTAGAGGAACTCACCATAATCTTCTTTTTACCTTATTTCAGCCTGAACTAAGAATAGATGCTGCCTAGTCGCCGACTTACTCTCCAGTTCATTTCACCTCCCAAACCCCAGTTTATCTGTTTATCTTTATTTTTATCACAAACCTGATAAAAGAATTAATAAGAAAAAAAGTTCCAGTGCCACTTCTCAGAAGTATTAAACCTTGCCCATTTTATTCTACTTTTCCCCAGCAATTATGAAGCAGTCTCTATATAAAAAGTAAATTAAATTGTGACAGCTGAGGAGTTGGTCCTAACATCTGAGTCAATCCTTCCTGCAGTGGCTCAGGACTTAGATAACAAATTCCAGCTCCTTCCTGAGCAGGAATTGTACATATCCTCTTTACAATGTCAAGTGCACTATTGGTTTTCAATGATATAATCCCTTCAGTTCCCAACAAGAATTGTTCCCACCTTGCCTGTAGGCTCAAAACACAATATATTAGGATAGACAAGCACATACTCCAAAAGAGCAGGACATGATGAAAACCACATGGGATATAGGCTTAAAATGAACTAACCTGCCTTACTACCCATTTATATCAGCGTGGTGCATTGATTTGGGGAACGGTTGATAACAAATAGATAATCCTGAAGTTATAAAACAAAATACTGTGGCTTTATTTTGAAACACACATTTTCACCTTTTTTGCTTTTCTAGATACCTGTTTCCTTATGATTTCCTCCCTCCTTGAGCAAGAATTTCCCTAAGTAATTTGCAAGTGTACACTATATTTGGTATCACAAACCCTTTTCATCTCAGTGGTCATGTTGATTGTAGATAATATGAAATCTACTGAAAGGGAAAAGTCATGAGAGAAAAGTAAAGGAAAGAGAAATTTTTATCAAGTAAAGATACTAAAGGTTAGAAGAAAAGTCCAGTCCCTATACAACTGGATCTCTGAATTCACCCAAAGGACCCTTTAAGCTTTACAGAAACCATTAGTAACAAAAAGATGACAGATCACTGACCAAAGTGTTTGCAAGACTGAACTACTTCCTTGATCTATCTTTACCATTTATCTATAGTATCAGCTACCAGTCCTGACCTCATTCTCAGTTCCCATTCAAGCTACCAGTGGAATCACATCAACTTCAGCAAGAACTATCACCACCAGCTTAAAGCTTCAAGACCAAGTCAGTTGATCCATTTTGTGCTTTAATGAGTTTTATGTTCAATTCCTCCCACTTTTCACAGAATCATAGAATCATTGAATGTTGTGAGTTGGAAGGGATCTACTAGGATCATCCAGTCCAACTCCTGTCCCTGCACAGGACAAGCCCAACATTCACACCATGTCCCTGAGGGCCTTGGCCAAATGCTGCTGGAATCTTGTCAGCCTTGATGCCATGAGCACCTCCCTGGGGAGCCTGTGCCAGTGCTCCACCACCCTCTGCCTCAAGAACCTTTTCCTCATGGCCAACCTCCCCCTCCCCTGCCACATCGTCCTGCCATGGCCTCTGCTCCTGGCGTTGGTGGCCAGAGAGAAGAGCTCAGCGCCTGCCCCTCCTCTTCCCTTTGGGAGGAAGTTCTAGACCATGATGAGATCTCCTCTCAGTGTCCTTTTCTCCAGGCTGAACAATCCAAGCGACTTCAGCCTCTCCTCACACCCTTCCCCTCTAAACCCTTCACCAATTTGGTCCAGCTTGGTGGCCCTGGGCTGGAGGACAGTCATCCCAGGGTGGTGATTTCAGAAGCTTTGGGTTTAATCACAGCAGCAACCTGGGGCCACAGTTCTGTATCTTGATATTTTACACTGCTCCAGATGAATTTTTGTGAAGTAGAAGAAGATAACACTTCCCTCCACAGACACTATTTAAATGCTGTGATATGTTTGGTTACTACAGTAATTAATGCCAGGAAGGTAGCTAATTTGACATCAAGGAGCAGGCAGGAGAGTTATTTTTGTTAGAGGGTGAACTCAGTACCCTGGAGAATGGGGTCTACTGCAGAGGGACTTCAAAATCCTGACACGAGCAGATAAAGAAGGAACAAAAGCATAAAGCATTTTAGGAGGTACTTACATGTTAAATAGTGGTGGTATATTATTCCCAGACAGAGCTTTGAATTTATAAATTCTTTGGATTTATATATTTTTAAAGCCTTTTGATCTTTTTATAACTAAAGCAACGCAGCCTAAATGCACATAATAGAAAGTGGCAGGACACGCCAAGACACCTCTGGGAACACGATTGTGTGCTACTTCCTGCAGCTTTGTTTAGTCTCAGAAAATTAATGCTAACATTGATAAGCAACACTCATCACAAATTCAGGTCAGATAGTGCTGCTTTGCCTCATTCAGAGAATAAAAACCATTCCAAAGTCTTACATCTCCTGTGCTGCACTCAGAGGCTTGAGCAACACCCAGGGCACTGGGTTGCCAACAGGGTTTTGTCAATGGAACGTTAAATTAAGCTCCATTTTAATGCTAATTTACCTGTGTACATTAAGTTGGGGTGAGAAATGAGTACAGTTTCACTTGAGCTTTGGTATCTGTAAATAACAAATGGGTTTGTTTCTTGACAGCAGGATTGGTGACATCATTATTATTATTATTATTATTATTATTATTATTATTATTATTATTATTATTATTATTATTATTATTATTATTATTATTATTATTTTATCTTCCTTTAGAACTCAGGTGGAAAAACAAACAAAAAAAAAGTATAAATCTCTTATTTGTTTCCAGCTACCTAAGAAGCAGAGCACATCTTTCCAGATAAATAAATTCTGAATCACAAATGGATTTGACTGAGTAAACTCCAGGGACTTGTAACAAGATAGAGAACGTTTCATTCCTATGACATCAGTTGGAAATTAGTCCAGGTGAACAGAGAGCTGGAGTCATTTCCATCTAGAGCCTGTTGAGCAGCCTACACAAAATGAGTTGCTGGAGTTCAGTGCATGCATCTCCTCGGGGTCACACAGCCACGTTATAGACAGCGGCGTTATGAACATGCACAGACCAACAGTAGTACACCAAATAATCCACGTGGGAAAGGAACTCCTCTAACTAAACATACACAGTGTCAGGCTCCAAAGGATCTGCTGTGATTCAGGAGAAAAATCTTGATGTCAGTGTTGCAATCACTTTGAAATCATCAGCTCAAAGCATGCAGCTCAAGAGCAACCAGAAAGGCAATCAGATGTTCAAAGCCACCAGGAAACACACAGAGAAGACAGGAAGCATCGTTGTCCCACTGTATGAATCCATGTTAGATCCACACCTGGAATATTATTTTCTTTTTTCATTGCCTCATCTTAAGAATACTGGAGATGTAGAACAGTAGATCTGGAGATCTACTGGAGAGCCTAGAAAAAAGTTCCTAGAAAAGACAAGAGCACATCATCACATGATGATCTGAATTATGGCACTGATTGAAAATGGAGACAGATTAATTAGACAGTTCTTCAGTTTGGAGAAGGGTATACAAAGAAGACACATGAAAAACTACATGAATGGCATGAAGAAGGAGAATTTGCATGCTTACTCATTTTTTCCACAGAAGAGCAAAATGAGGAGATATTAAATGAAATTATTAGGTAGCAGGGATAAAATAAACAGATGCACTTTTTCACGCTATACATAATTAAATTATGGCACACATTGCCACAGGATGTTACAGAACCCAAATGTGTTTAGAAAGTGGTGAGGGAGGTTCAGGGAAGCAAGGCCCATCAAGGATAATTAACACAACCCAGTTGCAACCTCTGGTGCTGGGATGCCCAAGCTGCCAATTACAAGTAGCTATAATATAAGCTTGGGGGAAGCATTTTTCTGTGCTATCATTATTTTTTCTGTTTTCCAACAATATTTTTCTCCAGGCATCTACTAAGATGCCAAGAGAGGCTACTAGGTTAAATGCTATGGCAATTTCTACAATGGTCCTACTTGCCTTTTGTTTCTGTATAATGAATATATTCAGAGCAAACCACCAGCTGTTTATTGTGGCAAATGTATTTAAAAAGTATCCAGCATCTGATCAAAATGAGCACAGAAAGTAAATTATTCTCCAAGGGCAAAACACCTCTTAAAAGGTTTTGTTGTTGTTGTTGGCTGGGGGTTGGGTGCTAAATAGAGCTGCTTTTTTGTCATTAATGCAAAAGTGTTATGATAATTGGATCTCTGAATATGCACACTGAGAAATATTTGGTGAATTGAGAATTAGAGCACCAACATCAAATTCAGTGGAAAAATCTGTTTAATACTTCAGGAAAAAAGGGAAAACAATGATCAGTATCTTTGTACTTCATACAAAATATATTTCCTCCAAATTTCACTTCCTGAACGCTGGTATTTTATAGAATGCTAAAGAGTGTAAGGGCTCATTTCAAATTATCTCCTGTAGCACCCAGTAAACTGTACTTTAGAGATGGGTATGAAGTTCCATTCACACTGAGATTGTCCTGTTCTTGCTATAAATTGGAATTGTGTATTATAACTTTGTTTCCTTTCATTGCATTTTCAAAATGAGAGTTGTTTTCCATATTTGTTATGGAGGAAAATGCCATTTTCTGACTCTGTGGAACCAGCTATGTACATACACATTATAAATTCATTCAGTGCTTAATTTCCCTAGACCTCTTTTTTTAGTTTCTCAGTATAAAAAAACCCCAACAGTTAATTTTATTTCTTTGTGTGCTCTTGCATGTAATTCTATCATATATAAGCATCTATCAATTTCTTCTTTTAAATCAATAAGTTGTTTTTCCAAACAATTTTCAAGGCTCTGACAGAGAAGTGTCTGCATTGTGCTTGGAAGCAAGAAAATAGACCACAAAAAGGAGATTGTAATAAAAGTTGCATATGGGTCAAGGCAATGGTTGTGGGAACAATGAGGACCAGTTTTGTAATTTAATTGATTCTCTAGCATCCTTCTGCATGAAAGCTACAGATATTCCTATATATCACCTGCATTTCTGCTCTAAATCTCAACAAATAAAAAAATAACAGTTCCCATTGAACTGTCATATCCAGATGAATATTTAACTTTCTAGATCCAGAATTTTCAAGGGGAAAGAAGAAAAAAACACATTAGTTTTACATGAAGGCACTAGTCAAAGCAATAGAATTTGCCATTATTGTAGTAATCAAACTTGAACATCTGGATCATTATTGCACATAATGGATGGAAGGGTTTTTTTAACTGTTATTTCTTTCCATTTAATTTCTATTTCTGTTATGCATCAGGAGAAATGTTTTTTGAACCTGATCTCTGAACTCATCAGACACTGGGAGCTGTTCACCAAGGCTATTAAAATCATTTCCAAAAAAATACATTCCTGGTGAAATTCTAAGCTGCCACAGGGCTTTTAAATCTCCTCTCTGTCCCCAAACAAGGGACCATTAACCACATCTATGAATGCCCAGAAAAAACAGAGGATCAGTACCAAACTGAAGGCTCTTCCCATAACAATGGGAAGCCACTGACAAGTGATGAAAACCAGTTTGAGGCTGTTCCAGAAGATCTCTTCCACACTGGGTACTGAAGTCCTAGCTCAAGGGAAAGAGAGAGAAACCTTATGGTGACCCCAAATAGCTTCATGAATAAATATCAGCACTTACTGGCTAGTGACCAGTACTATTCCTTCTAAGTCATGCACACTGCTTCAATTAGCTTCCCAAACCGCTACTGAGATTAAATTGGTTTAGAAAACGATAAGCCATACTTGGAAATTCCACGTAATCATCAAGGAAAAAGATCCAATTGGCTTGGCTACAGCCTGCAACTCAACTTCTCCAGAAATGTCCTCTCAAATTCCACTCAGCAGAGGCTGCAGACCTCAGAAAAGAGGACGCAGATAGATATTAATGATGTGACAATGGCAGGTAATTGTAACCGACAGACAGCGAGCGCTGACACTGTGGAGACTGGGCATGGAAAGAGCCAAAAAAAGGCACAAATCTCTGTGGGAAGTTTTTGACTAAGGAATGTTCTGCAACCATTGCTGCCTCCTTTGGGGACAAATGTTCTGCAATCACTGCTGCCCCTTTTGGGCCCAATGTTCTGCTATCACTGCTGCCCCTTTTGGGGCCCAGTGTTCTGCAATCACTGCTGCCCCCTTTGGGGCCAATGTTCTGCAATCACTGCTGCCCCTTTGGGGCCAATGTTCTGCAATCACTGCTGCCCCTTTGGGGCCCAATGTTCTGCTATCACTGCTGCCCCTTTTGGGGCCCAATGTTCTGCTATCACTGCTGCCCCCTTTGGGGCCCAATGTGCTGCAATCACTGCTGCCCCCTTTGGGGCCCAATGTTCTGCAATCACTGCTGCCCCCTTTGGGGCCCAATGTTCTGCTATCACTGCTGCCCCTTTTGGGGCCCAATGTTCTGCAATCACTGCTGCCCCCTTTGGGGCCGTGCTATCTATCTCCAGCAAATATACCTATATTTGGCAACAAATCTCATTTTGTAATTACTTGCATCCAATAAAATCAGATTTTCACTTGTGATAGGATAAACTTTTCTGGGCCTTCTATTGTGATTATCTTTATCTAGCAGATTGGCTGAATAATTCACATATGTACCTTCTTTCCTCTCTTTCTCTTTGTCTTTTGTGAAACAAAACATTTCACCTCATAGATTTTAAGAAAAGATGACAAAATGAAATAAATCAAAACATCAGAGTTGCCCTGAACATCTCTCTCCTTGCTGGGGTGCAGGGACAGTTCTGGGTTTGGGACCTGCTTCTGGAACAACGCAGCCCAACATCTGGACGTGTGGCAACGGAACAGGAAAACAGGTTGCATCAGTATGCAAGTCTTTCTACATTTCCATTTTTTTTTTGCCTTTGGTTAATTAACTTCTCCCTTGAATGTCTGACTAAAGCAAGATAATCTCTACTTTGCAAAGATTAACCCCATTAATACCAATTAACAGCCAACAAAGGAGGCTTTTAATGTTTTACAGCAGCAGGCTAAGGAGGATGGTACAGAGGAGGATTAGAGGAGATCACTTGTATCTTTAGTTATGACATCTCCTTAAATAATTTATAATAACCATCAAATGTTTTATATTGCAGAAGTTGTAAATGCTCAGGCTGTAGGATTCATTAATTGCAGTGGAGAAATTTCTCTCATACTGTTTAGCATGTGGGAAAAGAGGAAAAAGCCAGGTGAGGATGAGGTTCTAAGGAAAGCAAAGACTCAAAGATAGCACCTCCAGCACGTGGAGATGCTGGTCTCTCTCCCACTCCTGTGAAAATCAGCAATAACAGGTTATATCTTGTGTTTGTAGGAAAGGAAAGCAAGTCAGGACCATACTCAGGTGGCAGCAACATCACCTAGGACAGGCACTGCACTTGGCCACTCTTCCAAGCATTCTACATCCACCATCATCTTTCACTGATGACATGGTCACACTAGGGCCACACGAGCTTCCTGCTGGGTCAAACTGTCCTGTGATAAAGATAATTACAATGCAGCTACTCTTACAAATAGGAGAAGGAGTCATCCTGGAACAACTGGGTAGACATCAGACTAAAGAATTTCCCAAGAAAGCGACACTTGTAACCAAAGGAGTCCATACTGAAATCTGCCTTTGTTTCCCTGTCTATAGAAAAAAAACCCAAAACAAAACAAAACAAAAAAAACAACCCAAAAACAACAACAAAAAAACCCAAGAAACACAAATGAAAACCACCCCATCCCTCGTTTAAAGCATTCTGAGTTCAATGGAGAAATTACCTTTTTCCTGGCTATGAATAATAACTATACTGGCTCTGCTTCTCTACATTTAACCCTAATTCTCTCCCCCCCAAAAAAAAATCTGATCAAGGACAGTGAATGAATAAGATTTTCAGAATTAGCACATCAAGTATGTTGTATTTTTCATTTAAAGTAACAACCATCTATTTTAAAATAGAATTAGGTTTTTATTTCCAAACTAAAATCACTACATCCTTCCTAGTACTCAAATCAACTCTCTCAAACCTTGGCTTAACTAAGAATAGGGTCCTCCAGTGCTGGGGACCACTACAACAAGAAATAAGGAAGAACTCTTGTCCCGAGGCTTTTACAAGGGTCACCAGAAAAGTCGATGTTAACAAGAAATATTATTACCCTACATTTACAGACCTAATTTATGAACAAAAAAATTTCACCTTTGTTTGGTTTTGGTTTGGGTTTTTTTTCCAGACAGTTCCATAACTATTTCCCTCTCCCCTTTGTAATGGGTATGCTTAAACACAAAATAATTGTATTAGATATATTAAGAGCAGAATCTCTTTTATAAGCAACCACTGAATTACTACTTGGTTTGGGTTTTTTTTTTTCCCTCTCAGGCGCAGAAGTCAGAAATGTTTGAATGGATGAATGTCTACTGAAGTCTTTGGGAAATATATTTAATACTTCTAGTGCAGATATAACTGTAAAAGGAATTTTCTTCCTCTGTACAAGATAAAAGGCAGGAGAAAAATAGATCCTTGCATATTTGATAAGAGCCAATTAATCTCCAGTCAAACGCTCTGTTCTGTTCTGCTTTGCCATCCTCCCCTTCTGCTGCTATTTTATTCTTCTCCTAAAGATCTAAGAATATATTGGGCACAGAAGCTGCTACTCCAGGGAGTTCACCCAAGGAGATGCTGGTGGCAGAGCACGAAACACCTGCAGGTCTTGCATTTCAGGAACGATGTGAATGTGACAGAGCTACCTATAGAAATACAGTGACCTAAATAAACGGCGGCTGTGCTGCGCCGCCGCCGCTGCCGCGCAGTGACTCCGAGCCCTCCTGCTCCCCCACAGCCTCCCTGCTCGTTGCTAAGGAACTGGGAGGATTTTGTACAAGCCAGCCCCAAACTGGGCATGAACTTGTGTAATTTGGTAACTAGCAGAAATTAGCATTCATTAGCTGATGGCAAAATGACCTCTGGAGGGGGGTGTGGATGCGGGTGCGTGGCTGCCCACGGAAAAAGAGGTTTTTTTGTTGGAACAGAGCCATGGTGCCTTTTCTGTTTATTCCACAGGGATAGCAAATGTAGCTGTCTGCTAAAAAAATTGCATTATCTCCTCTCTGACCATGATGTACCTTCTCAGAATCTCAAGAGGCCGTTATGAACAACGCGCTACGCAACAGCTGATAAGTCAAACATGCTTTAAAACTTCAGATGTAGTAGGAGAGCACAGATAAATACATATGTTTGTGTCTATATGGTCATCACACTTGATGTAAGAATACTTGAAAGCACAGTGAAAATACAGAAATAATGCATGTGTGTGGAATTTTTCATTTCTGTCAGGATCCTTAGAGAAAAGAGAAAATATGTACACATGATGAAGGACATCAAGCTCCCACAACAAGTTTGGTCACAGCATCATTTTGCCTTCATAATTACAGCCACAAAGAGTTATAAAGACAACCTCAAAGTTTATTGACATAAAGTGTCTCCACCACCCTTCCTATAGCTACAGATAAGGTTATTTACATCAATCCAACTACTCGATGGGAGAAGGTATAAGAACCTGCATCATGTTCATCACTTCCTTCTTTTTCCACAGAAGCACCACTCTCTTCAAAACTAACTTCTGATTTTACCACTACAGCTCTTGCCATTGGATTTTCTAATTCACAGCATCTAAGAGCCTGAAGCCCTTGTCTCTGGCCTAGTCTTCAGTGCTCTACTTCAGGCATTTCCTTAAAAAGGTATTTTTTTCCAAGGTACTTATAGCCCAAGGTTACCCCCTTCTCCTAGAGAAACATTAGCAAATCATCTGAGGGTGGAAATTAGACAGCTGCCTGCAAATCACAGAATTTCTAAGAGGTGTGCTAACAGAACAGTGTTCACTTAGTCACTCCATCACTAAATCATCACATATCTTTATAAGAAATTCCCTTTGACTCCATTAGACTTTTTTCCTCTGCTCACTGAGACCAGCAGTGACAGAATTCTTCCAACCCACAAACCTGGACACAACAGGTAACATGACAAGGAACCAGGCAAAAACAACAACAAAAAAGAATTATGATGCTCCTCCTGTGTCCTCTATATTGTTTGTACCATGATGCCAAACAATATGCAAGTCCTGTGCTCAGGATTACGTTTGCCTCCTAGCTGTTGAAGATACTATAAGCAGCTAAAAGAACATCTCTGCACAACTGAAAAGAGCAAACATTTTCAAACCCCAGAAATCTGATCAGACATGATTTAGCAGAAGCAGCTAATATTCAACATATTGTGTTTTAAAAATGGCATGGCATGTATGATTTTATTGCCCCTACCATCTTGCAGTCTTCAATGTCTTTAAATTAAAATCAGGAACAGAATTCTCCATCTACCTAGGAAAACAAACACATAATTTTTTAAAACCCTTGTACATTTCCCAGTATCTCCCAACCCTGACTGTCATTTGAATTGTTTATCTGTGCTTTAGATACTCTGAGCAGCAAATTCAGGTCTGGGAATGATGTAAACTGTGCACTGTCTGGATGATTACAGTTGCCAAGGGGATGGTGATGCAGAGTTCTCTTACCCTGGAGGTGTATAATTGCAGGTACTCAGAATAGACATGAATACCTATCCAGCTTTTGATGATGCTCCATGATCTGCTTTCTTATTTCATAGAGAAGGAGGAACAAAGCAAAAATTAAAATGGAAATGTACAATGGAGAAAGGGTGGATGGTAACATATCCAGCGTCACATGCATTTGGATTAGATCCTCAAGTAGTTTAGTTCCTGTGAAGTCAGTAGACACACTCAACTCGGACATTCTGCACACAGAAATCTGCATCACCATCAAAATATCAAATAGTGAGCAACAGCATAACATTTAGAAAGTTCTTGTGTCAAAATGGAAGTGCAGTGCCTGCCACTTCTCTATGTGCAGACAAGGTCATCATTTGATTCTGCCTGGCTGGCTTCAGCACCATCAAACCACCAAGCACCAAACAAAACTTCAGCTGTCCCCAGGGGAAGGTTTTGCCCAAGAGGCAGTGTGAAGAGCAATGTAAAAATGGAAAGTATGATTTATGTGTGCAGCTGTGGTGGTTTCACTTGGCTGCAGCCAAACACAGCCGCTCACTCCCTGCTGCTCCCCTCTGCCCAGGGGATAGGGGAGAGAATTGGGGGCAAGGATAAGGAGACTCGTAGGGAGAGAGAACAATTTGATAATAGAAATAAAACAATACTGATATTAAAAATAATAATGACAATAGTAAAATATGCAAATGAGTGACACCCAGTGCCATTGCTCACCACCCACTGACCCAGCCCGGCCCGTTCCCAGGTCACGATCCCGGAGCAGCGACAATCCCAACCCGAAACCGCAATCCCGGGAGAGCCAGAGCCCGAGCGAGAGCCAGAGAGGAAGAGCCCCTCATGGATCTACTGCCCATGGGGGACAGGAGATGGAACAGCCCCTTGGCAGAGCCCAATGCCCATGGAGCTGATCCATGTCAATATTCCTCACCCCTGAGCTCTTGCACTTGTAGATCAGCAAAACGCAAAGTCCTTCAACTTCCAGTAAAAAAATGCAAACATGGGGATGTTCTCAGCGTTTCTCTCCTGACAAATCCCAGCTGAACCCAACCCCCAGCGCTGTTCCAGCTGCTGAACAGAACCAGCTCTGGCCCAGCTCACACCAGGACAGCAACTCAGAACTCTGGTGTTTGGGACTCACACCAGCTCGAGGGTTTCTAATTCCAGTGCAGAAACTTGTCAAGAGGTTTTCAGCAGCACTGTGTCAACCTGGTGATTTCACCCCATCGTCATTTGAGTTTCTATTTAAACTTTTCCTTTAATCAAAAGAAAAACTGATCCAAACAATACACCACTGACTCTTGTTTCCAGAAAAATCTGTGAAGTAATGAGAATAAATGCGAGCTCCAGCCCAGGTTCTTCCAAAACATATAATGAGAAAGACACCCAATATTGTAGGGTTTCTCATTTTGATCAGCATCTCTTTGAGTGCAGTCCCTGTTATTCCCCTTAACAGCTTTCTGAAGTGGAAGTACTAATCATTATATTTAAACAATATATCCCATGTGATGCATGGCCATTGCTATGTCCATGCACTTGGATGTATCTTGGAGGTGGAATTCACTATTATATACTGTAAGGGGCAAATTTCCCATAAAATACTGATGAAATTCACTGCTCTTAAGCAATAGCATAATTCTTAGAGAACAGAAACCACCTCCAAGAGTAAGTTTACTAAATCAAAAGAGAGCAGCATTTTATTTGCATGGTAAAAAAAAAATGTTAAACCTACAAAAATGTTAAATCTTACTGTAGTCAACAAAAAACTTCCAGCAAGTTTCAGTAAACCACCCAAAGTACCTGTCATAGCTGGGAGTCAAGACTGAAAAATACTGCATACTCAATTAAACTTCTGAAAATACATTTATGTGAGAGACAATGTTTTGCATTTCAGATGAAGGGTTAAGTCTAAATAATATGTTCCTTTTGGTTGAAGCCATTGACTAGAAGAACTGTGCAGAAGAAAATAATAGGATTCAATTTAATGACTTTTGACACAAAAAGCTTGAAAACAGTTGAGTGGGTTGCTCAAAGTTGGATACTTATTTGGGGCTCAGTGGAAGTGACTTGAAATAGTAGCAGAATTTGCCATCAAAAGTAAATATCTGGGGAATACAATTTCATATGCCTTTTTTTCTCTCTTTTATACTGTTGGCTTTACTGAAAAACTGTAAGGAAAATTAAAATCCTTTGGCAACATAGAAATTGAACCAAAACAAACAAAAAATAATCAAAACGAGCATAACACTGAAAATTGCTGAAAAGCTTTAAAAGAGTCAACACGGGATGAATTTTGCATGGGGCTTTATGTCTTCCTTTGTGATATATGAAAGTGTTAGCACATCCCTCAGCATGATTCAGCGCTCTCATCAAGCCATTAAGATACATAAATATCTATTTCATTGCTTCTCTAATGATATTTGAAGGTACTTGCTATCTCCCAAGAGGATGCTTCTAAAAAGAACAAATAAATAAATAAGCCCAAGATGGGTTATTTTTGTTTTGGTTTTTTTTCATTTACAGTTAAAAGTTTGAGCTCACTTAGCAATAAAGGCCTACAGATTTGCCCCAAGAGCTTTAGAAGCTTATTAAATGGAAATGGTTCTCCAGTGCACACGCTGTGTATGAGACAGATGTTGGTAAGAGTGAACTCAGCTTCACTGAAGACATTTATGAATGCAATTTCTCACACACATGGAATCCCAGAATTGCCCAGATTGGAAAAGCCCTTTAAGATCATTGAGTCCAACCATGAACCCAACACTGACCAGTCCCCACTGACCCATGTCCCTCAGCACTGTGTCTACACGACTCTTCAATCCCTCCAGGGATGGGGACTCCACCACTGCCCTGGGCAACCCCTTCCAATGCCTCAGAACCCTTTCAGCAAAGAAATTCTTCCTCACATCCCATCTCAACTGCCCTGGCCACAACTGGAGCCCATTTCCTCTTGTCCTGTCCCTTGGTCCTTGGTTGAACAGACCCTTCCCCACCTCTCTCCACCCTCCTTGCAGGTAGCACTAGAGATACATCTGCCTACCCACACCTAAAGAGGCTCAATCATCAACTTCAAATCAAATAAACATATATGACAACAAAGTTAGTCTGTGTGAGAGTTCTTCATGGTGATCTTAATTAAAAGTCTCTAATATTGATCTTTTTACTCACAAATTGACAACGGAACAAACATCTTGCATTTGGAGAAAAGTTTGCGAGGTCCAGTATTCTGAGAGGCAAATTTACATTGGCAATGAAAATCACCCCATAATTAATCTTCATTATGATGCCAAACTCCCTAATACGTTATCTAACATGTTATATTAAACCAAAGTAATATTTTTAGACCCATTGTTCCAGCTATACACAAGGTACCTCTCTCTGGAGATCCTTGACTTTGGTGTGCCTTTTAATTCTCTTCATGCTTTGGTTGCTTGCTCCTTGGAAGAAGTGGGACCACCGACATGATTTCATGCTGTGTGAGTGATCTCATCACCTTCTCTATGATTCCACCTATCCTTTTCCCCATATCCTTACTTAATTTTTCAGAGGATGGAGTTAGCAAGTTGCAGACCATTTAGGAATTCAGTTTTTTCTTGAGTACTTTTTCAACCTAGCTCCTTTTCACAGCTAGGGTAACAATCTGCCCATGCTAAGCATCCAAATGCAGCAGCTCAGCAGGGCTTTGTTCCATTCACTTCTTGTTTCCTGTTCCATTTAACTGTTATTTGTTTTCCTATTTAATACATCATTTCTTTATTTGTTCTCAGGTACAGATCAGAAACTGTGCTCTGCAGTGAACTTCCCAATTTGGGCAACTCTAATCATAAACACTTCAAGCTTCAGGAGACTAAAAATGAACAGGGGCAAAAATAGACATAAAAAGAAAAAAATAAAAATCTATAAACAGTCAAACAGGGATTTGAGAGAAGGATGCAGGGGGAAAAAATAAAGTCAATAGCTGTAAGGAAACCAAAAGCTTTGTTGCAGATTAAATGTGTATGCTGTATGGAACCACTCTCTTTCTCTTCTCTAATTCTTTATTAGTAGGAAATATTTTAAAATTAACAAATCAAAGAATTGGAGACCAAGTTGAAGCTGTTTCCTGCAAAGGGTGGGAATTCTAATTTTTAGTTTTGAAAAAGCCACCCCCACACTTCCCAATGAAATTTATTATCTGCCCTTAAGATCAATTCTTTTAATTCTTTGGAATTAGCATCCCCAGGCCAAGTTGAGGACTTGTAACCCTCCTGTAGACTAAGCAACACCTATGGAATTGCACAACAACCCTCACCACAGCCCTGCTCTGGCCCTTCTCCTCTTCAAACTCCAACTGCAAACGCCTTGCAGCACTGGGAGGAGAATTACATTGAACATCCTTACAAAGATTAGGGAGAACCATTTCCAATACACAAGGCATGCATAGCTCATACTCCTCTCATGCCTTGTATCTGGACTGCAAAGTCACCCTGGCTTTATGACTGGAAGTCATTGTGCATCCATGGCAGACGAGAAGGTGTAACACCTTTATGCATTCAAATAAATGTACAGATTTAATTTCCCAGATTTCAATCAGAGGTGAACGTGGCTCTTCACAGCACCATGCAGGCACAGCATAATTCAACTTTTGTTGGCTACAAACATCCTCTGATGGCTGAGCTACACTCTTTCTCCTGCAATACATCTAGGCTGATTCATTGGCAAATAGGTGTAATTTAATTGCTTCTGGACTATATGACCTACAGCATAAAAGAGGGTTAATAATCTTAGAAGCCTGAATGCACTTTAAGTGCCAACTATTCATTCATAAGTGAGATTTCAAGTCTCTTGGGTACTGCCTCACAATTCCTGTTTGTATCCTCAAAGAACTATCATCCCAAATGTACTTCAAACAAGCTCAATCTATTTCTTTATCTACTCTTTGTGACAGCCTTTGCATTGAGGAATGCATCATAATTGTGTTATTTCAGGCAATAAAACGGTCATCCCCCACAGAAAAATAATCAAGCAATTTAAACTGTGGTCATGGTTGCCTGAGCAGCCAGATTCTGATTTTGAAAGCCCTAACTGAGTAAGTATTTCTCTTTAAGGGAAAATCATCTAGCAAAACAAACAGAACTTGGGGGTGTGGGGTGAAGGTATACAGCATGGATCGATTGTTTTTGCTGGCATCTTGTCTGCTCTCTGGATATAACAGCATGAGAAATTCCTAAAGGAAGTTCTAGGGATTTTAGGAAGTGCCAGAGTTTTGCTTCCTCCCTCTCCCCCTCTTTTCTCTCTCCTTTTCACATACACACACGAGCTTTTTTTGTTCATTTACTGTGGTACTGTGAGAAGTACGCGAAGCAGTTAATAACTCCTACAGGCAAGGAAGCAGTTGGAGAAGGCTGGAAGACAGATGACAGTTCTATCAGGAAGAGCATGTTCTTCATAGCATAAAACTTATTTATATAGACTTCACAGCCAGGCCTGAGGCACTGAATCCAAATGAAGTTGATTGGCATCACACACACCAGCCATCAAGTTAGAAACTGCAACTTCCTCTACAAAGTATTTAAGGTTCTTTGGTTCAGACTTGACTTAGTCTTCTTAAAAGTGCTTAAGCCAGAACCAGCTGTACCAGTAATTTGTGATAAATCTGGACTCTTTTAAGTGAAGTGTCACTATCATATCAGGTAGCACCATTCCATTGAGTTTTTAAGAACTTAAAACTCATGAGAGAAAGGAGGACGGTGTTGATCTCTTCCTTCTCCTTCACTAATTCCATTTGAACATCAAATCTGATTTCCTGCAGACCTTCACTCTGTAGAGAACCATATTTCCCTAAGATTTTTAACCTAAGATGTATACCCCACTCCACTCCAGGGTCTTCTCTTCCTCTCCTTCCTCCCTTATCCTCAGGATCTACCCTCTCAGTATTCCCCAGCTGAGAAGGGGAATTTCTACTCAGGACATGCAGAGCTTCATTTGACCTCATGAACAACACCAGTGGCTCTAAGTGGGAAAAAGGGGGAAAAAAAAAGCAAAATCAGAACACCTATCTATCTGTGCATTCATCTGTCTGTCCATCTTCACACCCATTCTCTACAGCTGCCTCCACGCTAAGGCTTTCTCCTCATATTTTCCAGTTGCAATGAAGGTCTCTTTTCACACAGTTCAGCAACCACAGACCTCTGAAACCTGCTCAGTCTCTGCCACAGATTGGGACCTTTTCTCATTAAAAGGCTTTGTCCATTAAGAAAAAATAATTACATGAGAATACCCTAAGTCAGCAACTCCTCCAAAATCCCCAGAAAGCCTAAAAATAATGAAAATAAGGTTCTGTCAGATATTTCCTAAAACCACAAGGAATTTTTAATTTATCCTTAAAAATAAATACTGTGAAAGTGTCCTGGTTTTTGCAAGGATAGGGTTAATTTTCTTCTTAGTAGTTAGAAACATGGAATGCTTCACTAAAGTAAGTCCCCACAGAACTTTGTAACTGTCATTCCTGTCTTAACTCACATGGACAATGACAACACTAAAACCATATATGCTTATATGCTATTTTTCTAGACTATTATGATGGAAAAAAGTAATTTTTAACCACACAACCCATTTCTCCTAAGGGTCAGAACACTGATGGAAACACTTAGTGACTTCTCATGTGTTCCAAAAGTTTTTTCCCCATGATGAGATTGTGCAGAAGCTTTTATACTTCGCCTTGGGAAAATAATTATGAGAGCCAGACAAACTTGTGGCACCTCAGAGAACATCACTATCCTCCAGATTTTTCCCTAGGTTTGTTTCTTTTCTTGTTTTTAGTTAAAAAAGGACCTACAGAATATACCTGTCCACACACATCCCCCAACCTGAGGAAATGAACAATTATGCCAATATTAGAAGTCAAAAAGTTAAATTATCCACTGGTATCCACATCAGATTTTTATCAGATGTTGATCAGAGAAAAATCAAGTATTTTGCTGTTTTCATACACAAATTTGCCTCATTACACCTCCTTGACATTAGAATTGCTAGCAGCAGCTGTGTGACAAGGTTAAACACTGGGCAAACCAATATATTTGAACACTTAAACTGTGCTGGTTACGTGAGATGTACTCAGTGACTCCACCTCCTCATAACTATTTATTGTTCAATTAAACAATTTTTTAAGATTTTAAATATATTCTTCATAACCACACATACTCTTCAGTGTATTTACTGCTCCTTTATCCTTATCCTTAGCCTTTCTATTTTAGAAAATAATAATAAAAAAAGAAAACATACAGTTTTTCTTGTTGGCTTTGCTCTTCAGTTCTCACAAACTGGCAGAATGCAGCAATATTTGGGTTGCTAACATTGGCAAGAAGGGGGCATTTTTGCACCTGAATGCTTGAGTTGGGAAATATTTATTTTGTTTCTGTGTTCTTTATCAATTGACAGAACAGCAGTGAATTTTAAGAACACTCATTCTACCATTCACCATTGAGGAACCAGGCTGCTCAAAGAAATTTATTCTGGAAAGTTATCCAACCTTGATTAAAGGAGTTGGACACCAGGCATTCAAATGATTATGCTCAGCTTTGAAGAGTAAAATAGAATAATAAATAAACAATAAAACCATCTTTTTGATCACATGATTTATCTATGACAAGAGCTTGGTGATTCAGTGCCAAGAATAAAGATGTAGGCTTGGATATTAAAGCCTTCCAACCATTTCTTACAGAAACCATTAATGTTAATGCAACAATAATCACACATTGTATGACACTGGCATCACATATATCAGTGCCCAAAAGGGAGGCAATACAGCATTCACACAGTGGAAGGAAAAAGAAGGAAGATTATTTTCTACCTATGACACAATTTAATTTAGCTGATCTTTTCCCTAGACTGCTCCATTATAAAACAGATCTCACACTTCACAAGTGGGGATCAAAGGCAGCCTGAACTTTGAGATGAACAAGACCACTCCCTACATTGAGATCAAAGATGACCAAAAATTACTTTAAACACAAAAGCCAGAGGCTTTTAAATATATGTATATACACCAAAATAATTAATTTTCTCAGAACAGACTAGAAACTGGAATTATTTATCAATCAGGCTCCCTCCCCTTGCTCACTGTGCCCTTCCCTCTACTCACTGCTGGCTGCACACTCTGCAGCACCTCTGAGTTCCTGGCAAATTCATTTTTCCATCACAAAGGCCAAAGCTCAGTGCTACATCCTGCCAGGGTCTCAGCAACCTTGTCTCTCTTCCCATGCACAGGCTACAAGAGCCCCCTCTCCCCAAATGTGCCCAGTTGTACCCCAGGGAAAAGCCCCAACCCTTGGCTTGGCCCTTGAACTTGCCCTTGACATGGAAGTTCCCCCTGCCCCAGGTGCTCAGCACACTCACCCATTGGGAAGAAACAACCCAGACACCTTTCATCACCACTTCCCTCCTCTAAGAGATGATGAGGAGGGGGATTGTGAATAAATGTTTGTAAACCACCTGAAAGACCCTCATGGAAAGGTGTGGTGAAGCATTAAAGCATTAAATGACATTTCTCCTTACCCCCACCAGCATGAACACCCACCCTGGCTAGCTACACAGAGCTAAGCCCCACTTCTTTAATGTGATGTTTCCTTTCTATCAGGGCGTTCTGCCCTTTAGTTGACTCAATCTTCCTGAAGACAGAACACTTTACAGTCCATACTTAAGATAAAGTTGAAACAGATAAGGCTGAATGTGCTCCCCAAAGGAAAAAAACCCAATAATCTGCAGAAGCTTACTTACTGAAGAGGAGCCTTTCTCTGGGAAGAAGATGGGAAGCCCTCTCCTGCAGCTTTCCCCAGGTGAAGTGTATTCCCCTAATTCTGCCTCTCTTCTGATTATTTAATGCACCTGTGCCTGCACCTTCCTTGCATCCCTTCACTTCCTAGAGGATAGAAAACATTATTTGTTTTGCCCTTTCTCCCTAAGGCAAGGGCTGAGAAAGCTCCAAGAGAAACACAGGGTGTGTTGCATTATTTGGTCACTTCTCACACCATCTGAACCTGCTGTCCCTGGCCACAGACCTTGGCAGTGCTGACACAGGTAGGCAACAGGCACAAAATGTGATGTACCCATCAAGTAACACCATAAAATCGTATCTTTGATCATGACTTCTTGACCTTTCCAGATGAGATTCTCAAAGAGAACATTGAATGGGTGAGAAACATACAATAAAAGAGAAGTCCAACCTCAGCAGAACCAGCAACAGCAGTAATGACCAGCATTCACACTGCTTTTTTATGTTTGTGTTTCCCAACACACCCTGCAACTGGGGAAACTGCCCCAAAAAGTCATGTAGAGAGTTTATTACATGGTGATTACATAGACCAGTGGCAACATCAGAACTAGTGCAGAGAGACATTCACTTTCTCCAACTGGCAGATACCTAAACCAGAGTGCTCTAAATTGCCTGGTGGAGAACCTTACCTTTTTCCTCTGACTACACATAAGTTTCCTGCCATACAGCAGATCCATCCTCCAGACTCACCACGTTGTGTGCATTGGGTCAGCTCTTACCTCAGGGGCAACGGGGCCCTCTCCACGCCAGAACTTGTACCTTTGGTGAGTGTGTTTTGTGCACTTTGGGGTGACCTTTCCTCCTCTGTCACACGTGCCAGTGGGCAGCTAGCCACCCACCCAGAAGTGCACTGCATCTCCAGTGCTTTCCAGAGCAGACCTGCTGAAAAGCAGCAGAGCCACAGGGCAATCTATGTATATATCTCTATATATCTCTATATATCTCTATATATCTCTATATATCTCTATATATCTCTATATATCTCTATATATCTCTATATATCTCTATATATCTCTATATATCTCTATATATCTCTATATATCTCTATATATCTCTATATATCTCTATATATCTCTATATATCTCTATATATCTCTATATATCTCTATATATCTCTATATATCTCTATATATCTCTATATATCTCTATATATCTCTATATATCTCTATATATCTCTATATATCTCTATATATCTCTATATATCTCTATATATCTCTATATATCTCTATATACTTATCTGCATGTGTGTGTATACAATAGAAGAAATAAATTAATTTATATTTGTTTTCAATCTTTTGTGTCTTGATTGATCTTTTTCTTCTAATAGGTTTTTTTTTTCATGGGCTCTTTACACAAACATTATCTGGCTTCATGTATGTCCTGGAAGTAAATTCACCAGCTTCTTTCTTCTTGCCATTACTTCTGCCATTCCTTGGCAACACCCTGAGAAATGAAATGGAATAAAGAGAATTAATCTCATCAATCAGGATTGCAGAGAAACGTGAGTATTGGAAGTTTCTGTAAGAGAACAACAGACATATATTGACAATTCATTGCATAACTTCCCCTCCAAAGACAGGCTCTCAGCTAGCAACCACTTTGCAGCTGCATTAACATAAAGCACTTGATGGAAGCTTGAATGAAGATACAGAAAGTTAACCACGAGGTCAAACTAAGGAGGAAGAAATACTACATTTACTACCCCATGATTAATATACCATGGTCTATTTGCAATGTGTCTTATAGAGTTTTTATCTTAAGAGTAGATATTCTTCCAGAGAACTGCCTTTGTCACAGGAGACTGTCCCAAGAGAGCAGACACAGAAACTGAACACCTCTCATACTCTTCTGGAGGACCCTTCAAGTCAAAGCTGCACCACCATGGCAGAGAAGCCACAGGAAGGTTCTCAGCCCAGCAATACTCTTAGAACTTAAATAACATTTTAAAAGAACAAAGTGAATTCCCCTTCTGAACCATTAGAGGTGCACATCAAACCAAACCACAACTCCAAAATCAAACTAGAGCGACAGAGCACCAGCAGTGGATTAGACGCCACGGATTTGCACAACAGGAAAATTTTTGGCACCATTCCTAGTAATGTGCTTCCATAACCATGCTAAGCAGGACTTAACAGTCATTTAAAGACAGACTCATCATGAACTGTGGTCAGCAGAAGGAAAATCCTTTTGGAAACAGGCTGATCCAATCCTTCATTGGCGCTGAGTGAATATGAGTCTTGCGGCACCTCCGTCAACCACGCATGAAAAACCATTGCAGAAATCCAAACCACCAACAGGTTTCAGAAATTTTAAATAAGAAAACAGCTTACTAAAAAATAAAATTAAAAAAAAACCACCAAACAACATCTTTTTTACTAAGATCATCAAATAAACTTTAGAGGAGACAGAGTATTCTACTCAGAGATAACATCTTCCCATGTTAAGATAAGCACGAGAGATTAAGTTCCTCACACCAGTCAGGCTGGTCTGCTGATTTTTCTGCAGTCAAACCCCAAATTGTCACAAAAGTTTGAGTTTAGAGTGTTTTTCTCTTAAGCCTTGAAACAAGTATTGGACAGTCATAATCTTCTCCACTTCCATTTAATAGCAGCCCTTGGTATTTGTGTGGAGGAAAGATGCTCAATGACTTTATGGGTTGACACTCAAACACAAAGAGGGATCCAACCAAATAACACTGAGAGGGTAACAGGTGAGAGCAGAAACCATCATGAAATTAGGGAGGATACACAGCAGAGCAATGCAGGCTTAGATCCTACCTCTGAGTATCATGAGGAAAATATATACTTTAAAAAAGACCCATTTTTTGAGAAAATACATTGAGTGAAAAGTGAAACAAGCTGGAATCATAAATACACATGAAAAAAGCTTCTAATCTGAAACATTATAAAATCCATAGAAAATTTATTTGACTAGTGGAGGAAAAAAGCATATCCAAAAAAACTAAAGAATGATGAAAAAAAATTATAAGGAGGACTTATTTTGGCTTCCTATCCTTTTGTGTCAGGAAACTAGAACAAAATTAAGAAAATAGTAAGGACACATAGATCTTGCACCTTCACAAACTTCATCAGAAGTTTTCAACCTTTCCATTTCATTTCCTTAATTTGTTCATAAAGGCAAGAAAAAGGCAACTTAAAACAAAAAGTACTACCAAATTACCAGATGGTTCACAAGTTCTCTTTCTTTTTCCCCAAAATTCTAATACCAGTTGTATTAACCAGCCAAAAATGTTATCCCTGTTCGAGAGGGAATGGGGGAGAAAATGTACAAATTCGTTCCTAATTACAAAATACTCATTACTCAAAATAATTACTCAAATACTTATTACTCAAAATAATCCCAGAGGACAGAAATGGAAAGTTCTACTAAATTCAACATTTCACTGCTACCATCCTTGACCATTTATGCATTTTAGTGCTTCTTCCAGCTTCATTTTAAGGGACTAATTTTAAAATGACCAGAAGTTAATGTTAAAATTATATTTCCATACAGAAATTACCAACTGGATGATCCCAGAATGCAAATTTCTATTTTTTTTTCTCCTTGGAAAACTACTTTCTACTCATAAAGGATGAATATTTTTTCCTCAGAATTCCAATTCAAATCTCTTGCTGCAGTAATCTCTTAGTGTCTTAGTGCAGTACCATAACATCCTAAATCACCCTCTGAGACTGGTTGGACCCACACCACTCTAAAGACTGTTGCTTTTATGACTTTTAAAATAATCCCTCAGTTTCCAGTGTGATTTATTTAGAATGCATTCATCAGTGTGTTCAACTATTATCCAGCTATACCAGGATACCACATGCATTAAATAAGAAGAAAAGGAAGGGAAGAAAGGAGAGAATAGATTCTAACTCCTTTTCAACTCCCTTCTTTGTAATATTATTTTTTTCTCTCCCTGTAATGCTTAGTTTTCTTCTCAGGACTCTTCTCTCCCCATTACCACTGCTTTTTATTTTATTCTCCCTTGCTTGGTTCAGCCCTTTATTATTTCATTGCTGTGTTAGGTGGGCCAGAGCTTCACTTTCAGAACAGAATTGATTGCTTCCCCACAGGAGTGTCAGGAATCAGCAGGGAGTTGAAAAGATAAACACCCAGAGCCAATGTTTCACCAGGCAGAAACAAGAGGTGACAATATTTCCAACGATAATTACTCATGTCCATCCTGATGGAAATGCTGCTGACACAGGTAAAAGAATTTATTAACAATAAAAATAATAAATGAGCAGAATGAAATAAACTCTGTCCTGGAAGTCAAAGCAAAAGCCACAGAACTCATCAGTACCTCTGCTTTATTCAGTCTTGATGACTTTGGTGAGTCAAATAAAGACTGGGGGTGGGAAATACTGCTTATTTAGGCATTTGCTTTCTAGGAATCTGACAGCATTGTTATTTATTGTTTGTCTTTTTTTTTTTTAAAAAAAAAGTGTAGTTTTATACAAATTGGAATCCTTTTGTCGTCTGAATATCCAAAGACATCGACATTTTTTTCTCTCCAGCTCTTTAGAATTTGATCTAATACTTCACCACAAATAAAAGTATGTTTCAACAGGACAAAAAAACCCAAAACAACCCAAACAAAAAAAACCCCAAGCTATTTCAACTGAAAGATAGTTAATTAACACATGGCAGGTGGTCACAGAATCACAGTGGTTGGAAAAGACCTTTAAGATCATCAAGTCCAACCATAAACCCAACACTGCCAACTCCACCTCTAAACCATGTCCCTCAGCACCTTGTCTACCCGTCTGTTAAATCCCACCAGCAAAGGTGACTCCACACCTCCCTGGGCAGCCTGTTCCAGTGCTTGACATCCCTTCTGGTGAAGAAGTTTTTCCTCAGATCCAACCTAAACCTCCCCTGACACAACTTGAGGCCATTTCCTCTTGAACAGACTGACTCCCCACCTCTCTCCACTCTCTTTTCAGGTAGCTGTAGAGAGCCAGAAGGTCTCCCCTCAGCCTCCTGGTCAACAACCTTAATCATATACACAATATTAAAAATATATATAAATGATTTAGGAAACTGCCTTGTGGTATCAAACAGGAACAAATTGTTGAGGAGTTTAGTAGACTTAAACACCTAGCACCCAGATCTGTAGAGGCCCTACACAGTAACACAGGACTGACCTGTCTTCCATCCCATTGACCCCTGGAACTCAGTCCCAAGGGAGGCTGGAGAGATGGGTGCCTTGAGAAGACAGATTCAGGAAAGGATAAGTGAAGAGCCAGACAGAAATGGCAAGCCCAGGAGGACAGGGAAAGGAAGACCTCTGTGATATCATGTGGGTAGTGTCAAAAACTCAGATTTCCACCTCCTTGCTCTGATAACTAACTGTCTTTTTGAGGAGCTACATTAAATTGAGCAAATTTAATCAAATTGAATTACATGTTACATTAATCATATGGGTTGGATTAATTCTGTGGTCCACTAACTCCAGTTCTGTTTCAGCAGATTCTCTCTCAGCCAATTTATTCTTTCTCTTTTTTATTTATCTTTTTTATACATTTCTTCTTTAATTCCTTTAATCTCACCTGTAAAATCACTTTTAAATACACATACACAGACACATGTGTGCATGCACAGCATTCCAAGGTGTAATTGATGTAATTTCTCAATTTTAATTATTTTTTGTTTGGTTTTTTGGTAACTTATTTGTGTTTAGCCTAGCTACTGTGAAAGGAACACAAATACTTTCCAAGTTAACAGAATTCAATTTTTTTTTTACTAAAATAAAATACAATTGCTATTTATATTTTAAATTTGATAAGAATATAATCCTTGCAAAATCATCTTCTCCAAACTAGGATATGAATCATATATTGCTACTGCAGTAGAGGATCAAAGAAATTAATGAATCTTTCATTGCATAGGCCATTTCAAGCAGCTTAAAAGAAGCCCCAGAGAGTATTAAACATGAACCTCCCATGGGTGGAGGTTGGATGACAGCAGAGAATTCCCTGGCATGCTCTGTCTGGGAAACTGCTCAGGAGCAAAAGCCCAAATTAAATCATACATGGACTGTAAAATTTAAGAAGAAAAAGAGAAAGCTATGGATAGGGCAGGCAGAATCCTGGCACAAGCTGAATGATACACAGAAAAGTAACTCAAATTATTGAGTTGGCAAACTGTGGTGTTAGAAAAAGATGTAAAGATTATCTGGGATAAATGGCTCTCACTTCTTGCTTTAATCATTACATTTTACTGCTACTTTCAAGCCCGATAAAGTTCTGATTTCTTCCTTTTTTTTTTTTCCAAAGTTTTCCTATTTTTGCATAAGATTTTGGTTTTCAAAGTTCTCAAAAATGACAGATTTTATTTTCCTCTTTCTTATTTCACAAAAGACTGCCATAAAATCATCTGATGATGTCGTAATTCCAGTGATTCCTGATTCCAAAACTCCACACCTCACTGGAGTTATAGGAAACATTTCTCTCCCATGAAAGTCAGTCAGGGTTCACTAATCCACCCCTCTAGAGAACACTCTGATATAAGTTATAAATGTGTGAAAGCAAGGACTAAAAACCAAGACAAATTAAATATAACATTTTGTTTAACAGATCTCACCCAAGAAAATTAAGACTTATTGAAGCAAATAGCATGCAGCTACTGAAGCACAGATCTCACTTGTCTTTATAACAGAATTCTTAATAGTGAAAAAACTTCCCCAAAGTCCTTCAAATCAGCATTTTCTCAAAAGATGACTTTGCCATTTGCATTAAACTTACACTGTGGATCTGTGACTTTTTTTTCGTCAAGTTTTACATTGTTTGGTGCACACTAAGCCTTAAAACTTACTTGTGATTAAATATGATGGACAACAAAAATCACTCCCTCATTTCTAGCCACGCACTGCATGTCTGAAGCTGAGCCATTACACCCCCCTTACTTCTGCATCCTAAGTGGAGAGCAACCAACGAAGCTGTTCTGAACCCAAAGCTCTTCTGCCTTGCTATGCATTTCCAGCCACAAACTACACACAACCACAGTGTTTCCATGTGGTAGGGCCAACAGGAACTCTAAATTTACTGGGTAGGCTTCCCAGAATCCCCCCAAGTCCATCCCCTGCTCGTGAGCCCTCGTTATTCCAGCTGTGATGGCTCTGGGTGTTAGTCTGCTGCAACAGGAATAGACAATACACAATGTTCTACTCATAACAAGTCTTACACTGAAACTAAACCACAGCTATTCTAATTGCTAAGAAGAAAATTAACTCTATTCTAGCAAAACCAGGACACACCTCCATAATAAAATGTCTGCTGCTACCTTCACACTAAGGAAGATTGAATTTTAGATGCAAATTTGAAATGAAATTTATTTATTTACTTTTTGGCAATAGCTGCACAAATGAGCAAAAGATGTATCAAATAGTTCTACTAAAAAAACCCCCACAAACCCAGACACTGAAGTCTAAATCTTTTTATTACATCTTGAAGATAAGGCTAATTTATTTCTTCATTGACTTCTTTTGGTATGAAATTGCAAAGTAGCTCCTAATGTTTCCTAGACTTTCACCACCTGGACTTACAGGAAAAAAGGATAAAAAGTGAAAATTTCAAAAGTGCTGTACTTGCCTCATGTAAAAAATGAAATATAAACTTTAGAGAAGGGCAAATAAGTTGAAAAGATTTTCCACTCTCATCACTGAATAGAGTACAGTAATGGTCATATCTGACATAAAAGCCTGGAACAACTGTTAGGAAATATTTTCACAAGACTACAAAACTAGTTCAACTAAGTACAATACTAATTTAGTTATCTTTCTTCTAATGCTGTGATTAACCTGTAATGCCATCACTGGGGACAGGAAATCTTGAAAGCATTATATATAATTTTTAATGCATTAGAATATTTTAGCAAAAAAAAAAAAATACAATGACTGTAGTAATTTTCATACATTTAGCCCTTTTCAAGGCAAAATAAAATGCCCATCCTGTATGGTGAATCGAATGCAACTCACTTGCTTTGCTTTTCACATGTTAGTTCTGCACATGGCAAGGTTTATAAGACTTGATGACAATTCCAGAAAGAAAATGATTTAAATTTTGTATTTGCACAGGACAGCAGGTGAACAACTTCAAACTCCATCAAATGAACTGAAGAATAATTCACCCTTTCTCAGGGTGAGCCCACTAGGAAGTAACAGCTCATAATCAAGATCTCAAGTTTTTTTGCACAGCTCTATTACACCACACACCATCTACAACGTGCTCACCTGCAAGAGAAATTTCATTAGAGCTTTCTATTCCTTGTGCTCTGCCATGGAGGAGACCCAGGCTTTCTTCTTAACACTGGAGTCTCTGGAGCAGTAAAGGGCTGCCTTGGCATGTGGTTTGAGCCCCAAAACAAGAGAGCACAGCACCCCTCACTTTGTCACAGAAATGCCCAGATTGGAAAAGCCCTTTAAGATCATTGAGTCCAACCATGAACCCAACACTGACCAGTCCCCACTAACCCATGTCCCTCAGCACTGTGTCTACACGACTCTTCAATCCCTCCAGGGATGGGGACTCCACTACTGCCCTGGGCAACCCCTTCCAGTGCCTCAGAACCCTTTCAGCAAAGAAATTCTTCCTCACATCCCATCTCAACTGCCCTTGGTGCAACTGGAGCCCATTTCCTCTTGTCCTGTCCCTTGCTCCTTGGTTGAACAGACCCACCCCCACCTCTCTGCACTCTCCTTGCAGGGACTTGGACAGAGCCAGAAGGTCTCCCCTCAGCCTCCTTTTCTCCAGGCTCAACACCCCCAGTTCCCTCAGCCGGGAACTCAGCACACTTGTGCTCCAGACCCTTCCCCAGCTCCGTTCCCTTCTCTGGACATGCTCCAGCACCTCCATGTCCTTCTGGGAGTCAGGGGCCCAACACCGACCCCAGTAGTTGAGCTGCAGCCTCACCAGTGCCCAGTACATGTGGAAGAGACCTTCCCTGCTCCTACTGGCCACACTAGTGCTGATCCAGGCCAGGATGTTGTTGACCTTCTTGGCCACCTGGGCACTCTGCTGACTCATGTTCAGCTGTTGTCAATCAACAACCACAGGTGTGGATTATTGCAGAGCTCAGTTCATAATTAAAACTGTGACTTTTCTTTAGCTCTGGTATGGAATCAATCTGCAAAAGTACTGGGTGTGTTACAGAAGTGGGAAGGAGTCCAAAATAACCTCTGTGGCTCCAAGGATAAGGAAGATGCTGAGAAAATCAGAGCTCATATGGTTTCCACACACCACATACATACTCACCCAACCAAATGCACCAAAATGGTTCTTCTTTATCCTTATTATGAACAAGCAGGAAGATCTGATTTTTTTTGATTAGGCAATAAAAGCAGGTCAACACTCAGTAAGAATGCATGTATTGTTTAAAACACTCAGTGATATTCCAAAGAGGAATCAAGATTGTCACTGCCCCAGTGTCCCACTTGCCAATAGCTATACCTTTTTTACTTAAACCTTCAGGAGTTAGTAAAAACAACCTGTTTATAAAACCACAGTGACCATAAGTACTTCCACAAATACTGGTTAGAGAGTAATCAGAAGTTTTTAAACACAAACCTGTTGATTACAGATGGCCAAGGTTTAGGTTTCCTGGAAAGAATTTTTTTTTTTCAATTTTCAGTTAAGCCTTGGTGATGGACACAAAGTTACCAGCCAGATGGGGAAGGTACAAACAGCACTGTGTAAATGCAGTGTTTCTGTAGAGACACCATCCAAATGCTCAAAAGAAACCACTAAGGTAACACTCCAATGCAGTTTGAAGAAAAAAGCAAAGCTGAGAATCACAACAGCAACATTTTACATTCATGTCCATCTCTGTCCTCTATTAAAATTCCTTTAGAGTAGATATTATTTTTCATGTAGTACATCAAAGGATAATGTCTTGCCAAATGTTTCTTTGAGATTATTACAGAGCTTTGGGTTTAATTCTGTATTATACTTATCAGACTCCTTGCAGGGTGTGATTCATCATCACCTATCTCCACTGTATCCTCTTTAAATCAGGTCTTTTTTACTACCATACTCACTTGCAACCTTGAGAACTGTGCATCCAAGAAGAGATATTTGCCCTCTCAACCTAGCAGAAATTCCTTCTTGAATGTACAGAAAAGAAGTGTTCAGTAGGGTCTTCATCCTGCACGCTACTGCAAACCAGTAAGCTCCCAAGAGAGGTTGATAAGAACTAAGAACATTATTTACCTGGCACAGGACCCTGAAAACTCACAGTGGTTAAGGGGAAAAAAAGAAAAAGACATTCAGAGATTATATAGATGATTCTTTTTTCCTAACCTAAACCATCATCCAATGCTTCTATTCAGTTGCCAGCACATAAAGGAGTTTAATTTGGCAGAAGTTCTACTTGGAAGAACACCGTGTCCTGAAGCTGGTTTTCTTATGCAAAGCCTTTCTTTTAGCTTTCAGCATGGAAGGTAAACACCACCCCTATAGCAATGAGCTGACTCCAGAGAACATCCATAAATAGAAAGGAAAAGGGTGGACATTTCCTATCAGTAAGTGAGTCTGATTTTAAATTAATGTAAAATGGTTACTCTCCAGGGAGCCTAATTGTCATGCAAATTACAGTCACCTCTACACTCCTCTGAGGTGGCTGGCTTTCTTCTCTCTCATTTTTTTTAAACCAAAATCCTCCTCTGACTTCTTCCTGTGAGTTACACTGCCAACAGCATTTTGATCTCATTTGGCACACAGAGACACAGCTCTGGTTCTAGGTATTTTAGATACCTACACATAGTTCATATAGTCTGGGAGTACCAGAACAACTCAACTGGAAACCATCAGCTTTGATAGAAAGATGAATTTTCTTATTGACAGTTACAAATAACAAAAATAAACCAAAAATCAAACAGAATAACAAACTTTTCAGCTGTGTCTGATAAATTCAGTGATAACCAAAACACTTTGCAAACCTTTTCCTGGGATGGTGAAATACATCTTGGGATATAATAGAGAGAATTAAAAACCACCAGTAGAAGGAATGGTTTCATCTGGCACTCAAACACCCTTGTTGGCCAGGATGCTGCTTACATAAACTAAAATGAAAACTATGCTATTCTTCAGCAATCATCCAAAATGGTTTAATTATTCTCTTTAAAGTGATTGTGTTTTGGATCAATCACAGGAGAATATCAAAAGGATTTTAACAAAATTTTGATGTTTGAAGCCACACTAAAAATAAGCTATACCCAAGTACAGAAAAAAAACCCCCCAATGTTTTATTTATAATCTTCATTTAGTGTTTGAACTACAAATTCTTCTCCTAGAATTGTTTAAAAGATCATGGGTTTTATAGGCTTTCACAAGTAAATTAATTTCTTGGAAGTTTTTTCTTTTGTTTGGGATATTTTTTTTACTTTTTTCTTCCATTTTTTCACAGAATGGTGCTTTCAGTAAATACAGAGCAAATCATTACATGGAAAAAAAAGTTTTGCTTGTTTGTTTTTCTCCCTTGTAAAGTTACTGTTATTACTCCATTCTCTACTGAATAATTTCAAAAAGGGCATGAGAAAACAAATTTTTTTTAAAAAAAAAAGAGGAAAAAGTGACAAAACAGACCGAATCTCACCACCAGAATTCACCTTAAAAATTCCCAAAGTGTAATAGAATTCTTACAAAATTTCCTAGACCAGTTCTTTTAGGGAATCAAGATCTCCTATGAAAAATATGGCAAATGGGAATCAGGGTAGGCTGGGGAGGAAGGAGGGAAGGAGGAAGGTAAAGAAGTGCAGCAACAACAGGTTCTGAGGAATACACATCATTTTGTCTGCTTTAGATCACAATAGAATTTTTAATAAATAAATTTCTTTTTCTTTGTAAAGACACTTTTTTTTTTTGAAACAGTAGATTTAGCCCAGTCATTTGTGTCATTTGTTTTATAAACCACCTTTTGTCAGCCCCCACCCCGCCCCATAACATCATAAATGGTTTAGATTTGAGTCTCTTGTACATTGTCTTTTGAGTTCATTCGGATCAATAACGGTTCATGCACTGAACTGTGTATTGAATTTATTGTGTTAACTGTTGTTGTGTGGTTGAAAGGAGACTTGTAAGAGTTATAGTGATTGAGGTGCTCATGCTCTATTGCTGGCATGGGCAAGTGACTCTCTATGGGCGTGTCACCTGTAAGCTCATCATCCACGTTAATGATCTCTACAGTCCGCGTCGGAGCGTGATGGTTCTGCCGGTGATGCTGTTTCCTCATTTTGTAGAAAATTACCAGCATCACAGCAGCCATCAGAGTGATAGCCACAAAACAACCAATTATGATTTTGGTAGTCTTCATAACCTCATCTATTCCCGGGATCCCATTGTTCGCGTCCGTCACAGGAATGGTGAACGTTTTTTCTGTTGATCTTGTGCTCTGTGGAGTGAGTGAGGTCGTCATGTTAGTGGTCTCCCAGTTGGTAACTGGCGTGGGCCCAACCTGCTCTGTGGTCTGTGCCTCATCCTGAGAAGGTTCCACAGTCTCTACCGTGACGGTTGAAAAATAGGTGTAACCAGGGTTATCCAGGGCAGTCACATTCAGCGTGGCAGAAGCTGTGGTGTTGCCAACAGAGTTACTCACCATGCACGTATACAAACCCGTGTCTTGCACAGTTACCTTGGTAAAATTTAAGGTGCCATCGCTGAGCACGGCGATCCGCACTCTGTAGGCCCCGTGAGTCATCACAGACCCGTTGGGAGTAATCCAAGACACAGAGGTCAGGGAGGTCGATGCCCGGCACTTCATCTCCGCCGCCATGCCTTCGGTGACGTTGAGGTCCGCTGGTGGCTCCACTATGACTGGAGCGTAACACGTGAAGTAATTCAGGTCCAGCTCGCCGATGTACCTTCCTTTTAAACTGGGAGGCGTGTGGCAACGGGCGCAGCAGGCGGTGTTGGAGGGTGCCTTGTCTTTAATCCACCAGCTGAGCCAAAGGATATCGCAGTTGCAGTTCCAAGGGTTGTGATGCAAGTGGATCCTTTCTAGGCGGAGCGGTGTGAACAGGTCGTGAGGCAGTAGCGTGAGATTGTTGTGGGCCAGGTTGATCTCTACAAGTGACTGAAGGTTATCAAAAGCATTCCTTTCGATCACTTGAATCTGGGACTGTATCATCCACAATTTCTGAAGATGCATTAACCCTTGGAAAGATCCTGGCCTGATGGCAGTCAGGTGATTCCCAGACAGATCTAACTCATCCAGTTTAACAAGCGGGGTGAGGTTGGGAATCTCTCGAAGATTGCACATGGCAAGGTTCAAATACCTCAAGTTGGACAGACCTTCAAAGGCACCTTCTGAGATGTACGAAAGCCTTTTCAACTCCCCCAGATCCAACCTCCGGAGGGAAGGGATTCTGTTAAAAGCATAAGAAGGGATGCTCTCAATGGGGTTGTTTCTCAACCACAGTTCCTTCAGTTTTGACAGGTATACAAAAGCCCCATTTGGGATGGTGGTCAGACGATTGTCAAAGAGTTCCAAAGTGTTGAGATTGGCCAGACCATTGAAAGCCCCTATTTCAATTGTTCTGATGTGATTCCTGCTGAGCTGCAGGATTTCTAGGTGCCTCAGATGCTTGAAGCTATTAACTTTAATGATCTGGATCTGGTTCTCATGGAGGTTGAGCAACCGGGTGTTGGTGGAGATGCCGTCTGGCACGTCTCTCAGGTTTTTCCGCACGCAAATCACTTTACTGAACTGGTTGCTGCAGGAGCAGACAGAAGGGCAAGTTTGAGCCCTCACTAGGCCAGCCACCACGAGAAGCTGAAGAGCCAACAGCACCACAAGCAGGGGGTCAAATAGGGCCCTGTTAAACCTAGGACCTATCATTATCTGCTGTGGATGTAAGGTCATCTTGTTCAACATTCATAATTTATTTGGTGTTGGTCCTTCTGGAGTCTGAATAGCCTGAAAGAAAGAAAGAAAGAAGGGAGAAGGAGAACATTAAATTAATCTTAAATATTTAAGTGTGCTCTCTGAACAAAGACTTCTCAAGTCCTTTCAGTCAACTCTACAAATTTCATGAAACTCTGCAGGGACAACAGCTGTATAAGTTCTAATATTGAGTATATTGGGTGCAGCTGGATGGCAGATAACAAGTTCATCTACAGTGGATACCGAAAAGAAATGTTCTAATTGAAGGGGAGAGTTGAAAGAGGAGACAAGGGCCTCCAAAGGCAAAAAATGAGTAAGACAGGAATCATCAGAATACTCAAGGTGTTTACCTTCTTGACACATTACAAGACAACAGATAATACGAGGAGCAAGTAGAGACTCCTGTTTTGTATGGTAGTAAATCTTTGTCCATATAAACATGATTCCTGCACTGGAGTTTAACTAGAAGTAAAGCTCCTGACACTGAAGGTAGCAGCTCGTGCAAATGCCAGGGTGACATCTTGCCTATTTCAAACTTTAAAAGATAAACTACAAGTGAAACGTGCTGAGCATCAATTCTTCCCCACCGTTAATCAGCATCATCTAATTTAATGATATTTCCTCCTCAGTTCTTTTGTTTGGCACCAGCAGCAGAGAAACTCTCATTAGTAAATGTGTGCTGAACACAGAAATAAGAATAGCCATTAAAATGCTGAAAAAAAATCTCTCTGTAGCTTCAGGGTTGGTAGTTTCATTGGCACCTCCAAAAAAATAAAATAAAACCAACCTACAGATCTTACCATGAGGGTAAAAAAGACCTTTACACTACAAATGATCATGAGCATTTTAAGAATTTCAGTATTGATTCATTTGTGGTAGTTCTTAAACCCTCAAGCCCTCAGTTCATTTTCAATCTGCTGCTCAGTGCAAGGTCCCTCTGCTGTAGAGATTAATGAAATTTCCTATAAATCAGCCAAAAGTGAAGTCTTATAAATTACAGCAAGCTTAAAGCATATTTATAACCTGAGCACCCATATGAATAATACATATATCCAGTAAAACAAAACGCTATAAGGCAACGATTTCCACTCCAGACTCTGAATTGTTTCATTTTATGTAAAAAAAAGCTATACTTTTTAAAAGTAAAGGAAAAAAACACATTAACTTGATCTCAGAGCAGTTCATCTAACAAAAGACTTTTTTTTCTAAATGCATATTGAGACAATGTGTTTTTGAGAATTAATTTCTGCATTTTCAAGAAACTTGTTCAGAGCTAGCAAGCGTTCTCATCTCCCTTTTAATAATTCACTGCAGAGAAAGCCAATATCATGGTTAAAAACCTGTGAATGGGAATTGGCAATCCGGGGCAGTATCTGTTTGTTTGATCTGCTCTGTAAGTGCTATTTATAAAACATCATTCTTGTTATGAAAGATTCATGAAACTAATGTGTTCTGCAACCTTGAGCAAGCCACTCAAGTTCTCTCTCTCTGTGGTGTACACAGAGACGCTGGAGAACCTGGTTAGATGTCACTGCTCCCACCTCTCCATCCCTTCCCTCTGCCATCCCTCGTGAACACTGGCTTCCTGAGTTTAGGATGATGTACTAGACTGGAAGAGGGGTGGCTGCTGTACACACCTCCCTTTTTACTGCAGGTTTACAAGGTCACTTGTCTCGTCAGAGGTGCTGAACACAACATATGGAGAAACACTCTCAAACTAATCACTCAAATTCAAGTTCCCTTACATCAAAAATCCAACTGTAGTAAAACTACCTGCCAAAAGGGGGTGGAAAGGACCTTGTTCCCATCTTTCTTACACTGTCATGAAGAAGAATCTGCCTGTGGTCAAAAGAATTATATATTTTGTGGTCAAAAGAATTATATCAATGAGTCTCATATCAATTTCAGGTTCCTTACTGAAGATCTGCAATCCATAAATTTTGCTGTTGAGCAGTTATCAACCATCTTCTCTGATAGTTAATGGGATTGGATGAGCATTTTTGTTTGTCCATCCATGTCAGGAAAATCATGGGACTTGGAGGACAAGAAAGTGTTGGAAAAATAAGAAAGGTCATGAGAGAGCAAGTGCCCTCAACATCAGTGTGCACATAAACCCCCTTCAGCTGCTTCTTTGCCAGCCTCTACAAAGCTGATGACGCCAAATCATGCTGCAAGCACTCCCAGACAATTCCCTCTTGTTCTGACCTCCTGTGCCCAATGGTTTCTCCCACCATTCCCTTCACCTCCTCCTTTATCCAGAAAACCTTCCCTTCACCTCCTCCTTTATCCAGAAAATCTTCCCTTCCCATCATTACATGGGCTCCATGGACTTTTAAAATAAAAAAAAATAAGATAAAAACATTTTACTTACAGTACTTCATTATAACAAATAAACTATCCAGTTATGAGACTGCTCAGCAAATATTGCTAATATGTTTCCATGTCTCAGTTAAAAAAGGAAAAAAAAGATTTCTAAAAGAAATGCTTTTGTTTCATCTTCTTAAAATTCCCTAGATTCCTCCCATTTTTGGTTATGGAGTCCAACAATGAATCAGTCACACAGAACAGCTCTTTCCTTGTGCTGAAGGCCAAAATTGCCTGGGGGTTTTACATTCATCTCTTTCCCCAGTCCTGTGCTGGGGATGTCTCGATGAAACATATGCTTCAGAACAGTGATCTATCAAAGACCCTCAGGGAATTCTGCAACCCTCAGGTTTCTGCAAAATTCAAATCTGTGCACACTTCAAACACAAGTTTGGTCACTGGCTGCTTATTAGCTGCTCTGAGAGCTTCATTTTGCAGACAGATCACCATTTTGTGAGATAGGGATGGAAAGTTCTAGATATGTTTTCATATGTGTTGCTGGGTTTGATTTTTCTGTGCCTAAGCTAGATCTTGTTGAATATATAAGTACAGAACATCTCTATTGCCATTCCTCTGGAAGGTTTTCTGGGAGGCAGGCTGAGTAAATCTCAGCTTTTGCAGCTACCATTTGATTTAACTTTGGATTTATTTACAGTACTACACTTTTTCCCCTCTTCTTTGGTAAAACAGGAAGCAATATGCAGTGTTTAGCAGAAGACCACACTAACTGGGCTTGGTGCAGCTAAAGTATAGGGGAGCTGATGATTCAAAAAGTCACCATGACCAGCAGAAAGCAGACTAGTCAATGTCTTGGTAGTCCTCACCTCCAACCAACGAGCTTTGCATGAGACTAACACACCGCAGTGAGATTCTGAGTGGTAGCAGGAATGTATTAAAAAGGTCTTTTCTTCTATACTGGTGGTCTTCCACAGCTCAGAGCTGAAGTATTCAGGAAGTCTTGGTGCAGTTATTTCACATCAGGGTAATTTTAAAATCACAAATACTCGGGAAATACACCAGGAAAAAATTAGCCAGCACAAAAACAGAGTGGAAAATTTATTTAAAGCCTTGAAGAACATGATGGAAATATTTTAGAGGGCTTTACATAAAGACCCACCTGGAACTCTGTACTAATTTGCTATTCAATATCTGTCTATTCTGCTAGAGACACATGAAGGGTTAGCCTTGTATATCCACACATGGAACACAGACCACCAACCAGCTTCTTTAGTCTTTGTTGACAACTCTTTGTCTTTTTTTTCTTTTTTTCCCTTTATTTTTCTAGTACCAATATATCAACTCTATGGTCAATTCCATAACACCAGTGCCCTCTGCTGCGGAGATTTAGAATGTAGTTTTAAAATGCTAAGAACTTCCTTATTGCACAGTCAGTTCCCCAGATACCATACAATTATTAAATGTGTTTCCAAACATGACCTTAAGTCTGCCTGTGGCATTGCTCTAAGTACCAAAGCACACATCATCTGTCATTTCAGTACAGCAATGGATATCCTCTTTATGGCCATGGAGATGTTTGGAAAAGTTATTTATGTTATGGAAATATATGGAAAGTTATTTATTTTGTTTCTACAGAACTCAGAAAATCTTTTTATCTAATTGGCATTGGAGATGCATGTTCTCCTCTCTATAGCTTACCTGATGTCTGGTACTACACATTTTCCTTTGAGCAAAAACCAACCATTTTCCTCTGAAGATCCAACACAGAAGATGAAGCAAGGATTGACAAAGCTAATGGACCTCTGCAGATGTGCACAGTGCAGATTTCCTTCGGGACAGCTTGAAAGATGCAGTAGTTATGCTATAGAAAGGTGAACTTTGCTTGTCTCCAAACTTGAACTGGGGGGCCAAGAACTGGACACAACACTCCAGATGTGGCTTCACCAGGGCAGAGTAGAGGGGGAGGAGAACCTCCCTGGTCACACTTTTCTTAGTGCACCCTAGGATACCACTGGCCTTCTTGGCCATGAGGGCCATCGTTGGCTCACAGTAAACTGGTCATCCACCAGCACTCCCAGATCCCTCTCTTCAGGGCTGCTTTACAGCAGGTCACTCCCCAACCTCTCCTGGTGCCTGGGGTTATTCCTCCTCAGGTGCAGGATCCTACACTTGCCCATATTGATCTTCATCAGGTGCCTCTGTGCCCAACTCTCCAGCCTGTCTAGATCTCCCAGTTTAGTGTCATCATGTCCCTTTATCCAAGTCATTGATTAACAGATTGAACAGGACTAGACCTAGTACTGTTCCTTGGGGAACACCACAAATCACAAGCCTCCAACTAGACTCTGCATCTCTGATTAAAACCCTCTGAGCTCTTCCATTGAGCCAGTTGTTCACCCACCTCACTGTCCCAAAGATCTGCCTAATCAGGTAGGGCAGGTGGCAAAGATATTTTCCCGAGGTCTAGTGATCCCTGGCAGTTTAGTTGTTGTTGGCAACTCACACTTAGCCCTCTGTCTAGTCTCTGGGTCTCTGACCAACTGTCTCAGCAGTGGAGTGGTGCTGTGGAAAGGCTTTGTCCCAATAGATGGGTTTCTGGCACACTTTGGTTGGTGTTGTACCTCAGCCATTAAAAATGAGACGTGATGCTGTTACGTCACGGCATCGGAAATATAGACAGAATCTACCAGATATCAAGTGATTAAAACTATCACAGGGAAATTAAACCATCACAGTTCAATCCCAGCTAAAGCACAGTGAAATCTTCACGACTCTCTCAGCCACATGCCAGAAAAATTCAGGATAAGGGGCATTCTGACCACTTTTTACAACTTTTTTTGAGTGGACAAATAAAGTGGATGCATTCTTTGCTTCACCTTCAATAGCACAGCTACATGTGCTGTACATCACCCCCTTTTGAAGAGGTTTTGGAGAGAACAACCCTTTGCAGATATCTGCTTTTTTTTTAGTAAACAAGCCACTCTACAGCTGCAAATTACATGGCAGCTTTCCAGCCCCATGAAGAGGAGCTAGGTGTGTCAAGCAGCTAATTACACTGGGAAGTCTCTTCCCGTAGCATCAGCACTGGAGAACTGAAAATAGTTTTTGTATGGAACAGAGCTTGGAGTATAGCAGTAAAAATAGGTCTAAATCCCAGGAGGACCTGATGCAGAAGTGACTTTGTTGACTCTCTTTTCAGGAACCCTGAAGGCTCTCAGAGCCTGAGACTGATCCCCTTTTTGGCAGCAATGCCAGCAGAGGAAGCCAAGGGAATTGCAGTGTAGATACCAGGAGACAAGCGCACAATCTGTTTTAACTCCACAAAATACTGAAACACATGAGGGTAAACCTTCATCCCAGAACAGAGACTGAACCGTGGGCAGGGAGCTCCACTGGGGTCAGAAATCCTCTAACCAACATCTGCTCTGCAAATGCTCCTGCAGCCTCAGATGCCTGTGCCCATATGGCTGGGAAGAGTTGGGCTGATGGAACCACACTGCTAGGGATTCACTCACCATACCCTTTTGTCCCCAAATTCCTTTCCACCTGGCTAAACCCTTGAGGACCAGAGCTTTCAGTTGGAGAGAAGTACAAACACTTTGTGCTCTGTTCCCTGCCCACAGACACCACGATGACACCACTCTTTTTCTCCACTGAATGTCTTTGCCACCAACAGAGGAACACATGCTATGTTCTTAACAGAGCATTACAATAATCATCGTGCAAAATCACTTCACTGGGTTACAGCAGATCTCATATTTTTCTCTTCCTAATCTTATTTTTTTATTTCTCTCATGGATTGGCTCCTGTCTGAGGCACTTGTTTTGGTTTTAAACAGACTTTTTCAGGGAAAACCCATCACTGCAGCTATACAGCTGTGTGTCTTTTCCTCCATTCTTAAAAATCACTTTTCCCTTTTCACTGCTCTAGGACATTAAAAGTCTCTACAACAGTTTAGGGAGTCATTGCAATAATGCCTAAAAACCTGGGAGGTTTCAAAGCCCAGCAGCTTTTATCTGTTTGTGGGTTATTTTTATTTTGAGTTAAATACAGCAGAGGCCATAGAGGGCTAAGCAGGAAGCCCTGCAATGCAAACTGATTACTTCTGAGACCAGATCAATCAAAACACTCACAATGCAAATTATTCTCCTCTTTGCATGTTTCACTCTTTCACTCTGGGACGTGGTCAGGGTTTTCTATGGCCCCTTGAAGCATGTAGGAGGTGGAGAGGTTATTGCTGTGCCACAGGTGCCTCCTGCTTCTCTTCTGCAAACCTTTCAAGACCCAGCTGAATCACTAAGACACTGACCTGAAAGACCTAAATGTGATTGGACACATTCAATCCTCCTGAATCACCTCTGATTTCAGGGGAGTTCAATCAAGGATGAGTTGGAGCCAGTCTGCCTTGCTTTTCTTTTCTTTCATTTTGTTATATTTTATTTTGCACACCTCATTTTCCAGTGTGATGTTTCCTCTCTCCTGTCTTCCTAAGGTTTACATTTTTCTCCTTAACTTCAGGTAACAGAAATGACCATGAAATAGGCATTTTAAAAATCAGAATTTTAGTGCACACTGATTGGTCCAGGCAAAAATATTTGCATTTTAGCTGGAAATCAAGAGATTTTACTGTGTTTTAAATTAAATCAGTCTGGTATGTCCCTTTATTTATAAATATTCTTTTACTCCCAAGCAGCATTTTCACTTTATATCCACAAAAATATTTGCATTTTAGCTGGAAATCAAGAGATTTCACTGTGTTTTGAATTAAATCAGTCTGGTATGTCCCTTTATTTATAAATATTCTTTTACTCCCAAGCATCATTTTCACTTTATATCCTCAGTACAACTCCTAACATTTCCTAATTTTATAAGAAAATCATAGGAAACATCAGACAACACATAACAGGTATTTCTTTAGGACATACTTATCTTTACCCAGAAGAATTATTTGGCTTCTTTGTTGACCTTTCCCTGGACATCACCCAAAGAGTGGAGAGGACAAAATCATCTCTGTTCAGACTGTTCACAGCGGTATGAATAGAAGCCATCTATGAACCATTAATGATGAACTAAAATTCTTTCATAAAAGCCACCACAATACAGTTTGGTACTAGTCCACCCAGAAACAAATTGGAATTAACTTTTAAAGTGGGTTAATTATATTGCATTAAATCTTTGTGTGGACACACTTATTTAGAATTTAATTTAAGCTAAATTGAATCAAGGCCACTGTAATTTCAATTAAGAGTGTCCATAAAAGAATGTAATGTAGTTTAGCTAGTCCCTTTTCAAAGTTAATTTGGATTCATTTTCTTGAGACCCCATGTAGACGTCAGGAACTTTTGTTCAGTATTGACTTGGGCTCGATTCAAGCCAATTACGTAAAGGTAAGAAGGTTTTCTACCTCATCACTGCTCCCTTGGGTAATTCAGATCCCATTTTGCTCTTCTCATTTCACTAATTCAGTTAATAAAACACAGTTTCTTTGAACCTTTTTTATGTTTGTTTCATCTTCTATATTTTTTTCTGGACAGATATTTATGTAGAGGAAATTTCCATACAGAGGAAATTTTACAATAGCCCTGGTAACAGAATTCTCATGGTCACAGCTTCTCACGTGCCAACCATGATACAAGGGGAAGTCATACAAGCACCTTCAGGATTTCACTATCTTATGCCAGAAATACCTCAGTGAGCAACAATTAAATTTGCAGTACATGTATAACTAGTGAAAGCATGCTTTCTTAACCCCTTTTTGGTTTATTAGCCAAGCAAAATCACAGGTCCCCATTTGGAAGGCATCTACGAACCACAACAAAATTAGTATTAAACCAACTCTTAATAAAAAAAACCAAAAACAACATATGAAGTTGTAAAAAACTACTCCAAAAATGATGCCATTTTCATCCCTGTCACACTAGGGTCATTATTTTGAAACACTGCAATGTTTCTTTGTTTTTAGCAGACTACTAGTGATTTAAGACAGTCTATTTAAAGATACTTCATTTCAAACAAACTAGTTTTGGTCTGCTAGAATATCATCATTTTTTTTTTACACTGAAACATTAAATTGTACAAATTAACATCCTTCTCAACAACATACTACAGGATTTCAATCTAGCAGGAATAAATCTGCAGGGTAAGTATATGAAATATTAAAATCTGGTGTCTTTTAAAAGATATAAAGGCAAAAAGGTGTGAAGGTGACAGAATCCAAGATGTTAGCCCCCATTCCTTGCAAAACTTTTCTCCATGCTCAGAAATTAGAACACCCCATGTAGGACATGTCAGATCAGAACACAGTATAAGAATGCATATAATAAATGTAGGCAGCACCATGAAGAGCAACAATTAAACTGGCAATTAGAGCAAATACTTATCCTGAAGAAAGTTTCATTTTTAACTTAGAAAATTGGAGTCTAGTATTTAAAGCCCCAAACATCCTTTCCTAAATTACAGCCTGAGCTTCTGTCTCCTGAATGTGCTAATCCCAAATATTCTTGTTAGCCACACGAGTCATCCTTTGAGCCTTACTAAGCCCCTGTCCTCAGCAGATAACATCAACTAGAAGACAAAAATATTTTACTTTGATGAACATATAATGCAGTTCTGGATCAGCAGCAGTTTCTGTCCTTTGGCAACAGCGACGCTCTGGTGAGATTTGAAGTCATTTAGGAAGATTTTAAGATTATTCTGAGATTAGTAAATCAGAGGATTGCTCATTCCAGTGGTATGAAATGAATTTTTGCCTTAACAAGTGCAGTTTTCCCAAATGTATTTTGTAATATGTAAAACAGAAGAGACTGAGGGATGAAAGGGAATTATATTAAAGCAGCTTTTGCATAGCCCCCTCCCTGGAAGTGTCCAAGGCCAGGCTGGATGAGGCTTTGAGCAACCTGGTCTAGTGGAAGGTGTCCCTGCTGCTGGCAGGGGGGTTGGGACTGGATGAGCTTTAAGTTCCCTTCCAACCCAAACCATTCTAGGATTCTATGCTTTTTGGGCTATGAATTCACATAGGTATTTCAAGAAATAATTCTATACCATAATGCTGTGTCAAGAAAGGTGTTTTTCTTTTCTTTTTTTTTAGGTCTAAATGATTTAATATTGAATTAGAGAATTATTTGGTGGGTATTTCATAACCTTGGTAACTATAGGCTGTACTGCTATTATGTGTTATTCTAAAATACCTTCTGGGAGAAACATACCCAGCTAATAACACACTAAAGCACCCGAGTCCATTTTGCATCACTGCATTTGGAGTGGCTAAACCAGTCCAAATCACTCCCTCCTCCTGTTAATAAACAAAGAGACAAAGAGAAAAAGAGGCACCAGAGAAAAAGTTAAGGCTGCAAATAGCCTCGAGTCTGGCAAATGATGGTTCAACTTCTTGTCCTTGGTAACTATGGAAACCCCTTAAGGTAAGAGTGGAGCACAGGCATTCTGTGGTCTGCGATTTACAGGCTGTTTATTTAATTATGAAGGAATAAGAAACTGTTAGGGGTAATGCAATTAGCATACTGCAATAGTGTTTTGAGAGAGAAAAAAAAAATAGGTACAGAACAATGTGAAGAAGTTAATTTTTTGGAAAATTACTTGTTTTAGGACTTTGATGAAACTGCAGCACATTGGTTTTTACTGAGATTTGTGATTTATTTATTTATTTATTTATTTTATTCCAAAAGGGTGTGAGGAGCCAAAATTAGTAATATGCCATTTAGCCATAATATCCCTCAGTAGATTCACAGTAATTATGTCCATTCTATGCCTCAGGAACAAAGCCAAGGTCAGGGTGTATTTCAATTAAACCCTAGGTGTGACCAAAGTGCAGCCCAGCCAGAAGAGCAAGGACATTATTACCAGCTCTATCACCCCTGGGCAATGAACAGGTCACCCGTGCTCCTGCGTACGGTGTTTGTACACCTTGAAATATGACAAGGGGGAAAATGCTTCAGTTCCATTTAGGAGGCAGCTAGAGAAAGAAAATTAAGAGTGAAACTATGTGCTGACTCAAGGGGGACTATAACAACTACTTACAAGTATTTTCCTGGATGTGAACACCAAACTTTGACCTGATATTTCTGCTGTTGGCAGTTGTATGAACATAGGGGGCCCAGGGTGTTCTGACAACAATCCATCCTTGATTGGGTGGCCTTAATAAGACATCAAACATCAGCACATCCTCACAAGGCCTCTGGAAAGGAGATACTATCTGAGTTTATGGCTGAAGAAACTGAGGTAATCATGGATTAAATCAGTTGGCAAAATTTATTGTATGTCTACATGATACCTTGCAAACATGAGCTTCGTACTCCACATTGACCAGATGTATTGTGTGTTGCTCCAAATCACAGGATCACCGAATTGTCTCGGTTGGAAAAGACCTTTAAGATCATCAAGTCAAATCATTAACTTCACACTGACAAGTCCCCAGTTGAAATTCTTCCTCAGGTCCAATCTCAACTGCCCTCGGTGCAAATTGAGTCCATTTCCTCATGTCCCTCAGCACTGTGTCTACACGACTCTTCAATCCCTCCAGGGATGGGGACTCCACCACTGCCCTGGGCAACCCCTTCCAATGCCTCAGAACCCTTTCAGCAAAGAAATTCTTCCTCACATCCCATCTCAACTGCCCTTGGTGCAACTTGAGGCCATTTCCTCTTGTCCTGTCACTTGTTCCTTGGTTGAACAGAGCCACTCTCACCTCTCCCCACCCCCCTTTCAGGGAGTTGGACAGAGCCAGAAGGTCTCCCCTCAGCCTCCTTTTCTCCAGGCTCAACACCCCCAGTTCCCTCAGCTCATCACACTTGCTCACAGCAGTCCACAAGAGTTGGAGTGGATACGTTATAATGAAAGGTACCATCAGCAGAGGCAGGACAGGGACCCAGAACTCCTGAATCACACTGCCACCAAAATGTGGACTTTATGTACATACTAAAGTGTGTGATCATCAAGTTCTAGAAGACCAACATGCCATGACATTTAAAACTAAATTTGATTCATTATTAGAAAACGTTGGAAGGGACCTCTGGAGATCATCTGGTCCAACCCCCCTGCCAAAGCCCTATTCTACAGATTCCTGGATCACTGTTCTTGTCATGGGACTTGTACACTTTCCAGAAAAGCACTAAATATCCTAAATTTGTCATTTCATCTGCATATTCTTATCTCACTCCTCCTCCTACAGGACAGTATTCAGATGCTTTTCTGGTTTGGAAGGTATTATCAAGTATCTGTCACAAGCTGTTGATTCTATAGATGGCAAATTTGAAGAAGTACATTGTGAGTTTGAAGTTACAATTTCTGATATTTGCTAAGCTATTCCTTCTTGAAACTCACTGGACATCTCATGAGAAGTGTTCCTCTCTTCTACCCAGAGAACAGACCACTGACATCAGTCTGGATCACCTGTGACCCAGTCCAATCTTTCTTACAACATGAATGGGCAGGGACACCTGGCCACCTCCTGTCACCTTCTTCCTGGGAACTGTTCTCAAACCTTCCTCTCAGCAAGGCTCTCTAATTTATGTGCTATGATCCTCTGATTCTTGGCCACATGAGAGCTTTCATATAAGTCTTGTGTGAGACAAGGTCTTGGCAAGTCCTGAAATCATTTTTAAATATAAATCTTTAAAACAACCTGTGGTGGTTTCACTCCACTGGCAACCAAACCCAGATGCTTTCTCACTCCCCCCCTCCCAGAGAATAGGGGAGAGAACTGGGGGGCAAGGGTAAGGAGGCTTGTAGGGTGAGATAAGGACAATTTAATAATGGAAATAAAATAAATGATATTAAAATAGAAATTACAATAATAATAAACTATGCAAATGAGTGACACCCAGTGCCATTGCTCACCACCCACTGACCCAGCCTGGCCCGTTCCCAGATAACAACCGCGGAGGAGCGACAATCCCGACCCGAAACCACAATCCCGGGAGAGCCAGAGCCCAAGCGAGAGCCAGAGAGAGCCAGAGAGGAAGAGCCCCTCATGGATCTCCTGCCCATGGGGGACAGGAGATGGAACAGCCCCTTGGCAGAGCCCAATGCCCATGGAGCTGATCCATGGCAATATTCCTCACCCCTGAGATCTTGCGCTTGTAGATCAGCAAAACACAAAGTCCTTCAACTTCCAGTGACACAAATGCCAACATGGGGATGTTCTCAGTGTCTTTCTCCTCACAAATCCCAGCTGAACCCAACCCCCAGCGCTGCTACAGCTGCTGAACAGAACCAGCTCTGGCCCAGCTCACACCAGGACACAACCTGAAAGAAAATTCCTGCCATACAACTGTACAAGTGGCAAAATGTGACATTTCAAACCCATTGTCACTGGGATCTATCCACCTAGGAAGATGTAAATGACTTGGAAAAGAACAGTAGCTGACATTCAGGGAACTAGCTGAAGAAGGAAAGGGAAGAAGGTTATAGTTAAGAGGCTCCTAACTGTTTCACATGCAACTAGGCAAAGCATCTTCTGGCACCACTGCACCAGTCTGGGATAACCTGAACCCCACCTTTCCCCACCTTTCCCAACCTCTCAAGTGTCAAGTCTTTTGCTGCAAACATCTATTTCTGACCTAGTAAAGGACTGATGGTGTTTCATGGACCACAGTACTTTTGAAAGACAGTATCCTCCAAAACCAGTTTCACTCTAAAGTGACTAATTATTAAAGTTTTAATTACTAAATTCCAATAACAAGTGCATTCACTCCTGAATATATTTATATAAAGCATAGTCATGGGGTCACACATGTATATATAAGATTTTCAATTACAGAAATGCTTCATACTGTGATTTCCACACTGACCTTAACAGGTAAAAAACCATCCCTTCCCTTGACCACTTAGTCAAGCACTGGAAGCAAAACCAAAGAGACACAACTAAGTCAAATTTTATAACTGTGTCATCTACTTTGAACACTGCAAACAAAAATAATGATGTATTTCTACTTTAACCGGTTTGAATTTTATTCAAAAGCTCAATTAATTCTGAAGTGACTTGCTAACACTGGAGAATTCTGTTTCCACATGGGCTGAAAGGAGGCACTGGCACCATCCCCTTCCATCCAACCCAAACACTGCAGAGCACGTGGACCCATTGAAGAAGTGATAATGCAGATCTGCCTGGAAAAGTCCTTATTAACAAAGAATGCCTGGGGAAAATCAAAGGCTCCAAAGGAGTTTGTGAGGAACAGTGGTAAATTCTAGGAGTTATTCTCTTTCTGTCCAGACCATGTGTAAATCCAAGAATCATAAATGATAAAGACAGGGAAGATGCTATCTATCTGAGGCTTTACACTGCAACAAGTCTTATAGAGAAAAATAACAGAGTACTTCATATCTTCACGTAGACACAGCTTTAAAGTTGATGACTATACATTTATGCAATGCAATACATTCTCTAGGCAGGCTGCTTATAGCCCACTTATTGGAATCACTATCCACATTCAAAATATTATTACATCAACATGAAATTCCTATCAGATCCAGGAGAGCTGGCATATACTTCTTTAGCAAATGATCATTTTCACTGAAGTGCTGTTCGTCTGCTTCAAGTGAAACCAAGAGGATACAATGGCCAGGCTCAGCAGTGCTGCCTGCTTGTTCAGCTCTTCAGGCTCTGAAGTGCTGAGACAGTGTTCTGTGTTCACAAGCCCATCACAATTCCATTTTTAAGTAGATCCAGGGAAGAAAATCATGAGTAAAAATTGACTCGTACAGAAACCAACGGGAGTTTTGTCTTTGATTCCAGCAGAGTCAAGACCCCATCTCATATGTCAATAAGAATTTGCTATGCAGAGCCAACTGCAGATTACTGCTGATATAAGCACTAGGACTCTGATGCCATTCTTTTAGGAGAGTTTTCAGGGAGATGGAGATTTAATTTTAATTTCATTAAAACTGCCACAGTTGCTCTCTTACAACTACCTGAAAGGAGATTGTAGCGAGGTGAGGATCGGTCTCTTCTCCCAAATAACAAGTGACAGGACAAGAGGAAATGCCTTCAAGTCGCACCAAGGGAGGTTTAGATTGGATCTGAGGAAGAATTTCTTCACTGAAAGAGTTGTCAAGCCTTGGAACAGGCTGCCCAGGGAGGTGGTGGAGTCACCTTCCCTGGGGGTGTTTAAAAGATGTAGACATGGCACTTAGCAACATGGTTTAGTGGGTGAGGTGGTGTTAGGTGTGGTGGTTGGACTTCATGATCTTAGAGGGTTTTTCTTCCAACCCTAATGATTCTATGATTCTATAAAATAGAAGGAAAAGTAGTAACTGAGACAGCTAAAAAGACAGAGTGCATGTATGTGGAAGCGTGCTATGAAACAAAAGTAATGTCATATTTTAAAAGTCAATATATTAACATATTGGATTCTTAAAAGATTCCAAGAAATGACTCTGCTACTTTAAAAAGCAAGAAAGTGAATCCAAAGTTCAAAACACATTTGAAAATTACCTGTCCAAAGGAGAATAAACTTGATAGCTGATGTTATTGAAGGATCTAAACATGCCTGTTTGCAGTAAAGCTTTCCATTACTACGCTGACTTGCCCAGCGATACAAATATATTTATCCCAGACAACAGCCACACCACCTATTATTAAAGATGTCCAACATCTGCCATTGGGAAAAGCTGTTCTCAGTTTCTTACAGCTTTGTACAATTTTAACCATTTACAGGTGAAAGGGTTCACACTAGGGATGTACCTATAGCATAGTCCCTGCAAGCTGTACAGACACACTCAACCTGGCTTTAAAGCAGCTGTCATACCCTATGGTAACAAACAATTGCAAAAAAAGAACATTTCTGATAAAAACCAAAGTACTCAGTTCAGGTTGGGGTTTTTTATTTTATTTTTTTACATTGAAAAACATGGAGTTACTATTGGAAAAATATGATCTGGTCATATAGTTAAACATAGTGTCAAAAAACCAAAGCAGTTTGTTTTTAAAAACTCAGCAATTAATTCTTCTTGGTATTCCAGATTCTTCCCAACTCCCAAAGACATGTATTTATACAGGCACAGGTATACCTTGCACACCCTGCAAAATATAGTTCAATGCTATGTCTAAAAAACTTATTTGCTTCCTATCAGGAAAATATTTTCTGAATTTTAAAATTCTACTTATTGCTCCAGCTTGAGCACATAAAAATATAGTGGAATGACAAAAGTGTGTCCAGATCTCTCTGGCCGAGAATTATTATTTCCTGGGTTCTTATCTCCACTCTCCAACTCCAGAATTATGCAGGAGGATAAGTCCATTAAAGATTTTCAGGTAGTCATTAGCAGAGGGCCATGATTCCAGGTGGACAAACACATTGACAACACAGCCCTCCCATGATGTAACCTGCTGAAGACTTTTGGCATCATCAGGCAACCTCTAATCAGAATATGTCACACCACTTCCATGGAGCTGTGGGCTGCTAAGAACAACGACAAAGGAAAGTGCTCGTGTTGGGTTTAAATACCAGAGGTGGGAGCATCTCTATCCCCAGCACTGCTCTGCTCTACAGACCTCCATCACATAGTGGACCGTTGAGTCTAGAATAATTAATCAGAATTAATTGTAGAGTAGGTTTTGCTATTTGCCTGATATTTTTTTGCTATAGCCACTTGTGCAAGCGTGCCTAATGACAGCTATTAGCAAGTAATTGGCTGCCAACGTCTGTCCTTGATCTGCAAGGATGATTTTAAAACCTGGGTTCAAGCACCTTGGGTAAAACACCTTCTTTACTCATATTGCTGTCCACTGCTCAGGAAGGGACAAGATGTAGCAACAGCAGCTAGAACCAGTGAACAATACCAGGAGTCACATCTCATGGTCTTCACACAGAAGCACAGAGATCTCCTTCACCACACCCGATTTCTGGACTGGGATCTAACTCTCAGAAGGATTTAGTGGAGGACAGGAGAGGTGCTGGGCATCACAGATAAGGAGCATGCACAGATTTAATAATGTGTAATAATGTGTTTCTAATACTGCAGCCATAGATCTACACCTGAGTGATCACTTTCAGGGAGGGGATGATGGAAAAAACAATTTTTTTATATATATCTCAGCTCCTCTATGGCTCCCAGGAGGAAAAAAAATAAGTTACATACATGGCACATTCCTGTGGCTTCTTTTCTCCATTATTCTTTCCATTCCAGAAGTGAGAAGTCAATCATTTTTCTCTCTAATTGGCTGAAATTAGTCTAGTTCTCAGACAGGGTAAACCTGCATTGCTCCATTCGAGTCAATGAAACCAGAATGACTTTTATTCCACCTGAAGTTTGTGATCCTCGTTACCCTCTAAACTAGACTGATCTCTTCTTGAGGAATACCAGGAGGTTCAGCCCATTGCTATGGGAAAGCAACTTTTATAAAATAGGTTTCAAATAGTAAAAATAAGAATAATGTTTTGTTGTGGTTTTTTATAACTGTGTAATAAAGATTCTCTCTCTTCTAGTTGCTGAAATAATGATAATCATACATTAAGAATTGATTTAGGTTTAGTTCATACAAAAATAAACTTTCTTTTTTCTAGATAATAAGTTACCTCTTACAGTTATATACTGACTTTCATCTAGAAGTTTCCCTGTGAGCTTTAAATCCTACATTGACAAACAACATAAATATGTGTGTATATATCAGAATTAGCTTATTCTCCATTGAAATATAGTTATTTCTGGAGAGAAACATGGCAGGTTTTTTATAGTTTTCCATGTTACATGAAGAAATACTGAAGACTGCTGTTTCCAACAGAAACCAAAGGCACACTTTAGAAATGGGGCTATATATCTATGCTCAAATTGGACATACAACAATTAGGGTAAATTTCCCTACCGTTTGGGAAAGTGTATTTTTGAAAGAAGGCTTGACTCCAAGGGGAGTGGATTTCTCATTGTTCAGCAGATACAATGGACCTTTTCCAGGACAGACAGAAGATATCCAATGTATCCAAGGTATCCAATGGCAGCAGTAATATATTGATAATTTATCAGTATTTGCAGAAGCACGTGCTAGGCAGTCTCTCTTATTCCTGACACTGGTCTTGAGTGAGCCAGGGCATGAGAGATCACTTGGGAAAGAGTTAGCCATGAGTTTTCTTACCTCTTCATAAAAGTGAAGACAAATACTGCCAGAGAATAGCCATCATTTGGTGGGGTCTATCAACATCCAGTATCTGCTGTCTGGGCTACCTTCAGCAACAGCTGCTGCTTTGCTTACTTAAACCAGGTAACAAATTAATGGTCAGTGGCAAATACTGGGATTAAAAGTCCTCTCTGTAGGTAACCACAAGAAAAAAGTTGCATTAAAATCTCCCCATCATTCTTTACAGCTGTTTAGGAGGGGAGGATTTTCTGCAGCCCCCCGAGCAGCCCAGCAATGTCACCTGCCAGGCTGCAGGAACAGCAGTCAGCACAACAGCCTCCATGGTTCCTCCTTCATGTAGGAAAGTCACATAGCAAGACACCTTTCAACTTAATTAAGGCCCTGCCAGGAACTTGCAAACTTCATTTTTCCTTCTTAAAGAGCACTAAATCCTCCTTTAAAAATTTCATTTTCCTGCAGTCTGGTGTCCAAGTTGTCAGCATTTTTTTAATATTTTTTTATATTTTTTCCTTAAGTATAGTCCAAACTGCTAAGTCATTTCAAAATTATACAGCAGCAAAAAGAACAGATTATTTTATTTTATTTTTTTTCCTTTTAATGGTTTGGGGTGCTTTTCTTCTCACCAGGATCCCTCACATTTGTACTAAATACAGCTTCATTTTTCAAAATGAAATTGAACAAGCAGTACTTAAAAGTGAGAAAGGCACTTACTAGCCCATATTCAATTGCTCTTCACTGCTATTCTTTGTCTCCCCCTTTTTTTTTTTACTGAAAGGCAAAGTAAGAACAAACCAGGGAGCAAGAGGAATAATTTCATTAGTGATTGCTGAACAGACAATGCAGAGAGAGCAGAGTACAGCTGAAAGTTGGTACAGGGCTACTACTGTCCTCTCCTTGCAATTCTGATCCTCAGAATATTGATTGAAGGATTCTGGACATGGGTTTGCTGCACCTTCCTTGCAGGCTGATGCCATTTGCAACAAAAAAACCCCCATTTTCACTTCATTTCTCTCTATACATTGTGGATGTAAGGTCTATAGCTGGACACAAACCCCAAAGGGATTGGTGCTGATGAGTTGGGGCGTTCAGCCTTTCCTTTCACTCATACATTAGTGTGAAGCAGCGAATCTATCCCAGGGAGTGGCCTTGGGAAGACCTTCTGCCTTATGAAGGTCATTAGCCATGCTGCCCTGCCCATGACATGGTGGCACAATCATCAATAACGTGGTGGAGTCCCCATCCCTGGAGGTGTTTAAAAGATGAGTAGATGAGGTGCTCAGAGAACTGGATTAGTAGTGGACAGGTATGGTTGGATCAATGATCTCAAAGGTCTTTTCCAACCAATTTTATGAATAAGATTCAAAGATCTGGACTTCAACTAAAGTGAAAAAGAAAAAAAGTTCTCTTTTCTAAACACACACTGAATTTTGCTGTCTTGGAATGTTCTTTTAATGAGAAACTTCCATTTAAATTGAACAAAGATCAGGTCATTCAGCACAAAATGACAGTTATGGATGCTGAGCCATACTCTCTAGCATGAAGGATGCCTGTCGAAAGTCCTGACTGTGCTGTCACAGTGTTTACTGTCAAAAACAAAATTCACAGGCCAGATCCACAGCTGGTATAAATCAGTGCAGCTCCACTGGCCCAGGATCTGGCTCACTGCATCCATTTAGATAGTTTCTCAAACTCCAGATCCTACATTTTTATCCAAGTGCTGAGAGAGAATGGACTTACACTTAAGAAAAGCAACAACAAAATAGGATATTACCTCTCTTTGTTCATTGCTAATGAACAAGAATGAAGACTGGCTTTTTTTTAATAGCTGTCTGGTAATTAGTTCATTATATTCTTATGAAAATAATATTTAATGAAGTATTTCTCAAAAAATGTTTGAACTTGATCAACAGCAGGGTCAAGAAAATCCCCTCCAACTTTTGGTGTCTCTATCCTTTACAACCATTATTGGATTCCTGTCACAAGAAATAAACAAAGGGAGGTTTTTAAGAGGTGTGGATGATGGTCATGAGGAATTTGGTGTTTGATACACGAGAATCTTCTCTCTGGAATGCCAACATTAAAGGATGCAGAGTATAAGTATTTCAACTCCCTTTTTGCTCCTTTTGTGATGAATTATGACTTAAAAAGCCACATCAAAAGTCACAAATTCAGAATCAGTACTCAAAGGTCCCAAGTTCAAACACTTTTTTTTGTCTAATGAATATTGTCCTCTCAGTATTAAATCCACCTCAGGTTTCCTTTCATGATCAGGCACTAAATGATCAGTTGCTTTGAACTGTAGAAATCAAATGAGTCACTTTCTCTCCCCTCTTTGCCCAGCCAGCTCACTCAAGGCTAACTCGTGAGCCGTTGACCAAGGAAGTGATTAAGAAGATTTCAAAAGACAAATTGGGATGATTGCTTCTACGTGTTCCTATTGCATTTGCTGTTTGCTCCTTGTCCCTTCAGGCAAATGCCATCCCCCCTCACCAGGATCACATCCTCTCCCAAAATATGCTGAAATCTCGCCTTTTTGTTTCAAGTTACAGATCTATCTTGAACACGAGTTAACAATGTCTATTGGAGAAGATCACAGCCTTCCATTATCTCGAATGTTTGATCTTAATGAGGCCTGACAGCACTTCAACTGAGTTAGAACAAAGTGTATAAAACTATCAGGACTGTATTAGAAAACAGTACCCATAATCTTTGATGTTTGATTCATTTCTTACTCATACAAAGACAAGTAGGAGCTAATAGAATTTTTCTTGTCACTCAAAGAAGCTGGTTGCAAAATCTGGAAAGTGCAAAAAAAGCTTTGCCAAGAGATTGCACTTGGAAAATTATCCAATAGCTGATTGAAATCCTGAAGTTTATTGCCCAAAATGCATTAAAAAGTGCAGTTTTTATACAGTTTACAGTACAACTTGAGTTATACCGTAACATATAAAATGCCAGAGTAGAAAGAAAATTGTTCATACTCACTTAATAAAGTAGAATTCTAGGTTTTCTGGATAGGAAAATGGCATTTCTCCAAACAAGCCTGTCTTTCAGGGATTTTTTTTCCCCCCTATACTTGCCTACCTGTGGTATCAGACACCTGCTGTACCTGAGCAATGCTAAAGATCAATCTGCACAAATTAAACATGTAAAGGAAAAGGAGAATTTAAACTTGCCTTTTGTAAGCAGTTCAGGGATCACTTCCCCAATCACTTGTTCACTCTCAGCAAAGCTGAGTGGTGTGTGGGACATTTGCCATGAGGAAATAGCCCTGTGCCACATCTAACAGCTCTTCCTGTCATACCTGCAGCAGAACTTCTGTGCTGCAAGACTGAAGAGGATAAATTTACACCCTGCTGCTGCTGAAAGATGCTTGGGGGGTCATTACTCAGTCTGAGTTGAAGCTGATTTGATCTTGAAACTCAGCAGAGCAGCTTCCTGACTCAAGATCATACAGTTATATAGTATTTTCAGATTATGATTATTTCTTATTTTTTTATCTAAGACAAAAATAAAAAGGCTCATCTCAGTTAATTACTACAGCCATGTCTGGCTCATTAGTGCCATTGACTCATGTGATGTGAAAAAAAAACAACTGAAAAGGTTACACCCCAGCAAACTAAACATGAAAAATGCTCTTTTGTAATTATGAATGAAATAGAATCATTGATTTATGGTTAATTATTCCTTTGACCATCTGATATATCTATAACTTAAGAGGTAAATAGGTACCAAATGCAAAAGACATAGGGCTTGCCAGAAAAAAATAATTTTAATTTAATTAAAAGCCATATTTTCTTTTTAAGTTGACTTCTTTTTATTATTTTTAAAAATTTTTCTTCATCTCCTCCCCCCCTTCCAAAACCACTGCCAATAAATAGAATTTACTGAACAATAGTCTGTTATGCAATACACTGAAATGTGCACAGTGGTTCTGATGATAATAAACTATTCAGAAGCCTGGAATACTTTTTGCAGAGCCTGGGGATAAAAAAAAATCTAAAGAATTTAATTTCTACAGACCTTACAAGAGAGTTTTTTTTTTCCATCCTACAAGATAACCCCAAACCACTATCTAAAAGAAATCATTTTTAATTAGGTTCTGAGGAGGAAATGCTAGCCCCAGTAAAATCATTAGAAAAAACACTTTCTTTCCACAAGAGGTTCATTATACTCCCTCTGTTTTTAGAAGAAAAGAGACACAGTTCTGTCCAATTTGTACAAGATCTCTATTCCTTTCACCCCTGTTAACAGCCACAGCCCAATCATCTCCCACTCACATGTATTTTCTTGTGGGTCAGCTACAGAGAACATAGAGACTTGGAGATTTAAAGGTCTGAAGCCAGCATGTTTAAAGATAATCAAATCCTTCATTCCTGGTATAGGAATAAAGTATCTACCTCGTTTTGAGGACCTGAGCCAGAGTTCCTCTTTGTGGTTAATTATTGCATTGTTTATTGGTGTTTTCCTGGAGTTTTTAAAGTCTTTCTATATATTCACTTCAGTTGAGTAATATATAAATCACCCATTTCTAATGTACTAAGAGAACCACTTTGTGATGTCCCCTGTCCCTAATTCAGGCTTCTCCCTTTTGAAGTTCTCACTCGTGCTTCACTCCAGACAGAGAGAAGAAAACCAGGGGAGCTGAGGAAGTGCAGAATTACACAGAATTACCCAGTGTGCAATGGATGCTCACACACAGGGTCTGAAACCATCACCAGTCCTCTGAGCCAGCCCTCAGAGACCAGGAGTCAACAAACTTGAATATTGTGCCATGCAAATGAAGCAGAATTGCTTCTGGGAAGAGGTAATGAAATGGGAAGATGAGTGTCTTTGTTACTGTTTTCTATTTCATAGAATAATTATGCCTTAAAGCTGCTAAGACCAGTTCTTCACATCCTGGTTTGCAGTGTGGGGTTCCAGACAAAATAAGGATATTTATAAAGGCTATTTCATTCCACCAAGGACATCAGCCCAACTAACTGGCTATTCTGGTGTTAGCTGAGAAATGAATATATTGATGTATAAACATACACAGCATACACATTGCACAGACACACATGCAGAAAAAAGAGGTAGGGACTGGAATGAAAGGTCTCAAAAGAGGAAATTAACTCACTTGCCTACTGACTCACTTTAGCCCAGCCTTGTTAGAGGGGACTTCACGTGATCCATTAATTTGGAATCTAATTATGCTCTACTACTAAGCACAAATGCAGGGAACTGCATGTACCCAAGGAGACATTTCAAAGAGTTTTTCTCTGTGGAATGTCTGCAATACCTATTTTTAAATCAGGACCCAAGGTTTTGCCTTCACTGAAATGAAGCTCATCTCTGCACAGTGAACCAAAAGAGCATTCTCCTAATTAGTGGTGTCTGTATTGGGCCAGACACAAACAGGAGACAATTCTATTCCAGTCCCCAGAATCAAGCAAAATCTTCTTCAAATGTGTTTTGTGGCATTGGCAAATATATCTATCTATGTGACTGAAAAAAATCCCATTTTAAATAAAGAAGATGCTAACTCAATGTTTTAATTACTGTAGCTGAAGAAATTGTTGAGTTCTAGTTCATCCTCTGGACCAAACAGTATTGGGAAACAAACCTACCAACAAAATAAGTGTACAAAAAAGATCTGTCAAGTGTATCTAAAACTCTCCATGACTTTTCTAAGACTGAATCACTAAGAAAATCTTTCTTTGTTGAAGACCTGTTTCTTTTTAACAAACAGTTTTTATGTCCTAATTGATATCCTCACATCCACCTAATACTATAGGTTCTGGATTTAGTGTTTCATCAGAAAAGATGTACAGCTGACTGGGGCTGGGATCCAGCATACACTAGAACAACCTCCTGAACCTCCAGATCATCAAGTATTTCATCTAAAAATCTGTCACCCACGGTTTTAGTCCTTCTGAAACCTTGAAAAATCAAATTATATTAAATACAGAACATTTTAGTCTTATTATCACAGCCAGCATACACAATTCAATCAAAATTATTATTATCACAGACAATAAAAACCAGCAGAGATCACTGTTTCTACAATTACATGGTCACAAGAACATGGAAATTACTACCAGTTTCTAAGACCAGCTGTAGATGGACAGTGCTTTTAGAACCCATTAAAGGTATCTTCATTTGTACATCCTTATCAGGGTTCTACCATTTCCATGAACTGGTGCTTCAGAGGAGCTTTATCTGAACACACAGTGTTCCATACAAGTGGTCCTGTAATCAACAATAAAATATAATAAAGCAGTGTTAACAGCCCAGCGTGCTAGCTTGGGCAGTGTGTAATTCAATGAGTTCTGTTAGTCTGGCCAGGACAATCCCAACCTGTCTGTAAATTCAGATAGAAAGATAGAAAAGACAATTTTTGCCAAGTTTAAGTTGCATGTGTCCTCTACTGGCTCTCACCATGGTTTTTTCCCAGACCAAATAAAGACAGTCTTATTATTACTCAAGTATTCCTAAGTCCAACTCCAGACACAGAAGGGACTCACAGCTCTAAGTTTTACAGTAGAAGTGTCTCTGCTTTTATTTCATAGGCATGCAGAGCCAGTAAAATAAACCCTTCTGATAGAACCATGGAATGGTTTGGGTTGGAAGGGACCTTAAAGGTCATCCAGTCCCAACCCCCCTGCCAGCAGCAGGGACACCTTCCACCAGACCAGGTTGCTCAAAGCCTCATCCAACCTGGCCGAGAACACTTCCAGGGAGGAGCAGCCACAGCTTCTCTGGGCAACCTGGGCCAGGGTCTCACCACTCTCATAGCAAAGAATTTCTTCCTCATATCTCACCTAAATCTCCCCTCTGCCAGTTTCAAGCCATTTTCTTCTGCCATGCACAATTCTCCAGTGACATTGTTAGGTGTTTTCAGCTTCATTTAAAACACAGAATCATAGAATGGTTAGGTTTGGAAGGGACCTTAAAGAAATATATCAGGTATTGCTTAATGGAAGATACTGGACCTGTGACTTGATCCAACATGGTAAGAGCCATTGATACCACTCCAAGAGAACATTCCCTTCTGCTTAAACAACGTGACACTGAAAAAAAGTTACTTATCTGCTAGGCCTAGTCAAGTTTGCAGTAGATTTGAGGCACCAAGGTCTAGCAATAGGGTAGATAAATGGAATAAACCTTTTTTGTGAGACAGAAGTGCTGCAAACAGGCCAAGAGATGAGCTAAGTGTGCTCAAAAGAAAAATCCAACTAAAGGGCACGGTGACAAAATTTTCATGAAGATCAGAAGACCCCTGAAGAGCATCAAAAGGACATCAGTGCACACGTGAAAAGGACATTTAAAAGTATTAATGAGTTCTTGGAAATGTGATGAATATGTTAATAATTTCTTGGAAAAGTAATGGATATGCTTGTTTTGAAAAAACAAAGCTTTTGTAGAGGGACAAGTTAGGATGGAAGGTCACTCCCAATTTCAGTGACACGCTCACCCTGTGTGTCTGCCGTGGGGAATTTCTGGGTACACACTGCAGGAGGAGGAGGCTGCTGGGCAGCTGTGGGCAGAGCAGCCAAGGTGTGGAAATCTCGTGGGTGATGGCTGGCAGGTCCCACCAGGCTGCCCCCCAGGGGAAAAGGAGAGAGCGAGGGAGCTGCTGACAGCCCACACACTGCAGGATGGGTTCCTTTCTGAAGCGAGGGAAGTAAAACAACACTCAGCAGTGATGAAAAGGAGTAAAAGAGCAGCTCTGAACTATCACTTCTCTCAGTGTGGCAGGGACTGGCTCCATGCCCAAGGCAAAATTACATCGAAACTCTCACACGCAGCTGAGAGAGAAATGCTGGAGCGTGCAGGGACTGGCGGAGCTCAGCTCCTATTTCTACTTGATCCTAAAAGCAGCTCAAGATCCCAACCTCAGGATTCAGCCTAAATTGTTATAAATAGATTTTTTTTGCAACCTTGTACAGCCAAATGTAATGGTGTTGAATGATGCAGGAGTGCCCTGACAGGAGACTTAAAACTCCTGATTGAGGGAAGCTGCAGCTCTCCTGCAGGGATGGTTCCCCCCACGCTGTGCTCTCACATCTGCACTCCACTGAATCCAAGGAACCTCTGGAAGCACTCAGGTCCTGCCCAAAAAAGCAGCTCATCTATGCTATTCACCACTAAGAGATACCACCAGGCTTACCTAGATATAAAATGTGATGGTCAGAGGGTGCTTGTTGGCATCATGAATAGCTGAAGTGGTTTAAAACCACAAGTGAACTGAATTAAAAAGCTACAAACCCCTGCATGTCCAAGCAGGCACTGATATAGACAATTAGGTGGATTTAAAAGAAACCTCCCTTACACACAGGTTATTTTATAGCAGCCATCTGTGCAGGAATTCCACACTTTCCACTCTCAGGGATGGGAAAATGGATGAGACAAATCCCTAGGCTGAGCTTGCAAGGCTCAACTAGCTCCTCAAGTGTCTCCCCACATATGAGGGGACATGGGAGTGAAGCTACAGATCAGCTAACAGCTACTTCATTTCTTCAGATAAAGAACAACAGATAATGTTGCCAGCTGCCTAAAGCCATGTTGTTGCCTGTTCTTTATGCTGAGTTGGGGTCACTTGTGAGCTCAGCTTGTCTGAGAATAATCACCATTCTGTACTCCACTCTTGCCAGGGAAAAGAGAGCTGGTTTTGTTTCCTCTCGTTTCAAGTTTAATTTTCTCGTCTTAATCTGAGTTTTCAAGGGTCTCACAGAAGTGTCAACTCTGTATTGCTTGATGATGGAATTTCATTAGTCTAAGGTGACATTTTAGGTTTAGTTTTAATAATTTCTAGCGTTATTGCTTCCTGCAGGGAAGGATTCTGTTAAATCACCAACACATTGCTGTACAGAGCAGAGACCTCCCTTGGCAGGAGAGGAGAGAAAAATCACGTAGCAATAGCTATTCATACCCAAAAAGTGGGCAGAGAATAAGGAGGAGTAAAGTAAAAAAACCTCTGACCGTGGCCATCTTTTGCAAAAAGAGTAATTAGAGGAGAAGGCATATTCCAAAGTTATTGAGGAAAAACCTTTTGGCATAAAGCAGCAATTCCAACACCTGCAACCATCATCCAAAAATAAACCTCCAGCACTTCCTTCTGCACCCAACTTAAAAATAAGTCTGCATATGCATATAGATACAGCATGTGTGAATACATTGCAACTGTATCTGCATTGGCAATATCCTTTAAATAGAACCAGAAAGATTCTGCCAAATTTGATACACAATAATTGTAGAAAACTATAACCAACTTCTCTAGCCCACAGCTGTCAAAGTCCAGCTCTGTGTTTTCTGAGGTACCCAGCATTCCTACAAATTCACACTTACCCTAGCCAGCTGGTTTCATTAAAATCAATGCCCAGCTCCCAAAATGCTATTTTATTAACTGTCCTAAAGAGTTAACCCTTAGAACACAAGCTCAGGTGCCTGAACACAGCGTGCTCCAAAGTTATTTAAAAGTTGATGGTGCACATATATAGGATTTAAGCATTCAAAAATATAGATATAGAAATGATTGGTAAAATTATTTTTCTATCTGCTAATTCCCTTTCTTTTGAGCTCAAAGGCAAACTATTTTTTTTAATCACTTGTTTTCATCATCTCTCTAGAGCTTAAGATCTCAGTTTAAAAATATGTCTTTTTCCTACATACAAACAAAAATTAATTTTTGTTTATTAGAAAGATCATGAAGAGTGATGTCAATCTTAATAATGAGATTATCAAAGCCGTTGGACACATATTTAAATTTTGCATTGTTTAGACAGTCATATTTTCCATCAAAGAAAGGAATATTATAAGAATATACTGTCAACAGAAAATTTAATCTAAACCCAGGAGATTATTTGCCTGTTTTTCACCTTTTCTTCTTTATATTTCTAACATTTCCCTGCAGTGCTCTGGGCACAAATAACAGCATTGTCTTGGCACATGAACCACAGAAAAAAAACCGTGATTTGGTGTTTATTCATTGTCCAAGCTGCAGAAAGTGCAGAGTGCAAAGAGCACATGCATTAGCTCCAAAAATTCTGTCAACTTTAATAATTTACGTTATTATTAGTAACACAGTGTGAGCAGGCATGCTTCCCAGGATCCTCTAGACACAAAGCAGTGTCCAAAATTCATGCCTTTCCTGTGCTTAGGCTTTATTAATGCATGAAAAAAAATAACAAAATAGCTTAACATTTTAAAATCTGAGTGTTTTTAAAACAGACCTCCCTCAAACTTGGCTGCTGGTAGTTTTCCTCCCCCAGGATGCCTTCATCTTTCCTCTTCCACAGAGCTGTTCCTACTTCCTTTCTTATTTAGGTCATGATAATGAGTTACCTGCCTGGGTGAGTCATTGTGCTGCTATTGACAATTCTTATGATTTTATAACGAGATATTATTTTTAAGTGTCAAATTATATTACCATCCTGCAGTCAGTCGTGATGCTTTCTGTGCTTGGAGGTGACCACTGGCCACATATCTCTGCTGGCATTTGCTGCAGCAGCAGCTACAGTCCATGTGTAAATAACCCCTGCTTTTTGCTGTTTTTAATACAATAAAGCCAGGCTTCCCTGAGAGTTAATGGACACCTCCTAGATTTGATTTTATGCTTAGTGGGCTGAATAATAAGACTGGTCAGGAATTTTACAGGACATTCTTTTTTTAATTTTTTTTTTATTATTATTTTTATTATTTTTTTTTTCCCCCCACAAAAGCCTTGGCAATAAGACAAATTTGTCAGGGCTTCCAGTGGAGTGGGAAGCCCAGAAAGCGTGTCAGCCCTATTTAGAGACAATATCTAAGACCATCCTTCTGCCTGCTGCAGAGTGAGGGACCTTCCAGCCCTGGAGCACATTCCTTTGAAGCTCTCCAAGTCTGGCTTCAGCTGATTCTCCTGGAGTTTCCCATGGCCCATCTTTGCACCAAGGCTTATATAAGAAGGAATGCTAGTTTCTTCAGCAGTTCAGGAATCTTAATTGGGTTTTTTTTTTCCTCACTTCATTTTGCCTGAAACAGTATCTCAGACTTCCTACGTCACATGGAATTTGTAAAGTTCAATTTGCAATTACTATACTTTTTTTTTTTTGCTCTTATTTTTTATTTATGCAGTCAAGAGTTTCAGCATCCAGACAGTTTTACTGCATAAAGGGATGATGGGCACATGTAGGAAGGATGGGATAGTCTGCAGGTGGTTGAGGATAATGCAGATAAATGCAGTTCATAATGCTGCCAAAAAAGTGCACAGAGGAAGATTGTGAAGTTATCATAGATAACTCTAAGAAAACAATTTTATAGCAGCCAAAAAAGCACATTTACATAAAAAATTGTGAGGGAAAGAATAGAAAACAAAACCATTGCCATTCCCTCTTTAAATACTTGACATTCCTACTGCTTGAGCACTGTGCTACATGTTAGAAAGGTCACAGTGGAACTGAAGAAAGGTTACAGAACAGTAGTTAAGATGCTGAAAAACATGGAATATATTCTACATGGGACATGAGAAAATGGACTAGAATTCTACAAAGGAAACAATGCAAGTCTCTAAAACAACACATGGTATAGAAATAATGACTAGGAATTGAACAGTTTTTCTTTCTATAAAAGCATTAGAAAGGATAAATGTATATAATTAACCCTGTCCTAACTGTATTAGTATCTGCACACTGGGTGGGATGTTTTAATGTTGCTGGTACCAGCTGGTTACATTAATAATTTCCTTTAACAAATCCAGTACTTGGGTTGTTTGGGTTCTTTTATAAACTCATACCTCAAGAAATCTCTCTTAATTCAAGCAGTGTAGAAAGATTTGTGGAGTCAGTGGAGATGCTTTCTAATAACAGAGCAAAATAATAAACAATTCTACAGGTGCTCTAGGAGCTGGAAAGAAAAACTCTATCAAGTATCTGCAGTGGAACCCTAGCAGACAATACACCATTCACTACTGTGGTACAACCAAAATATCTCAGCAATAACAGGATTCTACACTATTCACCACTAGTGCAGACAGAAATCATTGATTTTCCTCCTGTTGAACAGCTTCCACCCTACCAATGCTACACAACAAAACAAGAAGCCAAATAGAAAACAGTGGATTTCTTTCTCCACAAAACATGTTTCAAAGTTAAGCTTCGTGACAAGAAAACACAATGGACAGAAATATTTGACATCAGAGTGCTACAGCCACGTACATTTGAACGTGTGCACACATCTGCACCTGTGTGAGCACATACAAATCCTTGTTTCTCATTCCCATCCCTTCTGGACTAAGTTTCCACCTCTTAAATAACTTTAAACAGGTGAAAAATATGTTTCCTTTAATCCTTGTTTATATATCTGCCACTATGGGAATTATCTCAGTGTTTGAATCCTTCATTTAGTGACTGTAGCTATTCAAAAAATGGACATGTTAATCACCACTGCAACTTATTTTGCATTAAATACTAATTCTTTACTTACACTCCAAGATTCAATACAGGGGAACATCATCTAACAGCTGATTGCCTAACAGCTGAAATTGTAGAGCACATAGAAGCAGTGTAAAACCTAAAGGTAAGGAGATAAACCAACCCCTCAAAATAGATTATATTTTCTTTTTTCCTTTTTTCTTTTCTTTTTTTTTTTTTTTAATGGCATAATCCCACAAGCCAAGATCATAGAATGGCTCTATGATGCTATGATCAAGGAACCTTGACCCATCCTTGCTCCCAGTTCCACTAATTCAACAATACTGGGGCAATTTCTAATTATCTGAAGGGGAACTTCCACTTATTTCCATCCCAATATTTCAGATTTTTTCTAGTGGTCATGCTTTGATTTATTTTGGGGTTTTTTTCCTTCTTTTTGTTTTTTACCTCCTGCTACTCATGAGAGACTTAGGATTATTTTACAACAGTATCACATAGGCACTAAACAACATTAAATTTCCACTCAGCATTAGAGTAACTCTGGTGCTAGAGAAATCAATGACATGGGAGCACAGACAATTCAGCATCAATTGCTTTCAAGTCTCCCTCTCCTATTTGTCTTAGACCTAGAAATAAACAAATGAGAACCCAGTTGAAACCCTCAGATTTTACATCCACTGAACTCTTGTGTCTTCTGGAGTTCAAAGCACTTTTAGTTTGATGCTGCAGAGTCACGTCGGCATTTTTGTGCACTCACATCTTAATTACATTGGTTTCTCCCCTTTTTTCTTTCTAGAGGAGCTGTCACTGAGATTAAAATTGTTGTTCAAAGCACATCTAAGCAAGAAGGTGACTTTAGGGTTCATTATCTAATTGATCAAACAACCTGCTAATTAAATGTATCTGGGCCTAATCAAAGTAGAGGCACAATGCAGAAACACAGTGGAACTGTCAGCTAGGTGCATGAGACTCAAACCATCAAGGCAACTGGAGCTCACTAGATTGCTTAATTACATTAAAGCCAAGATTTTCAAAGGAGTCTCTAGCAGCCAGACTTGGCCAGGCATCTTTGGTTGCCCTGGCTATGTCAGACCATGGTTTGGGAGTGCCTGCATCTTAGCAATAAGCTCTGCTTCACATGACTGCTCTTTTGCCAAGCTTGATCAGCTCCTACAGTCTTGACTCAGCACATATGAGGCTGGTGTAAAGTCTGGGCTGAATTAGCCAAGTGAATGGTCCTCTTCATGGTTCCACAGTCACATACAGATCTGGTATGTTTGTAGTGTTCAACTGTCCTGGTTTTCCTAGGATAGAGTTAATTTTCTTCTCAGTAGTTAAAAGAGCCATTATCACTGTTATCACTATCACTACTATTTTAATATTAGGGGTTTTTTTTAAGTTTTCTTTTATTTCTATTATTAAACTGTTTTTATCTCAATCTACCCCCTGGTTTCTACTGTTTAAAAACAATGAGCTGCAACAAGGTATATGTGAAACTGCCCCATGTTCTCTCTTACCTCTACAGCCAAGAGCATTTTCTTTTTCATTAAGGCTTATCCCCATTCTGAAAATAAACAAGTGAGTAATCCCTATGCATCTGCTAATGTCTATGACTCATCTAAAAAGAAGACAGAGGTGAAGCTTCTGTATTCCCTACATGAACAGAACTTTTTCCACACTCAAATGATAAGACAAAGACAGCAAAGGTATCATTTGAGAACAGATTTATCGCTCTATGATCGATAAGGTGGGTCAGAGCCAGAGGTGATATATGCTCAGGGCTATCTGAACAATAACAGCTTGGTCTCACCAACTCAAGACCAATCTGTTCAGTCAAGGATAATATATCCTTTGCACTCAAATGTTTCTTATGCAGAGGTGAACAACATTATTTTTCATTACAGTTCTTACACAGATTGCAGGAACATTTGGAAGTCCAAGTCATGATGGTAACGCTGAAAGAATCCTACCCCCAAATTAACCTTAAAAGCGAGGACAGACGCAAGATGACTTCTTTAATGCCGTGCAATAAATCAGGAACACCACTATGACCCAAAGTCACTGGCATCAGTCTTCTGCTCTAACTTGTGGGCAAAACTCCAGTTGTTTAATGATGTGGATAAAAACTCCAAGGCACAGTTCTGCCTGGTGTCACTCCTGGTTAGTGACCAACTGTACATCACGGCAGCACAGATTGCCCTGGAGCCCAGCGTGGTGTCCCCCTTATTTTATAGAGTGGCACCTCCAAAATGGAAGAAATTAGCCACTAATGCTAATGCCACATAGTTTGTCATACATCCACTAATTAGTTGTGCCACAAATCCACTAATTGGTTGAGTTTTTTCCAAATTTTTGATTACTTTGAAAGATTTGTAACAATAATCTTCAGTAGAGGGAAATATCTTCTGTCAGAGAGGTGATTTGCAGCCGTTTGTCTGGGTACAGTAGAGATCTCCAGTAATAATTTATATGGAAGTATTTCTGTAACTCAAAGGAAGATGGATGTCACACTGTGCCTCTTAAACTGGAAACTGAAATAGATAATATGGTTTTATAAATTTGAACTAAATTCAAGTAGGTTCCAAAGTAAAAATTTAATGAAATTCACTTCAATATGAATCGAATAGGAGGTGAGAACAGGAAGGAAGAAAAAGTAAAAACTTATGTTTTTACACAGACTTGGCTTTCAAGCCAGACCTCAGAGACTCTACCTTCAATTATGTTCTCAAACATGGTAATTGTTCCTTACAGGAAGCATCAGCTTGTTTTAAACCAACTTCCTTCTGAGATAAGTTCAATATATTTACAACCAGTTGCCTGACCACAACCAACATGATTTGAATCTCAACCATTATGGGAATACCTAGCCCCTGGATCCGAGTCTCCTGTCAAATGCAGCGTCATGTCAGATGCTCTAAAGGCTGCCTGGGCAATAGGAATTACAGCAGAACTCCTTTCATTTACAACATTTCAACAGCATTCCACAAAAATTTCCATGGAAACGTCATGTGTTATGTCAGGAACAAAGCATCCATGTTTAGTAATATCCATGTGCATATGTATTGGAACTAAAATATGAAATTCCAGTTATTCTATCAAAGAATTTTCACATCTGACTTGCAGTTTGCAGAGGAAGCAGGCCATTCATCACCAGTGCTATCAATTCCCAGCACTCCTTTCAGTCCTTTAGTTTTCCAAGGAAATGAACTCTATGACTTTGTTTAATCTTAAAAAATAAAAATAAAATATATCTTCACAAGTATGTGTAAAAAAAAACTTCACAAAAATTATTGCAGCTTTTCTCTAGGTAATATAAGCCTAGAAAAAAGCAGGATGAGGTCAGAGACAGAAGGCTGTTTTTCCAAAGGTTTAGCCCAGCTAGTAACCTCAGAGTCTACTGCATGGAGTCAAGGACACAGATCTGGGGAAGGAGCTTCGTTTCATAAACCTCTAAAAAGCTCTAAAGTATTGTGGTGGTTTCACTTGGCTGGCAGCCAAACACAGCAGCTCGCTCACTTCCCATCCAGGGGACAGGGGAGAGAATTGGGGTCAAGGGTAAGGAGACTCGTAGGAGGAGATAAGGACAATTTAAGAATGGAAATAAAAGAAAATAATATTGATACTAAAATAGAAATTATAATAATAATAGTAATAGAATATGCAAATGAGTGACACCCAGTGCCATTGCTCACCACCCGCCGACCCAGCCCGGCCCGTTCCCAGGGAACGATCCCAGAGCAGCGACAATCCCGACCCGAAACCGCAATCCCGGGAGAGTCAGAGCCCGAGCGAGAGCCAGAGAGAGCCAGAGAGGAAGAGCCCCTCATGGATCTCCTGCCCATGGGGGACAGGAGATGGAACAGCCCCTTGGCAGAGCCCCGTGCCCATGGAGCTGTTCCATGTCAATATTCCTCACAGCCCCCTGAGATCTTACGCTTGTAGATCAGCAAAACACAAAGTCCTTCAACTTCCAGTAACAATTGAAAACATCGGTCTGTTATCAATGTTCTCCTCATAACAAATCCCAGCTGAACCCAAACCCCAGCGCTGCTCCAGCTGCTGAACAGAACCAGCTCTGGCCCAGCTCACACCAGGACAATTATCAAGACTATCGAGATTCAGCCCAAAGAAAACCTGCGAGAATTTTTCTTTACCGCACAACAAAAGCAGTCAGGGGAAATTCAAGGAACTGGAGGGGCAGATAAAATCAGCAATAGCAGCAACATTAAGAGTCAAGCACTGGTCCTCATCCATAAAGCCTGAACTAACTCTTTAGGAAGAACAACAGCTCCACTTCTGAATGTCTTGCTCTGTATAACCGAGACAGAGGAAGCATTGCTGGTTTTATACCTTCACCAGTGTCCTCCTGTAGGCACCTGCCAACTTTGCTCCTCCCAGGGTCCCCTTTTACAGCGCTGAAAATCCCAAGAGCTCGTTAGAAAGAAGCCTGAGACAAAAGTAATTTTCTCCTCATTTTGATGACAAGGGATTGCCATTTTGGGGTTTCCATCTCCCTAGAGATTTTAAGAATTGCAGTTTATGTCTTTGCCTCCAGAGGTTTTGCAAGAGAAAGACATTTAAATCCTTGAGCATCCTGTAAATATGCTATTTACATATTATCTTATATAAAGCAAGGAAGTTTTAAAAAAATAGAGTTAGTATAGTCCCAAGGGTGGCAAACCAGTGATGATGAAGTTTTATTGAAGCCAATGGTTTACCAAAATAAATCATTGCTCACAAAAATTAAAAAGGCTTTTTAATTTGACTTTTTTCTAGACTTCCAAAAGCCCACAGGAAACCAAGGAGGCAGCACCAGAAGACTTGTCTCATCTGCCCACTCTATGCTTTTGCCAGAACATCACCTCCTGTCCTGTCACAAAAAGAGACATCCAGCCCCAAAATTCCTGCTTTATTAGATTTTTACAGCAACCAAGTGAGTGCAGGTATTTATTGCATCAAGGTGGGAAATGTCTAGCAGCCTGTCCCTCTCTGTACATACATGGGAAGGGTTCAGATCCAGGAGCAAAGCAATCCACGGGGGTGGTGGCACTGCAGAACATGAACCATCATTTTTTAAAACATATTGGAGATGTTAGGAAGGAAAAAAAAACAATAGGGTGGAAATAGAACTTATAGGGTGGAAATAACACCTTGTGTCTTGAAAATGAAGTACTTGGGTGTTCTTTTGCAAGGGGTCTTTGCCTCTCCTGTTTCCAGCCAAAGGGAACCCAAGCAGGGAGATTGGGATGCCTTGGCACTGGCACAGCAGAGAGAGGAATTCAGATCTCCAAATTCCAGCTCCCTTCATGTCCTCCAGCAGATGCATTATCTACTAAAGGAGGAGTGGATTCATCCAGACCAGTGAGTAATTGCTTTTGTCTTAACCCAGCAATCCACATTTGACATTTCTTCACAGTCCTCACAAACACAGAGCACATGAGAACACCGTTTGCTCTCCTTTCAAAAAGCAAATGATCCCTGCAGGATTTGCAGTTACTGTATTAATTATGAAAACATCTATTTACTGACGATTTTTTCTAAACCACTCTAAAAGTAAAACCATTTAAAGGTTGATTCAGTTTCAGTGCCTTAGTGAACTGCCCCCAAGGAATCCCAGCCACCGAATGGCTCGAAAATGCCCTTGTAAATTAGGGAGCATTGCACAAACACTGCTGGCAAATTCAATCATTTCTCTGGCATCTCCTGCTCACTTACAGAGCTGAAGTTCATTCCTCCTTAATTCCATGTAGGCTAGTGAGGTGATACGACTGACTTTGCTTAAATGGCACTGACTCTATTAATATTTAACTACAGAGGATAATAAAAACAGAGCAAAAAAGTCTTAGGAATTAGACTATCGCTTGCATGGCATTTCCTCTCTATTTCTTTTGATATCTATTATCTCTTCAGCAGTGTTTTCCCATTTAATAAAATCCTTGGTACGGTAATTGTGTGGAACGTAGAGCTATTAGGAGAAAAACATGTAGAAGATCAAGGTGCAGGCTGCAGTCAGTCTAAGGTCTCTCAATCCCTTTGGGCTTTTACAGCATCAGCCAGGGTCAGGATCTCCAAAGCAGATGTCTATGCCTCAGCCCAGCCATTGGCACCCACTACAGATGCTGCCAGATCCACCCTTTCAGAAATCAGAGCCTTGAGAGAAATGGAAATAAAATAAAATAATTCTCTCTTTTAATTTGTTCTTTTAATGTTTGCTTCCCAAATTACAGGAAGCTGAAAAAAAAAAAAAATATATATATATATATATATTCAAAGCTGTAATATCATATATATTCTTTCAACAACAAAGGTAACAGCAGCATGTGACACTATGATGTGAACCTCATGTCAAAAATAGATAATTATATTTCTACTGTAAAATATTCCTACTGTAAAATATTCCTACTGTAAACCTGCACTACACCTGCAAGCAGCCATTTGGGAGTGCTAACTGTATAGCTAAAGAATAAAAAAAAATCAGATTTGAAAATTTATTTTGATCTCATAACTTAAATTTTAGACTTCAGAATTATTTTGATCAGGATATAAACTTATGTCTGATTAATATGATTACATAAGTCACTATTTAAATGCCTGAGGTACTAGTCTAAGTTAAATAAAAATATAGAAAACAGGCTGTGGTCATACCTTTTATTTTTCCATTTTCAAGATTAGGAGACAGTTTCTAATTCTCTAAAAGATATGCTATTACACAGGGTTAAAAAATGTTAACTCTCAGTGCAGCAGGGAGGATTTAATTACAGTTTACAAACACTTGTGTCTCCAATATTTGTAAAGGAGCAGGAAAGTTATGCAGAGCAATTCTCACTATAGTATTACAAGTCATATTCTCTAACAGTCTATCAATATTTTCCCCATTTTATTCCCTAAACTCCAATAATTCTAATATTGTTTTCAGACATATTACAAACTTTCTGCCTCTTCTGCTGTTTTAGTTTCATAAACTCCCAGCAATTGGTGATGTCTATATTTGTACAGATAAGTAAATGTTCTTTAATTCTGGAGCAATCTTTTCTGGACTGATAAATAGAATTGATTAAGCAACAGTTGGGTAGAGAACAATATTCCCAGCTGGCTAATATTTCAGCCTTAATAAAGTTAGTCATCTTAAATTAGATATAACGGTGCCAGGCAAATTGTGAACGATGCCAAGAACTTGGGCAATTTTCTGAAAAGCTACTTCAAGCTGTTAAATTGTCCTCTTTCTTCATTCTCAGGAGCTTGCTAATGGAATAAATTCAAATTAAGGCAAGCTAAAAGTGTAAATAAGATGCAAACAAACCAGAGGATTTTGCTCTAACACAGGAAGAAGATGCCACTCACACAGGAAGAAGATGCCATTCCTGGGACCTGGTCTTCCAAACATTAAATGCAGTCATGTTTCTACTTCTATATGAGACTGACTTACATTATAAGGCTAGACTCTTGTTACATATGAAACTGGAGGAGATTTTAGTATAGGAAGGAAACTAGAATGGATAATTCTTCACTTATGACATTTAAGTAACCTGTAACATTCATCAGAACAGGAATGATGCCTTCAAATGAAGGAAACCTTTGAAAATCAGATTACATCAATCTAAAACTACAATTACAATTGGATTTAAATGGGTTTTTTTCAGCAGTTCCTGTCACAATTTTACATTTTGCACTGTTATTTATATGGTTTCCTTAGATTTAGTTGTGTTTCAGAGACAATGGCACACATACAGCACTTGTATTGGGTTTTCTCTCCCCACAAATAAAAGCATGAAACTAAAATCAAATAGTAAGTTGGGATTTTTGGTACCCTCTTTGAAATATTTCCTGGTACCAAAAAGTTTTAACAAGTAATCCTCCACATGTTTTGGCCCATTAAAGACTCTCACTTCAGGAAGTACGACTCACCTGTAAACAGCATTATTTTCACTGCACGCTTCTAAACTGCAGACCAGGGTGAAAGAAAAATAATCTACATTTTTCAAGAGGCTCATTTGATAATTAAGGACTCCAGTGGTTCATATGGAATATGAATAACAAAGCTTAAATTCTCTTTGATGTATGTATGCACAAGAAACAATTGTTACTTAGAGGTAGACTGAGATATAAAATGACTTAGTTATGACCCACAAAATGTAGCACTTTGTGTGGGGAGAATAAGAGAAAACAGAAGTCCCAAATCCATATGATATTGAGCCAAAACCCAGGAAATTAAGTTAATTAATTGTTATGACTATTATATATTTATAAAGCACCTTACAAATGAGAACTTCAGAGGATTTTTCAAAGGCTTCATTAATTAGATCACAATAATCCAGTGAATTAAGTATTATGGTATTCATTTTAAAGACCATTAAACTTAGGCATGGACAAGTTAAGTGACATACTCAAGGGTGTGTAATATAAAACAGTGACAAAAAAATAAACTTGGGCATCTTACTTCTCTTGAAAACTAAGAGCTGAAAGTTCAGCTTTCTTTTTTGAAGAGTATAGGAAGGAAAAATGCATGTTCTATGCACAGAGCAACGATTTTGACCATCCCAGATTTAAATGAAAGTGCAGTAAAGAATCAAAACTCAGTGAGGAGCAATGAGCAGATGGAGCCTGGAAAACACAGAGAGTAAATAACAAGTTTTATCTGTGAAGTCAATTTAGTTATTAACAGAGACAAGAGCCTAATGCGAACTGGAGGTGGCACAGAATCATTACAGGAAATTACATGCAATATTGGGATTATCTTGATAGTAGACATTTGCTAGAGACCCACCTGATCAGAAGTGGCAAAATGAGGTGGAGATGGCAATTGAAATGCAAAACAGGCAGGTGAAAAGATGACATGGGTTGCAATCAATGGGAGGTTTCAACAGCTGCCAGGGCAAGTGCTGGAATCCATTAAATTGGATTAGAAAATGTTACCAGTGCAGCAGCCAGTCGGATTCAGTCTGTAGTAGTTTGGCACAAGTGGAGAGGTCATGTTTCATTAGGATTAGTCCTGTTTCCTTTTAACACAGGTCCTGGAATATCATGCAAGAAGCGATACAGCTCCAATTTTCACAACTCGTCGGGTTTCCAGGATGCACCGCTGTCATTTTCAATCCTTGTCTACAGCACGTATTTTTGCTGTAGCTATGCTTGCAGCAGTATAATTGCATCTCCCACACTGCATAGATCCCTTCAGCAAGCAGTTAAAGTCTTAAAATTCCAAATGTTTAAATTTGGATTATTACAGAACTGCTTCTACCTGCAGTTTTCCCCATTCTGCTCAATTCTGGATCTTCTGTCCATACAACTCTGGTCACCATCTTCACAGTTCCTCTTCAGAACCCTACACTTCCTGAAGACATCCATGAAAGCAAGCTACCATTAAGCCATCAGTGCCTAATAAGCAGTCTCCATATTAATTTTTCTTCTTTCATCCAAAAGAAAAAAAGGGAAACCACAGTATTTTAATATTACATCTTATTTTCTCAACATTTATCTTAAAGTCTCTAGCTAGCTCCCTCATGGCCAGTTCTTTGCATGTGAGAGTCATTAATAAAGTGGCACTACTGATTAACTTATCAAATAAGTACACATCCAGGTGCTTAATGAGCTCAAAGTCTAATAGACACTGTGACAAGAGAGAATGAAATGCGTTATGATAAGTTTATTTCAAAATAATTTTCTACAATCTTGGTTTCAAAATGCAGCTTTTTTTTCCTCTTCCATATATATAATATGCCAACTATCTGAGCCTTCAGACACAAAAAGTTTTGGAATGAAGTACTAAGCTAGAGGTTTGAATTTTGGAAAACACTGATCACCCAAAAACCTCATAACATGGAACTCAACATAAGAAGACTTAGACCCTCACAGTATCAGATGTTCTTATGACTTGAAGTACAATGGCATTGCTGTGAATTCTCTGGGGCTCATTAAAAAAATGAATTATTTAATGGAATGGCACATGAAGTGATGTCCAAAGATGAGGGATGTGTTGGAGTGACACAATGCCCTGCAGGAAGTCAACTTGGGTCTAAAGTTTCATCTTCCTGTCTGATTTTCTTGGGGTTTTCTCCTCTTCCCTCATAGTTAAGTCTGAACACCTTCCACGTCATATGGATTGTAATAGCAGACATTCATTGTCAAATTCTTTTGTTACTAGGACATATTATGTGACTAAACACTGACAGAAAAGAAAACAAAAAAGCAAAACGTAAGAGAAATCCCTCATAGTCTTTAGAAAGGTGAAGGCAAATCCTGCATGACTGAACCAGCCATTTAATGGCTCATACCAAATCAGAGTCATCTCCTGTAAGTATCAAATTTTACCTTGCTACAGACTTGAAAAAAAAAATAAAAATCAGTGAATATACCTCATTTTATTTCATCATGCCAAGCCCACACTCAGATATTGAGGGATGTCTTGCAGCACTGGAAACAGCTTAGAATTTCTGATGAAAATCATTTACCGTGATAAGCAGCAAGAGCAAGAACATTTGAGATGGAGCCAGTTTGGGATCAGCTCCAGAGAGACACTGCAAAAGAATTTAAGCATGCATTTTAGGTCTATATCCTTCAGTGGGTTTGACCCATTGTTCCCCAAATATGTGATATCTCAGGAACCAAGATGATTTTCATGAGAGGGAACAGCTGTTCCCCAGGATGATAGGTGTCTACAGAATAACCTGTGTATGGAGTCAATTTTCAGCAGTTGTTTACCAATTAATAACTCACAGTATTATATTTAAGTACACTGATGTCAAAATGGATGGGCAGCACAAGGCCACGCCGCTCTCAAATACTCAGAGTAAGAGCCAAACGTAATTAATGATTAATTTAAAAGTCAGAGATTAAGCACAATTAATCACAGAGTGCAGAAAGGCTTCGCAAGTAGATAAGGAAAATTATATAGGGAAAGGGGCTGAGGCTGCAGTGCCATTAGCTGCTCTCTGGGACAGCTCATTAGGTTGGCTCTTACTAAAGGAGTCAAACCTAAGTATGGGAGTGTAGGAGCTGAAACATCAAAAGTAAGCAGGAAGCTCCTGCTGGGAACCCAGGGAGAAGAGCTCTCAGATTTCCCTGGGTGAGGTTAGAGAAATGTTTGGGAATATGTTCCCCTGTGGAGTTCAATAGCAAAGGAAGCATTAAACAGCTCAAAGCGTGGCACCAGCGAGGGAGAAAGACAAAAGGCAAAAAGCCTCTCCAGCAGCACATGTACTGGTGCTAGCAACAGAAACCACAGCACTGGAGCTAATGGTCCTTACTGGTGTGGTGCTATGGCACTGAGGTCGATCATCAACGTGTTAAAAGTGAACACAGACCCACAGTGAAGACCAGGGATGTTCTGTTGATGATATGCAGAATTACTAAAATAAAGACAGGAAATTTTTTCTATCTATGTATGACTGCAAGGCAAGGAAAATTTCCTGTTGCTGGCCAGTGTAAGTAATAAAAGTTTTTAAAAAAAAAGAAGGAAAGGAAAGGAAAGGAAAGGAAAGGAAAGGAAAGGAAAGGAAAGGAAAGGAAAGGAAAGGAAAGGAAAGGAAAGGAAAGGAAAGGAAAGGAAAGGAAAGGAAAGGAAAGGAAAGGAAAGAAAAGAAAAGAAAAGAAAAGAAAAGAAAAGAAAAGAAAAGAAAAGAAAAGAAAAGAAAAGAAAAGAAAAGAAAAGAAAAGAAAAGAAAAGAAAAGAAAAGAAAAGAAAAGAAAAGAAAAGAAAAGAAAAGAAAAGAAAAGAAAAGAAAAGAAAAGAAAAGAAAAGAAAAGAAAAGAAAAGAAGGAACCACAGTCTTGTTCATCCACTGATGAGGAAGAATACCCATGCCTTGTAAGTAACAGTGCCACCACCTCAACGCTGGAAAGCCAGCCCAACAACTTACTTTCTTCACCTTACATCATCCTCACCAGAAATAAAACCCATGACAAGCCACAATGCTTACAGGAGAACAGGAGCCAACTCCTCCTGTAGCAACACTGGTTTGGTAGAATTGTATAAAACATTTATCTCTAACAGTAAAACAGACCACAAAGATCCACTAAGAGCCAATACCAGGTAAGATGGTGCCATCTCTATGTCACCTCGTGTCATCCCTTGGCCCTGAGGTTCTGTTCAATCCAATCTGACATCCTGAGCTTCCATCTACTCTGTCCTGGTGCTTAGTTAACTTGAACTACCTACTACCTAGCTTTATGCCTGGCTTTACAGACCTGCCATAAATCTCCTAGTACCAGCAATACTGCATGTTGCATTTCTCCTAAGAATGATGGTGTTCCAAAAGAGAAGAGTCATAAAAGAACAGCATATGACACATTTTAGTCACAGAGAGATGGCATCTGAGACCAGGAAGGGCACTGGATTAGCACTGTTTTCTCTAACTGTGGGTCATAAATCTCTTGGAGGTCATCTAAAGGTTAAAAAAAAAAAGAGTTGTCAATAAGAAACAGCTCCAGGGCTGGGAAATAAGAGGAACTCTTATCACTTATCCCAATTTTTACACTTCCCAGAAAATGTCAAATTACTTTTAATTGCTGGCAATAGTTCAGCTCATTCAAACTGGGGGAGCCAAGAAGCACAGTTGTTTTTCACTCTCCTGTCCTGGAGGGACTGGTTCATACTGACTGATGGAGATCCCTCATCACAGATGAGCTGAAAGGGCCTTTAACTGTCAGAAAGTTGGCTAAATGTAATCTTTGAAGTAAGAGATCTAGGGAGGAGATGACAAGGAAAATAGACCATTGTTCCACAGCCATTTCTCTTGGCAACTGTGTCTTTCTCAGGAAGCATCTTTCTCCTCTGTCCCCAGCCATGTTTCCACCCCCTGAACACACATTTGGTTGTGCTTCTATAACCATGGTGAAGCAGGCTGTCCCTTGCAGACCATGAAGGTCCATGGTGGAGCAGATGACCACCTGCAGCCCGTGGAGGACCCCATGCCAGAGCAAGTGCATGTGCCTAAAGAAAGCTGTGACCCTGTGGGAAGCCCAGGCTGGAGCAGATTCCTGGCAGGACTTGTGACCCTGTGGGGGACCCACACTGGAGAAGTCTGTTCCTGAAGGACTGCACCCCATGGAAAGGACCCACACTGGAGCAGTCTGTTCCTGAAGGACTGCACCCCATGGAAAGGACCCATGCTGGAGCAGTTTATGGAGAACTGCAGCCCATGGGAAGAACTCACGTTGGAGAAGTTCATGGAGGACTGTCTCCTGTGAGAGGGACCCCACACAGGTGTGGGGGAGGAGTGTGAGGAGCCCTCCTCTGAGGAGGAAGGAGCAGCAGAGATAGCATGTGATGAACTGACCACAACCCCCATTCCCTGTCCCCCTGTGCCACTGGGAGGGAGGAGGTAGAGAAATCAAGAGAAAAGTGGAGCTTGGGAAGAAGGGGGGCGGGGGGAAGGTGCTTTAATATTTAGCTTTATTTCTCATTACCCTACCATTTGATTGGCAATCAATTAAACTAGTTTCCCTAAGTTGAGTCTGGCTTCCCTGTGCCAGTAACTGGTGAGTGATCTCCCCCTGTCCTTATCTCAACCCACGAGCCTTTCGTTTCCCCTGTCCAGCTGAGGAAAGGGCAGTGATAGAGCAGCTTTGGTGGGCACCTGATGTCCAAAAGGGTCAACCCACCACACTCTCACTGCACATATCTCTGGGGGATCAGGTATAACTCCCAGTTATAATGACAAGCCTCCCTGTAAAGGCAGGATAATTAAAAAAAACCCCAAACCCAGTAATCTGTTTCATCATGCAACCCCAGAAACAGTCACAGGGGCAAACAACAGGGACAAAAACAACTTCAGCAGAATGAGCTACTGAATCACTGCCTGAGGACAGAGTGGGAACAGAGCTAGGAGGCACAAGGACATGGAGTAATTACTAACTAGAACACCAGTCTGGGAAACAGAATGACAGAGGGTGTCAGGAAACCACTATACATATTTGGGGTAGAGAAGGACAGGGAGAGTCAGCAACAAGAGAAACCAAAAAATCATTATTTGATGCAAATTAAATCAATGAGATGTTGGCAGAATTGTTTCCAAGAAGAATGTTTCGCAATGTTTTCCATGAGCTCTTCAGCAGAACCTAACACGATGAGGCTATTGAAGCCTGCAAGGACAGAACTACCAGCCCAAGCAAGTACAGAAGCATTGATTAAATGCAGAGGGTGGAGGGTAGGAGTGCATCAAAGGAGACCAAAAACATCTCTTCAGAGCTGAGGCAGGAAAAAATTGCAAAGTTTTATCAATTCTCCTTTTAAATCCTATAAAAAATACCAAATTAAAACAAACCAAACCAAAAATCATGATAAATGCATCCCTGTTTCTTTGGGAGAGAAAGTGAAGGGGTGCAAATGGCAGCATGAGTCAGGGCAGCTGGAGTATTTACTCCTTAACATCCCTCCTCCTTACACTACCTAGTGCCAGGGAGAAAAAAACACCAGGGCAAGCACCCTCCTTCCTCAGATGCACGGCCGAGCTCAACTCAATAGTCTGCATCCCCTCCATGTACACATCTCCAGCTGGTTTTACTGGGACTTCTGAGTACTCACTCACAGAATTAAGCTTCCTAATAATAGCAGGACAAATATTTTATATGTATAACATCTAAAACACATTACTCTCAAAAAAAATATATAAAAATCTTCTTTCAGTTGCAAAGACAAGCATTTAGAAAAAAAAATTCCCCAACTTTCTTTGTCTGCAGTTTTTGTTTTAAGTCATCCTGCACAATGAACGAGGCAAGGTCTCAACTGATGGTGAATAGAAGGGAAGGAATGATTAAAACATGCACCTGAAGATAGTATCAAAACCTTTATGTAGATGTGTGCAGTATAACCATTCTATCCCTCCCCTGTTTTATTAGACATAAGAATTATTTTCTACCATAGTAATCCTTACATACAAACTACATTCATCTTGAAGAGGGAAAAAGACCGAGAAAAATGATGAAAAATGAAAAAATTCTATTTCAGTGTACCTTGTCTAAGAAAATGAAGAAAGTAAAAAGTAGAGGTGTGTGGTGGTTTCACTTGGCTGCAGCCAAACACAGCTGCTCGCTCACTCTCCCTCCCTCAGGGAATAGGGGAGAGAATTGGAGGGGTGAGGGTAAGGACATTCATGGGTTGGGATAAGAACAATGCAATAATGGAAATATATTTAGCTTAAAATAATAATGATAATAATAGTAATGACATAATATGCAAATGAATGATGCACAGTGCAGTTGCTCACCACCCGCCGACCAATGCCCAACCTGTCCCCAGCCAGTGATCCCAGAGCAGAGACAGTCCTGAAATTGAAGCCAGAATTCCAGAAGAGCAAGCCCAAGCAATCCCTTTCCAGTCAACCCTCATTAATCTACTGCCCATGATGGGATATGATCTGGAATATCTCATTGGCAGAGCCAAATGCCAATTTGGGTTTTGCTAATTACTGCGCTTCCCTCCTCCCAGTCCTTTGCACTTGCAGACCAGCAAAACACAAAGTCCTTGGACTTCCAGCAGCAACTAAAAACATCAGTATGGTATCAACATTCTTCTCATAACAAATCCCCACTGAAACCAACACACAGCTACTCTAGATACTGAGGAGAAAATTAACTCTATCCCAGCAAAACCAGGACAAGCTGTTAAATGCACACTTTTACTACAATTGCCATAGGATTACACACTAAAAATCACAAAAAAAAAATTATTAAAATAGGAATGAAATTATAAAACTAAGAAGTTCCAAAATAAGTTACTGTTGATAAGTTTTACAGCCCTCACAAACTTAGTTGCCTTTTAATACTCATTATAATCAATATAGGTGTGTATAAGGTCGACACAGTTGTCTACATATCCTGTTCCATGTTATTTCTTACATGCACTAAATCCACAGGCATGACTAGGGAACACACAGTCTCTTCAAGGGAGAACATAATGGATAATAATGAGACTGAATTTGTCCTTTTTTGTCTGCAGGGCATTAGAAATAAGGGGGCATTCTTGGTCTGACAGTGTGGCAGGCATGATCCCAAGCACCCTAAGTCAATGGGTCTGTAACCTCCTGCTGAACTGAAGTAATTCAACATTTTTCCCCAAATACAGCTTAACTATTACAGCCAACAAATATCTCTTCTTCTAAGTCCTTCCTCTCTCTCATTTCAGTTGTTTCCAACAGTTCTGATGTTTATGCTTTATCTATAGTAAAGTGTAAATCATCCAATATATACATACAATGTATTCCACACCCAATTTTCTGTCCAAGCTAGTATGAAAACAAAAGAAACAAAAATCCAAAATACATATCATCACATAGCTGAATGGGCAGGCAACACAGTACTAAGGCAAAGCTCCAACACCTCTCTCAAAAGCCAGAAAGCTCCTTTCCATCTGCATTAAGACATCTCAGAGCAGGCTGTATTTACAGAAGTAAATACAATAAAATAAATAAAAAAGCTTTGTTTTCAGAAAATGTTCTCTTTTTTTTTTTTTTCCCCTATTTTTCTTGTTTGTTGGATGATGACTCCAGAGATCAGGAGTAACAAATGATTGAAAAAAATGAGAAATCTGCTTCTGAGACTAAAAATGGAAGCTACAGCCTTCAGTAGAAAAAATGTCTCATCTGGATGATCCCTGACTTAGTTCTCACATGTTCCTTGATTACAGCTACTTGTGTCCATGTTGGGGTTTTTTTTTGTGTATCTAACTTGAAAATAGAGGAGTGAATAATGTGATACCCAACCAGAGCCTGGAATATTGCATCTTTGTTTCAGGAATTCTTCTCTAAACAGGATGGAATAAAGACTCCCTGTTATTTCATTCTGCAAACAGCATAGCTTACAGTTTTAATTGTGAAATCCTCATCACATTCCACATCAGAGGCTCCTACAGGAAATCCTTTGTTCATACTTGGCTCAGGAAAATGTGCAACTTTGGCAAGTCAGATAAGTAATGTCTAATATTATTCCTCCAGAAATGAAGGAACCTGAAGCAGGCATTGAGTTAACTGGAATGGAAAAGGCATACCAGTAAATTCAAGCAATGCACTCCTAAATAGGAGATTAGGTTTACATTTCCCACACCTCAAATTAAAACCCATGAAAATCAGATTTCACTTGTCACCTCCTCAAACACGATTCATATTGTGCTTTTAATCAAACAGAAATAGGAAATGAAAAGAGAAAAAAAAATGCAACTGTTGTAAATAGCTGTATGTCTGGTTTATTCAGATTTTCTTTGCTTCAGATTCAAGCTGTTATTTGAATCTCATCAGCCTGTCAACTGGGCCAGTGGAAAGGTCATTAGAAGAACATTTCTGGTGGCATTCTGTCTGAAACAGAACCATTAGAGAAAATAATAATAATAATAATAAAAAAAACCTGACAATATTACAGAACAAGCTAGCAAGGAAGATTAATTTCACAAAGATGGAGTTAAGGAAAGGTGCAAACTGGTATTTGATGTTGGATTAATAGCTGAGAGGTTCTGTAGCTGGCACTGCCTGACTCGGACATGCTGGGGTATGGCAGGTATAGCAACGGTGTCATTACTTTGTCACAAATTTCCAAGCCCAGCATAGACTTTCTACTTTTTAACTGCTAATTATGTTAACTAGCATTTTGATTTAAGCAAGTGAAAAATCACTGATTTCACTCTGCAACCATGCAGAACATTTAGATGCAGTTTGAATTTGTTATTGCTAAGACAGATCAATCCAATTTGGAGGATAAGCTTCATTTTTCACTTTTTTCTTTTTGGATCATGACTTTTCTTTTAATTTTTGAAACTCCCATTTTTAAATTACTACCAACTCAGGATAAAATTACTTCTAGTTAAAAAAACACACCTTTTTCATGCTGATAATTTCAAATTCAACTTCTAGCTGCAGTGAAGGAATCACAGCATGGTGGGGTTGGAAGGGACTTCAGGAGATCATCTTAGTCCAACCCCCCTGCCAAAGCAGGTTTGGGATTATTATATTTGCCAACATTATCCATTATTGTGGAACTCAGCAACTCTTTGCAATGCTTAAAATATACTTTAAGAAAGTGCAGAGGACTGAAGAGAGAGCCACCAACACCTCTCTGTATTTAACTCCCATGACTAAAGCAGCTTTTCTCTGTTTAGCCACGTTATGATGATTTTCAATTGCAGTAGCTCTGATCCTCAAAGAGCTATAAAGATACGTGATCAGGAATTTAAATAAACTAAGTGGTGCTTTCTGTGCGGAAAAAGGCTCAGATTTCCAGGTCAAAGACAATAGGAAAGAGGTTTGAAGCTGGGGAAGGGTCTGTTCAACCAAGGACCAAGGGACAGGACAAGAGGAAATGGCCTCAAGTTGTGCCCAGGGCAGTTGAGATGGGATGTGAGGAAGAATTTATTTGCTGAAAGGGTTCTGAGGCATTGGAAGGGGTTGCCCAGGGCAGTGGTGGAGTCCCCATCCCTGGAGGGATTGAAGAGTCGTGTAGACACAGTGCTGAGGGACAGGGGTCAGTGGGGACTGGTCAGTGTTGGGTTCATGATTGGACTCCATGAGCTTAAAGGGCTTTTCCAATCCAGGCAATGCTGGGAATTCTAACTCCTGACTTTTTTAATACTTTATCTCTGTGCCTCAGCTTCTTTGTAAAATTGGAGTTTAAAAACAAAACAAAAAAAATCAATCAAAAAAGGAGTTGCAAAGATAAACACAGGACCTCCTCACTTTCAGAATCTACTGCTGTCCAGGAAGCCTCGCTGAAGAAACCCATTTCTGAGTGCAATATTCAGAGAAGTTCAGCACTTTTGTGCTGCTTGATTATTTAACACGTAAGCCAGCGTGCTGCCATTTTCATTAAGATGTACTCCACTTTTAACTATTGATCACTGTGTTCAGAGAGGCATCTCTTGTTACTTTATGCATCTAAAGGAGTTAATGACTATGAAGTGGTCAAATACTCTTATCATCATCCCAGTTCAAAAAAAAACCAACCCCAAAACCATAGCTATAAATCAAGAGGATTAAATAAAGGTATTGCTTCCCTCATTGTGGCATCTGAATGGTACAGAGCTCTTTTATTCTGTGCTTACATACCTCTTTCCATAAACTCTCATATAATAATGTTAGAAAACTGTCAGAAATAATGTTATGACAATATAGAATAGCCTACTTGGCCAATATAAAACAATGTTGTAATATATTAGAAATATTAGAAAAATATTAGAAATATTAGAAAAATATTAGAAATATAAGAAAAATATTAGAAATATAAGAAAAATATTAGAAATATTAGAAAAATATTAGAAATATATTCACAGTTCAGTTTTAGTTCACCCATGGTAGCTACTACCTTTTATGTTGTATAAAATCAGCCTTGTTTGTACTGCTCATTTGCTTTGTGGAAAAAAAATAAAATAAAAGCAGGGATTACCCCCCCAAAATAATTTTTATTTTACTTTAAGTCAATTCAAATATCTGTATGGCTGAAATGAATGATGATTTACTGGATTAAAGTAATCTTCAGCCTGAAGAGGCACAGCATATCCAGGTCTGCCTGGTGATGTGGGCTGCCTCTGTGCCATCTGTTTGGAAGCAGGAAGAAGAGCAGAGGAGTGTGCCAGAGGGAATTCCTTCCCCAAGGCTGACACTGGGCAGCCGCAGTCCCCGCGCTGATGTTCAGCAGAGCAGTAGGAAGCACTCTCAGCACCTGTGTCTCAAGGTGCAGCTCCTTTTCCACTACCTGCACAGATATTCTTCTGGCTTTTTTTACCTCCAGCAATGCAGACAGCCCTGCTGTTTCACTGCAGTGCATCACAAGGCAGGCTTAAAAATAATAATAATAATAAAAAAAGAAAGCTCTGCCTAAGAAAACTTGAGCTTAAGGTTTTACCTGGAGCAAGCAAACGGAGCACTGCAAGGGAAAAATTAAATCCCATTAAATAGTTCTAATCTACGCCCACAACTGTGTTTCACTGACATCCCTTCATGCAGATTTCTTTCAGCCTGCTCTTACTCACAGGCCACACAGTCATGAATTCCACCCCTTGCCCCCATTTCATGAGGCTCCACAAGAACTCCCATCTCCAGCTACTTTGATATGGATTTAAATGCCCTGAGGAGCTCTAGCTGCAGTCAGCCACCTTGTGTAAGTTGTTTTCACTTTGCCTTTTCAGTAATCATATTGCCTAATCCAGGCTGCTCATTTGGTAATCTTCAATTCTTCTTACAGATTTCAGTATCTTTGTGATAAAGATTAAATCAGACATTGGCTATAAACAAAGGCATCTGATCTCTGGTGTATTAACACCCTCTCACAGACACCTCACCTTCTTCAAGTTACAAATACACATCAGTAAAAAGTCATCTGCTGGATACATCAGAGTAAATTATTTTCTTCCCCTTCATCCTCATATAAAATTATTTCCTTCATATATAAATCCTTCCCTTCATTAACATAATTTCTTTTTTCAGAAGAGCTTTAAAGCAATTTGGAGCTGAATTTTTTATATATCTATCAACTACACGTTGCCAAATTAACAGCTAATGCTTTGCAATTCCCCAAGATGTCAAGGGATTTGAGGAAATAAATGTTACTATTTGGTATTGAAATCAACTTTTCTATGACCAGTTTTATTCTACTGTAGTCAAAGTAAAATTTCCACTAAACTAAGTGTTCAAAATTGCAGGACAGGATCCTGGAGCAGCACAGGAACCAGAACATTCAGAGGAAGGTGCCTGAATGTTCAGTCTTACAAAGAGTAAATACACAAAACTCTTCTCCTTCAGTATCAGACGAGCAGTTTTCTGCCACGTATCATAATAGAACTTGAAGAATGAAATGGGAAAGCAGGAAGAGGAGCATAATAGGCATGAAATTAAATAATAATGGAAAAATAACAATAGGAAATAAAAGTGGCAGATGAGCAAAAACCAACCCTAGAGAGAGGAAGAAAAGAAAGAAAGAAAGAGAGACACTGAATCACTGGCATCCTGACACACTAAGAGGCCACCTTTTCCACCAGCTTTTAATGGAGGAGGAATTTCACACAGGAAGTTTAAACAAAAAGAATACAGCACGTTTCCCTGCAAAACATCTTGAATTTATGACATAGTGTTATCAGCTGTGGAGAGAGCAGTGCACATGGCATTGAGTAATGCAGGGGAAGGCTACCTGCTAACTCATCTCCCTCATATCTGATTTCTCAGATCATTTCAGAGATCCAGTGGTCTATTCCTGTCATGTCAGAGTCTTTAGGCTTTTAGGAAATATGGAAGGAACTGCTGTTAAATTCTCCTGTCTCCATTTGTCTCTTGAGGGTTATTGACTTTGGTTCTGTCTAAGGGTTCTTCTAAGGTAAAACTCTAGAGGTATCTTGGTGAAAAAAATAAAAAACAATAAGTAAAAAAGTAAAAGACTGAACAGAAGCTTCTCAGTTTTCATTTATAGATATAACAAACATGAAAAATGACTTTGTTGAGCATTCCCTTTGCCTGCTAGCAATGGGCAGTGCCTACAGTGTTGCATGCAGATGCTTTTTGAGTGCCACCTTATCAATCACCAGCTGTGTAGAGCCAGCAGTGCACACAGGTCGGGATCTACAGCCACTCAACACCAGCTGGGTTCTGAATGTGGCTGAATTGTTATTAGGTGAAAAGTACTTCTAGTTTGATTGGAATATCCCATTTCTTCTGATCCTTTCCAAACTCTGGGACATGCCTCATTCCCAAATGTAGATTTCCATTATGTTTAAGGACATAATTCTTTCTGCAGCTGTAAAGCCTTCCCTTAATCCAAAAGGCTTGAACTTTTCCATAAATCATGGAACACAACTGATTTTTTAGCTGTTAGAAAAGGAAAACCAAAACCAAACCCAGCACTGACTACTCTGACTTTACTTGAAAGGGCACAGCAATTGCCACAAATACAAAACATAGAACTGTTCATCTTAAAATAGAGGAAAAAAAATACATTTATCACAGAGAACAGCACAATGCAGCTGCTTGTAAACTGACCAGCAAAAGAAATGCACAGAAAGAGGTCCATTTGCTGGAACAACGTGGAACAATTCTGGTTCCTGCCAGAAGCAGGATCTGCTCAGAATTCAAGAATATATACTCACTACTGATCAATATCATTATACTCCAATGAAGATGAAAGCCTCTTACTGAAAATATAAATTACCTTTTACCATCAAGATTTCAAGTTATATTAAAACAGCGTTCTTATCTTCCCCTTCCTTCAGTCCAAATGGCATTTCCAACAATAGTTCACATGAAACACAATTTAAGCAGTGAATCAGAGACTGAAACATCAATCCATTAAGCTTCCTGTTTCTCATTAAGTACAGGGGTGGAGAAGTTCAAACTTTATTTAGCATGTTGCAGATGAAGATACCACACAGTGTCCTCTCATCTAATTATGGCTTCTTTTCGTATTTGCCCTGAAGGGTTGTAACTTCTTTTCCCAGTGTAAAGCCTGGAATCCAAACTGGTTTCCTGGAATCTTGGTTCTTTGTGGAATTGAGGTTAGGCTCATAAAATCAGAAAATATCTCAAGTAATTCCAACTCCAGCCTGGTTTTATCCCTTTCCCCCTTCAAATTCAGTTTAAAGCTCTTTCAATGAGCCCTACTAACTCCTGTGCAAAGGTCCTTTCCCCACCTGGAGAAAGGATTATCACAAAAGTATCAACAAAGGAACTTTGCAGAACTTACATGAAAGTCCACCCACTTTATAGGTAGGAAATGCACCAAGAGGACATCTGAAACACTGCTAGGGACTGATGCCAGATCTTCTGGATCTCAGACCAGTTCCAACCATAAGCAAGCTATTCTTGTCTTCTGTTTACAGTGAATTACCTAAAACCAATTGGTGACTTTTTTTTGGGTAAAGACTACTGGACTTTCATTTAATTAAAATAAAATAAAATAAAATAAAATAAAATAAAATAAAATAAAATAAAATAAAATAAAATAAAATAAAATAAAATAAAATAAAATAAAATAAAATAAAATAAAATAGCCATGTTAACTCATTTCTTCTACATAACAGAAAACCAAGTTAGGTCTGGAGAACCTTGGTTGAATTGAACAGCAACAACTGAGTGGAAAAAGAGCAGATTAAAACTGAAAACCATCACTATTTGTATAATCACAGGAGATAAGAGCTATGCTTTCTCTCACTTTCCTATATCAAATCTTTCTTCTGCCACAAAGGCATTTATAACTTCTCCCAGGTACTAAGGTAGTTTCTACTCTTGCCAGAGGAGAAGGCTTTAGACTCTCTACCACAGCTACAGGTTAGACAAAGACATAATGTTCTGAGAGCAGCCTGGCCTGTTTTCCTGGCAGCTGCCAAGCCTGGTGGAGCATGGAAGCAATTTGTGAATGGCAGCAGTGGAATCTCTGAAAGGTTTTAATTAATGAATGTCAGGGAGCTGGAGTGAGCTCACCAGTCAGAAAAAGGAAGGTATTTCCCAGAGCCATCTGAAAGCCTAACCTAGCACTCACCCAGCCAAACCAGCTATACTCCTGAGCAAAGAAAAAAGCTTGCCTTTGATGTTTTCTGCTTTTTTTTGTTTTGGTGTCTCATGAGATGTGGGATTAGATCCTTAGGAAAACTTTTGCATCAAAAATCCTATTTTATTTCCCACCAGTGTGATTTTCCACCGTTAATATTCTTACACTCTGCAGATATTAAGGCACACCAATAAATGAAAGCAGCAAGTCAGCCTGTCAGGTATTTCAGAAGGTACCAAAGGAAACAATTGGTTTAGGATGGGTGAACCAAATCTTCAGCAACCTCAATTTTAGCTGAAGACCAATAAATGTGTGCACAGCATGGATATATTGGAAGTTAACTGGGCTCAGAAATACATCATATAAAGCTGAGCTTTTGGGACAGCAGAGAATCTTAATGTTCTGGTACTTCATGGCTCAACTCTACCTCTTACCATGAAGGAAGAAGCATTACTGTTATGCTGAGGGATTACAGATCTTTAGTTTGTATGTTCCCCTGGACTTCTGAAATGCTAGCAACAAAAACATCCATAGTTAAGGCTTAAAGGAAGAAAGAGTGCCTCCACAAAGACCAGAGTTAAGCCTGGAAGGTGGGGTTGAAATCAACCAACCAAACAAGATTATGTACAATTAAAGCCATTAACTCTTCCTGTGAAACAACATTTTATGATGCTATTTTTTTATGGCTAATAAGTTGGAGTTTTAAGTTCTATAAGGAATTTCTTGGATAGTTACCATAACCTTGTAATTTGTGTCTCCAGCAGGTCCACAGGAAGACAAGAAAACCCCTGTAAGATACAGCCTCCAAATGCTGCCTCACACCGAGAAGGAAGTTGATGCTCAGTGCGGTTTTAAGGTCTTGAGAAACTTTCAGGAGACTGTATGAACACTCAGACAGCAGCAAAGGTCTGTGCTCCCATTCCCTACCAGTCTTCTGCCAAGCATTCCAGCTGTGATATTCCCAGAGCCTGGGAAGTTGACTGCACAGCAATATCCCAGCATGAATTACCTTTTCGGTAGCTTTACCGTCGTGGGAGGTGATGATTCTCCTCCTTTCCCAAACTACTCCTGGACCTTCTCATCTTACTATCCCATTGGAGTGTGTTCCACAGAGCTGCCTGGAACCCACCACAGCATCCACCCTGTGGAAGAAACACATAAGGAAAAATTGTGATGCAGCAATTAAATCTTCTAGAGACATGATTTGAAGACATTGGGAGAGAATAACTAGACTAAAACATGACAGAGAGTTGTGTCCTGGCTTTTATTCAAGGCTTAGCCCAGTGAAACTACCACAAGGTGTCATGAAACTACCTGAGAAGGGAGGGGAATTGTAGGATCATTGTGTCCCCTCCATGTACTTGTCTGTGTGATACAGCTGCTGAAGGCACAGTTAATTTCAAGGAGGTTTTATAAGACACAAATAGAAGCAGAGATTTCAAAGGCAGGAATGAGTCAATAATGTGATCACTTAATTTTGCACATCAAGACCTTGCTGGTTGGAAATGTCTGTGGTTTTGCACACTTAGCAGTGACAGGACAATGAAACACAAATACCTCTTGAGGGCAAGGTGGAACACCTTCCACCATTGGAAACTTCCTTCATTTTTAAATGCATGTTGTGGAAAAAAGATTAAAATTGGACAAATTAATTAGTCTGCTCAATCATTTTCAAGTTACAGCCTGGATATACTGCACCAAATTCCTGCTTCAGTCTAGGAATAAACAAATGTTAGGAAAAATAATCCTATATTTTTACAATATATGATTATTACATACATAATACAATTTACAATATATAATTTACATATATCATACAATTTCACACCTTGAAAACACTGATAGGAATGAGAGATAAACCAGGCTTTTTTCAAATCTTTTCAAAACATTGCTCATTTACTTAAAAAAAAAAAGATAAATTCTGCTGTCTCTTGTTTATGACAAAAGACAACTGAGTAAATGCTGACTCCAGATAACCCACAAGTCACCAATTCTGTTTTTTCAAAGACCTTCCTGCTTTCTACTCCTTTGGCCTCAGCTGCCTAGCAACCTCCACAGAGCTTTCTTAGTCTATACTAATTCTGGAGACTTTTCATTTATATATTTATTTATGGGAATGTCTATAAGAAGGATAGAGAAACAAAGAGCTGTTTGTGCCTTCCTTCAAACACTGGACTCCAAACACGTCACCTCAGTGTCTCAGTGAAGGACACAGTCCTTGGTTTCGCAGAGAGAGGGATCTACATCCTTGCAATCACTTGGGAACTGAGCAAATCCCACTTTCCATGAGACAAAAGCTTCATCTCTGGATGAAGCTCCTGGTATTTTTTGCCCTTGATTCTTTGATAAGCTTTTTCACCCTGAAATAACTAGGGGTTTCTGTAAGGCTCCTGCTTTCATGCAGCCTGGGGCTTTTCCTTAACATGAACTCAAGAGTTTGTGCTCCCATCCTGGGTCATCAGCAATTTCCTGGAGGGAAATGGGGATTAAAACTGACCTCCTGCTGTGTTTGTTACTCAAAGCAGGACGGTTTGGAAGTTATGGATGAGACTAATTAGAATTAATTTGAAACTGGATATGGACTCTCTCTGAACCAGCCATCAGCTTTTCACAGAAGAGCCAGTTTCCTCAGGTTTGGGGGTTTTTTGTTTGATTTTTTGTTTGGTTGGTTGTCGGGTTTTTTTTCCTTCATTACTGGTGCAAAATTGAGGATGCCACAGAAAACATCTCTATGCAACATAAGAAACTACTAATTTTCTTGCCAGTTCTATTCAAATAGCACTTTGGAAATACTTTATGCTCTGATCAACACAGCTCTCTCAGAAACAAAATGAAAAAGGAGAGAAAGAGATGGTCAAAGGTGTCTCCTGGAGAGCCTAACAGGCTTTATCCCGTGGTGAAGACAAGCCAAGTGTTCATAGCTTGTGGTCATACGGTGGTGACGTGGTTTGTGTGTCTCACTGCTTCTGATCCCTGAATTCATGTGGAAGTTTCCATTTATTTCTGAACCAAACTGAAGCCTGAAACGTAACAACCTGATGTGTCCCCAGATGTGGACATATGCCTTGATCACCCCATTGCATTTCTTTCTCATCAAGTTGATCTACAGCTGTTTTGTCTTTAAGGAACATCCAGGGACTCTGTAACAGAACATGGATCTGCAACCAGATCTCCTCACTTCCCTTTGCTGTTCCTTACCAACAGAGCTATAGACATAAAGAGAAGGTTGTTTGAAACAGGACAACAATTGTAGGATTATGGAGACATTTGTAAATCTTGGGTTTTTACATATCCTTAAGCATCAATAATCATTTACCCCAAATGTAATAGTATTAAACAAGTATATTTTTAGAAGAATCTCCTTAATATAGTAACAGGAAACAAAAATTATACTGGCTGGTATATCAGTGTCCACTGAAATAAAATACATCAACATGAATGATAGAAAATTATTCCAAAATAACCTGCTGGTTAAAAAGGTTTCATTTTTCAGAGGTACTTATGAACAGTGAAAACATCCTTGGAAATTGAAATGTGCAAAATGATTCAATGAACAGGAGGAAGAAAGTTACTGGGAGTCAACAGAGCTCTGGTATTTCTTTTTCTATTCATGGACTCCCTATAAACAATTTTTTAGGTTGTTTTACCCCATCTTTCTACACAATGCCATGAGGTGGTGGTTCCCAGTAAATATCTCAATTTGTACTCCTGAGAATTATTGTGATACAACTAAATTCCAAGTACAGTCAAAAATTGAGTAGTTCCTTATTGAGAATTATTGTAATACAAATAAAGTCCAAGTATAATCAAAAATTGAGTAGTTCCTTATGGAGAAGCAGTTTTCCCATATGTATTTTCATTTTTCAGAGTATCCTTATTAGAACAAAAATTATCTGTGTTGCAAAGATAATCTGAAAAATAATTTGAGAAATAATTTGAAAAATAATTTGAAAAATAATTTGAGACATAATTTGAAAAATAATTTGAGACATAATTTGAAAAATAATTTGAGAAATAATTTGAAAAATAATTTGAAAAACCTTGCAAATTATTATCATGGTTTCATATATGTTCTTCAATGTGAAGTCAAACTTTCTGAAATTAAACCTAATGAAGTGTACCAGAAGCATGGACTTACACATGTTTTCTCACTCACACTTGTGAGAAGGCATTTGAAGAAGTTCAAGAACATGTAAAAGACAACCAGATAGATATTTTTTTTCATGTATTTTAATTAAAAAATTGTTATAAAAGTCTTTCTTACAGAGTGAATAAAATGGGAATTGTGCCAAAGCAGCGACCAGGATAAATCCTTTGGAAAAGAGCAAAAACTGGAGAAAAAGAAGCTTCTTGAGATACATGGCAAAACAACTTGCAAGCAGCCCCATCCTAAATTTCAAAGACTATAATTAGGTACTAAATCTACTACATTTACACTGGAAAAAAAATCTCACCTGCCATGCACTTATGCTAATAAAAAGTAGAGCTCTACCAAAAAGACTGATTCTGGCCATCTTCCTCCCTTCCTCTTACTTTTCTGGATATGGACCACAAGACAATGAAACGTTGAAGAAGGTTTGGACAAAGGATGTTAGGAGGAAAAGGAATTTTTAGTAGGAAAAAGATGAAAGGATCATTATTGTTAATATAAAAATACAATCTTTGCTTGAATAACTCACCAAGGAAATCTTTTGCAAACAATCAATAGTGTTAATCCAAGGCTCAGCTCCTCGCTTCAAGTGCACTGATTTTGCTCCAGACTCATCCCAGTAACTGATCAAAATTTGCTCTAAAATCTTTAAATATTGTCTGAAAAATTATTATGGCAATAAGTAACACAAACTCATTGAAGTTATAATCAGGCTTTAGTAATTGTTTCTCAAAGCAGGTTTGTTTTTTTAATACAGATTGCAAAGGGAGGCAAAAAGCTGCAGTGAAAGGAAGAGTTATTAAAGAAAAAATAACCACAGTGGCGTGTGCTGCCATGATGACATAGTAAATAAAATAAATGAGCAAAGAGAACAAACAGCTACACAGTTCCTGCTATTTTAAATAAATATCACTGAAATATATTTCACTGCCAAAAGAAAAAGAGGTTATTTTAGATATTCTGTGTTACTGCAGAGATGATCTTTGAAGCTCGCTCCATCCCAAACTGATTCTACCTGGCCCTGAGTTTCTAGTAGATCCTACGACTGCTCCTGTGGCAGCCTTGGACACCCCAGGACATGGGAAATAGCATGAGATGACTTTCTTTTTATGAATCCAAATAACTTGCAAGCTGTTAGGAAAAAATGTGTGTGAGCTCCTGGTTATTTAGGTGTTAGGTAACAAGTAAAGGTGACGTTAATGAAACAGGAAAATCACAGTGTGCTGCGTCCACGTGAGACTTGCAGGAATCCCAGAGGGTATGGAGAGAAACTGCTACTCCAGACAGTTTCTTACACCAAGAAAGATATCTTTATGCACAGTCTGTAGTACCAGTAAATATGAAGAAGTTGAGTTAAACCTCACCTCTGAATAACAGCTGACTCACTGCACTAAAACCGGCTACCGGTGGTTTCTTGGTGATTGGGAAAGGCGTTCTTGCCAGGTTCCATTCTCTTCAGCTGCTGACATATTCTGCTATTTCAGAGCTCTGTTTTATTTTATATGCTTAGCAGAATATCACTTTTTTTCCACTAAGGAATTGGCTGAACCTCCATAAAGCTTGATTATTTATTGCAAGGTCATAACTACATTTTTTTCCTGCTCTTTTAGCTTAGTGAAATCCTGTGTAAGGATTATTCTCCTGCATGAGACCTATAATTTCTGTGTATACTGCTCTCCTCATTTTTCTTCTTTCAAGAATGCCAGATGGAAACAAACAAACAAACAAACAAAATAATAGTTATATGTCTGACAAACTTATGTTTTTATACTTCTGCACTTGAGTTAAGCAGATGGAGATCAGGTAATTCTGCATGACTATCTCTCCAAAACAAGTTGAGTTAAGGTGTAAAATACCAATTTCTAAAATTATATTCTCAGCTTTTCTGTGAAATCTGCTACAGCAAAAGAAAAAAAATCACTCTTATATTATTGACTGGAAATGCTTTTGTACATCTAATCAATAAATGAGTTAATCCATGTTGAAGCAATCTTCTAGACTATTTGTCTTACTCAGCCTAACTAACACAAAGCTGTGAGTGATTCATTTCAGAGCTACAGTACAGTGTGAAAAACAGGTCTAGTGTCTTTTTAATGTGTGTGTTTATAAACACAGAATGTCATTAAAAATATTTCCCCCCTGCCAATATTCCCCCCATTTTACTATCAGTTCTGTTGACTACTAAAAATACTCTCCAGATACTCCTCTGACAAATGGCTCTTTAATTTTTATCTTTTTTTTTCCTTTTTTCCCTGTGAAGGATTTGACCTGGTTTGTTCATCTATAAATACACATTTTTGTGCTGTAGACACAAATATGCTTTTGTGTTAGCTTTCATCCCTGCTATGTTTGTACAACACAGGGTGACATTCACCGAGAGAAAAGAGACTGAAGTGAAGGACATTCGATAGTGTCGCCTGGCATTTTAAATACAGGGAAACAAATAAATGAGTGCCAACTTCATCAACTGCTAAATTCAGCTGAAATGAAACAGAGAGTGGGTCAGAGAGGGAAAAAAAAATGCATTTTAGGTGAAAAACCAGCTCATGTTGTCTACAAATCAACAGGACAAGTGCTACTGAAGTCTCCTGAACTCTTCATTTTAGACTTAGCTTTTCCCTCCTTAGGAGGATATGTGATATTAGCAAAAATTATAAGGAAATTTGCCATATTGTAATGTAGAATCAAAGGAGAAGGAAAGGATCGTTATCTCTCCAAAGGAAAATGACAGTCTTAAAAGACTGAGAGCCACAAAAAAAATCAGAAAGCAATTTTGAGTTCCAGAGCCCTATTTTAATCCCAGGAAGACACAAGGTCATTTTTTTTTGAATAGGATCTAAAAAATGTTGGGTTTTATTTTCAAATCTAAAACTAAAATTACGTTAATAATTATATTAATATTTATTATCATAAAGCAAGCAAATTATTCTCACTTTTTATGAAATACTATTCCTCTGCTGTTTTATATGTTACAATCTCATGATTTTAGGAATATTTTACCTACTTTATACCCAATTCCTAGAGTTTTCAATCATTAATTCAAAGTGAATCTATGAAAATCAGCTTCCAAAATGAAGGATGGAAGCCAACAGCTTGAAAGGAGCTACAAAGATTCCCCTGCTCACCAGTTCATGTGGACACTTCCCAGTCACCACGCATCTCCCAAATCAGAGAGTTTCAAAGACATTAATAATGTAAAACATCTACCCCATTATTTAACCTATTTTCTGCCCTTTGTACCCTCAAGGTATTGCAAAAGAAAGTAACAGCACTTGCTAGTGTGACACAGGAGAAAAATATTCTTCCCTGAGGTATTAAAAGGAAAGATTTTCAGAGATGTCTGTGTTTTTAACTGATGGGTTTCCTTCAGAAAGAGCTGAAGGAAATGATGTGTCTTACACTAATGAAAGAAAAGATTTGTCTTATGCTACATGTCCATCACTGTTATACCTAGGAGAATAATTCCAGGGAATTTCTCAGAAGTTCAAGATCACATAGACTTAAAGCAAGGGGAGAGTGATGAGCTCATTCAATAGGTCCTGCAGAGAAATAACTAAATATTCACGCTTTTTCCAACTCAGAATAAACACCAGAGCCCTCTTTATCAAGAATAATACAACTTCAGTTGCTGTTTAATTAATTAATTAATCATTTGGCCATCCAGGGTTTAGATGATAATAATTTTTCTGGACAAAAGACTCGTGATGAAATCAACAGGAGAAGCAAACTAGAACTTGGACAGTTATAATCTGGAAGTAAATATGGTTGATGGTTCCACTTACTGGTGGAACTACTGACTGGGACCTCTCTGGAGTAATTCCAGTTCCACCCACAACTCACATCACAACTGTGCATCTCATTGTAAAACACACATCTATGCTGTCATGATGATGATTTGAATTCTTGGTCAACTGATCAAATGATTGCCATAGAGCAACACACAAAATAGTTTACTTTTAAAATATTACAGACATCATCCAGCAGTCAGGCATGAAGCAATTTTTTTTCTGACTCTGTAAATTTGACACAAAATACACATTTTAAGAATATTAATAATGTATTAAGCTGTACTTAGTACAATCACAGACAGCAAAACCCTCAGATACTGGTTTTGAATAAGAAGAAATGGGTCTAATAGAACCAAAGTCTCATTTTCATTCTCCAGCAATTTACCATACTACCCACACACCTTCATATGTGATAAAAAAATCACTCTCTCCTTATCAAATGTGCACAATGTTGAGTTCATAGATCATATAAAGGCATATATGACCTGGATTTCAAAGGTGGCTTTATAGGCTATTGTTAAACCAGAGCTTGTGGCCTTTTTCTAATCAAATAAACAAGTAAGAAAATGTAAGAGCATGCTATGTGCTTAGTAAAAACACTGATAAGGATGTCAATTGTTACTGTGCATTTGTGTGTACTACATCTAAACTAATTTCTAAGTTTACAAGAAAAGAGATGAATATAAGGTGGGGACTGACAAGCAGGGACTAATCTACACTGATATTCCCAGCAAGGTATTGAATAGAAATCACTGAAGCTTGCAATGCAATGTTACCTGCAAAAGAATGGGGAACAATGCTGAAATTGTCATTGAAAACTGAAAAAAAAAAAGAAAAACACAAAAAACCTCAACAAGACCCATGAAACAATCAGTGTAGATCCATTAGAGATTAAAGATCAAAAGATTTCCATTGAGTGTTATTGCAACAGTGCACTCTACTATTATCCAGCAAAAGAATTAAAAATATCCGTTATTTTCCTGTCTGTAAATTTTTCATAAAATAATGTCCTTTTTCCCTGCTAATAATGGTGTTTTCAATAATTTTCCAAAAGTAAATCTAACTAAAAATAATGGAAACATATACACTGGCAGATTGATTATGTAGATATAGGTCATATAGTACCATGGTGGTGGTTCAGAATGGAAGATTTGACAGATGGAAACAGGTCAGAAAAGTCTCTGAATGTGTTTAGGAAAAGAAACTGGGGTTTTAGGACTAGAAAAGACATAAAAATCATAAAAAGGACATGATTTGGAAATTACTTCCAATTTAAAATTAGTTCTATCCCCTGAGAAGAGTGAAAAGGGAAAAGCTACCACATTTCTTACCAGGGACCTTTGCCTTCTTCCTGTTAAACTGATTACCATGGTGTGAAAATATTATCAGTTCCAGTTCACTTTTCCAAAATTGCCAAAAACTTATTCATGCAAAAGAAGTATGCACTGATAAAAAAAATAAACATGACACAAACACAAGCAAAGGCAGAGCTGACAATTTTAAAACCACCCTTCCCTGGCTGCCCAGCTTTCTGAGTCCTCATTAAGATTTATGGACTCAACTTGTCAATTTTTTTCCCTCCAGAAAATGCAGTGCCCTAAAATACAGCCCTTTTCAGATGGTATCTTTGGAATCAAGCACAGCTAGCATCTAGCAGGCTTTCTGAAGTTTCACAGCAGACTTTGCAAGTAGCTTATCAGGTTCAGCCTTTGAGAAACTTTTGCAAGCAGAATTTTTACCATCCAGAGTATTAATTCCCATTGTCTGTGAATGACAGCTGTACCTCAATTATCTAAATATTAGTGCCCTCTTTTTTGATTGCAAATGAAGAACTGTGATACTTGCAGGAATGTCCTCATTTTTTTTCCTTCCTATTTTTATTCTACACTTATATTTAGTCTATTTTTTGAGACCCAGTGCAATGCATGTGTAATAACCCATGAAAATTTTGCTTAAGATAATTAAAAGCCTGGGGTACCCACACATCCTAGGGAATGAAACCAGTTATTTAAAGGACCAGGAGTGCAAGCATTCTTCTTTTGCATATAATCTAGTCATTAAAGTATTTGTAAGGAAACAGGGAAACTCCTATAGCTCAATTCCTGCTTCAGCTTGATGGGTTGAACTTCAGCTCTTTGAGGAAATCAGTCTATTTGCTAGAATCCATGGGCCTGAAGCAGAGCCATGTTTGCTAGAAGGAAAAGAAGGAGCACCCAAGTTGGCAATCCAGCTTTGAAAAGATAGTACTGGGTTCTGATCTCTTTATTTGGGATTAATATTTTTGTAACCAGACCACAGAAAAGGTATGAACCCTTCGAGATCAGTAGCCTGAAGCTGGTCTAGAAATCCATTCTAGTCTTTACAGTCTACTTTAGTCATTGTTCACAAGAGTATTTCAAAGACCTGAAAGTACAAGGACAAGAGGAAACAGCCTCAAGTTGTGCCAGGAGAAGTTTCAGTTGGATACTGAGAAAAAAGTTTTGTACCCAAAGGGTTTTCAAGCACTGGATCAGGCTGCCCAGGGAAGTGGTGGAATCACCATCCCTGGAGTATTTAAAAGGTGTAGATGTGGTGCTTAGGCACATGGTTTAGTGGTGGACTTGGCAGTGTTAGTTTTTTGGTTGGACTTGATGATCATAAACATCTTTTCCAATCAAAATCATAGAATCATAGAATGGTTTGGGTTGGAAGGGACCTTAAAGCTCATCCAGTCCCAACCCCCCTGCCAGCAGCAGGGACACCTTCCACTAGACCAGGTTGCTCAAAGCCTCAGCCAACCTGGCCGAGAACACTTCCAGGGAGGAACATCCACAGCTTCCTTGGCCAACCTGGGCCAGTGTCTCACCACCCTCACAGTAAAGAATTTCTTCCTAATATCTAATCTGAACCTCCCCTCTTCCAGTTTCAAGCCAAAATGATTCTATGATTCTATCTATGGATACTAGATACAATATATTGATGAGTATCCTGAATACACCCCAGAAAACAACACTTATGTTCTACTAACAGCATACTCAAAGCATGAATATCTTCTGAAAAGAGTTCAAGAAGAGATTCAAGCTCAATTAAACCCACAGTAGACAAAATATCTGCTTTTTATTCTTGGTTGCCTAATCATACTCTGAGAAGACTGAAGAGAAGACCTCACTGAGCTCTACCATAGCTTTAGTGTTTTAAACCTCCCCAAGAGACTGTTAGAAATATTACCTCAATGAACACAGGCTATCAGCTTCAGCTCTTTCTCAGTTCCTATCTGAACTTTTCTAACATTTCCTAGCAAAAGCTATTTTTATAGGGAAAGTAAAAATGAAAGACAAAAAATAATCACACCCTGTGTGACTGCACAGTTGTACAGGAACTCATGAGGCAATCTCTCCACGGAGCAGATAATTGTGCTGCAGACCTGCTTAACATGTCTGGCAGCAATGAACACAGGACCAGGGCAGAGAGTTCAGAACACATGGTATAAAATAAAATCTGGACCATATTTTAACTCATGCACCATCAGGAAAGCCACAAGAGCTGCCCTGAAGTCCTCAGTGCAAAGAATAACAATAAAAGAATGTGTCTATGAGTAAGAAATTAATAGAACTTTCCAAACCATTCAAACAACTCATTTAAAAGACAATCTACATGGCAGCAAAATTTCAGTGAGGTATCAAAGCATTAAAGAAGGAACCTGATTTTTGCTATAAAAATATCTCTATAAATGTGGAACTTAAAACCAAAAACCCCCATGATTTTCCTCCTTTCTTCAAATGCTCTCCAGAAATAAAATGTATTCCTTGGCTGAGATCCAGTATAACGAGGCCAAGTTTCAACTTGGGAAGTAAATTTGAGCACCCAAGCAATTGAAAACCCCTAAAAAATGTAACCCAACAAATTATCCTGTTATCAGACCTCAGAAATGGAAAATCATGTTTGTGACACACCTTTGTCCAAGACTGGTTTTAGTGGTTAAAAGAACTGTTAAACCCTCTCAGGAAGAATTTCAGAACTCTCCTTTTCAGATCATTTTTCCCCACATTTTCCCTGATACATTTCCCCCAACCTGTGTCCCAGAACTCACAACTGGTGACTTACAGCTCCTGACACAATCATGTGGAGAGGTTCATTCCACCACATCCAGCTCTTCACCTATTCTCTTGGCAGATGTTACACGTTATTATCTCCGAAGTCTGTATTTTCCTAAACCTAGATCATGCAATCCAGCCATGAGGTGAGAACTCACACTCTACTGACTTGTTAGTTGAGAGAGGAGCTGGAATACTTGCAACACATGTCCCTAAACTCCAACACAATACCAATTTTGAGTGACATTCAGGATTATTATTTGTCTGTTGCTGCCAAGAATTTTAACACAATTTGTGCATGCTTGGAAAAGGCATTGCTGTTTGCTTTTTATCCATATTGATTCATTAGAAAATCAATATTAAGCCAAGAAAATAAAATGAACATATAGTTCTGGAAACCAGTTCTAGAACGAGATAGAAACTTGCCACCTCCTTAATTTCTATGCTAAAAGAATAAGCTGTGCAGAGAAAGAATACTTCATTTACAAACATCCATTCAACTCTCTGCTTATCAGCTAAGGTAGTCAAGAGAAATGCCATTATACAAAAGTGATATTTGCTCCAGTAGCAAAGGGAATGAGAACAGAACATTTTATAAACACCTCCAAGGAATTGATAAGGGATGACTGCAGTTATCTGCATCAGAGGTGTAGACAAGAAGCTTCTCGCCCATTGCTAATGCCATCAGCTACCCAATCACTCCATCTAGAACGACACCCAGAGGACAATAGTTTGAGGATAAAGCTTTGGTGGGTTTGTTTTGTTTTAGACAGAAGCCATACTCCACATACTTCCCAAACATACAGCAGGGAGCTGCTTCCTCCTAAATATATGCTGTAAAATAGTTTTTAAGGAACAACCAAATGAATTTGTGTATTCATAATTCAATTGATTCCTGATTGCTTACCTCCTTCAAAGGCTCAGAGTTACTATTATCTAGAAAATTTATTTTACTTCACGTGAGAGTTCAAGTTCAAGGAGGATTCAAGTTCTACTTTGTATCTTCCTTAGGTTCCAGTTGATCAGACAATGGCACAGTGACAAATACACTAAAAAATGCAGCATACCTGGATTGCTGCCCTGAATGACTGATATTTTCAGAAATAAAAGAATGATTGAGCTAGTCCACGGGCACATTGATTTTTTGTATCACACATACAGGCAAGAGTTCCTATTTCCACCCTAAGAAATATGCATAGCTGACATACAAAGCCTTAAACCATAAGCCTCAAACCAGAGTTGACTTTGGAGTGAACTTCCCAACCTGTATCACATCAGCATAAAATATGACCATGAGACTTTTCCTTCTACAATACCAAAACAGAAGCTTCCTGGACACATCTCAGACCCTGGCCAGATCTGGGATGTGCCTGAGTGAAGGGAAGCCAACCCACCAGATGTTCCCCTGCCTTTCTCTTGATGTGATTTGTTTGTTAGATGGTATAAAAGCAGGACCCTCTCACAGAGAAGATGGAGACCTCACCTGGGAGTGGATGCACTGCATAGGACCTCCCAATTGCCGGGGAAAGGATCTCCAATCCTTCGCTGTGATGGGGCTCCCCAGCTGATGCACGGATCTGGATGCTGATCAGTATTTGGGCAACTGGTGATGAGTCTTCCTTACTCACTGGAGTTAACCTGAGTAGTAACGATTGGGTGCATCACCCTGTTTAACTCTGTACCTTGCTTATTCACCTTTTTGCCCTGTTTTAGAGTCAAATAAGTTTGTTTGGGGTGTCAAATTGGTGTCTGTGTCCTTTTTGGTGACCCTGTCAATTGGCAAAACAATAGCAGAGGAAGATTGTGTTGCACTGCAGCCACGGCAGGGTTATTTAAGCAAATGAAAACGTCTCCTTAAGAGCTGGTTTCTTTCTGGGCTCCTCCGCATCAGCGAGAAACAGAGCTAATGCTACGGTCCTGCGAGTGCTTGATGCATTCTGACAAACCAAACGAGGTTTGGCAGGAGAGGCTCTAGGCAGCATGGAACTGCTGCAATTTTACATCTCATTGATTACCACAATGGGAATTGAAAAAGAGTTCTCTGCTTTCCACATGATATCAAAAATACTGCTGCAGACCTCAGAAAAATCCGCAGGTCCTCCAGGAGAGACGAAAACGAGGGAAAACAACTTGGTACAACGTTGTTTCCTCCTGACCTTTAAGAAGGCTAATAATAAAGCAATAAGGTGACACACAGTAAAGCATGTCGCTCTGTGAGTAGTTCTGCAGGAGGTTACACGGAACAAAAGGGCAGTTGAACGCCCCCAGGCTTTGGGGATATGCTGATGTTGTGGTAAGTGCATCCTGCGTACAGCTAGCATGATAAAGGGTATGAGGGGATGCACGTGGCACAACAAGCAATATTAAAAGGACAAGGACATGACAAAGCTGGTAAGAAAATTAAGATGTATTATTGCTGCCACATCACCTCAGTCATTGAGTGGTTGGATGTTCTGAAGAGGCTTTCTATGAAAACCTCTACGGGAGGGACTTTGGACAAGGGCAGGGAGTGGCAAAACAAGGGGTGATGGCTTGAAACTGGAAGAGGGGAGATGGAGATGAGGTGTGAGGAAGAAATTCTTTGGTGTGAGGGTGGTGAGACCCTGTCCCAAGTTGCCCAGAGAAGCTGTGGCTGCTCCTCCCTGGAAGTGCCCAAGGCCAGGTTGGCTGAGGCTTTGAGCAACCTGGTCTAGTGGAAGGTGTCCCTGCTGCTGGCAGGGGGGTTGGGACTGGATGAGCTTTGGGGTTCCTTCCAACCCAAACCAGTCTGTGAAATGTTCAGGGGACTAATTATTTTTTTTTGCTATGATATAAAAATCTCAAGTCTTTCCTCTTTCCACATCTTCAGTGACTTGGTTTTTGCTGGCTCCAGCAGTTCCCATCCACAGGACGTTACCATTTTAGCAGGGACAGACTCACATTCTAAGCACAGCGAACCAACCCCAAAAACCAGACAGAATAATCTGTAGTGACAGCAGTAGAAGTCTGTTCTACTCAGAGATTTCAAGTGACATATGTAGTACCATGTGGTAAGCAAGCTGTGACAGTCACTAACCCTTGGAGATGCCTAGCAACCTTTGGTAACATTCAGTGGGAAGAGAAGATTTTCAACAGTCTAAAGAATTAAATTCCTAATAAAAGTGTTTACTCAGGATCAATCCTAGCAGCCCTCAGTGCTCCCCAAAATCAGGTAGGGGAAAGCATACCTAGAAAAGAAGAGCAAGTCCTCAGTTACTTACAGTAGCCACAATGTCAAAACCAATTTAAGAAGGAAACCTCTGTATTAAAAATAATGTTCATTTTATAGAAGTTCCAGTGGACTGGTCACCAAACTGGGAATCTGAAGATCAAAGTTTCAAACTCCATCATCCCTTTGTGATATTTTAACTAAATTATATCCATAGACAAATCCCTACACCAACTCTACACATTCACATCTAATTCAGATACCTCTTCAACACGTATAAGCAACTACTACCAGTACAACAGGCAGACATAAGCAATAGTTTGAAACAACCCAAAAATTGACAACCAAGTTCCAGCAGGTTAACAACACCTGTGTCTCTCCCACCAGAAATATCCAGTTAGAGAGAGCTAGATGCAAAAATTAAACACAAGCACTCCCAGTGACTCCCACTAGAATCTACTGGGATCTATGGATCAGGTCAAACTAGGTCTGCACGACAAAGAAAGCAGCAAAACTCAAATGCCACTCAAATACCACCAAGTAGCAATAAGACCTAAGCTCTTGGATATGTGAGGGTAACTGGGAGTTTGACCAGTAGCAGAGAAGAGAAATCTAGGAAAAGCAGATCCCTCTCACCCTGTGCTGGTTTCACTGGGCTGGCAGCCAACACAGCCGTTCACTCGCTCTCCACCATCCCCAGGGAACAGGGAAGAGGATTGGGGGGGGCAAGGGTAAGGAGACTCATAGGGCGAGATAAGAACAATTTAATAACTGAAATAAAAGAAAACTTAAAATAATACTGATATTAAAATAATAATGATAATACTAGAAATAAAATATGCAAATGAGTGACCCCCAGTGCCATCGCTCACCACCCACTGACCCAGCCCGGCCCATTCCCAGAGAACGATCCCGGAGCAGCGACAATCCCGACCCAAAACCGCAATCCCGGGAGAGCCAGAGCCCGAGCGAGAGCCAGAGAGAGCCAGAGAGGAAGAGCCCCTCATGGATCTCCTGCCCATGGGGGACAGGAGCTGGAACAGCCCCTTGGCAGAGCCCAATGCCCATGGAGCTGATCCATGTCAATGTTCCTCACCCCTGAGCTCTTGCGCTTGCAGACGGACAAACACAAAGTCCTTCAGTGCCAGGGACACCAATGCCAACATGGGGATGTTCTCAGTGTCTCTCTCCTCACAAATCCCAGCTGAACCCAAACCCCAGTGCTGTTCCAGCTGCTGAACAGAACCAGCTCTGGCCCAGCTCACACCAGGACACAACCCAAGAGCAGCTTTTGAGAATTCAGAAGTGTCTGTTCCCTGAGAAGGGCAGGATAAAAGCAAGAGTCCACTTAGAAACACAGGAAGTAATCTCATCCATCATCTTAAGGACACAAAAAAGCAAGAATAAATTTGAGTTAAAAAAAGCCCTCTTGGATTTCTTGATGCTGTGATATAAAACAAGACAAGGACCAAAAAAGTGAGACCCAGCGAAACAGAGATGGGCCAAGCCTCCTGATTCCAGCTGAAAAAACTTCATTAAAGACCAAAAGTAATGTGCTAGCCAAAACCAGCAAGCATTTACTTCTTCTTGTTCTCATCTACTGGATATTGGTCTGCTGGAAGGGCATTAATTCCAACTGTAACACTAACAGAATAATTATCAACCTTGGGTTATATATATATTATATTAGTAACCTATCATCTACTCCTTCATGCAGTAAAGCTGCTTTATAGAACATTACAAACTTATCACAACACTGAACACACCTGTAAAATAAAAATAAGTAATAAATAAATTTATTTTAAAACATTAAATAGTAATAAAAATAAAAACAAATAATAATATAAAGAATAAAACTGACTTCTCTATGATTATCTTTATTTTTGTACATGGTGTATATATATATATAAATTAAACCTTATAATACAAACAGTAAGTTAGAGTTGTGAGACACAGCAGATTTAAAAGGAAAACAAAAAAGAAATAACAGAGTTCTTAACTTTCAATTAACCATGACAGTTTCTAACACCAATAATGAGTTTCAGGTTGGCTGTTCTTCACTGTAACTGGCCAAATATATTGACTTTTTCAACTGTTGCAGATGGCCATCAGCTGCCATGAAATGCCTGACCTGATGACAACAGTCACTGCGAGTTCCATCAAGAGAACAGTGACATTTGGGCCATGGTAATTTCAGGAATATAGTGCTTACCCAGAGCAGAGTGTTGGAATAGCAGGGAATCACCTGAAATTCACCTGGATCAGGTTGGAACCTCAGCCACCTCTGGAAGACCATCTGGTTCAAAGATGCCTCCAGCTTGAGTGGCCTCCAGCCCTGCCCTGGACCATGGGGTCGTTCCTCCCCATGGACTTCTCCACGTTGAACTTCATGAGGTTCCTCTCAGCCCTTGTCTCCAGCTTTGCCAAGTCCCTCTGGATGGCAGCACAACCCTCTGGATACACCCCCATAACACATTCTCAGGGCAATTGTTTAATTCACTACTCCTTTTGTTTCTTCACTTATTTTTCTGCAAAATACAAAAATTATTAACACTTTCTCCTCCTTCTTTTGCAATTTACTGAACACATGATGTGACTATTTTTTTAGCAGAGATTGAATTTGTTGTTTCTTTCTGGAAAATATCTATCACAGATACTGCTACAAGAAAAATCACTGCTGCTTAGGCCAATTAGTCTCTCCATGAATACCCTTCATCTGAACCCAAAAAATCATCATATTAAAAAATATATATAATAAATGAGATATCTGTAATCTTAACTTGGTGCTATACTGCAAATCTAGGGGTCTAATGGGCTGAATTATAACCAAAGGATTATTTTATTTTATTTTAATTCTGGTTGGTTAGGATTTTTAAAAAATAAATTAACCAAGATTGGTTTTGTTTTTGTTTTTGTTTTTTTTACCTTTTGATTTTGGGTACCCAGTGATGGCAACCCTATGGCCTGAACTTCAGGTTTACTAAACTCCCAGTTGAGTTCAAAGTTCTCTCAGAACAGCTTTTTGTAAATTCAGACTTTACAGGAATTTAAACTCAGTTACTCATATACCAACAAATCCAACACAGATCATTAAAAAAAATGTAGGGCAACCCACTCCCTTAAAAAAGGATTATATATTTTTGACCAACTTCTAAGGAGTTGGGTGATCATAATTAGTTAATATCTATTAATACTTCACAAATGGAATTCTACAGTACTAAGTTTTATTATGCTGTTATTAACATTATTTTGGATTTAAATTAAAATGAAATAAAGCAGGTATACAACTTTAAATAACTGTAAAGCTTTTAAGTTAAAAATAAATATGCATTTCTAGTACAGATATATTGAATCTCATATTTATGCTGCACTAATGGCAGTCTCACCGAGAAGAAACTGTGTAGAAGAATATTTTACAGGTAATTACCAAAAATTACAAACTTCTCTCAAATTCAGCAACTTCATGGCAGAGGGAGAGCAAATAACTGTCCCTTCCTAGCAATCTTGTGGCCAAAATGACAGTGACAAACAGGATATTCAAAGATGGAAGAGTGATAAGAAAAAAAAACCTTATTTTAGGAGGACAGATTATGGCTAAATAAAAAGATGAGATTTTTATGAATATCTGAAGATTACAGATCTGGAGGAAGCAAATCTTTATTTAGTATGGTACAGGGAGAATGAAACTCCAAGAAAATAACAATAGCATCAAATGAAGGTAATAAACTGAATATTAGGCAAACATTTCATGAGGCTGAAATCTATCCAACAGAGACAGAACTCTGTACAGAAATAGAGCAAAAAGCATGAAGCAGTAAGAAACAATCGTGTCCTGATCACACAGAGGGCTAAATCATCTATTTTTGCCTTTTTTTTGTGTGTGTTTGAGATCACTTCTTCTAGTCAATCAATCTGGAGCACCACTACAGTTTAACACCTCTTTCTTTTGTCTTCTTTTTCCCGTTCCTCTTGCTTTTCAAAGAGCTACCAAAATAGAAGTGACCTCATTTCCCTTCCTTTTCTTCTGCTTTACAGGAAGAATTTGTATCATCATTGCTGTGTTTACCCTCATGTTTTAATTGTTGATTCTTTATATCTGAAAACCTATTTTAAGCAACATCTGGGCACAGTATTCACCGTTCCTCCTTTCTAACACAGCTTTCTCCAGCCACATGATTTTCCTAAGGTCACCTATCACAATATTATCTCAGTGACCTTCTAAAAAAAATCCAGATGAATGGATGAAGAAAGATTTAGGCTGGAGAAAATGCTAAGTATGGTGAGTGTCTCCCACATCCCTACCTCCACAGACAGAGTTCATTCACCAAGGCTCTGCCAAAGCCAGTGAAAAGCCTAAAAGCCTGCAAGCATTTGTACAGAGAAGATGTAATGCTAACACAAGTCTAGGAAGTAGGATTCAAAAGCTTTTTATGCCAGAAGAAAATAAATACTTCTCTCTTCATGTTGACAAAAAAAAAATCAAAACAGTTTTGCCTTTATGAGGAAACTCTATTTTAAATACCAGAAATATCTGTTATCCATTACTCTTTGCTGAAATGCTCTATATCTGCTAAAGAGGCAGCATAGTGAATTTCTACAATTTTTTTTGTCATATTCCTATTTTTTTCAATAGTTTGGTTTTTTTTTTTTCCCCCAAATACTTTCAAATATCAAAGGCAAAGGGAGGAAAAATACAGTCACTAGTACCCTGCTGCTGTATTTATTTTGTCAACAGCTGCTAATATTTAAATTCTCCACTAACAGCATCCCTCTTGAAACTCTTACAAAATGTTTATATTACCATTTTTTCAATACAAAAATCATTATCTACTTTTGGAGTCTCCTACAATAAGTGTCTGAAATGTAAGATTTTTGTATCTCAGTCCCCACAACACTCTCATTATTACAGTCAGTCTGAAAGGGGGAACTTTGTGCTGTTATTCATCAAAACAACAGATTTTGGTCCCAATGACAGAAATGAAAAATTAAATAATATTAAAAATTATTTTAATGTTTTATTCAGTTTGCCTAACTTGTATTTCACAATACAAGTAGTCTGTAATAAATTTTACAAGTGGTCTGTAATAAAATAGTAAATCAGGGGTTTATCTAAAAGCCTCTCCTGCCTTTTGGTGGGGTATGTGCAACAGAAATATTTCCATATACACAGTCTGTTGTTTAAGTGACTTGATGGTGTTTGGAGTGTAAGATCAGGATCTTGTAAAGAATGTCAACGTGTTCACATTTGTTTCTGCACACACAACAAAATATGAGGCATTATTTAAGCTTTGTTTTATTTTATTTCACATTCTCAGGAGCTCTTATCATCTTCCCCATTTTAACTCCAGGAATATAATATTTTTTTTGATGGATAGTTTGAAAGGATGATTTAAACTGATCTATTTCCCTGTCTTTCTCACACACACTTTACTAAATGGATCTTAATTGCTGTGTAACCTGGTGAAAATCAACCAGACTGCACTCAAGGCACACCTGAGAATGGAAGAGCAGGGGTTTTGCAAACCTGGGACTGAGCTGCACAGTGCACATGGGGGGAAGAAGATGTGAGAGAAAGGGTAATCAGAGAGTGAAAAAATAAATAACATGAAGTGCCACAAAGTCATGGTTGTGTCCTAGGAACCTGCATGGGGCAGGAACTCAGGAGGGAGGAATTTATAAGTACTTGGAATTAAATCTGTCTGTGTACCCCTGAAAAGCTACGTGTGCTAAACCAAGTTTGGGAAAAAACCATCAGACAGAATAGTACCAAAATATTGCTAGTCCCCACTAAACACTAACCCTGTCTGAATTCTAAGGGGATTTTAGAATTTGGGTTTGCTTATTTGTAATCCAATGAAAGGAAACTTTGACATTAAAAGGACTTTCAAGCAGAACAGAACCCAACCACTATATATATATATACATATATATATATATATAAAAAAAATATGTATTTCCTTCTGACAGATGTGAAGAAATGTTTCTTAAAAATTTAAACTAGCTATTGAATTTGATGTGAATTTAGTAAATGTTTTATTCAGCTCTGATCTGTAATATATTTTTTTTTTCCCTCTTTGTGGGGGAAAGGAGAGGAAGAAGCAGTCACACAATTACTGACTGGCTGTAGCATGCACTTGCTAATACCATCATAACCAAAGCAGGAGCATCCACTTACTATTTCACCAATACCTTCTGGTGAGATGAGCTATTCTGTCATGGGATGAACTTTGCTGCTGTTTCTTGCAGTGCAACCCAGAGCAAGTCCAAAAGCTTCATATTTTCTTCATATTTTATGAAGAAAATATAGTAATCTGGAGAGATGTCAGTTATCTTTCCTGGTGCTTCCCATGCCTAATACAACAACAACACCTGATGCATCTGTAAGAGAGACTTTTGTGGAGAGCACACCAAGATGGAACTGATGTGAGAGTTCATATTAAGAGACAGAAATAATAATTTAAGATGCAGGGAATGGATAACATAAAGCAGTCTAATGTAGAATTGTCCTTGTCACATAACCCTTCCCACCTCTAGGGATAGGTATTGTGAGATAAGGGAATGATTGCCTCAGAAAAACAAATTATTTAACCTAATTTGTCTCAAAAACACAGTCATTTGTCAAGGATAGATAAATAAGAAAGGAGAAATTATTCCCTCCACCCAGGTTCATGCCAGGGTAAGGACAGGGAGCACAATGCACAGTGGTATGTTGTGCCTATCATGCATGGATGAAGGAGGAATTCTTCTGAAAATGTCATATTTTATTCCAGGAAAAGTTTTTTTGCTCTCTTTACAGAACATGAACACTCCAAAAAGCTGAAGTTGTTTTACTTTAAGTCCCAACTTGGTAGTCTTTATTTATTAATTTATTTACTATATGATTCTCAGCACGTTCAGGCAGCCAAGAGCCAGATCTCTGAGCAAATTACATGAGTGGAAAAACTGAAGTCACAACTGAAACAGCAGTCTTAGAAAAAAAGGAGAGAAAAAAACCCAAGCTTTTTGTTATCTAAACTTCCAACTTATGGAAACAGATGTGGGAAAAAAAATCATGGCTTAATGCTCTTACATAGACATGGATCTGCTTTTACAGGTGTCACAGACTACATTTTTTATGGGATATAATCCAATATTATGTGCAATACCTAGAAGTTAAAAAATAACTGCTATTTTCTAAGAACAGAATGCTTAGTTCTAAAACCATCTTCATTTGTTTAATAATCTTTCCCAAGGGCCTAAAAGGTGCTGAACAACTACAGCCTCTAATGACTTTGTAATCCAATTTTGCACTTGGCTTATTATAGCAACTTGCATTTCTCTTCTGTGGCTCAATCCTGCGTGGTAGAGAGACCCAGTCCTGAGCCAGTAAAGCACCCTGGCTCCTGCAGGTCGTGTCCAGATCATGGAGTCTTTGGGTATTTCCTTTTCAGTAAGGATGATCAAACAAGTGAGTAGAAGGAAAAAGACTTAACACTGCTTCCTAACACAAAAGTAAGTGGAAAAAGGCTTATGTAAAGAAGATAAACAGATTGCAATAAACTGTTTTCCTTATGGATCAAAAGCATTGTCTGAGCTGGAACTGTAACTAAATCACAATTCCCTTCCTGGGATTCTTCTTGGATATTCCTTCCCCTGCTGAAGGAGTTGAACAACTGTTCAGTCTAGCTTTTAATTTACTCTCATCTGCATTGCCAAGTCATGCACGATAAAATAATATGAATTTTCAGGCTGAGTTATTCATATAGGTCTGAGTTTTATGGCCATGAACTAACTATAATTTTAATACAGGACAAAAGATATTTAAGTCACCATAATTTTAAGTGTATTTTTTGTTTGTTAAGCCATTTTTTATTAATTAAAAATAGATTTCTAGCCAAATAATCTACCTAATATTGACAATACATGTAACAGCACTACTAAATTTTGCTGACCTTATACTTCCCTACACAAAAGCAAGCATGAAATGTTTGCCTTTTGGGAAAAGGGCACCATCTAACATTGGAATCTCTGGGTTATTGCATCTTGATGACTCCAGAACTCCTTCAAGTCCATTTTATCTGCTCAACAACTCAGAACAATACTAGAAGCTATGGGGAAAAATAATTTAGAAAAAAATAATTACAAAAAAATGACTACTTTTTCTAAGAATTAACACTAATGCCTTTGAAGGAGGAGGGAGGGAAGGAGAAAATGGTTCTTTTACTGTATCAGGAACCTATTTGGACTTAGATAAGATCCAATGCATCCCTATGAACAATTAGAACAATTACTCAATGACTTTTGATTTAACTTTCTTGGCCAGCTCTGGGGCACTGCAAAGGAAACCCAGCTGTTTCTTGATTAGACATTTCATATTAAATGTTGTTATATTTTGCTCAGTATAACTCAAAGCAGAGAATTACTACCACAGCAAGCCAGTTACTGTGTATTTTATCTGTACTACTCTGAGCTTTGCCAAATTAGAAGAATAAAGAAGAATAAAGAAGATTATTTAAAAGAATCAGGTAAGGAATAAAGATGAAGCATACCATGGAAATGCTGTGCCATGTCACTCTAATGTCTTCTTATTTAGGATTTAGGGTACATGTGTTCTGTGTATCTATAGGCACTGCAAAGTGATCACCCATCTTCTAGTCTACTCAATATAGGGACATCCAATCTAGAAACCTCATCTCTGCAAAGACAAACGTAAAACCAAACGACACTAATTCTCTTCTCTTTGAAAGGCATTTGGGATGAAATCCATGATTGACTTTATGGTAGGAGTCAACATTTCTGGAGCTGAAGCCCATGAGAGCCACAGCTATCGAGGTTCTTTGACAAGGCGGAGTGTGCATGTGAACGTGTTCGGCTAGAGACGTCGTACTCAAAGACCTGAAGTCTGAGGTCTTCAGCTTATACCCTCTGTTATCACAGATATCACAGATAATTCCCATGCCTTCTGGAATACTGGTGATAAAGAAATTAGAAACAGAAAATCTGTGAAATTGAAATTGAGGATTCCTTGTCCCAAGGCATTAAACACAGTGTGTCCTTGTTCTTCCAAGAGAAACGAACCTGGACCGTCAATTTTGCTTCCAGTCATGGTGCATAACGACTGCCTCTCATTTACTCACATCTCTTTGTTATCTAAACATTTAGATAACATCATGAACATCATTCACATTTATTCAAGAAGAACTAAACTAACCAGGAATAGCGATTTACACTGCTTGGGGAAGTTTATTGGTAGCATGAGGTAAAAACTAAGGATCTTTAAAAGGAAATTTACATTTTTAAACACAGTCATTTTATAATTTTGCCTTTTTCAAAACATTGCAGATTAGGTAGTTAGGATTTAAAAAATATGTTACATGTTTCTGCTTTGGCATCAACTTCTTGAGGGATGAAAAATGTTCAGTTTAATTTGTTTTCTATCTGGTGACAGGAGCTCACCTCCTGCTAAAGAAGACTGATGTGCTGATCATGTTTCAATGCAAGAATGGATCACTAATTAGGGCCAGCATTTTCCATTCACTCCTGTTTAATTTAGGCCATACTTGTTCTGAAGGACATTCTAGTTTTTTCACCCATATTTATTATTGTATGCCACGAGAGAGCCTGATTCCTGCCAGACACGCACAAAAAGGCAACCCAACGTCAGATCATTTCAGTCAGAATGGCAGCATCGAGTGGAATCACAGTTATGCAACGCTGTGTTTCCACAGCATTCGGGATTTGGGGTAGGATACTGATTTCTTGGCCTTGCAGCACAATTATTTTCATTTCTGGACTCAAGAGAGTGGAGGGAAACTTGCCATGCTAAAATTCCACGCAGTCCTTTAGCTTCCTACTTTGAGTCCACTGTTGCTATGAGCATAAAAGTGGAACAACTCTGTGATAACAGAAGAGGCAAATCAGAGAGATTGGAAAAAAATCGATGGCCACTGGCAGGGATTTTTGGATGAAGAGTAAAGGAAAGGAGTATGGGGTGTAGGAGAGTCATGTCAAGCAGATCTACTTTGTGGAATGTAAACCAGAGCAAACCGCAAAAAAATAAGAGTATTATCTTGTTCTCTTCATCACCTGGAGTTTGTGCAGATATTTCTTAACCTAATACCACAAAAATAAAGAAAAATACAGTCTGTTTGGAAGAGAGAGTGTCAATTATTTTCCTTAAATTCCTAGATAGTCATTGCTCTGACTCATCTAATTTACTCAGTTTAATAAAATATGACCCCATGGGAGTAGCCTGTTGCAAAATGCACCATAACTGTCTTCTACCTCCAGTGTAAGAAACTAATTCTGAACATGTGGACAATTTCTCCCTTATTTGGTTCATTAACTGTTGAGGAACCTCTGTATAACTTCTCCCCTTATCACTTTGTCAACATGGAATTTAAGCACAAAACTTTGATAAGGAACTCTCAATTAATGTAAACCTTTTTTTCCCAGGATTTTTTAAAGAGGATGAAGTAATGCTAAGGGTTTGGGGGGGTGGGAGGGAGAAGAATAAACTGAATACTTATGAGATCAATAAAAAATTTAGCAATTTGCCAAAGCTATTCAAAGTACTTTTCAAAACAAAAAGATAAAGACTCTGTGTTAAACACAATTCTTAAAAGGTACTTAATGTGCCAAGCAGAGGCAAGTACACTGGTGATATCGATTTAGTTGTCTTAATTGTGTTGTTACTTCCACAGACTGCTCTAAGGAAAAAAAAGAAAAAAGGAAAAAGGAAAAAAAAAAGAAAAAGGGGGGGAGAAAAACAAAAAAGTAAAAAAGAAAGAATGAAAAAAGGAGGGAACCCATTGCCACATTTGTCCCCTACCAGATATCTGATTGAATTTCATTTTACTGAATTTGTGATTTATGAAGAGTACTGCATTTATAGGAACAGTAACACTGTGTCAGGAACCTTAAATTCAGCCAAAGATCTGTTCTTGAAAAGTTCTTTCTCAAATAAACAGCTTCTACTCATCAGATTATTTCTAATTCGGGAGGAGACGTGCCTTCAACTACCAATGCGAGAAATGGAGACACCCCCAAGCCCTGTGGTTGGGCTGGGAGGTTGCTGTGGGCAAGTTGGTCACAGCAAATTGTCCTTCCCTGTGAATTTCATTTTCCTCCTGAGATTCCAAATCTCCTGACCACATTTCAAAGTCCACACACTCTCCCAGACTCTCTATCTGCTCATTTGCAGAGGAGGGAGGGGATGAGGGTCTGGGGTAGGTTGAAAGGAGATGACTGGATATCAGAGGATTCATTGTTGTTTCACAAACAATACATAACACCAGTTGCTGATTTAATACCTTTCCACACATCTTTGCAATTGTTAGGTAAATAAATTCAACAGGAGAGAAGCAAAGCAAGTATTGTTATGAGTAAATACCTCCCACAAAAGTTAAGGGTAGCTGCACCAGGTCACACAGCCAAAATCCTCACAGCGACTTCCAGATGTATCTCACACTTGGCAATTAGCTGGCCAGATCTTTGACACTGAACCTTCCACTAAGACAAAGGAAAGAAATCTGCTTTCTAGGTTCAAGGAAAAAAAGAAAATCTATAACTTGTGATAGACCAAGAGGAAATGGCCTTAAGTTGCACCAGGGGAGGTTCAGATGGGATATCAGGAAAAATTTCTTCACTGAAAGAGTTCTCAGGCACTGGAATGGGCTGCTCAGGGCAGTGGTAGAGTCCCCATCCCTGGAGGGATTTAAAAGACGAGTAGATGAGGTGCTCAGAGATATGGTTTAGTGGTGGACAGGTATGGTTGGACTCTGATGATCTCAAAGATCTTTTCCAACCAAACCATTCTATGATTCTACATTCATGGGGCACTACAGAAACCTTTCAGCCAGCAGTGGGAAGTGGTTCATCTACTAAATGCAGAACAAACTGACACACCAAGAAGTCAAATGGAAGCAACCAAAGTTGTGAATTATGACAAATATTGCTTTATAGCTTCAAAGCTTGTGAACTACTGCAACAATCTCACAGTGTCCAGGGAAAAGACTGTTTGGGCACTGTCCTTTTCAACCATTCCAGTGTAGAAATTGAAAATAAATGAAGAATAATGTCAATGTTAAATATGTAGAAAGCCTATAACAGGTTTGATTGGAAAACTCCTTTTTCCCTTGGTTAGAGCTAGACTATCAAAGTGATATTTGAAGAAGCTTCTGTTTGCACGTATTTACTCTTTAGAGTAAGAACTGGCAGGCTTGTGATCTTGCTTAACTTTAAGGAATGAATTTTTTGCTTGTTTGTTTGTTCAATTCAATTGATGCCTGAGGTAAAACAAGTCAGGGGGATAATAAAAAAAACCCAAAACACAACACTGAGAGTCTGCATCTAAAATAGTTAGTGGTATCACTAAATTGCTGGCAGATCAGGAAAAACCTTTCTTAAGACCAGAAGGATATGGAAGAATTTTTTTAATTAAGTCACCAGAATTGTTTCACTAATGGAATACTTAGGGATAAAAGAGATATATGTTCTTTTGCCTTCCTGCACTGAAACCCTGTGGTTTATGTCCAGTGATACTGATTGCAATAAAAATTGTGCTTACAAAATGCCTTTTATTCAAGGACCTTCCATGCAACTGAAAGCTTTCACAAAACCTCTTCTGAAATCCCACTCACACTTCTTAAACCATCCTAAACTGGTTTTGATGCCTGAACTCTTACCAACAGAGAGTTCTGGCTGCATGAATTGGGGAAGGATATGTCCTGCAATATGTAAAAGTGATTTCTCTGAAGTTAGAGGTAAAATGGAGAGCACAGACTCTGTGTGATTTGTTTCAGACCATGAGGCAGAGACCACACCAAGATCAGAGTCAAGGAATCTCTAGTGGTGACCACTACAGTAGGCAAGACCATCCCTTCTACTGTATTTAAATGTCTCTCCAAACTGTGTTTTCCCTTTTAAAGGTATCATTTAAAATGGCAGAGGGGGAAAGATGTGACAGAAGATCCGAGATTTTTTCTTGGGAGATATTTTAATTACTTGTTTTGAAATAAAAACCCACAAAACTTATTCATTCTTAAACCTTTCTCAAAGCAGATACTTTTTTACCTAGCTACCATATAGCCAACATTATCATTCTTCTCAGCTCTACATGACTAATGTGTGGAGATTTCTCTCCCCCTCCTACACAAAGAGATATATGGAAGCAGGTGTTTTGCTAAATATATTAAAAAATACTATTTCCCTGCTATTTGTCTATAATGCAACCATCTGTGCAAAGAACCATCACTTTAACATGTCATAAGGCCAAATGCACTCCAAAACTTTCAAGGGCAATCTACCCTCTTAAACACCCATCCACACACTTCTATGACTCCACAGCTTTAGTAGTGGAAGTAGTTCAGCTCATACCAGGGAAATTTATCTGACAAATCCTCTAGTGCATTTTTTTCCCTCAATTTAGAATTTGCTTTAGTTTCAGTGAGGCTTCATTCTGGTGCATAGCTCCATCTGCATGGAAAAGCTGGCAAGAACATCACCATATCTTACAAGTTTTCAACATTTCATTAAAAAGAGCTCAAGTAATGCTCAGAAACAGGCAACTCTCAACTTTCCTCTGTCCTCAGGTACTTCTCCCAATCACCATTGTCCTCTTCCAATCACCATGATCATTCAATGATAGTAAAAGTCTTCAAGAGACCTCTGGCACCAAAGGTCTTTTGGGAAGCTCTGCATGAGAAAGAGCTTCTGAACTCTGCTGCCCCTGGGAGGGGATGAGTTATTGACAGCCAACATCCATAAGGAACTCTAGTCAAGGACTGAGGAGCAGCCCAGCTCTAGTTAGTTTTCCCAGTAAGCAAACTGAATCCATGTTGGTCTCTGTAGTAATTTGGCTGGTCCCACAGCAGGTCAATGGTTTGAGAAGTGGTTACATGAACCTCTGACAGGGGAATTTGGGGAAGGGACCAAGAGAGAGAAAAGCAAAAGGGACCATCCCAGAGAGTGTCTGATAGACTTAGACCTTGTTTTTTCCAACTGCTAAATAGGTTTTTTTCTAATAGGTTTTTTCCAACCTATTTTTGTAGGTCAATGGAACAATGATGGAAAATTTTATCTACATTTAATTCACTTCTTACATGATTTAAAATGTAAAGAATGAATTAGTGCATAAAGCATGGACAAGAACATGAGGAATATGTAAGAGAAGGGTGCCTCATGAAATTACAAAACACTGGAGGAGCTAAGAGTACAAATAAAAACACTATGAGAAATGTATCCTATATGATTAATTTGGCAAGATTTCATTAATTGGGGAGGTTACTGGCTTCTGGGGCAGCTGTAAGGGAGCAGTAAGAGACACGTAACCTCCTTCCTGGAAAATCCATGACCACACTATATGCAACACACATTTGGAGTGAGGATTAAGGTAGGGTATGAATTTTCAGATGCTGATTACTACACTGATTACCCAGACAGACATTTTTTGTCAGCATTACCAGTGCTTTTGTATAATGTAACCACCATGCAGTAGCTCTGTCCTCACTCTTAGTGCACGTGAGCGTGTTACACTCCTGCCATCCATCCTCTTTTCTCCCATAAGCATGTCAGATCATTTAATTAATTTTCATAATCTCTGCAAAAGTAAGATTATCTGGCCAAAGCCAGGGTAAAAGGTGCAAAAAGGAGCATAACATAGAATAGAATATCAAAGTCAGAAGTATAACCTTGTCTCTAAACTAATCCTGAGCTTCCTAAAATTAGGAATACTGGGAAGCTCAGTAGGTTTTTTGTGGTCCCCTGCAGTACTGAAAAGAGGTGACTCCTCCTGCAAAGGACTCAAGTTCCAAATATCTTGTATACAGCCATTTACCACCAATGTTAGAAGAGTGTAAAACACTACACTTAGCAATATTGTACTGCCTGAATCCCAGTGATAAATGACAATACAAGCCACAAGAATCAGGTGTAATAAGTCTTAATTTTCCTTTAGATCCACTGACATAGAAACTCTGACCAGCACCTCATGAAGTCACATTACTAGAAGAATATGTCCTACTATATCTTATACAGTGACAGGCTGAAGAGTAATGAAGAGACAATTAAATTGAGTGAAAGAATACACCATTGTTTAACATTTTCATCAGCTGCCATTGATATATACAGCATGGATGGAGAGCAGTAAGCAAGGGAAGGAAGGTTAAAGGTGAAAATGAAAGTATGAACCTGTCACTTCAACATCTCTTGCTCACTGGTACTGCTGAAGCATCACAGACAGAGAATACACTGTGAAACCACTAATTAGGTCAAGATCTCCTAAGACTTGCAATTTTGTTGAGTTTTCCAGAAAAGGTGAAAGAAATCAAGACTGGATATTTCAGTCCATAGAATCTGCTAACAATTTACAGTTGATAATAATTGAATACAGGAATGCCCTTTTGTACCTCAGAGAATGCCTTCTCCCAGTCCATGACCTCTCAGGCTAACTCCATTCAGCTGTAGCAATGAAATTGCCCACTACTCCAGGAAGGCTCTTGAATTCAGGAAACACAATTGACACCAAAAAACCAAAATTACTTGAACTATGAAACACACTATGGAACTCAAAACTAAACAGAGAAAGTGACCACCAAGATCACCTGTAAATATCAAACACATATCTTAGTTTCACATTTCCATCAGTATATTTTTTCAGGAGAGTTTAGAACAAACCATGTCCAAGGAATGGGGTGAAATGTGACTAGAAATACAAGAAGACAGCCCACTGAGACTATAATTGCAACCCACACTACCCAAATCTATTAGGCAGAGATGCAGGGTCAAGCTTACTTCACCCTTCCCTCTTCTCTGTTTTCCCAAACCAAGTACATGCATGAGCAAAAGAAGTAAACAAGGAAAATCTAGTCCACAGAGTTATTTTATGAAGAGAGAAAAATACATTTCTAGTCTAAAATGCTTACCAACCATTCTCAGGAAGAAAAAATGTGGACAGAGCAATGTTTAGTGGCCTGGAAGCAGAGAGAAACAGAGAGAAGGATATACCAACTTTGACACCTCTATATTTAGTCCATCTCAGACTTGGAAAAAAGCCTGGCACCAAGACCAACTATCACAGAAGTTCATATCTGGAAGCCTCAGCTAAAAAAAACCCTCTGAGACAACACATTTTGGCTGGTTTTCATTTAGGTGTTGAACTCCTGTGTCATCTGAAACTGGACTTTTCCAGGCCCTGGTTGCTGATAAACCAACGTTTCAGGTGGACAACACCCAGAGCTTGCAACTCTCTCCACTATGAAAGAGAATGATGATGGAGGGAGGAGTTTGATCACATAAATAAATTAGTGGATGAGTAAATGTGGATGGTGAGTATTTGTTCAGCCTCAGCACAGCCTTCCAAGTTAATCTCCATAAAACATTTCAGCTTTGCACAAACTAACAGATTTCAAAAGACTTTTTTTCCAACTAACCAAACAGAAGTCTGAGGTACTGACATTGAGTCAGATTACTGCCACAAAGAAGTAGAGCACCCAAAAGCTTCCTGGGCCTTCTGCTAGCAATCTCAGCAGAGAGGGGATGATGGATTGGGCACCCCAGGCTACATTCCTTCTACCTGCAGAATCACAGGCTGAAGGTACAGGGACCTCAGATCCATCAACTCTGCCCTTCTGAATATCACAAAACACAATAATGCGTACTTCACAACAACAGTCTTCCACAAAGACATCCAATCTGTGGACACAGGCTCCAAGAGACAGAGCAAACAACTTCTCTGAGCAATCTTTAAAATGGTGAATTATTTCCACCATTAAAATGCTGCCCTTAATTTCTAACCTGAATTTATAAGACTTCACCTTCCAGCTATTACTTCTTATCAATATTTGCTATATTAGAAAACATATAAACACACATTTATTTCCCTTATACACTAATCCCATCAGTTCTCAAGTTTCTTAATCAATTGACTAAACTTTGAGCACTGATTTTTTTCCCTTTTTTTGCACCACTGAGTATTTTTATATGTGTCTCTCCATTTTTTCCAACACAATTTTCAAAATGTGGACAAACTGCAATCCAAACAGCATTCCTTTCCCACTGGCATTGTTAAAAACCACTATTCTGTTTCTCTGCTTATTTATCCAATGGTATGATATGGTCTTTTTTAACACTATCACTGTGGGAGCTCATGTGGAATTTCTTACCTGTTACCATCTCAAATCCTTTTTCAGCCAGATGAATGTCCCTCATTCTGAAGATACATCCTGTATCTGTACTTTCTATACATAAGATTTTGCATCCAATATCACTCTGTGTCCTATTTATCATGTTGCTGATACCAGCTGTTGCAAGGTAACAAGGTAATCTCCATTCAGGTGATTTAATTAAGCAGCACTCACTGCCAGCTCAGGATCAGAGATACAACAGATAAACCACAACACTTACAAAATGCCAATAAACACATAAAACTTCTAAACACCCCTACATAATTAATCCCCTAGAGCAATATCACCCAGATACCCTCATAGGCCATGCGGATTACCAGCACTTCCCCATTTCTGAGGTTCCCCACTTGCTCACTTTCCCTTTGAGTCACAGTTGGTCCAGCTCTGTGTGGTCCCGTGCTATCTCCTAATGCACAAGCTGGGAAGAAAGCTCTCCCAGTTCATGTGTCCTTTTTTTTTCCTTTTTTTGAGTGGGGAGAGGGGCAGGGAGATGTTGTTTACATTCTCCTCTTTAGCATTATCAGCTTGGGAAAATGCCCTCTCAGTTATATCAGTCATTTTATTCACACAGTTTACCCTCATACCCCCATCCTAACACCCATCCTTCATGTCCTGGTTTCACTAGGATAAGAGTTAGTTTTCTTCTCAGTATCTAGAATAGCTGTGTGTTGGTTTCAGTGTGGGATTTCTTATGAGGAGAATGTTGATAACATACTGATGTTTTTAGTTGCTGCTGGAAGTCCAAGGACTTTGTGTTTTGCCAGTGTGCAAGACTGGGAGGGGGAAGCGCAGTAATTAACAAACCCCAAATTGGAATTTGGCTCTGCCAATGAGATATTCCATCTCATATCCTGTCATGGGTGGTACATTACCCAGGGCTGACTGGAAAGTGGGGGATTCTCTCAGGGATCGCTCGGGCTCTCGCTCTTCTAGGGTTTGGGTTTTGGTTTCAGGACTGTCTCTGCTCTGGGATCACTGGCTGGGACAGGCTGGGCATCGGTCAGTGTGTGCTGAGCAATTGCACTGTGCAACTCATTTGCATATTCTGTTATTACTGTTATTATTACTTTATTTCAATTAGTAAATTGTTTTTATCTCAACCCACGAGTTTTCTTACATTTACCCTTCCAATTCTACTCCCTGTGGGGGCAGCAGGGGGAAGAGTGAGCGAGCGGCTGTGTTTGGCTGCAGCCAAAGGAGTGAAACCACCACACTAATCCAGGTCATTTTGCCAACTGTGGGCCCTGTACTTACATTAAGAGCAATGTTCTGTCAATGTTCTGTCTAGATCACTGATATAAATATTTATAAGACAGTTACAATATCTGTATAATCCAGTCAAACATATTTCCCCCCAATTCTGGAACAGTACTTCTAAGCTAATTAAGTATCCTATGTAATTAAAGCATAAGTGCATTATATTCACATGGTAACTTCTACCTTGTAGTATCATCAAAAAGTCAAATTGTTTGCTCAATAGAAAATGCTTCCCCTCACACCATACTATTGCCATTAAACATTTCCCCTCCTTTAATTCTCTATCTGAATCCTGTGTTGGATTTTCTGTTATTTTGCTAAATTTTATGTCAAACTAAACAGTCAATGATTACCAAGTTTATTGCAGTTGTATCATTAGAACATTTTCTAGATACGTCCTCTGGAGTACAACAGGACTGTTGATTTAAAAATATTTATTCCCAAGATGTCTTCTAACATCCTTTTACTTGCTTTTTCTTTTCATAATAAGAATATTTCATTGTGATTTTTCCAGATAGAGAATAGAAATATTGATTGAATAATTCTGTCAGTTCCTCATCACTACTGCCAATAACTCTTCATAGGATGTCTCCAATAAAAGTAGCAATAAGAACAGCAATAGTCCCTTATTTCTGGTACACTCTAAGCCCACCACCCAACCTCAACAATTCTCTTTTATCAGATCAATTGTATTTATTTCATACCTTATTTTTTATAGAGTTTGTTATCTGTTTTTTCCCCTTTTTTAACCAATACATACTAGTTTATTTTGATCTCGATTTAACTGTTACATTTTTAGGCTTCACTTTCCCTTGTGTCAAAGACAGACTCATAATCACATGTGAACTCTTTTATGATTTGGGTTTTTCTCTGGCAAAATAATATATTCCTAGAAACTGCCCAGTTTATATTCACAAATTATATTCTTCTGTTTATATCTTCTCTCCAATCAATTTTTCTCATCATTTTCCTCAGGTTTAGAAGATAGGTCTTTCTGAAACAGCATTATTGGCTGCATTTTATCTTTCATTTGCTAAAGGCAATCACCAACTTCACCCTTCTTTGCCACAAAAAAAAATAAAAATCTTATCTAGATGATACTTTAAATCAGATGCAATATCTTTTGTGATAGGAAATTATTATCTATACTTCTCTGCACCTCTTAATGATGTTCTACTGCTGCTGCATTCTCACACATGTACCCAAAACTGAAATTTCCCATTGAAAAAAATGCAATTATTTTTTTTCCACATGCTGTGGAAAGTTACTGAAGGACTAAGCCATCCTCTGCTGTGGTTTGATGCAGTAGTCTTTAAGAGATACCTCCAGGCCTTCACTTAATGTATAGAACTCAATCTTCAGAGCCAGGCTACTCAGTGAAACATACATTACAGAAAGAGTGCTATCAACATGAACATCCACTGAAGGTGAGGTTTTTCAACCTCTTTCCACTTCAGAAGAGAAATCCATTATGGTTTTAATTCCCTGCACCATTTAGAGTCAAAATTCACATGGGTCTTGAATGCAATAAGACTCTCACTGAAGTAGTGGAGTGTGCACTGCATATGAGCAACCTGAAAGGCTAATGGGGTCACCAGCCTTCCTCTTTAGAAGCTGGGTCATCAACAGCCCTAACAAAAAGAAACCTCAGTTCTTTAAATGATACACCAAATATAAAAGCTTGCCTCTGGAAAAATAACATATAAGCACCTGTAGAAGAACCTGTCTGGCCAATAAGGGCTCATAAATAGAGTATTAGCAGAGAAAATTCTTGTAAAACCAAACAGCTAAGTACAAAAAAAAAACCTCCTTAACACAACATGTATGCCCTTTGGCAAAGCAGCTCATGGAATTTAATACATTTTCATGCACTTCATTTGAAACTTGCATGCACTGAGAGAGGGGAAAATATGGTTGCTTAACTTAACCCTTTTCCATCCTTGTAGATCCTCTTCTGTAGCTTTTAAAAGGCAAACTACAACTTTTTTTTTTGTTGAATTAATTATAACGCCTCACAATATTCAGTTACTGATGTGAATAGTCAATGCAAAGAGATCACACCATCCCCAAATTCTCCAGCCCTAAAATATGACATTTTACAAAGTATCTGGTTTTGCTAATACAGACTGAGGTTTTGCTGTGGCAGGAACAAGGGCCAGAGTACTTAATTGATCCATCAATTATTACATTATATGCCAATGAGGAAAAAGCAGCATTAATACCTGGAATGTCATCAGGGACTGCAAAGGGAATGTGGAACATTTAGAAATTTAGAAGTTTGTGGCATATTAATTCGTAATGGTATTTGAATCACCTTTTTATGTCTGTAAATATAAATAGTTCCCTTATTGTTTATTTCTGGAACTAAAACAGGTTTTGTTCTTCATTTAGGAGAAAGAAAAAAAAAATAAACAAAAAAAACCCACCACAGAGCAGAATCAATCCTGCTGAAGTAATTACTAAAGGAGGAGAGGAGAGGAGAGGAGAGGAGAGGAGAGGGAGAGGAGAGGGAGAGGAGAGGGAGAGGAGAGGGAGAGGAGAGGAGAGGAGAGGGAGAGGAGAGGGAGAGGAGAGGAGAGAGAGGAGAGGAGAGGAGAGGAGAGGAGAGGAGAGGAGAGGAGAGGAGAGGAGAGGAGAGGAGAGGAGAGGAGAGGAGAGGAGAGGAGAGGAGAGGAGAGGAGAGGAGAGGAGAGGAGAGGAGAGGAGAGGAGAGGAGAGGAGAGGAGAGGAGAGGAGAGGAGAGGAGAGGAGAGGAGAGGAGAGGAGAGGAGAGGAGAGGAGAGGAGAGGAGAGGAGAGGAGAGGAGAGGAGAGGAGAGGAGAGGAGAGGAGAGGAGAGGAGAGGAGAGGAGAGGAGAGGAGAGGAGAGGAGAGGAGAGGAGAGGAGAGGAGAGGAGAGGAGAGGAGAGGAGAGGAGAGGAGAGGAGAGGAGAGGAGAGAGAGGAGAGGAGAGGAGAGGAGAGGAGAGGAGAGGAGAGGAGAGGAGGGGAGAGGAGGGGAGGAGAGGGAGAGGAGAGGGAGAGGAGAGGGAGAGGAGAGGGAGAGGAGAGGGAGAGGAGAGGGAGAGGAGAGGGAGAGGAGAGGGAGAGGAGAGGGAGAGGAGAGGGAGAGGAGAGGGAGGGGAGGAGAGGGAGAGGAGAGGGAGAGGAGAGGGAGAGGAGAGGGAGAGGAGAGGGAGAGGAGAGGGAGAGGAGAGGGAGAGGAGAGGGAGAGGAGAGGGAGAGGAGAGGGAGAGGAGAGGGAGAGGAGAGGGAGAGGAGAGGGAGAGGAGAGGGAGAGGAGAGGGAGAGGAGAGGGAGAGGAGAGGGAGAGGAGAGGGAGAGGAGAGGGAGAGGAGAGGGAGAGGAGAGGGAGAGGAGAGGGAGAGGAGAGGGAGAGGAGAGGAGAGGAGAGGAGAGGAGAGGAGAGGAGGAGAGGGATGTAAGAGGAATGAAACTGCATGGAAGAGCTACCACAGAACCAACTAGCTCATAGATGTTGCCGTGCTGCTTTAGAGCAGAAAAATGGGCATTAGCCCATAAACAGCAAAACAATCCTTTTAATTAATTCTCTGCAAGACAGAATTCTCACTAAGACAGTTTACAGACAGACTGCCACCCCAGCCTCTTCCACCTGGCCCCTACCAGTTGCTTTTGGAGATTAAAAAGGAAGTAAAACGTTGGCCTATATCTGATGAAGACCCAGGAATGAGGAAACTTTCATCCCTAGCTCTCTATTTCAAATTCCAGTCAGGGCAATGGAATCTGATGGGCTTCAGGAACTTGATGAGTGGGCACAAGGTCAAATTGGGGACCTCCCATCCCTATCACAGCTGGTCACCTTCTGTGCCATCTCAGAGATGCTGGGGATTCTGTTCAAGGTAGATGAACAGAGTTAGTGTCTGCTTAAGCTCTTGAGGGAGTCTTGTGCTGAAGATGCTGACCGAGCTGCAGTGTGAGGAACCATGCGTGGTTATCACTCCTGCTGCACTCCCCTCACTGATAAACAGGTTCCTTATGTGCTGGGCTTCATTTCCCACAGAACAGGGCACATGAGTGAGGAGATTATGGATGTGAAAGTGAAGAAAGGTCTGTAAGCCAAAATAAAATGTGCTGGAGAGCTGAACCACACTAAGACTTTGAAAGTGACTACCACTGGCTTTCAGGTTTAAATGTGACCCTTGGAGCAATCTTTCTTACTCATATGGTGAAGGAAAAGCACCAACTCCTGGGCCTTCCAGAAATCAGTTCATCCTATACTGTCCATAAAAACCACATCCATATTTCTGAGGTTCCATATTCCCGTGGTTCGAGCAACTTTTGTTGCCATGACAACTGGATGTAATAGTTTCATTAAGTTTTTTCTGTTGTTTTGTTTTTAAATGAGAAAATGAAATCAATGAGAACATTTACTTAATGACTAAATAGCAGAGAACTGTTTGCTTTATGTTTTGATCTGTTCAGATGTCACAATTTAAATGTAAGCTGAAAGTCTTTACTTTGATCCAATATGTCAGACAATTTAATTAGCCAAAAGCTTAACTAACTATTTCAATCTGGCTGCTAATCAAGAAATTTGGTAACTACCTTCACAGTTAAAACAAACTAAACTGAACTGGTGATACAAGGATGTTCACAGCACTGGTTTTACCACTAATTACATTAATTTGTTGCATTGCCATTATATTGGACCTAGTTTATTAGCTAAATTATGGCACTAAAGAAATATTTGTAAACCAACAGAACTTTTGATGTCTTACATGGGTGAAGACTGAGGTCCTTTCCATGAACAGGTTATTTTAATGCACAATATGGATCCCACAGCTGCTAAAGAACTGAAAAGAAATGCTTCAAACACAGAGAATTACGAAATGCTTTGAAATGCTGCTGGATTGCAGACAGAAACTCAGTGATTTATCTTGCTGTGATACCTCTGCGTAAGCTTTATGTGAAACCATCGTTGTGGAGGGGTTTTTTTGCTTTGTTTTGGGGCTGGTTGGCTCCTTTTTGTGATTCTCCTGGTTTCCTGGTTATATTGCTCCCCCACAGTCCTGACATCACCAGCACAAGCTCTGCAGCAGCGAATGCTACGGGAGATTTTATTCGGCGGGCTGATGCTGCCTCTCTCCCTTTCACAAGCAGCAAGGGTAAACCTCATCTCAGCACTGTGAAAACAGAAGTGCAAGAGTCCTTCCAGCCATGTTAGTGTTTAAATTTATAGAAGCTCTGGTGCATACACCTGAAATGCATTTTAATCTGCCTAAGGAATAGTTGCAGTCCTGGGAAGTTCATTGTTGTTTCTAATTGTCAGCGACTGCTACACTTTGCTTGCCTGCAGCCATCCAATTAACATAGCACCACCACACAAAATAGCATAATATGCTCCATGTCCTAACAACAAGAGCCTCACACTCCACTTCTAGCCAACAATTCCCTCCTAATTGGGTTTCCAACATACGACAGGGAACAACAGAGACAGACAGACGGATGCCAAGAGGTAACGCAGCCTCCGAACACCTTCTCCTACTGCTGTGCGAATTTCAGTGCAGATACCCCGGGTTGCTGTGTATATTGAGAGAGGGAAAAACAGAGAAAAGAGAGAAGAAAAGCTCAACTCCAGAAGTGGAAAACATGTAACTTGTGCCCTGAGATATTGCTATGGCAACATTTAAACAATGAACAGAAAGCCCTGCAGGATTCTGCTCTTGCTTCCTTGGATACCAAATGTAAATCCCGATTCTCTTTTCTTGTGCATGCACAAGCAGCTGATTTTTTGCCTTTTCCTCTAACAGACAGCAAAGTATCCAGGACCTCTACCAGAACTACACGTTAATTCACTTCCATCTCTTGCAGCTTGTGAATATGCAATTAAAACACACCACGAGCACATGCATCTCCCTTCTTGCATCCCTGTTTCTATCCCCCAAGAGCAAAAATGACCACAATAATCCAGCTAAATAACAGGTACCCTCCTTTTCTGAATAACATCATCAAATAAGCCACTCCAAAATGTCACAAGCCAAGCCCCAATGTCTTGTGCCATTACAGGAGGTGGAGGCAGGATCCTTTCTAAGGGCAGCTCCTTGCCCACGCTGCTCGTCTCCAGCGTGCTGCAAGGCTTCCTCCCAGCCCACCGTGGCTCCTGCTAGTACCAAATCCTTCTCATCTGGGTTCTCCTGCAGGGCCAGGGCTTTGTAACTGAAGGTTTTCCTTCTGATTTTCATAGAGCAGCTGGCAAGGGGATGGATGGGAACGCAGGAGGAGGGCCCCCACTAATAGTAGCCCAAAGCTCAGTCAGCTTGACTACTCTAGAAATGACTCGGTGGGTGCTAATTGCATTTCTGCAGAGTAATTTTCCTCCCAGACTACAAGCAGCACTAATTCCAGCACCTTTTTAATTTTATTTTTTTTTTCTCTCTCTCCCCATTCCCTCACCAGCAATCAGAAACTCAAGGATATCTCCAAGCCAAAGTGAAAGCACAGAGGCAGGACTGGGATGGAAACTCTTGCACTCTGCTGATGGGCACAGTGCCCTCCTTCAGGGAATAGATTGCACCTTCACTCTTGGACAGCTTGGCTTATGAGTTTTCACCAGCACCAAGCTCTTCCAAAATGTGCTAAAATCCTGTCCTGAGAAGACTCAAAAATCTTCCTGTCTCATATTGCTACAGCAAGAACCTTCATGTCAAAGGGGAGACAGCTTTTTAGGTCACAGGCAATTCATTTTTAAAGCCTGTAGGTAGGAAGCCATGGCAGCACCTCAGGAATCCCTTTCTTATCCTCCACTCTCACCTGATCACTTGTATTGACTCACATCTGGAGCAAACCTCCTTGGGTCTCACTCAACCTGAAAGTCCATTTTTCCCCTCATCAGTGCTACCAGACTGGGAGATATTGTGACTTGCTTCAGCAAACTGAACCTCCTCTTATTCTAGATCAGTGCAAATCATTCCTGACACGTGAAAAGACATGGACTAGCTACTCCCTGGCATTACTGACCTACAGTTTGCTAAGAACACCCAAAGTTTGAGATGCATGATCTCTGACCTTCTGGAGAACAACTAGAACAAATGGAGCAGGACTTTCCAGTATAGCCTTCTCTTTCCTTCTGTACAAGCATTTGGTGCCTAAATATACACATAATGGTTCCCTCCACAAGGCCACAATCCCAGCCCAACACCAAAAGGATTGTCCATGGTTTGAAGAGGAGACAGCCTGCAGGACCAGTGTGTGCTGCTGTGTGGTACAACTGTGCTCAGGTACACGAGAGGGAAGCAGCAGAGACAGACGGCTCCTGCCTCTGATTGAGGAGGATTGTTGCTCCTCATTTAGCTGGATGTTTGGCCTGACAGTTTTGGCCCATTTGGTCAGGGTCTGGAGCACAAGTGTGCTGAGTTCCCAGCTGAGGGAACTGGGGGTGTTGAGCCTGGAGAAAAGGAGGCTGAGGGGAGACCTTGTGGCTCTGTCCAAGTCCCTGAAAGGAGGATGGAGAGTGTGGGGGTGGCTCTGTTCAACCAAGGAGCAAGGGACAGGACGAGAGGAAATGGCCTCAAGTTGCACCAGGGCAGTTGAGATTGGATGTGAGGAAGAATTTCTTTGCTGAAAGGGTTCTGAGGCATTGGAAGGGGTTGCCCAGGGCAGTGGTGGAGTCCCCGTCCCTGGAGGGATTGAAGAGTGGTGTAGACACAGTGCTGAGGGACATGGGTCAGTGGGGACTGGTCAGTGTTGGGTTCATGGTTGGACTTGATGATCTTCTAGATCTTTTCCAATTGAGTCAGTTCTGGGATTTATTTGATAATCAGCCCTTGGGCTCTGGATAAGCCTCAGCACAAGTGAGGAGAAATGAGATACTCGTTCCCACTTTGAGATTGCATGAGTTAAACTCTGGTTGTTCCATGTGTCTTTTGGCTACGTTATTAAGTGAATGATTCACTCAAGTGTGAAACTGTTGCCTCTTTAGAAGCAGACACACATCCCTAGCTTTTTAATGTTGACAAGGTTTGCCTATTTCAGCCCAAACTGGTGGCTAAGTCTTCCCAGCACTTGCTCATCGCAGCAAGAAAACCCTCCTGCTACTTATTGCACCAAATGAAGGAGGCACCTACGGCAGCTTTCTACTGTCAGAACCTGGAGTTGCTCTATCAAACTCCCTGTTTATGTGTTCACTTGACAGCAATCCAGGGAAAAGCTGGGAGATGCCTTTCCCTTAGCCAGCTTCTTTTTCCTTCAGTAATTACTGAGCAGCAGCTTAACATAAATTTAGCTGCTCTGTTACTGCAACTGCTGATGTAAGTGTAGCCCACACCAGGGCACAGGCTTCCCATGATACATGAAGGAATGGAGAACAAGAGGTTTGCACTTTATTTTTTTTAGGTGTTGACAAACTTATTACCCATTTCATGTCCCACCAGGAAACATGTGCCCAGAGAAATCAACGAGGCTAAAGCACTTCATACTAAACCCATTTAGCTATACTGAGAAAGAGGAGAGAAATTGGAGCTGGAATTGGAATTTTTTGCCGTGCTTGCTTCCTTCTTTTTCTAAACACACCACCACAAAGGGTCTGATTTGTTCGTGTGGCCAAACAAAAACTCCCAGAGATTTCCTTAGGAGCAGATTTGCACCCTAAATCTTAATCCTTTACAAGTAGCCAACCTTTAAGAGGCATGACCTCCAAACAAGCACATTTGAGAGGCAGAAGGTCTCATTTCCATCCTGCTAAAAGATTCAGGATGTTTACATGAAGTAACAGTGATGTGAGTGAATGGAGAAAGGCGGGGGAAAAGGAAGATGCTAATAATTAATTACGTATTTATCCAGGAAAGTCAGAGCTCTGGTTTGTGTTGTTTCATGCAAGAAGCTTGTGAATAGGAAAATGCTGCCAGAAAAACATAAAATCCAGCTCTACCAAAACCTCTCCCATCCTTGCCTTCTCTCCCCTCCTCCAGAATACTGCAGCTAGAGAAAAGTAAAACGAGTGGCAAAGCTAGTTCTGCACCTTGCCTGCAAAAAAAACCAACCCAAAAAATCAATGTTCAATGGCTCCTTTAATTAGCTGTTTCTCTCTCTCCTCCCCCAGTTTTGGCCTAATACTTTCAGCTGGAGCCTCTAGATGCCAAGGCCAAGGTTGAGGAGGGCAGAGGTGAGGGAGGAGAGAAGGGAAAGAGAAAGAAAACTCCCTATCTACAAGCTAAGCAGTCATGCCAGGAGAGGGGACGACAGTGGCACTCTTCCCCACAGGAAAACAAGGACCTCTATTTTAAACACCACGTTACCCTCCCTTCATTCCACACCCCCACACCACATTTCTGCAGGAAGGGAGAGACGTTTACTGCTCTGGTACACATCATTGCTAGGCTCTGAACCCTGCCATCTACAAGCCACCTTTTAATTATTTTCATTATCAGCATAAAAACAAAAAACCTCCTAACACCACAGCATCCTCTCACTGCTCCTCAATCAAAGCAAATCTCCTTTAACTGCCATGGAAGTGCTAGGGGAGCCCGAAGGATTCACCACAGGATCACCAAGAATTTCCTAGGAGATCTGGAGGGCACGGGTGGCAGGTACAGCAGATTCCTAAACTCCCCTTCAACAGAAGAACATCCTCTCTCTGCCTGCTACTGCTTTTTCTTAGCAGTGGAGCGTAAAACATGCCATTTCTCTCAAAATCCTCCTCAAAATCCATTCAAACCTCTTCTCACATACCCCCCCCACATACACACACTCCAGCCAAAAGCCATCCTTCACCTCCCGGCTCAGTGCTAATATTTTCCTGTTAATACACCACATTGCCCTGCAATGGCAGACTGGATGCCAGCATCCAAACCAGCATCCAAACAGAGAGTAAATAACCAAGTGAGCACACCTCCTCTGTGCATCCCATTCCATGCCACTTGCATCCCTTTGGACAGACCGGGCAATCAGGCAGCACCCCCCCCTCCTCAACCCCCTCTCACTGCAGGGGATCTCTCCAAAGACAATTCCAAATGCTATAAAGCCAGGCAGGTGGCTGCAACATCCTAGGAGGTTGGAGTTCTACTAACAGGAATGTTTGAGCTACTGGGAGAATTCAGTTCTGTCCTCGTCCCTTCCCTTCCCAACCACCCCCCCTCCTCCAGCCATTATCAAAATCCAGATTCTTTATTCAGCTAGGGGAAAAGACCAAGAAAAGAGGGATAAGGAAGAAAGAAGAGAGGTAATGGGGCATATTTCCTCTTCCCCCCAAAAAATAATACAATGGAAAGTGTACTTACTGTATCCTCAAAGACTATCCAGCTAGAAATCCGAGTGGTTATGAAAAACCAGGCTGGGGGAGGGGTTAGAAAAACTACTTCATTTCAGCCACCAAACCACAATTAAAAACAAGAAAGGAAATAAAAATAAAGGATATCCAATGGCAATTTCCCAGCAATTTCAGTCTGTACAGGTGCCAATCCAAGCCAACGCTGCTGAACTCTCCCCCTCCGGCAATTTTGCTTTCTTCTCCTCTGTCCTTTATTTTCTCGGTGGCTTTCAACTTTCCTGCTGAAAAAGGCTGTAGTGGTACCGCTGATGTTTGCCTTCACTGGAGAAGAGTGGTTGAAAAGAAGAGGAAAAACCCAAAAACCCTTGCAGAGGATGAATGATCCTTCTCCTTTCTGAAACTTTTCATTCCACTGTGGATCCTTTGCCTAGTTTCCTTTTGCTGAGGTTTTCTGCCTCTCTGGCTCCACTGCTCTCCATCGCTTACTGTTTCTTTTTTCTCTGGAGAGCAGAAGGGGCTGTATTTCTTTTTAAGCAACCCTCCATCTGTATTCTTTTAATGTAATTTTGTTGTGACTGTTAAGATCCAGGTCTTGCCAGGCAATTTTCTTCTCCCCTCTTCTTTGCTGCACTATCAATTATCCAATCCGTGCGTCTCCACATTGGAACGGGGATTCCCATTCTTCTTTTTCTCTATCCCCCACACTCCTTTAGAAAAGAATCCCCTTTTGCATTTAATTTTTTACTTGGGTCTGTCAAAACAATAAACTTTTAGCCTCTCTTCCCCCCTCTCCAAAGATCTGATTAGATTTCCAATCACAACCCAGTGCGCAATTGGATTTTTGATTTCAGCAAGAAGCCGGCAATCCACAGCAGCAGCACCCTCTCCTCGCCTCCAACTCCACGTTATATCCTTCTGCCTTCCCTCCAACTCCTCTGCATTCTCCCAATCTCACGTTAAATGGAAGGAAGGAGGGAGGGAGTAGAGAAAAATTCAAGGTTCCCACCAGCTGTCAAGAATAAATCCATCCCCTCGTTATTTTTTAACCGCTTGGGACGGGTGGTTTTTAACGCCCACTCTCCCCTTTGCCCCCCACACTTCTCAAAAATCTTTCTGATGTTCCAACTCCCCCGACGGGGCAGAGAAGCAGCCCAGGGAGGCGTGATTTGTCGTCTTAGCTGTAAATTTCACCAGCACCCTCTGCTTTTCATTTCAGCTTCCTCTCCATCTTTTGTCCAGCAGCTATACAGATCCAGGAGCACCGAGACGGATAAACTTCTGTTTCTTCTTTGAGGAGAGAGAGGGAAAGAGCGAGAGGAAGAAGGACAGAAAAGCTCTCCAGTCTCTGTCTCCCTTCTCCTCCCTTTCTCTGTTTCAGCACGGAGCTGATCTCATTCCCAAGCTCAGCCTGCTGGATTTCAGATCTACAAGTTGGATTTCCCTTCTGCACGGCAGCGAGTTATTCTCCCATCTTCTTCCACACGCCAGTTACGTTCCCTCTTTTCTTCCTTCCTTCCTTCCTGCCTCCCTCCCTTCCAAGATGACACATTCCCAGGAGCGCAGCCGCTTCTTTCAGTGTCGAGTTTCATCCCTGAAAGGCGCAGCCGAAACCCTTCCTCCCTCCCATCAGCTTCAGCCCGATTCTCCCTGTGGCTGCCTGTCCGTCTGTCCGTCCGTCCGCACGTAGGGATGGATATATCCAGCTCCTGCCAGCTGCTGCTGGGGTAGCTACGCTGTCCTGGTGTTCTGCTTTCCTCTCATTCCCCACCTTACAGTGATACCCCAGGATCTGCAAATGTCCCAGGGCGTCTTTCTGCTTACACTCCTCCTTCTCCCCTTCCGTTCTCTCCCTTTTTTTTCTCTCTGATTTTTTTTTTTCTCCCTTTTCTCCCCCCTCTTCTTCCCTCCCTTCCCTTTTTTCCCCCCTCCTCTGCTTGTGATCAGTAAAATACAATTACCCAATTACCTCCCATCATCTTAGCACGGATTGGTCACTCGCATTAACACTTGATGGCAGGGAAAGGCTCCGGGAGCAGCTCTAACGTGGCATTGCTGCCACCTGGTTGACAGTCTGGGAACAAACTCAGGGTCACCTTAAGAAATTTCCCCAAGTTAGCAAGCAGTAACTGAAAAACAAGGGATCATCTGAAGGATAGGGATGCCAAAACTCATTTTCTTAAAAGCCTGCCTGATTCTGACAGCTCAACCAGTATTTGCAGGTAGCTGCGGCAGGGGGAACGACAGCAAAATGCACTGAGGTGGAGGTGTCTTCACAAAAGGGGGACAGAACAACCAGTGGTCACAGGTACCAACGCCAGCCACAGCTGCAGAGGGATGACAGGAAAACGAAACGAGCTATAAAGTCATATTTGCCAAAAATATAACAGTAGAAATTATTTGCATGGAATAGAATAACAGGACAGTCTGGGTTGGAAAGGACCTTCAAGCTCATCCAGTCCCAACCCCCCTGCCAGCAGCAGGGACACCTTCCACTAGACCAGGTTGCTCAAAGCCTCATCCAACCTGGCCCAGAACACTTCCAGGGAGGAGCAGCCACAGCTTCTCTGGACAACCTGGGCCAGGGTCTCACCACCCTCACAGCAAAGAATTTCTTCCTCACATCTCAGCTCCATCTCCCCTCTGCCAGTTTCAAGCCATCACCCCTTGTTCTGTCACTCGCTGCCCTTGCAAAAAGTCCCTCCCCAGCCTTCCTGGAGCCCCTTCATGTACTGGAAGGCCCCTAGAAGTTCTCTCCAGAATCTCATCTTCTCCAGGCTGATCAGTCCCATAGAGAGACAATCTATTTTCTTACTACAGAACTAAAAGTTTATTTAAAACTTTTAAACACATGAAAGTTACCTAAAAACTCCATTTTGGCAGGTGAAGCCATAAGCCCTATGAAGTGCTTCAAGGGTTTCAGTGATGGCTTCAGTGAGCTGTTAAGTGACATCAACACAACAGTGCCAAGTCTGGGCTCACCTATGGAATCTGCCACAGTGAGACTGGAATGAATTCTGACCGGGATTTTTGAGGTTTCTAAACTGACTCCCTAATTTGGGCTAATAAAGTACTGACACGTTGGTTATGTACTCATCCACTTACCAAGGTATGTCAGATGTACTTACATGAATGTTACCCAAAACGTTCAGAATTAGGATTCTCTCCTGGTTTTTTTTTTTTTTTTTTTTGTTTTTTGTGGGTTTTTTTTTTTTCAGGGAAATAAATGCAATAGAAATTTCATAGAAAACTTTGTCTGCATAAAGTTAGGATGCTCTACCCTCTCCCCAGGATCAAGGGAAACAATATGGATGACGTATGTGCCGGCATTTGTCTCTCTCAAAATCAGAAAGACATTATTTATAGATCTAACTCCTCCACACAACCCTCAAAAAAGAATTAGTCAGGCGGTTTCATGGTAATTATAGCAAGCTCCATATATTAAGCAGGAACTCTGAGTTAGCCCATGCATGCAATAGCACCATTAGCTCTTTGCTCAGTCCTCTCTCAAACAGCCAAGTTATGTCTGGTATCCTTACCTAGCCTTCAACTTTGGTATGAAACCAGAATACTTGAAAAGAAAAGAAATTTTTTTTTATTTTTTTTAAGTTATATGTCATATTATCAGCTTTTCTAGACTTATAAAAATCCATCAGCTGGCTGAGTTCAGTCAACTAACACTTACTGAATCATTAACATTGACTTTCAGATTTATTCTACTGACTCAGCGAGCTTTCTGGTGAGAAAGATCTACCAGATATAATTCCAGCAACTAGAACCAAGTCTTTAATCACTGTTAGATCATTTAGCATCTGATTTTACTATCACTGCAATCAATGACAAACACAAATTACCTGCAACGGGTGAAAGACTGTGTAGTAAGAATGATTAATCCAAATAGAATGGTCTTTCAAGAATGCTAAAAAAGACTTTGGGGATTTGTGGAGAAGTGTGACAGGAGATGGAGTTGCTCACAAGGAACAATCTTTTTCTCAGTTGGTGAGCTTATTTTGGTTTTGTCTGATTCATTGATGCTGCTGGTGTATTTTAGGCCTACAAATGTCTTAGCAGAGTCTTTTTCTTTTTACTACTTAAAATCCAAAAAACCACAACGTTGTTCCTTTTCCCAGAAGGATAAAAACATCCCAGCCTGATATATGTTTCCTTTGCTGTTTCTTTTAAAAGTACCTGAACAATTTCCTGCTAATATTAAAGAGCCCTTGAGCAAAGGTGAAGGTTTCTAGGACTGAATTAAACAAATATACAGGCATCAAAAAGAGAAGACACCCAGCTTCTGGGGATCTAACCACAATCCAAGGCACAAGCAGTAGCTCCAGTATCTCTGTGGATACAAACTAATATTTCCCTTCTGATGGAAATTTGCACATTTTCTATATTTTATCTCATTCCAATTACATCAAAATACACATTTCTAACAGGTACCAGTACTTAAATAAATGTACATATATAAACACACACAAAAATAATACATTTGCTGGCACAGATGTGACTAAACAAGATTAGTATCAAGACTGCAATAGGCTGTAGGCTATGATACAATCTTCTCTCTCAAAGTTTGTTAATTTTAATATACCAATTCTGAATTATCACCTAATAAACATAGAAGATGGAGTGATGAGCTTCTTGGAACATAACTTTAGAGCAACCTAATTTGGGATATTGATGAGATGACACCGCACGCTATATGAAAAGGTAAATGTCCTTTTAATAAACAAAATAAAAGTTATAATTTTTCATGTAATGTGGTAAGTCTGCTTGATCCTGAGTATGGGGGGACAACAAAACTCAAATGTACATACTGGCAAATCTTCACATAGCAAACATGGACAACAACAGATTGTAAGACACCTTCTCCTTGACAAATGATGCGAGAACTCACTCTGGGGGTGATTAGCACTGGAAGAGACCAGTGGAAAAGACTAGATATTCACAATTACCAGTTTTTTGGAGGAAAAGAAATCTGACTAAAGCCTCAGAAAAGAGAATTCTCACCTGCAGATAGAGTAGAAACTTTAAAATTGAAAAAGCATAACCAAAGTTTAAGGAAAAAAGTGAAAGCAGACCATTTTGCTTATACAAAGTAATAAGCAATTATTACTGAAAAGCAGTTTCAAGTTGTTCCAAGTCAGTGACAGCCCTGCCTCCCTTTTAAATAAACATGAAGAAATCATAAAAGAAGCTGTGGAACATATTATTCTTTCTCCTTTATTAAGCATTGCTGACAAGAAGCTGCTTGCATATGGAGACAGGGCTTGAATCCTCTTACAGCTTACTGCTTTCAAAAGGGAACACAGAACGCTGACAAACATACTTTTAACTGCATGGATCTAGGATCAAGCTCACTGATCAATTTAGGGATTCAAGAGCCACCCTAAAAATCTCAGACTACATAAAATATGTCATATGTAATCTCACAGAGACTGATTTTTGTCATGTCATCGAAGCTCATGGTACATATTCTCCTGTATATGTGATTTCACTGATTATTGCTCAGTTCTTTTAATACAAACCCACTAAAATCAGGTGTGTAACTATCAAAATTAAGAGCTGACTATAATATTGCCTCATTTATTAATTTCCACATATTCTTGTTCTGATGTTTATACTTCTAGTGAGAAATTTGGTTTTGTAAGTAATTTCTCTTGGGTCACAGAGGCTTGGAAGATGTAAAAGAAAAGAAACCTTCATTTCAGGAAAATCTGGGTAAAACCACAGCACGTGTGATTTTGGCCCTTGGAAGCTTAAATGACAATTTAATAAACTCATCTCTCCATAACAACATCATATCTGTTGTTTTGGAACTGAATGGTGGTTTTCATTAAGTTTATATTTGAAAGGAACCCTATTCTCAGAATCTCTCTATGTTCATTGTCCAGTTGGGTTAACAGGACAAGTTAGAGTTGTTCTACAAACTATCACCTTCCATATTAATAACCCACCACAGAAAACCTGCTGTTTAGAAAGACTTCCTAAATTTTCTGCTTATGGAACCAAATGCCATGTTGTCCTTGTTTCCATCACAGCAGAGACAACCAATTCACCAAACTGAATATGAGCCAGCAACATGCAAAGTTGATGGGATCCTGGGCTGCAGCAGGCAAAGCAGTGCCAACAGGTCAAGGGAGGTGGGTCCTTCCCCTCTGCTCAACCCTGGGGAGGCCACACCTGGAGTGTTGGGGCCATTTCTGGGCTCCACAGTATGAGAGAGACATGGACAGACTGGAGAGAGTCCAACAAAGGGCCATGAAGGTGATGGACTGGAGCACCTCTCCTACAGGGAGAGGCTGAGAGAGTTGGGTCTGCTTGGTCTGGAGAAGAGAAGGCTCCAGGGGAATCTTCTTAATGTCTACAAGTACATAAAGTAATGGGGCAAAGAGGATGGAGCCAGGCTCTTCTCAGTGGTGCCCAGTGACAGGACCACAGACTGGAACACAGGAGGCTCCCTCTGAACGTCAGGAAACACTTTTTTAGTGTGAGAGTGACCACACACTGGCACAGGTCTCCCCAAGGTTCTCCCTTGGAGACATTCAGAGGCCACCTGGGCATGGTCCTGGGCAATTGGCTCTAGGTGGCTCTGCTTGAGCAGTGGGGTTGGACCAGTTGACTTTCACAGGTCCACCCTCAGCAATTCTGTGATTCTGTAATTTAATAGTTCATAAAGTATTTACATAGAAGGAAAGTAAGAAGAAGAATATTTGGTAAAAATATTGTTTTCTATTCTGCTCTCAGATTCTTTCATTCACCTGTGTGCCCACGAGAATTCTGTGCCTAGCTTTCAACTCACAACTAGCAGAGGAGATATTTTTTTTTCTCTAAAAGAAATGCTGCTTTGAGGAAAATAAATATGAAAAAGACAAACCACTAACAAAAAAAGTTAAAACTTTTTTCCTAACATTGCTCTTGGGACTGCTGTGCTCCAATTGTAAGGCATATATATATATATATATATATATATACACATTTATATTTATACAGCTAGTGTTAGGATGTTTATGAAAACATGACCCTCTCAAGAGCTTACTCTATAGGGTTGGCAATCACTTCTAAGGTTATTGTAGCATGACTTTAGGGGACCTAACATTTCATAGTGTTAGAATGTTAAACCTTAAGAGTGTGCATATATTCACAAAAGCAGTTACCTACTAAAAGAATCAAAAGCTTCCTTTGTACCCAGCAGAAAAGTCCTCTTTCCACTCAAGTCAACAACAAAATTTCTGCTGACTTAAACCAGACCACAATTTTACAGAGCATCTTTTTTTCCCCCACTGTGATTTTAAATCTTCCATTCCAAACTCAATCTGTGAGCTCAGCGTCTTGAAGATCATCAACCTTAAACTTCACTTTAACTTTTTTTGCTACAATTATTCCCAAAACAATGAAGGACAAGCTTTTTTTTATTATTTTTCTGAGTCCCAAAGAGCTCCTCCCAACACACACACACACAAATGCCATGAACTCACTTGCATTTGGTTAGCAATAGACTGTAGGTATGTTCCCTGAAGTCCAAGGCACACCTAACCTCTAGTGGAACAGCAGCTGTGTAGCCTTGGAGTATTAATTTTCACATCCTACTCCTTTAGTAGGATGTGAAATCCTTTAATTTTTACTTAATTTAATTAATTTTTACTTTTTTAATCCACATCCTTTAATTTTTACTTAAACTAATTAATCCAGATAAGGAAGAAGTGCACATCAAAACCCCTGTCCTACGACAAAATCAAATTGCAAAGCGTGATTTTCAAGAGTAGCAACCCTAGCAAAGGACAAAAGTTGTGTGATACCACTACTATTATTATTAATAATGGTAATAAAGAAGATTTTGTATTTTTCTGTCCCAATTTTTCATGTATTTCAACTTCCTCTAAAATGCAAACATTTTTCACTGAGATTAAGTCCTGTATTCAACGTTAAAAAACCTGACTCACAAAATGGCTTAAAACACAATTTCAAGTATTTTCACTCTACAACAGTCCTGAGAAAAATGGCCCAAATCCTGCCATTTCCCTACTGCACTCATTTCAGACTCTGAATTCAAATCTAGACAAATTCTCTCCTTTCCAGGACTGACTGCCACTGTTAGAAATTCACACTCCATAGGGAAGAATAATTCCTTTGATTTCAATGCAATGTCTCCAGGTTAATGCAGGTGTAGATGAGAACAGAGTATGGTCCTCTCATTTGATATTCATGCTCCATCTAATATGTACTTGGTTTAGTAAATCATAGAATAATTTAGGTTGGAAAATGTCAGTCAAACAAAAAAAGAAAAAGAAAAGAAAAAAGGAAAAAGGAAAAAGGAAAAAGGAAAAAAGAAAAAAGGAAAAAGGAAAAAGGAAAAAGGAAAAAGGAAAAAGGAAAAAGGAAAAAGGAAAAAGGAAAAAGGAAAAAGGAAAAAGGAAAAAGGAAAAAGGAAAAAGGAAAAAGGAAAAAGGAAAAAGGAAAAAGGAAAAGGAAAAGGAAAAGGAAAAGGAAAAAGGAAAAGGAAAAGGAAAAGGAAAAGGAAAAGGAAAAGGAAAAGGAAAAGGAAAAGGAAAAGGAAAAGGAAAAGGAAAAGGAAAAGGAAAAGGAAAAGGAAAAGGAAAAGGAAAAGGAAAAGGAAAAGGAAAAGGAAAAGGAAAAGGAAAAAAGGACTTTTTCTTTTAAATTGAATTTTTAATAACATAAAATTTAAGAATATAGACAACTAGACTGGGATATGAGTGATGCATCACTTTGCAAATAATATCTTTACAGTGTGACAGCATTTTCTTTGTTTTTCTTTGGTGAATTTTAAAAAGCAAGAGTATGATATCCTGACATACAGATGAATTTATCAGACATCTTAATTTCTTCTCCTGTGGAGTTATTTTGACTGGAAAATACAATTTGCATTTATTGAGAATAAAATCTTAACTACTTAGGCTTCCAAACATTACTGAGAAACAACCTAGCAGTCATTTTGTTGTACTTTGTCCTCATGTTTAGCATCCATTCAAAGTGCAATTCTGGTAAAGTGAATTTCTGGTGTGGGGAAAACACCTTCAGTTTAACCTCTAAGCCAAAGAAAAAGTAACAACTGATTTCTAAATTTTCATTGCAAAAAGGATAATAGCTTGCTTTAACCATAAAAGATCCCAAAGGAAGTTCTAGCTTCCAATAAATTGGGGAGGAAAAGAAATGTTGTATGCAAAGAGATCATTGATAAAGGTAAAAAGGCCAAAATGGAAGGGAAAAAAAAAATAAAATCATAGCACAAATAACATTAGTCAAGGAGATAACTTTCATTTTCAAGATCTATTTCCAGGTACTTATAACTTTCTAAATAAATTCTTTCAACTAAATATTTTCAGCATCCTCTATAACCAAAATCTGTAGAGCATTTTTACATATCAAGCAAATTTCCAATTAGTCCTTATTGGTCAATAGGAAAAAAAACCCATGTACTTTTGATAGTGAAATTTTCCTTTTTTTTCTCTTTTTTTTTTCTTTTTTTTTTTTTCCTTCTTAAATCACTAATGGCTCATTCTTGATCACTAGAAAAACAACAGAATTTTTTGGTTTGTTTTATCCAAATTCAAATGGATTATAATGCACATAACATATATAAGAACCCACTTTCTTACCGTCAATGCTCGTAGGGCTGTGGCCAGTGATGAGGACATCAAAAGTGCTATAGCCAGGACTCACTGGGCTGGTGTTTCCAGATTCTTTGCATGATCTCAACATAGATTATTTGATTGATCTGTACTTCTGTCACCCTGCCTGTGAGATGGAAATCATATTTACTGAATGTGTTAAAGAGGATGGACTCACCATTAAATGGACTAGGGAGAGATGATGTACCACTAGAACCACCATATCATGTGCACCCCAACAAAATAGGTAGCAGAGAGGGTAAAACCTCACTCCTCTAAATAATTATCACTCTTTTCTGTGTCCTAACAGTAAATACCTGAGATTAAATCATTTAAGATCTCTGAATACACTGTGTTATAAATGCACCTTGACAGATGTTGACTCAGACTAGATCAGGGAGCAATTTAGGACCCAGCAATGAATGAAGGCAGGAGGCACCATATATATACTCACAAATATATGGTAAAAGTTAGTTAAAAGAATCTCCACCCTGAATTCTCTGGATTTTCTAACCTAGGGTTCAGCTCTCCCTTCCATCTCCATATTCCCATTAAAACTGCACATCATTTAAAGAGCATAGGAAACGTGAAATATTTTATCATCTTTCAGTATCATCTTCAAGAGGTGGATGAAAAATTGCAGGACAATAATGAGCTGCTTGAAATGTTTTTGGAATTTACTTGGCTACTGCCAGACCAATTGTCTAGTCCACTGTGGCATCACTACTAAAGACAATACAGAAATACTCCATAATAGGTAGTTCCACAGCTTTCATCCACAACAACCCATTTGCATTGGGTTTGCACTTAAATCCTGGAAAGGTTACAAGGGGAAAGTGTAACTCTGTGTTTTGGAAACAATAAGAGGAAACAGGTTTAATGCAAATAAACATCTTTGTCCCCATTAAGATAGAATCCTTTGAGAAGTTCTCAAAGGAACCTGTAGTAGAGAACATTTTTTATTCTTTATTGACTGCATGTTAGAAATCCTGATAAGAAGTTAAGAAATCCTGCCAGTCACAACTGGTGAAAAATGATGGCAATAATAATAATAATTACCCAAAACTATCTATTTATTTGTTTATTAATTAATCAATGATACTTTAGACTGAGTTTTCCTACTCTCTCTCCAAACTTCATTCCCAGTGGGTAAAGTTAATTAAATTGAAACCCACCTTACTGAATCAGATCCGATCTTCAAGATCTAGGGAAGAGTTTCTTGTTAAGGAGATTATTTCTGGTGATGAAAGAGATTAAAAACCTGCAAAGAATGAAACATTGTTTTAAGAAATTGCATATCATGACTAGAGAATTATTTGGGAGCAGGAAAAACAAATAGTTGATATACAAGAGTTTGGATTTGGTCAACATTTGTTCAATCAACCCAATTGGGGTTTTTTGGGGTTTTTCAGACCTTCTATTTCTCTATCCTTGCATTTTTCTACTATCTTGGATTAAAACTGCATTTCCTTACTATGGCATTTGCTTTACACTCCTTTGTGCATACAGGGGGAAATTATCTTCAATGTATTAATAAAAATACCTTTTATTTAAGAAATAAGAATTAGTATTAGCATCAAAGCTCCCAACACCAATAGTCTTTGGACAGTAACTAAGGGTACCTTAAGAAAAGCAGAATACTAGGCTGAAATTTGCAGATTTTCCAAAAATTGCTCACAAATACATCTGGTAAAAATCAGGAGGTGAAGGGATTTGGGTTCTCAGTGAAAAAGTTTCAAGAGAGCCTTGTTTCCAAAAGCAGGCACAGCAACGTTCATTCAACCCAGCCCCATTTCACGTGAGTTCCCCAAAGATGAGACAACTAAAATGAATCATCACCTTTGGAAAACACATTTAATAACTCCATATATGAAGGCATAGACCTAGAAGCAGGAATTAACCATCTGTGGTCCTAAAGTACATACAGTACATTGTACCAGAATTCCTTTTTTTTTTTTGGAAAAGAAATTTAGAAGAGAAAAGATATTAAGGTTCAAAGTAGAAATTTAATGCAATCTCCCCCAAAACTAAGATTTATAAAGCTGTTTCAACTTTATATTAAGAACTTTTTCCAAAAAATATAATAAAGACAAATTAGTTTTAAAACAAAAATACTGATAATATCAAACTGCTGCTATTTTGATAATTTGTCGTAGGGTTTTTTGTTTGTTTTTAATTACTTCTCCCCCTGTTTCCTTAGGAAAATAAAAACAAAGAGCAATAAATCAATTTATATTCACAGATATTAAAAAAAATCAATAAATAAATGGTTCCAAAGCGATTTTTTTTTTTTTACATGAGCATCTTCCCTTGACATTAAGAATTCAAATAGTTATTAAAATCAGAAAATTACACTGAAATAGCTGTTCCATGTCCTGCACAGCTACCCCAGATAGAAGAATGAAGGATTGCTTTGTTCCTGCCTTGTATCCAGATGCATACATGGAACTGGGCACAGACAAGTTTATCAGGACAGACCTTAGTGCTTAAACGTTGGCACTGGCACCTTGTTTTACACTCAAAACCATTGTAGGAATGGCAATTGTCATAAAAGAACTTCTCAAACATCTGTGACAGAACCCAGAGAAAAATGTCTCATATATTACTCTAAAAGACTGTGAGGAGCTATTGCAAAGTACACACTTGTTAAATCCACCACAGAACACGCTGGAGAGAGGGGCAGATGCTGACTGGTCCTTGAACTTGAGAGAGGAGGATTTTCTGCCTGTTTGTACAGAGAATCCCATTGTTCCCACTAAATTAATGTGTTTAAGATAAGAAGTTCTGATTGTTCACAGAAGAACTGGAGTTTGCTGAAATTCTTCAATGTAAACTTTTCGGAAGGACATCAAAACATCACTAAACCTGACTTTATCCTATGAACAAAGCCTCTAGGAGAGATCTGAACAGGTTTTCATGTGCTTCAACATGTGGATTGGAGCAGTCTGTGATTTACAGATTATGTCTAAGTGCCTTAATCACCTAAATCCCATTTGTCTCCATCTTTAAAAGCCTACCAAATGAGAACACCATTTGTTTGCTAATAAAACAGAAAATAATATGTGCTAAATACCAAAATATCGGTGACTATTCCATTTTTTAAAAGATTTATTTTCTATTTCTTGAACAGAAGAAAACCAGCAGCTTGTCACTATGGAATTAGGTGGGAGGCAGAGTATGGGAGTGAGTCAGCCCTTAAACCTGCTGGCCAGTGAAAAAAAAATAAAAATCAACCCCCAAAACCAAACAAAAACTTGTCATAATGGCTGGGGTAATTCTATACAGAGGCAAAAAAAAAAAGTTAGACAATATACTCACAGATTTTTATTTATTTCCAGAATATGCTAATATTAAGATAGAGAAAACATCTGAGACACCACCTCCTAACCTTGCTGTATAGAACCTCAAACATCTGCATCTTACACATTCCTTTAGCAAACTGATTGATGTTTCCTCTGGGCTAGTTCTGTGTTAGAATGGTTTGGGTTGGAAGGGACCTTAGAGCTCATCCAGTCCCAACCCCCCTGCCAGCAGCAGGGACACCTTCCACTAGACCAGGTTGCTCAGAGCCTCATCCAACCTGGCCGAGAACACTTCCAGGGAGGAGCAGCCACAGCTTCTCTGGCCAGCCTGAGACACTGTCTCACCACCCTCACACCAAACAATTTCTTCCTCACATCTCAGCTCCATCTCCCCTCCGCCAGTTTAAAGCCATCACCCCTTGTTCTGTCACTCTCTGCCCTTGTCCAAAGTCCCTCCCCAGCCTTCCTGGAACCCCTTCAGGTACTGGGAGGCCACTGGAAGGTCTCCCTGGAGCCTTCTCTTCTCCAGGCTGAACAGCCCCAACTCTCTCAGCCTGTCCTCACAGCAGAGCTGCTCCAGCCCTGGCATCATCCTCGTGGCCTCCTCTGGGCTGGCTCCAGTAGCTCCATGTCCTTGTGCTGTTGGTGGCCCCAGCACTGGAGGCAGCACTGCAGGTGGGGTCTGAGGAGAGCGGAGCAGAGGGGCAGAATCCCCTCCCTGGCCCTGCTGCCCACGCTGCTCTGGGTGCAGCCCAGGCTGCATCAAGATACCCATGTCCACCTTGGGGATTCAATTTTGTAAGGTATTTAAGTGAGACATGTATAGGGCAACCATGCTGATGAAGACCTTGTATGACAAGCTTTAGAATGGCCAGGATTTCTGCTTTGGTTAAATGAGAGCAAGTGTATAAATATATCCCAGCCCTTTGTCCCAGAACTGTGTGGGAGTAGAGGAGTTTGTTAGGCAAGGTGCTAGAAGTGAGAGGGAAGCTCTAACTACTTGCAGCTATGACAGATTATTGTTCATGACCTGGTGTGTCCCTCAGACTCTCATGATACAAACTTGTAGGGGGAGATAAGAACAATTTAATAATAGAAATAAAAGAAAACTTAAAATAATAGTGATATTAAAATAGTAATTATAATAATAGTAATAATAAAATATGCAAATGAGTGACCCCCAGTGCCATTGCTCACCACCCACTGACCCAGCCCGGCCCGTTCCCAGAGAACGATCCTGGAGCAGCGACAATCCCGAACCGAAACCGCAATCCCGGGAGAGCGAGAGCCCGAGCCAGAGCCAGAGAGAGCCAGAGAGGAAGAGCCCCTCATGGATCTCCTGCCCATGGGGGACAGGAGATGGAACAGCCCCTTGGCAGAGCCCAATGCCCATGGAGCTGATCCATGGCAATATTCCTCGCCCCTGAGATCTTGCGCTTGTAGATCAGCAAAACACAAAGTCCTTCAACTTCCAGTAAAAAATGCAAACATGGGGATGTTCTCAATGCCTCTCCCCAGGCTGAAAGCAAAATGTAGCACTATTCTAACTCCTGAAAAAGAAACCCAGCTCTGTTTCAGCTAAAAACCAGGACAAAAGTACTCACTAAATATTATTCAACCCCATCTATCAGTCTTGGAGAAAGCAACCTGAACAAAGAACAGATCAAACACACCAACAGTTCCACGGGTATGGGCGTCAGCACAGCACTTTGCACCGTGGAAGAAGATTAATATGAGAAGGTAGAATCTGCAGGGACAGATAAAGCATAAATATAAACATTTAAAATCACCCAGGAATAACATAAAGAAAGAAGGCAGCAAAGGAAGGGATCAGATAGAGGCATCAGGTTTAAACACGCAGACACGAAAAGGAAGAGGAGTCAAAAGACAAAGTCTGAATTTCTTGAATAAGAAAAGCTCAAGTGATGGCTATAAATAATTAAAACCAGTTTTCATATCTTTGAAAATTAGCTTATACAGACAAAACTTCCCCAAGTATTTGCAGAAAATGTAATCACAATGAGCAAATTCATTTCCTACCCCCCGTCTTTAAAATGATTGCAACGTTGATATAACTTCTTCAATTTTTTGGCTTCTCTGTCTTCTTTCCCCATACAAAGCAGCAGTCTCTGTTTAAGGTTTTTGTTTTTATTTTGATTGTTTGGTTGTTGGGTTTTTTAAAAGAAATTTCTGACTGGGAGTCAAGAATAAAAAAATAAATAAAAAATTCTAAGTCAGGCTTTAGCAGCAATTCAGAGAAATAATTCTCAAACATAATTATCAGGCCAGGAATTATTATTGTAGTGCCATTGCAATCAGCCCTGCATGAGACCTTCTAGCAGCTGGGATCAGCACTTCCAAACCTTATCTAGACTTCCCTCACACTAATCTGCTGCTTTTAGAACAGTGGATAACAAGAGACAAACCACACTGCTGTACTCTTCCTTGTCAGAGCAATAGTTGGAGCAATGATGATTGAGATGTAGAGCATTTCCTAGGAAACTGCTCACAGAGGAGCTAATCATCATGTCCCCCATCAGTACTATCAATTTGTTAACAATATTATTTTAAAAACCACCCTCTGTAAGCTTATTACCTTCAAATTAACAGAAAATTCTATTAAGTTGTATTCATGCAGGTCTTTCCACCACAGTGTGTCTAAAATCATCACGTAGGAACCACTTGATAGACCATCAAAATGTTCCTCTTAACTTCTGGTAAATGATTCATAGTGGTACCACACAGAATTCTCACACCAAGAACAAGAATTGGCATTCTTGGGTTTGTTTGGGGGTTTTTTTGTGTGTGTGTTTGGCTTGTTTTTTTGTTTATTTGTTTTTTTTTACAAGCATTGTCATTTAATATTTTACAAATCACATAAGTAGAATTCAACCACTGCACTATCATTTTTTTTTTTAACCATTATACCAAAGACAATGATAAAATAAGAAGCTGAATTAAACTTTCTAATTTGATCAGGAATTTAATGGTCTAAGCAGCACAAAGCATGTTCCTCATAGTGTGACTGTTTCTTACTTCACTGAATACTTTGGCAGTGATTCAGGACAACGTGGCTGCTGGTAAAGGCGATAGAGGAAGGTCAGGATGAATATCCAACTGAAAACTAGAAAGCATTTCTATATTCACATCTTCATTAACAAATCCATTTCTTTCAATCAGCCCTGTATTATCTATGATTAATTTTCCATAACATTCTGAATTTTTATCCAATGACTTCTACCAAAACTTGGTATTAAAAACCCCCCATCTTCATACTTCTTATGGAAGAAACAAGCAAGTTAAAGACAGAGAGAAAATATATTGCATTCCAGTATGTGATGCTCTGTCCACAGCATTCTGGGGTTTTGAAGTTTTCCTCATTAACCTTTACAAGGGACAAATTAAATCATCAAGTCAATTTTGATTGGAAGGGAACTCCAGGGGTCAATCCAGTCCAATCTCCTGCTCAAAACAGGTCTAATTAGAGCAGTTAGCTCAAGGCACATCCAGTGGAGACTTAAACACCTACAAGAGCCCACAACCTCTCTGGCCAGTCTGTTCTGGCATTTAACCACCACCACAGTACTTTGGATTTTTTTCCCCTATGTCCTGGTTTTGCTAGGATAGAGTTAATTTTCCTCTTAGTAGCTAGAATAGCTGTGTTTTAGTTTCAGTGTAGAACTTGTTATGAGAAGAATGTTGATAATGTACTGATGTTGAGTTGTTGCTGGAGCTCAAGGCCATCGTGTTTGGCTGGTTCACAGCTGCAATAGGACTGGGAGGGAGAAGTGGAGTGAATAGCAAACCCCAAACTGGCATTTGGATGTGCCAATGAGACATTCCAGATCATATCACATCATGCTTTACGAAGGCTGGGAGGTCACCGTGGCACAGGGACGCTGCCTTCGCTGTACTTGGTGCTGAATCCACCATCGTGGAGATGATCAACATCTACTGAACGGGAACCTACTACCTGGTGTCAGAGGAAAACAGAACATCAGCTGTGCTAATCCATGCACTAGAAGTGTTTCACGAGGAACAAAAATATCACATTTTTAAATGTAGAATGAAAACACTGCAGAGACAACTCGAAAAACCACAAAAATACTGATGTTATGAGTTGCTGCTGGAGCTCAAGCCCACCGTGTCTGGCTGGTTCACAGCTGCATTAGGACTGGGAGGGAGAAGTGGAGTGAATAGCAAACCCCAAACTGGCATTTGGATGTGCCAATGAGATATTCCAGATCATATCACATCATGCTTTACGAAGGCTGGGAGGTCACCATGGCACAGGGACGCTGCCTTCGCTGTACTTGGTGCTGAATCCACCATCACGGTGATGATCAACATCTACTGAATGAGAACCTACTACCTGGTGTCAGAGGAAAACAGAACATCAGCTGTGCTAATCCATGCACTGGAAGTGTTTCATGAGGAACAAAAATATCACATTTTTAAAGGTAGAATGAAAACACTGCAGAGACAACTCGAAAAACCACAAAGGAGGGATCAAGGAATTAAGAATGAACAGAGAATATCTGTATCTCCAGTATCCCAGCAACGTTAGCTAAGAGAGCTAATATTGACAACCAAGCTAGAAGGAATGAAATTATCCAACAAAGGAAAGTTAATCTCAAATTCCAGTCTTTAAAATATGCAGAAAGTGTAACTGGCACAGTGTAACTATTACCTAAATGTGTCAGAATCAGATGCATTTTCTATTTAGGCCAGATGAAACTGGACTCATCTGGTCTACATAAATTTATGCTGTTATCAGATATGAGACATGTTTCTGAATTATCAGAAGTCAGGCTAAAAAGAGGTTTCATGAAAGATAAAATGCAGCAACTTTTTTTTTTTTTAATCTTGAACAAAAAATGTAATTTTTTCTCTAATATACTGATATGTAAGCTAGAATGTCTCTTTTTCATAGAGAAAGTAAAAGATTTAACCCAAAGAAAATGATAGAAGCTATGAGATTTACTCACAGGTCATTTCAGAATATGAATATATGAAGAAATAGATTTACTGAGGTTATCAAATTATTCTGCTTTCACATTATACTTGGTGGGGGGGAGAAAAAAGAGGAAAGAGGGGAAAGAGAGAGGGGAAAGAGAGAGGGGAAAGAGAGAGGGGAAAGAGAGAGGGGAAAGAGAGAGGGGAAAGAGAGAGGGGAAAGAGAGAGGGGAAAGAGAGAGGGGAAAGAGAGAGGGGAAAGAGAGAGGGGAAAGAGAGAGGGGAAAGAGAGAGGGGAAAGAGAGAGGGGAAAGAGAGAGGGGAAAGAGAGAGGGGAAAGAGAGAGGGGAAAGAGAGAGGGGAAAGAGAGAGGGGAAAGAGAGAGGGGAAAGAGAGAGGGGAAAGAGAGAGGGGAAAGAGAGAGGGGAAAGAGAGAGGGGAAAGAGAGAGGGGAAAGAGAGAGGGGAAAGAGAGAGGGGAAAGAGAGAGGGGAAAGAGAGAGGGGAAAGAGAGAGGGGAAAGAGAGAGGGGAAAGAGAGAGGGGAAAGAGAGAGGGGAAGGAGAGAGGGGAAAGAGAGAGGGGAAAGAGAGAGGGGAAAGAGAGAGGGGAAAGAGAGAGGGGAAAGAGAGAGGGGAAAGAGAGAGGGGAAAGAGAGAGGGGAAAGAGAGAGGGGAAAGAGAGAGGGGACTTGCTCAAGCAAGTATACACACTGACTTTGTCAGTATTACCTTCATTAGGCAAGTTGAATTATTTGTTCACCTAAATAAAATGACTGCCAGCTCTACTTCCACCTACTTGTACACACACATACATGTATGTGTATACACACACACACTTTGTCTGCTCCTTACAAGCAGAATAAGAATCATTTTCTCTGCAAATATGGCTCTAAATATTAACCTAGAAAAAAAAAATAACTTGGAGATACTGATAAAATTTAACAAGTTTCATATGAGGCAAGAGAAAATTAAATTATCAGAAGACATGAAAACTCTATTAGGGCTCAGCATATAAATGGAGGCATTTCCTGACAACTGTCATTCTGGTGCCAAAGTTCAGACAAGCAGTGGAGATGTCTCGCTCTGCCAAAGTCTTTCTCTGCTGCCTGCCAGCGCTATCATGGCATTAAGGGAAATGAGACAGAACCAACCGAGTAGAAAACTAGAACAAAAGGGGACCCAAGTGTTTCCTTTTTATTCATTAGGTGGATTGTAGATTTCAAAAAAGATCTTTTATTTAATGTTGTCTCATCAAGGAACTTTCTCTGTACAGGCTTCACCTCTATTGAAGCAGAACACACCTCTGACTAGGTGTGTCTTTTTTTTTTCCCCATGTATTTAAGACATGAGCACAGACCTGTGGAAGACCAGCTGTGAGATTGCAGAGCAGTGTTCAGACAAATACCTACTGGGTTGTACGTGATTTCTACTCAATTGCTGATTTTAAGTGTTAGGAAATGTTGTCTCCAGCTTTCAAAATGACAGTTAATAAAAACTCTCAATGGAATCACAATTTCCATGTGAGGTTTTCCAAAAAGCAAGACTGATTAATAATTATTCCCAACAGAAAAAAATAAATATATATATATTTCATAATTTCATAACTCTAAAGCACAGTCCTGTACCTCCTCCAGAGCACAGCAGGTAGGAGAAAATAAGAAAGACTAACTTGCATGCTTATCAATGTAAATTGACCTCCATTAATTGTTCTTGGCACCTGTGTGAGTTAACACACACACAAAAAAAAATCAGTTTAATTCACAGCAACAGAAGAAAAATGGGAGGGGAGAGGGATGGGGGAGAAAAAAATCTCCTAGTTTCTCTAATAAATAGAGAAATATTTTAGCTTGCACATCTGTATATTTCTAGCTTTAAGGATGTGTAACCACAAACTTCTACACACTGCACAGTAACCTTGATTGCCATTCAAGTTCCAAATCCCCTAACAGAAATAAATGAACTTGCATGTCCCCCATTCCAGGTAAAGTCAGCAAAGACAGGAGTCAACTCTGTATTTCCTCCTTGTCCCCAATAACCTCTCCAACCACACTCCAACCTGTCGCTGTGGACTGGCGCTTTGCAGGAGCTATAAGGTTGCACGTAGATTTTTTTTCCAAACATTTGTATTTGCATGACCTCAAATGACAAACCACACATTTCATACATGCACTTCCTACATTTTCCAGCCTTACCTTCCATTCTGACACATGCAAATCGAGTCACCCTAGGAAAGCACAAGAACTACTAACGCCCCGTGAATTTGCCACAGATTCAGACTGAAAACAAAACCGTTTTACCAACGCCACCGTTAAGAGCTCTACAATCATCTGCAGAACGTTAATTAGAGTAAAACACCACCACATTGTAATAGAGTAAAACAAACTTCAGTCATTCTCCTTGGTAGCATGGAACCAGACCTTTGGAAGACTGAAGGTCCATGCTTGGTGAACCTTCCACACAGAGTAGCAGACAGGAGAACCTGCGATCGTTACCGCAAACAAAAGCTGCCCTGTAAAACTTGATGACCTGGACAATTAGCATCCTTGGGATGTAGATCCTTCCCCTGAAACATTTAGGTAAAAATCCTACCTGCTTCTTTACAGCTGTCAAGCCTGTATAATTTTACTTATGGCTTCAAGCCCAGGAAATATGTGCTGTGCCAAAAAACATGTGCCAAATGATACCAAGAAATTCTGGTCTGTGTCAGATTCTGTTGTGCTGCACTACAAGGGCTTGTCCGAAATGTACATTAAAATAGGAAGCATGGCCTGTAACAGTCATAAAGCTGTGGTAGCTGTACTCACACCTCAAGTGCTGGGGTCAGTGTTGGGCCACTCACTCCAAGAAGGACCTGGAGGTGCTGGAGTGTGTCCAGAGAAGGGAACGGAGCTGGGGAAGGGTCTGGAGCACAAGTGTGCTGAGTTCCCGGCTGAGGGAACTGGGGGTGTTGAGCCTGGAGAAACGGAGGCTGAGGGGAGACCTTCTGGCTCTGTCCAACTCCCTGCAAGGAGGGTGGAGAGAGGTGGGGGTGGGTCTGTTCAACCAAGGACCAAGGGACAGGACAAGAGGAAATGGGTTCCAGTTGTGGCCAGGGCAGTTGAGATGGGATGTGAGGAAGAATTTCTTTGCTGAAAGGGTTCTGAGGCATTGGAAGGGGTTGCCCAGGGCAGTGGTGGAGTCCCCATCCCTGGAGGGATTGAAGAGTCGTGTAGACACAGTGCTGAGGGACATGGGTCAGTCGGGGACTGGTCAGTGTTGGGTTCATGGTTGGACTCAGTGAGCTCAAAGGTCTTTCCCAACCACTATGATTCTGTGATAGCTATCTTAGGAAGAAGATGGCTGAGCAGGGAAGAGTATTTCCTTCCTTCCCAATGGGCAATGTAAATGTTTCACATACATGAAAGTATCACAAGCTCAAGGGGTGTTAAAAGGAGCAGAGATAAATCTTCTGTAACTACACTTTCCTCTCCTGCTCTGACTTGCCTACAAAAAAAAGGGGTCAGCATCCAGCTGTTCTAAATCACTCTCGGTGCCTTCCTTGTCTTGGAAGGAACAGTTAATTGCTTCATTTAGCCCTTCACTTAATTCAGGATATTGCTCTCTACTTTAGCTGCCACTCAAATGAAAAAGATGTGGTGCTAGGGGGAAAATACATTTAAAGTTATCTCATAAATGTGCAATTATTTCCCTCTATGCAAAACAATAACCTGCCTTGGAACTGAGAAACAACAGCCTCGCCACTGGAATTGGACAAAAACCTCTGATTTGCACACATCTACCTGTTGATTGGCTGTGTTCTCATGAGCTGCATGAAGTAAGTTCCAGGGAAGAAAACAATTAATTTCCCTTGGCAAAAAAAAAAAAAAATCAGAATATTTAGCTCAGAGTGGCTTTGTGATATTCTTGCACTTCATTCTCACCGACTGGCTCCCACATGACCACAAACAGTTTATTTGCCTCTTGAAATTGATCACTATTAATTTAAGACACCAGTTTAATTAATTTATCTTATCACAGTTGCTGTTCAAGGAAAACAAGTCCTTCTTGCAATCTATGGGAAAATCACTGCTGTATTGTATTGAGAGAGGCTGAAGAGAGGCTGTAAAAAGCAGAAATATATTCTTATTATTTTCAAGTGAGAGAGGTATTTTGAAATGGGGATCACAGTCTGATCTAAGGACAGGTTTGTACTTCGGATACTAATAAAAAAGAAACATTAAAATGTAGAAATAATGGAAGTTTATAAGGTTTCAGTGTAAAAATAGCCTTTACCTTGGCTCTAGAACCCAGCTATCCTATTTTGTATTTAAAAAATTCGGCCCTTTAGCAGGTAATTTTTTTTCACTACTCTACCTCTCTCTCAAGGTAAATTGTCATCCTTTTTGATAGGCACTCTAACTGGTTCAGAAGGAATTTAATAAGAGATAGCCCACTATCTTACAGCCCAATGTTTCAGTGTCTTTATTAGAAAGTTATTCCCAATATTAAACATGGAAATATTTGCTACAGTGTAAAGCCATTACAAATCCTGCCCACAGCCAGCACAGATTATTCTCATTCCCAAAAAATTTCCATGTGCTGAAAACTTTTATTTTTCCCCTATTTCCATCCCTCATTCTTCTTTTCAGTGTCAGTCATTTCAGTTCTTTCTGTAACACCAGTTTTCTAGACCTTCTTTATCCTCATTCCCATCATATGTAATTGCTAATTTTTGAAATTGAATTTAAAATTCCATTTAAAAACTCAGAAATCCTGAACAAAATATAACATTGTATTTAAGATTTTTTAAAAAAAAGTGCCTTTTGGTCTGAAATTATTTTCTCATTTTGGTTTTGGTAGGAAAAGAAGAGAGAAAAATTCATTTTCATTTGACTACAGTATACTTCTTGCTTTTGTAGTTAAAGGATGAGCTGGAACATCAATTATTTTTGTATCTCTGCATTACAAGATGCATGCACTCACGATTTGTATCTTTCAAAATGAGGAAGCTTTGCTCAAAACTCAAAGGTGAAAACATAAACCCTTTCAATAACCTCAGTATCCTTAACAGTCTGCACTTACAAAAGAAACTACTCACAACAGCTTGGTTTGCCAAGATTGCCACTTACACATTTCAAACTGCTCTAGGAAGTGTTAATCAGTTTATAAATGTTTTGTCCACGTCCTCCAGTACTCCAGAGTTATTTCCTACCTCGTATTCTGCAATGCTTTGTCAGATTCAGTGTGAAGCAACTGTCACAACATTCTAGCCACACAGCTATTATTTTATTTTTCAGATGGTTCTGTCTGTAATTAGCATTATGATTTTCCACCTAACTTCTCTTTTTATTTTAATTTCCATTCATTTTTTTCTCATGGAAGTAACTGTATTAAACCCAGTTTACAAGGACCAAAGACCACATACCACCTCTTTAATCATACCTGCTTAAAATTCATATCCTTGCTCATAATTAATATTCTGATCAATTCCAGATACCCAGAACTCTTCATATTTTTAATTTGGATCAATAGTTTAGGAAAAAGAAAAATAAACATGATCTATATTATAGCAATAGCAAAGATGGGAGAGAAGATTGCCACTGTATATGACTCAGACTGATGATTTTCAACTCTCCAAGCTACGTTTGGAAAGTGACAATGTTGATGCATGACAAGGTCCAAATAACCACTGCTCACAACGATGTCTTTGTCATTCCCTTGAAAACGCCTGTGTGGGTTTTATTAGGAGGAGAAAAAAAAACAAACCTGGCCAAAAAAATCTCTAAGTCTATTGCCAAGTTTAATAAAAGCATTAGTGCTGAGTATCAGCCTACAGTGCAAGCTTTTTCAGCACTTATAATACATGAATCTTTTAATCCTGAATAGAATGGAGAGCACATACTCTCTAAAACTGAGTTTTAATAAATAAAATGCCTGTGGAGAGAAAGTGGAAAATACAAGTGGCCATAACCTACTGTTACCCAAGTCATTACATCACAGGATCATTGAATGGGTTGGGTTGGGAGGGACCTTAAAGCTCATCCAGCCCCAACCCCCCTGCCAGCAGCAGGGACACCTTCCACTAGACCAGGTTGCTCAAAGCCTCATCCAACCTGGCCGAGAACACTTCCAGGGAGGAGCAGCCACAGCTTCTCTGGCCAACCTGGGACAGGGTCTCACCACCCTCACAGCAAAGAATTTCTTCCTCACATCTCAGCTCCAGCTCCCCTCTGCCACTGTCAAGCCATCACCCCTTGTTCTGTCACTCCCTACCTGTGTAAAAAGTCCCTCCCCAGCTTTCTTGTAGCCCCTTCAGGTACTGGAAGGCTGCTGTAAGATCTCCCCAGAGCCTTCTCCTCTCCAGGCTGAACAGCCCCGACTCTCAACCAATTATGACAATCTTTTTTATAGAAAAAATGATATATCATATTCAACTGACAGTACATTTACATCATGATAGTATCAGCTGAGGAAGCCACATCTCTACCTGTACAGCACTGAAGTCTAAACTGGCTTCAGTTTTGTAGATTTATTTTAAAAATTAATTAATGGAAACAAACATATCCTTGCAAACTCAACCATTCTAGGCTGCTCTAGGTAGTAATGAAAAGCTTCTGACACTGATACTTGTTGAGTGCTTGACACAAACAGGAAGGAAGGACTATTTCCCTAACAAGCACACAGGAAAAGAATTCTGAATATCTTATAACTTTGAAGCTTTTCTTCTGCTGTTACCAAAGTTATTCTAAGTTTTACATTTTCTGGGGTTTTATATACAATTAATTCACTGCAGAGTTTTAATGCTCTGTGAGTCATAGCTAATTGCAAATGTACATTCACTTTTGGAAGATCTAGTCCAAATACAACCCTCACACAATGAGCTGCCTATGTTTGTAGCAGCTCTGTTTCACATTCAAAAAGATTTCTGTGGAAAATATTCACGTTAGATGCACTTCCTCATATTAATTAAAAAAAAATATATATAAGAAGGAAAATTAATAATCTCAGTGAAAAGCACCGAGATTCTGAAGTATTAAAAAACATTTGTATGAGAGTTTGCTAATTCTCTGATTTTAGGATCCTCTGCTTTTTCTTTGAACACCAAAGCAATGAAGACAACTGTGTGCTGGATACAATAGGCATTTCAGGAACTATGCAACACATTAAATCTGAACATGGACTCCTACTATCAAAGTTCCTAATTTATCCCTTCAGAACCATACACAGTGGTGTAGAAACACAACAGAAGGCCTAGCAACCACTTACAAGCCACTCAAGATCTACCTAAAGGTTTACATAGTCTGTAGTTCTTGTCTGAATCTTTTGTACAGAGGGTTATTTCATCTGCTGAGATGAAGAGGACTTCCTTCAGTAGCAGGCTACACACTGAATAACTCCTATATCCCAATGATGTGCACATAGAGTAATTCTCTTCTAATGATTAGTGACCACACCTAGAACATCTGATTAGGCAAGGAGTACTTACATCTTTCACAATCTGCTTTCTGAACTCCACATGAGTTTTCTATTTTCAGCTTTCTCCACAACTAAAGTCACCAAAAGTGCTATTCTTAATTTATTTTTTCCCATCCATGCATGCATGTTTAGCAAGACTAGGTTTATGGATAGTCCAGCCCATAGTTCACAAACAAGGGTCACAATGTCTAGTGCACACAGGTGACTCACAGAGGGGTTACAAAAGTGACTCAGCCTTGGATTGCCTTGAGGCCCCGTCTCTCTGCAGAGATATCTCATGGGGAACTCTGAGAGCTCAGCCCTGGATTGTCTGATAAGCCCTAAACCAAACAGGGTGGTGGCTGCACCATCCAAAAAAACCAAAACCTGAGCTGAGCCTTGAAATCCCTTAACAAATAGTCTGCCCTGAGTCTCAATCCAACTGAGGAAGTAAGGAAAAGGAAAGCTGGAGGGTTTCAGCTTCAGTTTCAAAGGACAATCTTTTGTACTCAAAAAAAAAAAATCACAGACCAGCAAAATAAAGATCAATAAGGGGAAACTCCATCACACTGCTGAAGATAACATAATCCACTCAGGCATAGTCATACACACCATTATGCAAGTCAGAGGATAAAACCCCTAAGATTCAGGTTGGAAATGGTGGGAGCCAATTCTCCAACTCCCCAGATGGCTCATGAAGCGGACCCTTCCCTCTTTGATCAGGGCACTGGTTAAGGTGGCTTCCTTGGGATTGAGAACCCTTACCTGGAGGGGGTCAGTGAATACTGTTTATGCTTTAAGTTTGTAATTGTGTAATGTTTAGCGTGCTTGGGGTTATTGATGAGTTGCTTGTGGTTGTAATACAGTGTACTACTGCTTTGGGAACTGCAGTAGTGCTTCCTCCATTGCATCTGTAAAACCTGCAATAGCAGCATGTTATATCTGCACATGACACAAGTCCTTTGCTTGAACCTTGCAGTTATATCTGCACATGAAGTTCAAGTTGTTTGCTTGAACCTTGCAATTAAATCTGCACATGAAGTTCAAGTTGTTTGCTTGAACCTTGCAGTTAAATCTACACATGACACTCAAGTCCTTTGCTTGAACCTTGCAGTTACATCTGCAGATGAAGTTCAAGTCCTTTGCCTGAACCTTGCAGTTAAATCTGCACATGACACTCAAGTCCTTTGCTTAAACCTTGCAGTTAAGTCTTCACATGAAGTTCAAGTTGTTTGCTTGAACCTCACAGTTAAATCTCTTTCCTCCACACTGAGTAAATGCCCAAGTACCCAACTTTCAGAACATTTTTCTCATCTTCCATATACATTACTCCTTGTCAGAAGTATTTTGTGTTTCTCTTTCACTAAAGTGCAGGGTGGTAAGAATAACCAGCAATAAACTACAACTAAATCTTGCTATGGGACCATCATCTCCCTAAAACATGCAACATTTCAACAACTAAGCCAAATTTACCAATAATTTCACTCTTCAACCCCCTGAAAAGCACCCCTAAGTAAGTAAAATAAGAACAGATAAGTTTGGGGGCACAAAGACCAAATGAGAAATTACCCATAAAACTTTATTATTGTTAACTCAACCTACTAACTGAGTAACCTGAGGCATTTTTATCTTCTTCTCTAGTCATAATTAAGAAATATTATGTTGCACACCATGCATATTTAAAGCAGTAGTGCTTATGGAAATAATACGAGAATTGAAGCTGATAATACTGCAATTATGTTAAGAGGAGTTTGAGGGAATTTCACCACAAAATTGCTGAGATATTCCAGAGGATCTAAATACTGAATTGACAAATCCAGCTGCCTTCGTGGACAGCTCTGAAACATCTTGTGTCCACTCTGATTTCCTTCAGTGAAATATGCTGACATGTTTTCTATTTTACTAACTATTTTAATATATAGTAAGAAAACCAGCAAATAGCAACGAACAAGACTCAAGAAATTTCTACATTTCCAAAAGAACAAAAGGCATCAAACTCTGGCAAGAGCTGTAATCAACCGTAGCACCAAGACATGTAAAGTGCAAGATTGTCTTCTATTCAATACTCAAAGAAAAAAACTGAGTCAGTGTTCAAATACAATTCTTGTTTCTGCATCTGCATGCATAAGAATGGGCATTAGTCACTCATCATTAAAAGTAGAGATGGACAGACCATCATTAAGTAGTTCTGTTAAACTCTGCAAAATATATCTCAGCAACCATTAGTAATAACGGGGAGAAATATTTACTTGAGATCATCAGGTCACAAAGGGCTGGATAAATATGGTGACATATTCTTGGCATGATTGAAAAATGAGTTTTGGCCCAGTTGAGGTCTCCCATATGTGTCCTACAAGTCCAACTAATGAGGCAGGACAATCATTAAACTTGGCTGAATTAATATGACATGAATAAGAGAATCTGCAGATGCAGTGACAGAGATGAAAGTAGGTCACGTTCTCACAATTTAAATAGAAACAGTCTAGACAGCATTAGCATGAGCCTGGTAAGTCTTGTACTGAAGCCCACAACACAAACCTGCAACATCTATTGTGACTGATAACAAACATGAGGATAAAAAAAAAACCAATATTAAAAGGTCATAGATATACATAAAATGAGAAAAAAGAAAAATTGCTTTAGCTTTAGCTGGCATTCAGTGAACTAAAAATGTTTGCAGCATACCCAGTAAATAATATAATTACTAATATGATAAAAAAAATAACTTATTTAATCATTTTGAAGTCATCTTTTCCACTTCAAATGCTGGTGACCCTAACAAAAAGTGTATCTCTCTCTGTTAGCATACACAAAATATTAAAAAGTATTGCTTCACAGTGAGAAAAGAGCATCAATATTTTACAAGAGCATTCAAAAGTCTTATTTTCTCTAAAGTTCTTGTTAGAACTCACAACTCAAAAAAGAAAAAGGCAACAAATAACCCATCAAAAAAGCTGTTGGGTTAGAGGAGTAAGAGGTCCTTGTCCATTCTCTCCTCTCTGTTTCACTCTTTTCTTTGCTCTTTTGAAAAATACACTAATGGAACACTGAGTGGATATGGGAAGCAGCAATTACATGATAAAGATAAACAACTGAAATATGAAATGCTGAAATATGAAAATTATGAGTGTTTTCTTTAAAAAAAATAGTCATTTTCTGATACAGAAATGTTCTCAATTTAAAGAAATGGCTTCAAGGCTTTGAGCCTCTCTCAGCTTACTTTTTTATTATTATTTATTTATTAACCCTAACCTCCTTTATAAAACAAATCAGATAGAACAGAATGGTGAATATTTGCATTCATTAGAATTTGGCTTTTTTTTGTTCCATCTTCCAGGGACATCAGTCAGAGCTGTGTGTAATAGGGGCACCTTATGTGTCATAGGGCAGTAGAGAATTACCACGGCACTCAAATCCTCAGCATGTAAGCAACAAAATGGGTTGGGATCATAGAGTATTGTCTAATTTAATCTACATTATTTATTCAATGGATATTTGTCCATTTTTGCAGGAAAGAGGTTTCCTCTATAAGAGGAAAAATAGAGTTTCATGTTTAAAAAAACCCCAAACCTGTGGGGTTTGTTTTTTGGGTTTGTTTTGGTTTGTTTGTTTGTTTTAAATAAAAATAAATGATATAACTAAAATGCAAATGCTTTTAAATAAAAAAAACCTTTTTATATATATATAAAAAAATAATTTCCCCCTTAATTAACTTCTGTAATTGTTTTAAGCATAGAATTAATTTCCCTGGCACTCCCAAACAAATAGTTCTGCTGTTTTCAATGACTTAGAAGACCCTTTGCCAAATAGTTAGGAAAACAGTAAAAATTATTGTAAAAAGGCAAAGTAAAATTTTAGAATCTAGAAACAAAGTAAATGTTTCAGCTTTAATGATTTTTAAGAACTACCATTAGAAAGGTAATAATAATAATAATATTACATATTGACTAATTATTCCTATGTTCATATTTCTCAGCAATGTAATGTTTTACTGATTTATTCACTGGATTTAGTCAAATACATGTATATAAACTAGCTTTTGATAGGTGTTTTTAGCTGTCCTTTCAAGACACTTGTATAGTTTTGGTCTCCACAACCACAAGTATTGTATCAGCACCAGTGTGGCCAGTAGGACCAGGGAAGGTCTCAAACCACTGCACTGGGCACTGGTGAGGCCGCAGCTCGAGTGCTGGGTTCAGTGTTGGGCCCCTGACTCCAAGAAGGACCTGGAGGTGCTGGAGCGTGTCCAGAGAAGGGAACGGAGCTGGGGAAGGGTCTGGAGCACAAGTGTGCTGAGTTCCCGACTGAGGGAACTGGGGGTGCTGAGCCTGGAGAAAAGGAGGCTGAGGGGAGACCTTCTGGCTCTGTCCAAGTCCCTGCAAGGAGGGTGCAGAGAGGTGGGGGTGGGTCTGTTCAACCAAGGACCAAGGGACAGAACAAGAGGAAACGGCCTCAGGTTGCACCAGGAGAGATTTAGGTTGGATATTAGGAAAAATTTCTCCACCTAAAGGGTCATCAAGCATTTGTACAGGCTGCCCAGGGAGGTGGTGGAGTCACCATCCCTCGATGTATTTAAAAGTTGTGTAGATAAAAAGCTTAGGGACATGGCTTGGTGGTGGACTTGGCAGTGTTAGGTTTATGATCAGACTTGATGATCTTAAAGGTTTTTCCTAACTTGAATGATTCTGATTCTAAGGGTTGAAGCAGCAAGACTCTCAAATGTGAAAAAACTGATGCCATAACTCTTGGGTCTTGAAGATCTCAAGATGAAACCACAGCAATAAGCAATATCTTCAAACTTTCCTTGAGGTCAAAAAGCCAACTAAATATTTTATATATATAAACTTCAAGCTTGTTTCCAGATACATTTCAGGGGGAAAAAAGAACATTAAAAAATTTCCTTGAAGAGTTCTGAGAAGTTCTGCCTACATTATACACCCCAATATCAAAGGCTACACAAGTTGAAAGGCATCTGTCTTGGACATAATTTTGTATGATTGTTAGTCATGGATTTAAACCAAGATTCTCCCAGGGAGACTAAACAGCTTCTCAGCCAGATGCTGCAGAGCGGTATCTGGTGTATGTAGAGTTGATAAAGTCACCAGCTTTGAAGTGAAGAGGAGAGACAGCAAATGTTCCCCATGGTTACCATCAAAACAGCAGAATACAGAGGTACAAAACTCCAGTTGAGAAGTGTGGGGCTTGAAGCAAAAGTAAATATCAACTGGCACATGGATGTTTAGACTATATGGGTTAGAAGTATTGGAAGTTGATTCTTCTGTTCCCATAGACTGGCTTGATTCAAGCAGGGCCAAAAAGATGGTCCAAATTGTTAGTAAATTTGTCAAAACAACATTTAATGGAAAACATTGAATTTTTATGAATTGTAATGAGAACTGCTCGATATAATGCCTCAGAGAGAAGGTTCCCCACAAAAAGATTCCCAGGGTCAGTGGCTGCAGGACATGAACAGGCACATTACTTCTCAGACACTGTTACATTAATTTTGCAGGTAACATGAAATTATTTCAGTTTTCCTTGCAAAGTAGCTTTCTGGATGCATCTTTGCTATGGATAAATAACATGAACAACGCCCTGATGTCTTTCATCAAAATACCTCATTTTGTAAAAATCCATCCTTCCTCATTTTCAGGAACAGAAAACTTTCAGCAAAACAACATCAGCTTTATTTTCAGAATTTCCCTAGCCTGCTTTTGGCAAATCTCACCTGTCCTACCTGGCAAACACCGCTGATTATTGTGTTTAATTGTGCAGGATTTGATTTAAAAACAAATCCACAATTACATTCCTGTGACAACATTCCCAACCCCTCTAACACAATTTCAAGCAACAGAAAACTGCAGGCAAAGACCCAAACGTTGTTCTACCATTTCCCCACGAGTCACCCCCAGCAATCAGGATGGCACCCACCCTTCCCCTCACAATTCCAACACCACCACCAGTGCTTTTCTCCCTGACAATATGGACTGGCAGGCCAACAATTATGTTTTGATAGATGGGGATATATTATATACATTGCTGCAGTGGTAACAGGATAGGTAACATATATCAACTCTTTACTCATAAGCCAGTGGGAAGAAATGGTCCCTCTATCCCAGCAAGAAGACTTGGTCCCTCTATCCCAGCTATACGAAATAGATATATATATATATATATAGATATATATATATATATTTATTTATATATATATTTATATATATTCATATATATTTTTCATATATTTCATCATATTCATATTTTCATATATTTCACCATATTCCTATATATGGTGAAATATATGAAAAAATATATATAGGAATATGGTGAAATATGAATATATATATGAATATATATATGAAAATATATATAAAATATATATTCATAAAATATATGACTATATTTTCACATATTTCACCATATTCCTATATATATTTTTTCACATATTTCACCATATTCCTATATATATTTTTTCACATATTTCACCATATTCCTATATTTTTTTAATATATTTTCACCTGTATGAACTAGATGAGCATTTTTATCTTACCTCTCACAGGAAAGATGCCCATATCATAGGCAACATCAAGTTGAAAGCACTGGCTGGCATTTTTTTGCAGTGAGACAAAGGCTGTGACACCCACAGAGAAAAAGGTTCCAGTTCCACCCCCAGAAGCCATCCCTCTGGAGACCTCCGAGGGGGTTTACTGAACATCAGAAGGTTTTTGCTGCTCCTGTCTGCTGGCCTTGTGCTGCAGACAGACAGCAGGATTTCAGCATACACTTTGCCTCGTTCTATCAGCTCCCCAATTCAATTAAAAGAGCCTATGGCACTTCTCTGCTAGGAAACATTTAGCACTGCCACAGACACTCCTTCCGAGAAGAAGTCATTTCAAGGCACCAGAGCGCTTTATGTAAGCGTGAACGCCAGGATCCACAAGTACCTGCACACAGTCACCACCAGAAAACAGTTACTAACATCACTAAGTAAAAGTTACTAATGCACTGAGCTAGAGGTGCCAGCAGAAATGAAACAACCCCCACGGCTGCTTCTGATCATGTAGGAGTTTAACTGGGGTGGTAACCAAACACCACGCAGCCGCTCGCACCTCCCACCTTTCCCCCCATCCACCCTGGGAATAGGGGAGAGAATTGGAGGGGGAAAGGGAAGGGGACTTGTAGGTTGAGATAAGAACAATTTAATAATTGGAATGAACTTAAAATAATAATGATAATAAAAAGGATAATAACAACAATAACAGTAATTAATAATATCTGAATGATGCACAGTACAATTGCTCACCACCTGCTGATAATGACCTCAGAGGAGTGAAAGGAACCCCAAATCCACAATCCCAGAAGAGCAAGCCCAAGCAACCCCTAAGAGAATTCCCAGCTTTCTGGTCAACCCTCATTAACACACTGACTGTGATGGGATATGATCTGGAATATCTCATTGGCTTATCCAAATGTCAATTTGGGGGTTTGCTAATTACTGCACTTCCCCCTACCCCAGTCCTTTGCACTTGCAGACCAGCAAAACACAAAGTCCTTGGACTTCCAGCAACAATTAAAAACATCAGTATGTTATCAACATTCTTCTCATAACAAACCCCACACTAAAACCAAAACACAGCTATTCTAGCTGCTAAGAAGAAAATTAACCCTGTCCTAGTGAAACCAGGACAGATTAAAATTGTGTTATTTTGACAGAGCACCTCTGCCCAGCTTCACATTTTACACAAGACATACTTTTCCATCTAAGTTTTATTTTTTCCCCTATGTATACTATAGTAGTTTAAAAGAGACCAGAGCAGCCATGTGTCCCAGCCTGGCCAGTGAGATCTCCCATGAACACAAGTAAAACCTATCTGATATGCCATTTCCATTTCAGAGACCTAACCTTGCCACTTCATTTACTGACATATAAGCAAACCCATGCTCACACCAACCTACGTATTTTGTGATACAACTCCAATCACTGGAGCATAACAGAGCCGTCCTCCTTGCCCACATATCTGCTATGCCTCATTTACTAGCAAGAAAAGGAGAATTTTAGGTCATCTACACATTCCCTATACAAGCTAATTACAACAGCTTTCTGACTCAGAGGAAGGCAATGAGAACAAAGGTTTGAAAATTACTTGAAGCTCAAATCTTTACCCTGAGCAAATAATTAGTATATTTTTCAAACACAAATAATAAGATTTCAAGGAAGTGCAGATTTTCTTTTGCTGAATATTGTTCTCATTGCATTATTATGTGAAAGCAGAGATTGCATTTCCCTTCCTAAGTCCAGCACAAACAATGCATTTCCAGTAGGTTCCACTTTTGCCAGAGCTCCATGTTGAGATGATAGTAGTAAAACTGCAATTCTGATGTCTAAATGGAAGCTGTACAAGCTTTATCCAAATTCCACTTTCATTTGCACTCGGAGAACTTCATAGGAAATAAATTGTTTTCATACTTTTCATCCTGAATTTATGTTAATTGGAAAGGAATCTCTAATTCAATCTTTACTTAGAGACAAAGAAATAACAGGAACTACCATAAACACTTGATCCCTCAAAACCTAATCAAGAAGTAAAGCCAGAGTAGGACTAGAAAGTTGATGTGATAAATAGAAACATTCATTTAGTTCACTCCTTTGAAGGTGCTTTCCCAGTTACATTCAGAACCATCAGTCAGGAAATTATGGAAGATAAAATACTATTTGCTGGTGGCTCTTTAGTAGCTTAAATGAAAACAGGTGGTGAGCTCAACCTCATGATTTTCAAACATTTTTGAGAGGTATCTGCTATTTAGCTGATTCAGAAAAGAAGTCAGTGACAGGTTAGGTCACAACTCACCCACTGGAAGTGATTCCTTCTGACTCAGATATTTCAGTAGAGAAGGAAGCTGTCTTCACTTTCTAGTTTGCCAGTCCAAGAGATTTTAAAATATCTCCTGTGATTCATATGAAGAAAGAGGACACAGAGAAGAAAAACAACAAAAGATGTAGAATTGCTTGAAAACACTGAGATTATTGAAAGGGAAAATAATAGTACATAAACCTCCTTTTTATTTTTTTTACCTTTCTTCTGAGAAAAATGCATTTATGGCTGCAGTGGAATTTAATAAGATTCTATTACAAAATTCTGACCAACTGCCATATTCAAATAAAATACTAAAAAAATCTGTCAGAATTGCCCTGACAATCAGACAAACATCTTCCAACTATTCTTCTGTAATGGCTAACTGCACAATTAATCTTTAAAAGCATTATTAAAAGGATTAAGAAGACAAAAGTCATTTCAAACTATGAGAGCATCCTGGTCAATAGACAGTTTTACTTAGACAACAAATTTATCCCCAGGGTGGAATTGTTTTCATCTTGCTGTAATTTTAAGCCAACTCCTCTTGGAAAAAAAACCAAAACCACAGTGGAAGCACAATAAAGTTATTAAGTAGAGACACATCTTTAAGACAACTGACTTTTGACAAGTCTTTCTAATTAGTCTACCCTTCTTCTTTAGTTACACAAGCTTAGGATTGTGTAACGAAGTAGGATGCTCAAGTAAACAGGAGCTACTTGTAGTTACAACAAGTTCCAGAGGAATCCCAGCAGTCCTCCATCATTTAGTGTGTCACCACTCCATGGGGCAGCAACCTTTGAAGGCTGTGGCCACGCTGAAGGCACCTGGCTTTGCTCCTAACTGAGCTCAGGTGAAACAAGGCACAGAGGGGAATTACTGAAAGTGAAACCACTGCTGTGTTCTTCCTGGGTGGTGTTCTGCTTTCTGTCCTAGATCAAAGCTAACAAAGCTGCTTTGATTTTTTTTCAGTGGTTGCCAATAGAAACAATTAGCCACTCCCATCAGGGTGGGTGTCTGAGATATAGTAAGATGCTACTAAGAATACTCTTTTTTTTGTTTTCCTGGAAATAGGAAAGAAGGAAAGAAGGAAAGAAGGAAAGAAGGAAAGAAGGAAAGAAGGAAAGAAGGAAAGAAGGAAAGAAGGAAAGAAGGAAAGAAGGAAAGAAGGAAAGAAGGAAAGAAGGAAAGAAGGAAAGAAGGAAAGAAGGAAAGAAGGAAAGAAGGAAAGAATTACTTTCTGCTCTGAACACTCATTCTAATGTAAATGCATGACTATGCTTAAAAGAAGGGTGGGGGCAAACTTTTAGACCTGGGGTTTAAAAGGTCTTCCTGTCCCACTGCAATTGTGCAGGAGGTTCACATCAGAGCTCCCATTGTTTGTAGTGATGGCACAGACACCTGCTCACCCGTCTGGGGAATGTGAGCCTAAAGAAAGGAGGAATCAGTTAACTTATTTCAATCAATCCCCTTCTGCTACCCAGCCACAGAGCTGCAAGACCTTCTGCTCTTCAGGCTTCCACAGCTGCCTGACCTTTCCTCCAAGCGTATCAGCCTAGAGCAGATCCAGCCTCAGCAGCCTTCTGGGACCATGGACTTTGTTGAGTTTTATCCAACCATCAGTGTTCTGAGCCCCAGGCAAATCCTTCAGTGCTGCTCTTCTTATCACAAAGTAATTACCTGGCCTTTCTTCAGGCCGGTTTGAATTCATAGGTTGAACTCATCAAAAAGGGTGAGGAGTCAAAAAAATCAAATTAGAACTTGTTTTCAGTCAGTTTTTTCTGACTTCATACCAGATGGAGTCAGCAACTTGAGAAGTCTGACAGGCAACTTGACTGAATCTATCAGATGGTCAACTGATCACTTTCATGTGTGCCAAAAAGTTTGAGGATAAAAAACAGAAGCATATTCTATTGACATTAAAATACACAGACTAGAGACAGATTTCTGAAGTGACACAGTAAAACACTCTGGAGTGGGAGGATTTTTTGCAGAAGAACTGGAGACTTTTCTCTCTCAGCAGTGACTGGTGGCTATGAACATTAAACAGTTTCATGTGGAGTTTTAGTCAGGGGAAACACTTTTGTAAACCAAAAAAAGACGACATTTCTCTGAAGAGCTGATTTATACTCTCCCCAAAAGACAATATTTGATAAATTAGCTAGAGAAGCATGGACTGAGAAGTCCTGGAATATCTGTATGCTATGCTCTTATTCCAAGCACACTTTTGTTCAAATCAAATTGGAAAAACACTGAAATCTCTGACATTTGCAGGTCACAACTCAATTAATTGCAAATAGGTTCAAATTGCTGAGCTACATGAATTTGTTCATTTGAGATGCTGTCATGCTCCATGCAGATCCAACAGGACCCTTCAGCAGCCTCTCACTGAGGGCTGTCCTGCCCCCACCTTTCTCCTTACTAGACAAGAGGCTTCAAAAGAAGATATACTAAGCCAAATATTGCCAATAATCTTGTTAAATATACTGCACCTCTCTAACCTTTCCAAACAACACTATAAGAATCTACATAGTAAAGAATAAGGATGAAAAATACTACATTAAAGGCTTTGATATTTATCCCTTTTTCACATAAAATTGATTTAAGCTTACAAATCAATGGCAATCCCCATTGTCCATCTGTTGGTATCTCAGATTCTGAGATGTTGAAAAAAATCAAAATCTCACACCTATATTTTTAGAGGGGGGGAGGAATAAATCATATTTTTTGTGTAGAACCTTCTCTGAGGATATTAATTTGGTTACATTTATAGTAATTCCTGTTATCAGATGAAGACTGTGCTAATAATTAAAGAGATACTATTATTTCACCTATATTTCAGCTATTTATTTAATCTTCACCCTTATCTTTATTGTATCAAGAATGACTCAAGACTATTACTGACAAGGTATTTTCATTTCTGTTTTCCATAGGGGACTATGTCAGCTTGGTTCTCTGACTAAGATTTCAAATTGTTTAACAGAAGTTATGTTCGTGACAGAGGGAAGCAGATTCCCTTCTGAAAGCAAAAGCCCTCCAGAACAAAACATTCAAACATCTACAGTTGCTTTTTTCTTTAATTCCTCCATCATTGCATATAACCCATATGTTGTAATTCACACACAGGCTCTGTGTATGTGTATGTCTATATATTCACTATATATTGTGATGCACAGTTACCAGCATAATACTTTAGTCTTCCATTTATGCAAGAAGTAGCAGATAGGATGACTGTTGTTAGCACACTAATATTAAAGAGTTTATTATTCTCAGATTATCCCTTTTAGGCAGATTTGGTTTTAAAAAATAAGCTATTTCAATGTCATCTTTGTATAAATTAAACCACAGTTGTCTTCCCCCTCCTCTGTACTATGTACTTTATTGGACTAATTCATGTAGATTTACTAGTGTGTCTGTGCTATCTAAGTAAATAACTTTAATTTGGCCATCTGCCCTAGAAAATACTCCAGTCTAATCCATCTCCAAGGCCATACCCAGGCTTGCGCTCCGAGACATCAGGGAAGACATCTCCTGGAAGTTTATGAGAGCAGCAGATGTTCGTTCCTGCTGTTTGATGTTGGTGACATCTGAAACTTTACCACTAAGAAATCCAAGAACAGAAGAAGTCACGAGAGCAGCATGCAAACTTCCTACAAAGATGTGACTAATTAGAGCATTATCAGAAGAAACCGGGCTGGATTTACGTGCGGGCAATTCTAGAAGCTTCTTTAGGAGGTTCCTCCTCTTTGGTACATCTCCTCCTTTTACTTCTAAACAGAACTCATAACTGACTGGGTTTATTTGAGGAAAGCTGAACACCTGATGCTGTGTGAGGCTTTTGAGGCTGGGAGGTCTCTACATAGTCAGAGGGTTCTTATGATGAAGTATCTTCAACTAGAGCACAGGTATTTCCTCACCTATTTAATCCTGTTGGACCTAAAATTTAACTGAGTAGAATGCCTGCTGCTTTCATTCATGCAAAGCTTATTTTTTTCCTGAAATATTTGCACATATATCTTTATCTCAGATTCAATACCTCATTACAGAAAATATCATGCCTGTTCTGTAGCAAAAACACAGCATAAAAATATCCAAGTACTTAAATGATTAAAAAGCCTAAATTCTGTTTTCCAAAGTGACAGTGGCACTTACAGCCCTAAAACTAATTGATTGTCAATGGGGCTCTGGTTTCTCCTTATGTAATTAATTTATGATTATGAGACTTAGGCTCCTAAGTCACATAAGAACCATTAGCAAGTTTCTATTAAAGATTCATGAATAATTAAATTCACAAAGATTAAATGAACAACCACGTGACAGATACACCAAGGGATGAAAAGTTATTAGCAAGGATTTCTTGCAGTTGTCTGCTGGTGTGACTCCAATCTAGTCTCTGGACCATCTTCTCTTCCATACCAAACATTCACAAGTATTGACCCCTCTAGAAATAAATATGATTTTATCATTTCAATGGACTTCAGCACTGTCTACTCTTGATCTTCTTGGTAGGGCTTTTTTTTGGAGGGGAGAGAGAGGATGTGGTGCACAACTTCCTCCCAAGGGGAAGAGGAGGGGCAGGCGCTGAGCTCTTCTCTCTGGCCACCAACGCCAGGAGCACAGGACATGGCAGGAAGATGTGGCAGGGGAGGGGGAGGTTGGCCATGAGGAAAAGGTTCTTGAGGCAGAGGGTGGTGGAGCACTGGCACAGGCTCCCCAGGGAGGTGCTGATGGCACCAAGCCTGACAAGATTCCAGCAGCATTTGGCCAAGGCCCTCAGGGACATGGTGTGAATGTTGGGATTGTCCTGTGCAGGGACAGGAGTTGGACTCCATGATCCTTGTGGCTCCCTTCCAGCTCACAACATCAGATGATTCTGTGATACAGTGATGACAGTTATCATGATTTCAAATGAAGTGAAAGGAAGTTCCAGGTTTCGATGAAGGAAGCTAGAGATTTAAGATCTGCAAAGATCCAAACAGATCAAAACATACACTGAGAACAGCCCCCAACAGGTGAAATCTTTTAGTCACTAGATTTATACCACATGCATGAAAAAACCTCACTAGCTTCCAGTACTCAAGTGACTGTATATGCAACCTGGGATGGAAGAGCAAATGGCAAAAAGACTACTGCAGCTTTTTTGTGTGTGTGTTTTACTTTTGTTGTTGGTTTTTTTAACAGCCATTACTAAATTAAACCCTACAGTAGTAAATCCTTTCAACTGACTTCACTGGGCTTTAAATAAGTTTTTAGTGATCAATGGGTAAGAGAAAGAAATACGATATATCATGTTAAGAATTCAGGCTCCTGTATCTGTTACTCAGGGTGAAAATAACCTTCACAAAGCATTTGCAAAAACTTCCTTCTTTGTAGTTGACTTCATGGTGGATGCACATTTTAAAGGGTTACATTCACTAGGAAACAAAGACAAGACAAAGAGAGAAAGAAAAATGTCTTGACTATATTGTTGTAAGGAAACAGTGAACTTCCTCCACAGTCCACAGCGTTCAGTTGGAACATTGTTCTACGCAAAGAGCAAATGAAAGGCACAACAGAAGCAAATTATTCATGACTTGACTTGAGGTGACAATAATAATTACAGAAGTTGAAACTCTTCTCCTTTCATGTATTCCCCCTTCTATGCATTTACATCTCATTTTCAAGATAATTTGGTTTCCAGCCAAATACTTTTGTTTCGATACTCACAAGTTTTCATTTTTGTTGTTGTTATGACTTATTGTGGGCCATGCAGCAGTAAAACAAAATGAACAACCAACCTCCAAGCAAATATGTGCAAAATCAACCTCATTTCCATGGAGTCATTTCTTTTTGTCTTAGCAATTTTCCACCTTATTTGAGCTTTTATGCTTAGTGTTTTGTACAACATGATTGAATGGGCAAATCACTGCAGCCCAGAAATGTTCTTGCACATACCACGTTCCTAACTAGCCCCCTTAACCTGTATAATTTTTTTTCAATATAAAAGAAAATAAAGAGGTCTTTATATAAGTAAAACCAGAATCTCTCCACAATATCATTCTATGTGTTGTAGTTGTTGTCTATCAGCTCCCTTAACCTTTATTCAGTAATGCTGTTTTGCTGTGCTCTGTAAAATAAGGAGGACACAGACCCTGTTAACTAGTCATGTCTCCTCATTTTTCTTGAGGAATTATATTCTAATTCCTTACCCTGACTTTATTAGACTGCAAATGCACACAAATAGCCTTAATAGCATAATAAAGTATTATTGGCTAAATAAATGCAACGCTGATAGCGAACAACTAACTAGCCCCAAGAAACTCACTCTTTTAATTCATGTATTTGAGTCTTAGTCTTTTAATCTTCTAGATAAATCCTCACAGCTTGTTGGTACAATCTCCAAATCAACCCTTCTGAAATTTCATCTGAAAAAATGCCATAATGCAACACAATTGCCTTTTGCCTAAACCACTACTAAACTTCTCCTGAGCTACAACATAAGGAGGAATTTACCTCAAAATACCATCTTCCAGGATAAACCATGTGTCTGTACTTCGGTAATTAGTGACTAAGAATGCAAGTTAAATTAATAGATGGATTAGCTAAAACTCTATTAAGGATAAATTAAGTATTAATAAACTTGATAAATCACTATATTACTCTGGTGTGCCACAATACAGAATGACATATGGTAGAACCAAATGTCATTTAGAACGGTGCAATGTGCTAAAGACTTGAATCAGCCTGGTGATATCACAGGATCCCAAAGAACAAAATAAAAAGCTGGAAGAGTTTTATCTAGTAGTGAAATCTTTCAACTTTTAGTTCTAGTTTAGACAAAGACTTTAGGGAAAACAAACAAAAAAACCCCAACAAAACACCAAAACTAAACCCACAACCCAGTAAATGCTACTGCTACCTTTCTTTTTTACTACATAAAGCTGGGGAGGGACTTTTTACACAGGTAGGGAGTGATAGGACAAGGGGTGATGGCTTGAAACTGGAAGAGGGGAGATGGAGATGAGATGTGAGGAAGAAATTGTTTGGTGTGAGGGTGGTGAGACCCTGGCCCAGGTTGCCCAGAGAAGCTGTGGCTGCTCCTCCCTGGAAGTGTTCTGGGCCAGGTTGGATGAGGCTTTGAGCAACCTGGTCTAGTGGAAGGTGTCCCTGCTGCTGGCAGGGGGGTTGGGACTGGATGAGCTTTAAGGTCCTTTCCCACCCAAACCATTCCATGGTTCTATGATAATCTTTATATCAACAAAAACTACTTCACAATTTAAATAATGGATCACTTGCCAGGAATGGAGCTCAGGCTAAATGCCAAAGGAAGACTAGTAGCTGACATTCCAACTGTTAATTTCTGCAATTAAGATTAATATCATTTATTCAGGCAGGAAGACCAGTCATCATGCCACCTCATGAATGAACATACATATAAACAGTAAGAGAAGTTTTCTGCTTTGGATATTATATAGAAACAAGAAGATATTACTGAGATTTTAAATTTCAATACCCATAAGTACCACACTGGTCCATTTACAGATCCTGTTTTCCAAAACCCTGCTTGTTTGTATACAAACAATTATAAGAGTCATCCTCCAGTCCTTCAAAGAGATTTTTTTTTTTCCATAAACAAGTCATAAAGCTATCTTAAATATTTTTCACCTCAGAAGAGATATTTAGTCAAAACTGACTTCATACTTTTGAGTTGCAAGTACAATTTCTCTGCTTCTAGCAGAAAAATAAGTATCATCAGAAACATGGTGGAAGCAGGTATGATGCAATGGTTAACTTCAAAGAGTAACACAACCATTTAATAAATCAGATGCTGTAGTTGTCACACACATTTTCACTTTGAGGAGATCAGGAGTATACCTTCTGTCCCAAAAATCTACAATCTTCACAAGTTGTCAGGATTTGACAAGGGGCTTATCTAGGAAAGCACCAGAAAACAAAAATGAATTATTTGCTCCATGTAAGCACTTGACTTCTGGATCTCAGCTGAAATATGACCCTGAGAAATGAGGAATTTGCATTATAGAGATAATATCAGTTTCCATTTCACACAGAGCAAAGAGCAAGTAGGTGAAAATGCATGTTTAAAAAGAAATAAAAATAAAATATTTCCAAAGCTTGACTTCTAAAGCAAAACAGTGTTGTTTGGTTTATTTAATGTTACCTAAACTGGCAGCCCTGGAGACTGATATAATTCTCTTTACCCAGAATGCAAGCAGAGCGACTCACTAATTTTCCAACCAACTACAGCACGCAAGAACCATTTAGATGACAGGACATGAACCAATTCAAAAGGCTCTGAAAAGCCTGTTAGGAAGAACACCACATTAAGAGAATGTTTATTGTATAAACCCTAACAGATCTCTTACATTAGTTCCCCTGTTGACACAGTTCTCCCACCAATCCCTTGTGAGGGTTTCACTGCACGAGCCCACAGAGTGGTCCAAGCTCCTCACTACAGAACACAACACAAACCACCCAAAAAGGTCCTTACCACTCTAACAGTGGGTAAAAATTCCTTTCTAACCTCATCATTGCTATAGCCCTAATACAATTGATCTCAAATTTCTATCATTAACAACACTTTTTCCATACATTTTACTCCAGACTGAGCCATTTTCAAAATCTCAAAGAAAAGAAAGTACACTAAACTCCTCTGTGTTCTTCCCACACAAGGTATCAAGTTAAAAAGGATGCCTGTAGAGATATAATATATATCATTTATGCTTAGTACCAAATAAATATCATGAATAGACACTCTGATAGACAATGATCAAGTCTTTGTGAGGATATCAGTAGATTAAACTTTCATCAGATTAGTATGTCGTTAGGAGAGAGGAACAAACGAGAAGTCTACAGTTGGAAAAAGGCTCAAACATGGTAAAAAAAATGAGGTTATCAGAATCTCAAGGTCCCATATGACCTATCTGCTGGCCAAGGGATCCTGTGACATCTAGGAGGGAGTTTTAAGAATTTTTTAGATAAATATATGTCAGGAACTAGTTATATTTCATTTTATTTTTGAAGACATGGCCTAGTTGACCTCTTTAGGTCTCTTTCAATAGAGCTCCACTCATCCTGGATGATTGTTGTACCACTCATGGAGGGTTTCTTTGCTATATAACACAGCAAAAACCTATTTAGTAGCATCATGGTCCTTTAAAATATTAAGAAAAATGATGAAGTAGCTAAGGGAAGTTGTTATTCTAAATGGAAATAAAAATCTTGGGTAATCACCACTGAGTTTTAGATATCTTAGACAAGATTCCCATTATATTCAGTCAGTCTTTGGCTACTACAAATGAAATGTAACATAAGATTGGCCATTTCCAGGTACACAACTGGTAGAGATGCCAGAAAATAAAGTTTCCCAGCATATTTAGAGAACAAAGTAATCTACAGCCCTGCTCCATAGCCTTGATGTTAATTTATGCTATTGGTTTTAGGGTAAATTGAATAAGATTCTGAGCAAAAGAAGTACAATTTCCTCTTCATCTTTTCCGTGGGAGTCAACTGAAATTGATATCCAACTGCCATATGCTAATGCAAATATTAAATTAACATTGCTGTAGTCACAAAATATCTAATCCTCTTAAAAATATTTCCACAATCTTTGATATTCTACTAAATATAATTGACCTAGACAAGAAGCAGCATGAGAGACACTATTATTTCTAGCTGAACAACAAAGCTAGTGACAAGCAAATGTAGACAACCTACCAGCTATGTATCAATTTTCCTTTTAAAGAGCAGTGCAAAAGAAGAGATTGGTTCAAAACAGATATTGGGCAACTCAAATGGAGAAAAACATGGAGACCTGCTACCAGCCAGCTGGAATCAGTTTCTTCTTACTTGGCTGAGTAACATGGTTTTAAGGATTCAAGCTCCAAACATGTTGAAGTAACCTGAAGACCATTTAATTATTTGACATCTACAGAGAGAAAGAGCTGAGGTAAGAGCAATGTATGGGGCTCCCAGGAGGATAATCCACCTGAGTTAGAACATTTTCCTATGTGCTGCATAATGTAAGTATTAATAGAACACAGGTGCCTTTGCTGTTGCGTAGAAACAGGTGCACTGAGGCGAACCAAGTTATTTTTAATAAAGCAATTTCCATTTTAGAGAACATTAAGGTGGAGATTCTACAAACAGCTTCCAAATTGTGAAGTGCCTGCTGCTGCCCACTAACATACACACACACACAAGCCTCCATGCTTGGGAAAAACACACTGCCACGTTGGATTAAACACCAGACCTGGAGAGAGGTGAAAACCTTGGTGCCAAAAATGAATCCAGGAACTCTAGTTCAAGCTTATCTACCAGGCTCATGGTCTAGGAAACAATAAATTATGGTACTGAAAATATAACTGGTATGGAGATTAACCAAATTAAATCAATATCATAAAGAGGGGGGATAAAGGGAGTTAGATATGCTGTAATAGTATCTTTACCTTGAAGTATGATATGGAGATTAACCAAATTAAATCAATATCATAAAGAAGGGGGGGATAAAGGGAGTTAGATATGCTGTAATAGTATCTTTACCTTGAAGTATGATATGGAGATACACCAAATTAAATCAATATCATAAAGAGGGGGGAAAAGGGGAGTTAGATATGCTGTAATAGTATCTTTACCTTGAAGTATGACTTCGATTTTAAGTAATTTTGTTAAAATAGGCTACTTTCCCCGCAGACTGCTGTCATCACATTGCAATCCAGTCTGGGGCTCTGATGGTAAAACAATGCTGGAGGAGGCTTAGCTGTGCTGGGATAGAAACTTCCCCAAAACCACTCAGTATTTCTGAATGCAGCATCAGCAACACACTAGCCAGGTTGGTGTCATTTTTATTTTAAAGCAAGATTCTAAGCCAGCATCTAAGCTTGGCACTTCAGACCTCCCATGTATACAACCCTTTCATCTCAGGTTCATCATTAGCCCCATGTAGTTATTGAAATGGCATGTCTTTTGAGAAAATACAGTTATTTTCAGCTCTAGAGTCTTGAGAACATTAAAGTCTGAGGAAACTAACTACATTTTCAGCAGGTTCTTCTCTATTTCCCCACTTAAACTATTCTGAAATATTGTTCAGTGCTAAGAAACAGCTGCAGTATTCCAACACACAAATAGTTCATTTAACTGCTAAGCAAATGACAAATAGCTACAATTAGCTGCAGCCTGAGGGTGCAAGGGGAATGCTTTATGCTCATTACAGATTTGGTACCTTCAATTCAAAAGTGTTGGCCCTGATAGCATTTTGGCTGTAGAATACAACTACCTTCTTGCACTAGATTTGATCCACAAAATCTAGTTCTTGGGATATGCTTCCATATTTCTCTAGGATCCAGAAAGACCCCCTTTTCAGCTCCAGTATATCTCCAGTCCATATTTGTGCAAAGCCTGGTGGGAGTCTCTGAAGGTAAAAGGCTCCATAAAAAAAAAAATCATATCCACAGTCTATCACATAGTATGACCTAAAGGTAAAGGAGAAATGGAGATGACAATCAGGATACAGATGGGTTCTTAAAATTGTCATTTTCCATCTGTTATTGCAAATCAAGGTCTGCATTAACCCTGACAATAGGGGGAAAAATGTAACAATGCTGGAAAGCACAAGAACCTTCCAGTAACAGCAAAACACCAGATGCAACCTATTTCATGGATTGAAATACCTAGTATGGCTAGCAGAACCAGTGTTAAGAGATAAAGGGCTTTGGGGATGGCAAATTTCAGGGTCATTTCTCAACATGACTGAAAAAATATCTGTATTTGTGAATAAAGAAATCATCTAACAAAGATTTTCTTAGTTAATAAGAGTACTTATTAAAAGAATTTGAAGAGATAAGTTGAGGTCTCTTCAAGCCAACTACAAGACCAAATCCTTGAGCAGGGAACCTTGATAATTATATTACATTTTTCCAAGTATCAACAGCTTGTTCGGGTTTCTGAGAAGGTTGGGCAGAAGCACCTTACTTCAGATAGCTCATCTTTCTTACAATGAATGAACAATTTTATATTACACAAATTGTGAGAGTAATTCCAACTCTGCTATGATTTCCTGGGTAATTGTGAATTCAATTTCACCATACTTCACAGAATCACAGAGTGTCAGGGATTGGAAGGGACCTCGAAAGATCACCCAGTCCAACCTCCCTGCTGGAGCAGGAACACCTAGATGAGTTCACACAGGAAAGTGTCCAGGCGGGTCTTGAGTGTCTCCAGAGAAGGAGACTCCACACCCTCCCTGGGCAGCCTGTCCCAGGGCTCTGTCACCCTCACAGTAAAGAAGTTCCTTCTCAAATTTAAGTGGAACCTCCTGTGTTCCAGCTTACACCCATTGCCCCTTGTCCTATCATTGGTCATCACTGTGAAGAGCCTGGCTCCATCCTCCTGACACTCACCCTTCAGATATTTATAAACATTAATGAGGTCACCCCTCAGCCTCCTCTTCTCCAAGCTAAAGAGCCCCAGCTCCCTCAGCTTCTCCTCATCAGGGAGATGCTCCACTCCCTTCATCATCTTGGTGGCTCTGTGCTGGACTCTCTCAAGCAGCTCCCTGTCCTTCTTGAACTGTGGGGCCCAAACTGGACACAATATTCCAGATGTGGCCTCACCAGGGCAGAGTAGAGGGGGAGGAGAACCTCTCTCGACCTACTGACCACCCCCCTTCTAATGCCCCCCAGGATGCCATTGGCCTTCCTGGCCACAAGGGCACAGTGCTGGCTCATGGTCATCCTGCTGCCCACCAGGACCCCCAGACCCCTTTCCCCTACACTGCTTTCTAACAGATCACTCCCCAACCTATACTGGAACCTGGGGTTGTTCCTGCCCAGGTGCAACACCCAACACTTGCCCTTATTATATCTCATTAAGTTTTTCCCTGCCCAGCTCTCCAGCCTGTCCAGGTCTCTCTGATGGCAGCATAGCCCTCTGCTGTGTCACCCACTCCTCCCAGCTTTGTGTCATTGAATGCTAAGATACTACAGTAATGAAGACCACATAAGAAATAAGACATATGTATTGCAACCTTCCTCAGCAACCAAAAACTCAGGGCTTTTTTTTCCTCCTTAGGAAGACTGATCATAATGGATGGGTAATCTGAACATCCTGAGAAGAAATGTTTTCATCAGGGACTTTGTGTGTTATCTTGCTTAGCTGAATATCTGCAGTATAAAAAAAAAGACATGTCAGAGTCATTGGGTGAGAACTTGCAGCTTTTTTTAGTTCAAAACTCACACTCCAAAATTAAGACTGTATTATATATAAAACAATTAATCAAATATGTGTGTATATAGTTTACACAAGTCATTCTCATACATGGAAAAGACTTTTGTAAAGTACACTCCCAAGTTACATCCATCACGCTCTTGTGTGCCATCTGCAACTAGCAACTTGTTTTGAAGATACATGTTTGGAAGATGTGTGATAGGATGAAGTTGTTGAGACCACAGAGATTAACTTGTGGATATTCTTTAAAAAGACTGTTGAGTGTTAAGACATTTTAACCAACATCAATTTATGTAATTCCTTAATTAAATCAGCTTTTATAGTCTTTGTCTATCACTAGCCTTTTTCTTAACTTTATTCAACACTCATCAGCAAGATAAGGCACTAAAGCATTACTAACTGCCCAGAATGGATGGGACAAGGGTGGAGGAGAATGAAGACACTGAGCCATAAAACAAAATATGATTGCTTCTATCTCCAGTCTAAGTGCTGTAAGCTCTCATGCAACGTGTTCATCAGCACGTGTTGTTTCTGATACTGTACACTATGTGCTGATTGCTTTCTCTGACAATGCATTTGTTTGCACAGCAACAGTATAGAAATGAAACTATCACAAATACTCAGCTCACAAAATCAGCAGGAAGATGGACAGCCCATTCCAACCACTGACCAGACAGTATTCAGCCACAATGGATCCAGCTCAAAGCCTCCCAATGTGACAAAATTATGAGTAGCCCTTTCAAAATCATCCTGCTTTTAAGAAATATAAATCACTTGAGGGATTTACAGTGGTCAGCTGCTTTACTTTCCTCTCCTAAATTGAATAACAGGTTCTCTAAAAGCAGGACAATCAATTAATCCAATTTTTTAATACAAAATATTGTCCTCCCAACAAATAAAGACCGAGATGAATGTGCCTTCTCAGTGTTTTGGAAGTATTTTCCACGGACTTAACCGAGTCTGAACTGAATGAAATCTTTTAGCACGTTGCTTCAATGAATATTACTTAAAGCACTAAGAGTGCCTTACATCCTCAGAGATTTTGGTTGTGGAAAAAGCAGTTTTAAAGCAGGGCAGAGGCCGTTCATCTTGGTCATTACCATTCTCAGATGCAAGTCTGTTGCTCAGTAGGAAGCAAAGGCAGCTCTCTGACAGAGGGCTCCCTCCCTTCAGGAAGGGCAGGCTTTTTGAGCACAACTTTTCTCCTTATTTCTCCTGCATAAGCCAGGAACAGATGAAGGCAGCTCTCCAGGATCTAAACACAAGGGAGGACTTGAACCTTGGTCTTTGAATTAGCTTTATCCACTGAATAGGAGACTGCAAAGGGGTTTTTTTAGCACAGTGAGCAAGATAATCTGTGTAGATTTAGACTGTATTTTAGTACAGATGAGGTGTTTCAGGGGAAAAAAAAATTATCCATGTACTCACTTGGTAGATAATTCAAAATAATACCATTACTAATGTCAGGCAAATATTAGTGCCTCAGGAACTATCAGTGTTCTCCCTCTATTTCATTCTTTACCTCTAGGCTCATTTTCTGTTTTTCTCTCTGCAAATAACCTAGTAAATTGGTTTACTAGGAGAGATCTTTCTCAAAAATAACTGGTAGATTCTAAATATTTGCAATAGCAAATTTTAAATTAATCCTCTGTATTTATACAGAGTAAAAGCTGAAGTCAGAGACTTGTAGGGTAGAAGTAGATCATCTCTCCACTGTATCAGAAATGACCAACCTCTTTTCATATTTTAACATTCAAAAACTCACAGTAAATTGCTGCTTACTGAACTAACCAAGAATTATTATTGTAATTTAAACATCAAATAATTGCAAATAACCTATACATTAGACAAGATACCAATCTGGTTTCAGACCACAAGTGAAAAAGTGTTGAAAATAAACTATTAGTTACCCATTCAGTGTAATCACATTCTACCTGTCCATTATAAGTGTGCAGAGAAACATCACTGAGGCAACACATAAATCAGTCCTTTATGAAGAGGTTTAGTATTGGGGCTTATGGAAAAAAAATAAAAATCAACCTTTATTTCAACAGATTATTCTGGGTCTTCCAATCATGAATTAATCTGGAGGAAAATCTGAGTTATGCAGTGATACAGAACTTGATTAATTCTTAATCTCCATAAATGTAAAATTCAACTCTTTTCTTCACAAGCTTTGGCAAACATTTAAGATGAAACTCAGACCAGTTTTATACAGTCCTAGAAGAAATAATATTTTTTTTTAACTAGGGGAATCCTGCCAACTTTTTTTTACCTTTTATTTTCCTGTATGGGTCTAGCACCCTGTCACCAACTACATTTCAAAGAAAACAAAAACACATAGACAGAAGGAAGACTTTTTTTTTTTTCCCCCCAGTCTTGTGTGTCAAATGTATGAATTTTAAAGACTATGAGGAAAATATGAGTGAAATCAGTGTTTATTAACAGTAATGGCATCTAAACCAATTTTCATTCTGCTCTACTGTAATGCTGATAATCTGGCAAAGTATTTAAGCAGATGTGCAGTATCACTACACACAAAAAGACCACTTTTGTTCTTAAAATCAAGCAAGGACCCAGATGATTTGTTGGATCAAGGGCAATATCAGAAGGATTCTGGTTAATTCTTGAGACTAGAGCTGCAGAAGGGCAGAAACACAAAGCTCTTTACAAATCATATGTCTAAACTATCACCTGGAAGTCACAACCAGTTCACATAATCCCAGTTAAAGTATTCAATAGCTATAAAAATATTAGCTCAGCCTATTCAGTCAAACAAATATCACAGAGAAATTAAGTAGACTAATCAATATTTTTTTTTAAATCCTGAGTAAAGAAGAACAGGGCAGAGGAAGCTTTTTGCTGTAGAAGTTATGCAGCCTATAAATAACCACTTGGTAAATAAACAGGAATTAATTACTCACATTCTGGGAGTACATGTTTTTGTGGGAAATGCATACACAAGGTGCATGCAGAATAATGTGAGTTTTCTGTCATCAGCACCCCCAGACTTCAGACATTTGGGAAGAATGTCTCCACTTTTCCAGTGGTAACAGGAAAGGAGATTATGAAACAAGCTGGGACATAGACTTTAAACTGATGTCTTAAAGCAGCTTCCTATAACACTTCTAATATAAAAAAAAATAAATTTAAATGCCTACAAGACTCCAACAGGATTACAATATGCAGGCTCATGTGGTTCATCAGATGTTAGGGAAGCTCTGGGTGTAAAACATATCAAATCCAAAATACTTCACAAAGCCCCCACCCAAAAAAAAAAAAAAATTCAAAGCTTATAAAAACCCCCAAATCTCTTTGTTCAAACAGTAGTGTCAAGAGCTTAATAAATTCCATGTTTTCTTTCTGTTTGGATGGGAACCATCACTATTACCTGCAAGACAGCTATGTTGTATTAGTTAATCCAGATGCTGGCAACACTGAAAGAGAAAATATTGCAAGTGACAAATGTTAGACTCCTGTCTAAAGGAGGATGTCCCTTCATGCCTCCTGGATGAAGGGATCAATACTAGTTGTTCCTTTCTTACTCCTGGCAAAGCATGCATTTGGAATAAGAGAGACACTGAAGATGATGGATGTTGGATAGATTTATCCCTTTGCAGCTTGTTTGCAAAGAGTTATTTATCCCACCAGACACCTGAGTTAGTATATGACAATGATTTGTGTATATCTTTGATGCACCTGCTTTCAAACCAGACACATCCACCACAGACACAAAGTCAGACATGGTCACAGGTTGATCTGATGCCATGAAGATGCTGAGATCAATCAAGAGTAAACAACAATAGAAACAAACTGAAATCACCTCAGAATCTGCACAATTAGGTAATCAGAGTGATTGCTGAAGATACTGCAATCCAAAGCAAACTTGGGGATTTTAGTGGAGGCAAACCCCAAGCCTCTTGTCATCTTGATTTTCCTGTTTGCCAGCGTTTGGAAACGACCTATCTATTTTCATTTCAGCTTGCCTTTGAGGTATTTAAATTCCTTTGATTGATTGAGGTGTGCAGTATTCATTTCTGGATTTCTTACAGCTAAATTCAGCTCCTCAGGAGTGAACCGTTTCAATGTGCTGGATCAAAGGAAGCCTTTACAGCTCATCAATTTAATGCAAATTGGTCATTCGTTTTTATTAGATCTCTTCTCTTTCTATCAAAATAAATACCAATACCAGAGATTCATTGCAAAAAGTATTTCTCCACACTTGCACTAGTCTGGAGAGAGAAAGGAGAAGAAAATAGATGGGGGGCTAGAGGAGTGGGAGAAATTAATTCAATATCTTGTTATCAGCTAAAAACTTGCATTATTTATTTTAAGAATAAAATTAGAACTATTAGCGAGCACTATTTTATAATTCATAATTTTCCTTTGACATAAGAAAACAATTCCAACGTGCAAACTCAATTAATACAGAGTTAATATAGATTTAATTAGCCAGACAAAATAAGAATGATGGTTGTGTTAACATTTAACAGGGTATTAAAAGATAGGACCATTCAATTAATGGTTTAAAGTAAATATGCTGAAGCTTAACAAGCCCTCAGAATTAAAATAAAATAAAAATAAAAAATAAATAAAAATAAAATAAAATAAAAAATAAAATAAAATAAAAAATAAAATAAAAAAATAAAATAAAAAATAAAATAAAAAAAGATAAAAAAAAAATAAAGATAAAATACAAAATAAAAAATAACATAAAATAAAGAAAATAAAAAATAAAATAAAAAAATAAAATAAAATAAAATAAAATAAAATAAAATAAAATAAAATAAAATAAAATAAAATAAAATAAAATAAAATAAAATAAAATAAAATAAAATAAAATAAAATAAAATAAAATAAAATAAAATAAAATAATAAATCATTTTAAGCAAAAGTTGCACTGGATTTATTGTAAACAGTGTTCTTCAATAAAAAAAAAAACAAGTATATTGCAAAACATAAGTATCTAATCATTATTCAGTTAGGGAAGTCAAAGTCCAAACAATCACTAAATACTTGAAGATGGCAGGGACCTTGGGAGATGATCTCATCTGGCCTCCCTGCTCAGAGCAGAGAGTCAATGAGTGCAGGTTGCCCAGGACAGACACTCCACAACCTCTTCCACTGGTTGACCACCCTGACAGTACCTTTTTTTTTCCCACCTTATGTTTAAGTGGTGTTTCACAGAGCCAGAAAGATGCTCTAGGGCAGAAAGAGGGAGAAAAGTGGCCTTGATGGCTTCAAAATTCTTCAGCAAATGTGAAGAAGGAAGCTTAATAGTTGAGCTCAAATAGTAACCAAGTTTCAGGTGAAAAATGGATATTTTTAGTTGGGATGTTTAGAATAGTGTTCCAAGGCTTGCAGCAGCTGTGGGAAAGGTTTGGAACCTGACAGTTGACATAAAGCTTCTGCACAAAAAGATCTGGGATACTGACTCCAGATGTGAGCCTCAGCTGAGTTAGGTGCAGCTCCAGAGGACCCGGTACCTCGGTTCATCACACCCGTGTTCCGCTGTCGGGTTACCTGGCAGTGCCACGTACCTGGGTTTCACTGTGAAACAATTGGAGCACTTGGGTCTGACTGTGCCTGCTTCTGAGACAGAAGAGCAGAAGAGCTGTCTGCATTCAAGTTAGCCAGTGTGAAGGATTTGACATAAAACAAACAACTATTTACTGATTCCCATGTCGTCTTTTGATGCCAAAGCGAACAGACCTTATACATCTTCGTCTTCTATCTCCTAAAAACATAACTTTTTATGTCCTGAGCTCTGAAAATCTTTCTCTGCACTGTCCACATCAAGTCTGGGACTAATTAGCACATTTCAGGCACTGCAGTTTATGTCCTTCAGAGATATTAAGATGGTTAGATGCCTCTCTCTCTGATTCTTTTACCCCAACTCAATTCATCCTGCTCAGACATACACTATATATTTAGCTCATTTCATCTTTACTACTTGTAAATTAATCCTCTGGCCTCTAATCATTTCTATTGCTCTGATCCACATCTTAAAAATGTTTATTAACTGCTCCTACCACCTCTGAGATTTTAAGGTCAGATACTGATCAAGTTTAACACGTGGGGAAGCATGTCAGCAAGGTGAAGGACACTAAAAACATGTGCAGAAATGGAGAGGGAGGTTCACCCTCACCACGAGTGCCATCTGCTTTGGAAATGACACCTCATAATAAAAACACAGAAAGCCTAACACAACATTAAGAAGGCAGAATAAAATAAATAAATAGGAATAAATGGGACATTATTGCTTTAATTTGCTGTAGAAAATATGGATAGTCATTTGATTTTTATGGTTGGTATGAAAAACCACCTGATATATCAATAAAAGCTGCATGAATTGCCTCTCCTCTGTCACCCAGCTGACACTTGTATTCCATTTTCAATCTAGCCTGTATTTGTATCTCCTGCTGAGCAGAATGTGCTGAATAGCATGAGGAAGGACTGACTTAATCACAATAGGTGACCTTTGGAGATGTTCTAAAAACCTTAGCAAATTAACATCTATTAAATCATGAACTTCTCCCAAGAGGTGATATATGTAAATACCTAACACAATTATCGTTAGTAATTGAAATAACGTGCACACTAGAAGCAAAAAAAAATAATGATGAGCATACCTTGCCATCATCTCTTTTTTAAAAATAGAGAAGCTGAGTCATAAAGTGTAAAGTGTATTTTTATAGGACCAAAATGAAACAGATTTCTTCCAATGCTGGCACTTTACACCCAAATCCTACCCAAATGAGACTTACCACACAGAGGAAGATGTATGAAGATGTGACAGTCCCTACAAAAACGCTCTGTGTCAGCTGGCTGTGTGCAGGCTGTGACTTCTTATTAAGTAAAACCACATTGCAAAGACCAAATAATTAATTTTTAAATATATGTATGCTATTAAGAAGCAATCCAAGCTTGCCTAATGACATCTTTGAAGTAGGCCAAATTCCAGTAAACAGACGATACAATGTGGTTATTAAAGACAAATATGCTTAATTTAGAGTATTCCAGACAGAAAGTGAACATCTCGAGGAAATTTCGCAAGACATCGTTTACTGGAATAGCTCCTCCCTTCAAAATACAATGAAAGTCATTTTCCAGGCTTTGTTAGCTCTGGTAAGAAAGGTTAATTGTGACAAAGAAAGAAAGAATAGATAAATTTGTTCACTTTGATCTGACATTCCTTGGACAACCTCTGAATAAAGTAAATTCAGCTTGAAGGAGCGAGATGAAAAAAAACCAACTGCTCAGCAGCCAGACATAGCACTACCTGAAAATCTTTCCTCCTGCCCAAGAAAAATATTCAGTATGAAGATGTTGGGTTACCAGGATCAGCCACACAAAGGAATAGAACAATTTTATAACCAAACTGTTAAGCACACAAAGAAACTATTAAGAAATCACGGATAAGAATAACATGGACTCAATTGCCTATCGCTCTGATTTGTACAAAACTTAACATAAATGAGCTTGCTCTTACTTGATAGTAAATATTTGTATGTAATAAATGTGACAAACAAGGTAATTTTGAGATGGATTCCAGTAAATGAGGACTGTGAATTCTCATTGTACTTGAACAAACAAACTCAAAGGAAGAGGATGATCCAGCATTCTGAGAGGATATTCTAATTATAATTGAGTAATTTCATTCTTGATTTTTTTCCAACTTTCTTGCTGAGATCTTAAATTAAGTTAAGATTTAAGACCAAAGGGATAGTCCAGACCATATGACATCATGCTCAGCATATAAAGGTGGGGGAAGAAGGAGGAAGGGGAGATGTTTGGAAAGATGATGTTTGTCTTCCCAAGTAACCGCTACGTGTGATGGAGCCCTGCTGTCCTGGAGATGGCTGAATTACTGCCTGCCCATGGGAAATAGTTAATTAATTCCTTGTTTTGCTTTACTTGCACACACAGCTTTTGCTTTACCTATTAAAATATCTTCATCTCAACCCACAGGTTTTCTCACTTTTACCAGGAGGAAAAGGGAGCGAGCAGCTGCGTGACGTTTAGTGGCCTGCTGGGTGAAACCACAACACGTACAGACTTTTACAAGATAAATTCATACATTTCCATAAAATCTTAAGGAAAAAGCAGTGGAATATTTCAGGGTAAATTTCAATCAGGAAAAAAAACCAAAACAAAACAGCTTGTATAATAAAAAATTATGTTGATATAACTTTTAATCTATTTGCCGCTGTAATTTCAAAATAATGTTATTTTAAATGCATAAAATACTCATCTATTTTTTGTAATTTCTCCTTCCAACATGGTTCTTCCTCACAAAAGAACACAAGATTAGAAACTGTCTGTATTCCAGTTAGTTACTTTTGTTTGTTTGTTCAATCTTATACATATCTACCCCTAGTAATGAAAGGGCTGAAACTCAGCACAGGCAGCAAATCAATTTTCATAGTGTACAGAGATAATAATAAATCATCTTAAAGTCCAGGTTTATTAGAAATGACTGAAATACATTACAGGGCAGCAATAACTTCAATGGTTGGTTTGCCAACCAGTGGGGTGGAATTAAAAATGCATTAAAATTTATAGAAAGGAAAGTAAATAGCAGAGAGTTTAGATTGGTTTTGACATAGTTAAATGAAGCATTATTTCTCTTTGTGTGGCTAATAAAATAAAATTCTACAAAATGGGAGAAACATTCTCTTTTGGAAGCTGAAAGGTGAAAAAAAAAATCCATTTTTAATTAAATTTACTGTTTATTCCCCTCACTGCATGCCAGTGATGCAGTTCAGAAGAAAAGTGCAATGCAAGGTTCTTCTCTCTGCTTCCTCAGCTACTCCTTCAGACTTTAACAAATGGGTTTGGTTCAACCTTGGTAGATCCAAGTTTCAAACAAGCACACACCTTGGCACAGGAAGATGAAGTGACCTCATAATAATGACATCTCACAATTTTATAGCTATCTGACTGCCACAGGTTTCCTAAAGCTTGTCAGACCGTTGGCCAAATTCTTCTTCACAGGTCGAGGTGGATGAAACGGTGAGAATGGAGATGTAGGAAATACCAGCTTGAGACACACTTCCTGTATAAGAAGAATTTTTAGGGAACTCTGGGGATGGTATTTAATTTTCTGAGGGTTCACTTGTCCCACTGAGGCAGGGGCTGGCAGTGGAGCTGAGCACAGCATTATTGGAGCTCATGGAACCACACATCTTTCACTTTCTACAGAAAAAAGGGTAAAAAAGTGACTAGAAGGGTGCTGTGTCCCCTGCCAATGCTTTAGGAACATACAAAACACTCTTTCTATACAGTAAGGTGTGATCTACATTCTAGAGGTGGCATTAGACAACACAACATGTGTCTCAATGGTGATAAGAGGCATTGATGAGAAGGAGGTACCAAGAAGCATCCTTTTTTCCAACTAGGGCTCTAGACAAGGCAGAGGCATGTGAATCCTTTTCATTTCCAGGACTGCTCCGGCTATTTCTGGCTCCAGCAGTTCTTCATTAGCTTCTAACCTACATGGACATTCCTACCAGAGCAAAACGAGGGCAAAGCTCTACTGCTCTGATCTGCAGGTCTGTTGTACTCGCTTTGCACTGACCAAGCAGACTGCATAAAGAAAGAGGCCACTCACTGTAACCAATGGAAAGAGCAGAATAAAATTACAGAGGCAAAATATAATTAATGAAGTCCCATTTGACCATGACATAAAGGTTACCAAGCTGACACCTACAGTGCCAGAGTCTTATTTTAGAGCTTTAACATTGAGCATTGTGAAGACCTCCTCTATCTGCGTCTCTAGAAGCACAAAATACAAGTTTTGTTGAAATATTCTGGAAATATCCTTAGAAATATTCCTAGAAATACCCTTACCACTTCCAGAAGTCTGAGTTTCCCTGCCCTGTATCTCTTTCAACCGTTGTCCAGGTTTGACCTGCTCAGCTTCACATTCTCATTACACCCTTCTTGTTGGCAGAGAACTTAATGTAGCTGACCCAATAAAAGTCACATCAACTAAGCAGATCAGTTTTTACTATGTTATAGACTGGCCTCTCTCCCAGGTTACGTAGGTCTCTCTCATCTTTTGTTTGCCCAACATGTGAATGAGCTTCTAGGCAATATCTTTGATTTCAAGCCAGAGAACTCCTGAGCTCCCAGTGAGAACATTTGTCAAGATCACACCAAATGGTAATTCCTTAACTTCCTTACCCAGGTCCAGGGCTTTCTTTTGGTAAAGAAGTCATTCAGAAAACTCCAGCATGGAACAAGTTCGTAACTCTACTCTCAGCAAAATAAAGGAGAAAATATTTGAATTCAGTATCAAATACTGCAACCAGTATTTGAATACTGGACTGAAAGGCAAGTGCTTTCACCCAGAGAAAAGAAAATGAAAGCTTGTCCTCAATTAAACATTCATGAATCTATGAACAGGCATCAGACACACCAGCATTAATATATAATGAGAACTGGCTCTATCATTACAATAAATTCATATTTAGAATATAAAAATTTAAACAAAGTATGAAACTATCATCATAGCAGCACCAAAATATTAAAGACCTGTTTAAGATCTGAAAATACAAGTTTGGGTTTATTCATTTTACTGCATATACTGCACTACAGATACTAGAAAAAAAGAAGAAAATACTTAACTATGCAATGTATAGTTAATCTATAGAACCTAATTACCAAAGATAATTTTCAGCCAAGGGATGCTGCAGCCATGCAAGTTACAGCAGTGCCCTCTCATGCTTCAGGAATACAAACTGCTAATCTCTGCTGGTCATAAAGAAGCCTCCTCTTTAAAGCAGCAGCAGGGAGTAGAAGTATACAGCTCTCAGTGAATTATTTAGATGCTGGAATGTTTGAATCTTATTTTCATTTGGAAAAAAAAATCTAAAACCTGAGAAAATAGAAAAATACTCTGAGAATCTGAAAGTTTATTTTTTAGACGTGATGGTGGTCATTGGATTGGTCAGAAACCTAATGATGGAATACTGCAGGTTTAATAGTTACACCTCTAATTTCCATGCAGGAAAAATTCACAAACTTCTTTTATTTTATATTCATTTTTGTTACAGTATTTTATAGGGTTCAAGGAATCACGGATAGGCATCGATAACACAACATTATGGATAATCACCACAAACAAAGCGGGATGTATCCATCCTTACTGTCCTGGTTTCAGCTGGGATACAGCTGATTTTCCCTTAGTTGCTAGAAGAGTGCAGTGTTTTGGTTTCAGTATGGGATTTAGTATGAGAAGAATGTCGATAAGGTACTGATGTTTTTAGTTGTTCCTAAGATATCAAGGACTTTCCAATATCCCATGTTTTGCTAGTCTGCAGGTGCAGAAGAAACTGGGGAGGGCACAGTAAGATTAACAGATTCAAACTGGCATTTGGATATGCCAATGGCATATTCCACATCATATATCATCATGTTCAGTAGACCCCAGAATGGTCTGGGTTAGAAGGGACCTTAAAACTCATCCAGTCCCAAGCCCCCTGCCAGCAGCAGGGACACCTTCCACTAGACCAGGTTGCTCAAAGCCTCATCCAACCTGGCCTTGAACACTTCCAGGGAGGAGCAGCTACAGCTTCTCTGGGCAACCTGGGCCAGGGTCTCACCACTCTCACAGCAAAGAATTTCTTCCTCATATCTCATCTAAACCTCCCCTCTTTCAGTTTAAACCCAAATAACAGGGTTAGCTGGAAAGCTCACTCTCTTGCTCTTCTGGGATCAGGGTTTTGGGATTTTCTTTCCTCTAGGATCACTAGCCAGGGAACAGGCTGGGCATGGGTCAGTGGGTGGTGAGCAATTGCACTGTGCATCACTCATTTGTACATAGCATTATTATGGTTATAATCATTATTTTTGTAATTACTATTTGAATTCTTTCATTTTATTTCAACTATTACATTATTTTCATCTCAACCTACAAGTTTTGTTATTTTCCCCTTCTGATTCTCTTCCCCCATACCTCGAGCAGGGGAGGGCGAGCGAGCAGCTGTGTGGTGTCTGGCTGCCAGTTGGGTTAAAACCACCACACTGTAGAAGATGAGGTGAGATGCAAGACATATTTCCTGTAACAACATTATGGCATCTCTAAGATCACACTCCAATCTATCTTTTCATTCTCTCCATTTCTTCAAGGTTTCCCATAAAAATGAACATTTAGCCCCTGATGTTAAACACAAGGTCAGACAGAATAAGTGATTGCAAACAGCCGTTACGTTCCTGTCATCAGCCCAATTAAGGCTCCCAGCTGTCAGCCTCTAACCTTGCTGCACCATTAAAAACCAAGGGACATTGGGATGCACTGATCTGTATCCAAAGTGCTTTACTGGGAGGGGGGGAAAGGCAGGAATAATAATTGTTTTCAAGTGTCAAACTATTAGATGAAAATGTTGGAAGGAAGAAACTCCCACAGAGGAGGGAACTTCCATATAATGCATTAGATTAATTTTTTATTTTCTTCTATTTTGAAAGTTTTTCATGCAATCATTAAACTTTTTTTTTAAAATCACATCTGAAAAGACCTATTATTTACCAAGCACTAATATAAGCAGTCTTAAATAAAAAGTAGTTACCACTTTACTAACAATAAATTCTTGTACTTTCTCCTTGATCAGTTTTACCAGGTTTTTTTTTTTGTTTTGCTTCCTTTTTTTTTAGTCTTTTAGAATTTCTTTTTGCAATTTAACATAGGCAAGAAATCAATTTTTTCCATATTAAGAAAACGTTCAACATAAAATTCTGACTACAAAATTAAATTGTTTGAAGTGTTGTAACTACCATAAAAATTTGAACAATACCTTTTTTGCACCTGAAAAACAAGTATAAAATGAGAGAATAATGAACAGTGTTCCAGGATCACATATTAGATGCTATTGTAACAGCTAAAACAACATACATATGATATGTTCTATATATTTTCCATGTTCAATATATTCTTTGTAATGTGAATGTAACAATAATATAAGATGCTTGTTTCCTTTAAGGTAATTGTTTCCTGAAGCTCATTCCATTTCTAATTAATGGTAGGGTATTTGGAAAAAAAAAATCAGGTTTTCAGTACATAAAGATCTTGCTATCAGATGGTTTTAGTCAGCTAAAACCAGACAGGAAGCCAGTGAGGCTGATAAAAGTTCCCAAACAACTCTCACCTCTCAGACCTTGATGAAATCCATAGGATTAATTATTTAATAACCTTATTTTCCTGGATGCCTAAATCATGGAATCACAGAATCACAACTGGTTTGGGTTGGGAAGGACCTTAAAGCTCATCCAGTCCCAACCCCCCTGCCAGCAGCAGGGACACCTTCCACTGGACCATATTTCTTAGACATCTGAACTCCAGTTTCTGGTTTGGTTGTGTGGTGGGTTTGGTTTTGGGACACCATCTGATGATACCCCCTTTGGAATGGGAGGCAGCTAGAAGGAATCTGAAAATAAGACTGACACTTGTTGATGTCCTGCATCATTAAATGAATCAAAGTACATAAAAAATACTATCAAACTGTATTACATTATACTATTATAGGTCACTTTGAGATTATTTTTTTTATATATAATATTTTCATTTCAACTCACTGCAAAGGACTTCCAAAGTGCAGTCCAAGACATTAAAAAGTATTGTGTTGATCCCAAAATAAAGACAAAAGTTTAGTTAAGTACTGCAGAACAATTACAAGTCAAAAACGTAGAAGATTCTCTCTCATTTGGAAAAATATAGGGAGAAATATTTAGGAAATAAGAATACAGTTATTAGCCAAATTGGAATTTGGACAGAATTAATGTCATAGTTTATAACAACTAAAACACTGCAAAAAATTGTGCAGCAACATTAATGAACACAAGAGACTCCTACTCTTTACAAAGTCTTGGCTTTAAATCTCATTTAGAATTCATATAATATTTCCTATTATTTGTAAAAGCAATTTCAGGAAAACACCAGATAGGTATTTTCTCAGTCATAGGGCATCTCAGGTAGCAACATGGTTTAACCCTAGAAAAGGTTATGAATCTTTCCCAGCTTCTCCTATGGTAACAGGATGAATTAAATCAGAACCAGATTAATTCTCTCAATTGTCTAAAAAAATAAATAATAAATTAAAAAAATCATCAAAATACCTGGAAAACCACTACAGCCATATGCTGTAAGAAATCCTCCAGCCTCATCCATCACCATGGAGCTTTATTTATGCACAGCTTTAATGGGCAAATTCAGTGTAACCATGCAGCAGCCTTGCAGCATATGCTGCCCAACTGCTCCCACCTTCGTGCCATTCCAGAGAGCAGCACACACACACACACGTGCAAGCTGTGTCTGATCTCATCATCAGTGTGGGCATCAAGGGATCCTCTGATTAAAGCCACAGGATATCCTAAAGAAGAAGTTCTTTGGTTTTCCAGAAACTGAACCTCAACATTTGTTGCTTTCTCCATCTTTTACGAGGAAGAAGAGAAAGGGATGAAACTCCCAACTCTTCATTTCCATTCTAACCCTTAGTATATAAAGGAATGTATAAAATGCATTGCCTTTGTAAAAATAAAGTTCTTATCCTTTAAAAGATTCAGTATTGTGATAAGATAAAACATAGTTTCTAGGAACCTGCCTTTACAGTCAATTTACATCATTATTAACTAACCTGAAATTTTCAGACCACTGTTATTTCTACTGAAATGTATTTTCCTGGCCAAATAATCCAGTTTCTGCTTCTTTGGCACTGTGAAAACATCTGAATCAAGGACAACACAGAATCAATAACAAGTTCAGCAGTAGCTTTGTTTTTATGTCACCAGATTAAAATGGAAAGATATTATGGGGAGTCTGCATTCCCAGATTTTTAGTGGAAATGTAAGTGAACAGAAACCTCCTGGCTAATCACTCACACAAAAGGAACAAACCAGCAAGAACATCACAGCTCCTGCTGAACAGCTCCTTCACAGGATCTCCCCACAACCCACATCCAGTACAGTGGATTAATCCCATTTTTAATTGATAGGATGTCTCCAGGTGTGGAATAAGGATATCCAGCTGGAGTTTGGATGCTAAACAAAGTTCAACTTTTCACTTGCTAGCTGTATCAGATGCATTTCCCTATACTTCTCCAGCAAGAAATGCCTTCAAAGGTCATCACTATTTTCTTCAACATGGCAGTACAGGCACAATGAGATGCTTGATCCCTCAAGCAGCAGGACCGCAAAGTTAGAACTGAAGCACTGCCTACAAAACCAATATCCTGCAAATCACATTCCAATCCTAGAAAGAATTTAATTAAATTCTTAATATAATCCATTCTCAAGTTCAGGAATGGAAAGGGAAGGGTGGAGTACCTTCTTAAAGAGCCACAGAAGCTGGAGGCTCTGGGTTTGGGCTCACTAGACTTCAGAAAGCACTGAAGTTGCTTAGGGTCTTCAGGTGAGGATCTCATTTCTTAGAAGGTGTTCACAGTCTGGTGATGACTCCAAAGATTTACCAAGTAGCTGGGGACCCTTGGGAGCAGTTGTTAAGCAGGATACAGCAATGGTCCTCCTGCTGTGTTATAAGATGTCGTTGGGCTGAACATTTATTGGGATAACAAGGCGACAAGGCAACGTTAATCATAGAATCAGAGAATCATTTGGTTGGAAAAGACCTTTCAGATCAAGTCCAACCATACCTGTCCACCTCTAAACCATATCTCTGAGCACCTCATCTACCATCAGCAGCATCCTCTAGCTGTTTGGGTTGTTGTTAGCTTTGGTTTTTGTTTGTTTGGGTTTTTTTTGTCCTCTGTAGCTGAAATTGCTCCAAAGTTACTTCTCACTCATGAACCCATAAATTGATTATCCCCATGTAACATGCCTTTGGTCTTCAAAAGTTTCACAGAAAATCTTTGGGTCCCAGTCTGATGTCACCAGTAATAGGAGATTCAACTGTGGTCTAATCACCATTTCCCCACCATTAACTCCTCAGGCAGTAAATGCCATGTTTAAAAATTCATCCAAACCTTGCTTTCAAAAATCTCTTCCCTATGTGATGCCAGTGCTTTCTTCAGATCTGTAATTGAAATAAGAAGTGTACAACTGCACTTGGAGGGGGTGCTCCTGGTCTCTGCTGGCCAATTCATTTTATCTGCAAATTTAAAGCAGTGATGCAGTGATGAATATTAATAGCACTGTTACTATGTAAAGGCAGCGCTGATATTGATGGATGGCTAAAAGCAGGGAATAAAAAGGAGGGATATTCCCTCTCTCCAGTTAATATCATTTTCCCACTCGCTGATCCCCTTCCCCTTTCATCATGCATGACTATTTTTATAAATTGCTCAAGAGATAGGTACTTATTAGGCCTTTATAAAATTTTCCAGGAGCAGATTAGACATTTATGCCCTTATTCCGTCTTCTTTCATACTGCACATGGAACTTCAGGGGGAAGATGTGCAATTAGGATCGTGTGTTGTTTTCTGCAGCAGATTTCATGCATTACATAAAAAGTCTGAGATGAAGTAATGATTATAATACATTACACTCTATTATTTAATGAACTTCCTAACAGGACAGGCTAGATGCCTTTTGGTAAGAAGCTCTTTAACTTTTTACTTCAAAAGCAGCCATGATCTACATCTATCCTGATAACAGTGATTTTATATCACCATCAAAACCCCTGTGAGCAATAAATTTAAATAAAAATGCATAATCACCTGCTATCTCCCATCTCTTTGGGAAACTATACCAGGTTTTGTTCTGTAGTCCTCTCCATCAAAAGTTTTTCCTTCAGAAGCAAATAAAAAGATAAACACGCCAAGTTTTTATAGTTTCAGACATTCCAGGGTTTTCTTTAATCCACAGAACCCCTGAAGATGTGCTCTGGAATAATTTAAAGCAGATGCAGATGATAGCTTCATATTTCAATGTCTCCAAAGAATCACTACCTGGATCTGGTTTGTTATTAGTCATAGGGTAAATGATCAAACTGAATGTGAGAAATGAACAGCAAGCACAGACAGACCCAACCCTGAACTGTCACAAGTATTATGACTCTCTCAGCTGCCATGGAACCTCTCTGCTGGGAGATGTGCAAATGGATCTCAAATCCAGCAGGCACAGAGCCTGGTGTCCCTTATCTGAATCATCTGAATTAGCCACCCAGCTGTACTTTAGAAGGTAACAGTGGCATTACCTTCTCCCATGGCCACATTCTGAAGCGATGGCAGCTGTAGCTGATCCACACTCTGCATCCACACATCACAGATTCACATAATCAGAAAGTTTAATGAGCCTGGCTTGACCATACTAGTTAGAAGGCTGCTTTTTATCAAGGCACAGGCAAAGCAATTGTGACTCGTCTGCAATATATGCAATAAATACAAAAGAAACCCAAAGGCAACAGTGGATTTTATCATAGAATACCTCAAGTTGGAAGGATCAACTTGATCATCAAGTCCAAGGATCATCAAGTACACAAGGATCATCAAGTCCAACTCCTTGCTCCCCACAGGACTACCCAAAACTAAACCATATGACTAAGAGCATCATCTGGATGCTCCTTGAACTCTGACAGGCTTGGTGTCATGACCATGTCCCTGGGGACGCTGTTCCAGTGAGAGATCGCCCTCTCAGTGAAGAACCTTTTCCTAATGTCTAATCCGAATTTCCTGTGATGCAGCTTCATTCAATGTTGGGTTTTTTTAGGTCATTGATGTTCATTCTTTACTGTTGAAGATCAAATCCATGTTTATCTTGAAATATGGCTATAATTTCTAATAACCAAGTCTTCTAATGGACACATAATGCAACATTTCAGTTATGATGTGTTCCGTAAGGTCAAAGTGATATCCAGGGTTTGAATATTAGAAACACTTTGCATGTGAAGCCAGAAATGGCTACTCTATATTTGTCTTTAAAAAGAAAAAGACAACAATTTGACCAAATTCTTTAGCCTGCAATTTAACATATATTTTTATTGCAAGTTAATCTTCAATCTAAAAAAAAATATCTTTTTTTCTTTAATTGAAGAACTAGTAATGTTAATGGAAATTGATTTTAAATATATCTTGTTTTCATTGACACAAGCTTGCAGCATAATCACCTTCACTTACTCAAATTCCCATTGTCATTTCTCAGGGACCTGCCAGTCTTGTTCAACTTTCCATACTCTGCCTCCATGTACCAAAAAGAAAGCACTATGCCTTATTAAATGATGTTACAAATAGAACCTTCATCCCAAACTGAAATGGAAAATAATTTAGAAATAACACTGGCTAATAACATCCTTTGGCTTTTCAAAATCTTTTGTTTTAGAGAATCTCAGGTTAATTATTTTTACAGTCATTCTGGGAGAGAATAAGTACATTTCTTAATTTGGTCTAAAAGGTTGTTGGTGTAAAAGTGACTCCTTATAGGAGGATATCTCTGCTTATGTGTGTCCTAATTAAATTAATCACACCCTTGCCAGATACAATGATGGACTTGAGTGTTTGTTTTGTAGTCAGGCTTTAAGTGAGCAAATATTTCAAGACAGAAATTTATAAAAGGGAGCAGAAACTCACAAATATATCTCAGAAAGCATATCTAGATTCTCACCACACTGTAATAACTGTCTCCCCAACAGCAATGACCTTGTAGAAAAATTCTGACACATTAATATTCCAACTAAAGGAAAATATCCAAGTTTTGATACCTCATTTTCTTGCCAGTTGCATAGGACAATTGGCTACAGATACAGTTAATCACTCCACTCATGCATCCACTCTTCATAAATCTCCTCTTCCCACATGCACAATATTTATGCAAGGGATTATATGATTTGACTGCTTACAATTGCAGGCCCTGGATTTTATAACCCACGCACTCCAATAGGGAGTTGTGTTTTTAACTGCATAATCTTAGTGCAAAAACTTTGGAGCAAGCTTTAAACAGCTGGTAAAATAGGATTTACTAGTAAATCCTAGTGCTCCTCCCTGCCTTAGGTCTCAAAAGCATATAGACAGTACTGTTGCACCAAGCAAGTTAGGAAAATCCCAGCTAGGAAGGTAAATTTAGATGCAGAACCATGCCCACACAGCTACAAATACTTTGGCTATTGAACTAAGTCAGCATTAACTCAGGTGTTTCTGAGGTATTTGCATGCTCATTAAAGCTATGCTCTATAGTATTGATAATTTTTAGCAAAAGAAAGTTCCTTTCCCTTTTGTTCTTGTCCATTTTGTATATATTGCCCTATACATTAAAAAGCAAACAAACAAATCACATTAGTCTCCTCCAAGAAGTGTAGGGACATCACAAGCTGAAAGCAATAAATACAGCATTTATTTTCTCTACCAGATGGCAATCTGACTCTTGCCATTGCAAGCATAAATCCAGAAACTTAACTTTTAGAATTAGTTGTTGTCTTTTGTTTGTGTCATGGTTTACCTTCAGCTGGCAACTAAGCACCACGCAGCTGCTCGCTCACTCCCCACAATGGGATGGGGGAGAGAATTGGAAGAAAAAAAGTGAGGAGACTCATGAACTGAGATAAAGCCAGTTTAACAGGTAAAGCAAGAGCCAAGTGCACAAGCAAAGCAAAACAAGGAATTCATTCCCTACTTCCCATCACAGGCAGGTGCTCAGCCATCTCCAGGACAGCAGGGCTCCATCACACATAGTGGTTACTTGGGAAGATAAACACCATCAGCATTCTCACAAGCTCAGAAGCCTTCAACTTAGTGTACACATTGTTCAGCAACAACTAACACACCAGTGTGTTATCAATGGTCTTCTCATCTTAAATCCAAAACCCAGGATTATACCAGCTACCAGGAAGAAAATAAACTTTATCCCAGCTGAAACTAGGCCAGTTTGTTAAGCCAAGTAAAATTTTAAACTGATTTCAGGAAGCAAATCTTACAGACTGGGAATATAATTGGAGCAGCTGGCAAAACTCTTTAATTTAAACATATATAACTATTTGAAAAGAAGGGAAGAAGTTAATTTGTTCCCTCTCCAAGATGTTTAATTTTTTCTTAGGCAAGGGTTGTGGTGGAGTTTTTTGGGTTTGGGTTTTTTGTTGGCTTTTTGTTTGTTTGTTTTGTTTTTTTCATTACATTGTGAAATTATTATTGCATTTACAGTTTTCCTACAAGTGCTTTAGCCAACCCTTCCTGGTACCAGGCACTTCTTGTGTAACAGTTCAGAAAACCAACTGTAGATCTGAAACCAGAATGAAAGTTCTTCTCAACTTCTCAAAAGTTTGGAGTAGTCTTCATGCTTAGTCTCCAGTTAGGAGAAGTATGATTTTAAAACTATTTTTATATCTGAAGAGGCAGATAGGTTTCTAATGGAATTTTGGAAGTCACCTACTGTCTCCAGCATATGACAGGGTTACTTTATTTCTGCATCAAGCATTTTTTTGCTCTTCTCCCACTAACTTTCTTTGTATCTCTCTCATTTGCATTATAGCACTTTCAAGTCACAGCCCTGAAGGTGTCATGTTTAATTTCCTTAATGAATATATGATAATGTATGTCTGTTCTGGTGCTTGATGGTGCATTAATGTTCAGCTAGATTCATCATCTTCAATTTGCTTTCAAGGAAAAGATACCCTAAACTTGCAAATCTCGAGGTAAATGAGAGCACTTTGAAGAGCAAAGCGTGTCCCAAGGATGGAGACACACGACTCTGCTTCATGACCTGATTCTCTAGTTTACTTGAATAAACAGCTTGATAATAACAAAATATTATCTCTGGCAGCCACTAAATAATTTGTAGCATTTTAGTACTTTTGAAAAAGATATTCTGTTTGTAGTAGTTCACAGGAAAATGATTAAAAAACCCAACCTTTTTATTTAACACAAGACTGATTTTTCTTAATTATTTTGTGTACTGCATCTTTCAATTTCTAAGAAATTCTGCAAATAGCAACCATTACAAATTTCTGCCCTTGGTTATAGAGAAGGCACACCAAGTGTGATCTGTATTATGGACATTTTACTTTATTTCTTTATGTGTACTTATTAGTTAGTCATTAAGGTAATCATTTTGGTTGACCATAGTTATTCCTGAGAAGGTGAAAAAAAGTGCAGGTGTTTAGCTGAAGTGCTTGAGGCAAATAATATAAAGCTGGAGTTGCACAAAAAGTTTTGTCCATAAAAATGTTATCCTAATTCTTATGAACAATCCCAAAATCCCATTAACACATCCTATCCTGATGATTTGTTGTTTCTAGTCTCTTATTCCAGTAACCAAAAACCACAGAACAATAGAATAAAAAATACTGAAGGGAAATAATCTGAGAAATTTGAGAGCATTTTTCTAATAAAATAAACAGTTACTATTGTAGAAACAGGTAAAATTTTTATCAAAGCCCTGAATCTTCACAGTAAGTGCCTCCACTTAAAACTACCTTTATTTTCTCCTGTTTCTCTGCTTACTCCTGAAGCTGTTTGCTTTGGCTGTTGTTTTCTCATCCTTCCTTTGCCTTAGTCTCCACTATTATAAGTATTATTAGAACTCCTGGCATCGTGTTCATGTTCTCCCTGCACAATTCTCAGGAACAAAAATCAACTGGAGCTCACAGTGTAAAAAAATGATTTCTGATTCTAAAGTGTTTGGGCTTGTTTGGTTTAGGTTTTTTTGGTTCTGTTTTTTTGTTCTTTTTTTTTCTTTGTTTGGTTTTGTTTTGCTTTTTAAAGGTAAGTCTTACCTTCACTTACACTGATAAGAACCTTAATATTTGGAATAAGCCTTTTTTTGTCTCCTTGGAGCAAAATGTCCTATATCATCTTGCTCAATCTCTACCTTTAACTATAGAGTAAAAGCAAGATTTGCAGGATCTCTCACAAAAGGTGTATTCCAGCAACAGTCCAAGCCAAAAGACTTTTTCCAAAGTACCCTGCCTAAATTATAAAGCCACTGAAAGACAAGACATCACATAGAGGACCACAAAACTCACCTCACTGGCAGAAGTTACTTTCACAGAGAGGGTGTGCCATGCCTTATTTTATTTAGCTGCAATTTCACCACATGGTCCCTTTCCTTTGCTTCTTGCCTGTTAACATTCAACTTGGTCACTTAAATGGCACTAGTGGACCAGAGGCAAAAACCAATACACAACTAATATTAACACTGCAGCTTGGTCTGGGAAGAAGTCTGGGTGGAGAAGGTAGAGCCAAAGGATCTTCTGGCACCTCATTTGCAGAAAGCTCCAGCTCTCTGAGCAGCTGGAAGAAATCTCAGCCTGGCAATCAGCTTGCTCTGCTGAGGGGTGTCCCTGCAAACAGCCCTCTGTGACACACACAAGACACTTCATTTGCCATGAACGTGGCAAACAAAATGCAGTTTGGGAATTCCTGCTCATACTGGCCCAAAAAGCAGGTTCTAATCCCAGTTTTACAAGCCACAGAATTAAAAATCAATTTAAAGTGCTGTGGGAAAGATTTCCATTTTATTTTTTTTTGTCTGGATTTGTTTACTTGTCTCCAAATGTTTTGTAAATGACAAAGAACTGCATAAGGTATAATCTTTGCAACATTCTTCAACGTCACTACTCAGAGTAAAGTAAACCAGTAGTATTACTACATCAGCATGGTATCTTTTCAAACATAGATCCCCAAAAAGCTAAGTAAGCTGGGATGCAAAAAGCAAAGTGTGCTCCAAACCACAGGGACAGGTCCTGCGATGAACAGGAATGCCAGACACACAACGGTCAGGAACATGATCCACAAATAATCCTTGGGGGTCAAGACATCTTCTCTTTCCAAAGTGATGACTGCTGAGCCAAAATGAACAGATCAATCCCTCAAATGGGAAAACAAAAGCTGAAGGTCAATAAATGAAGGACAGAATAAAAGATTTAGATGTTTTTGGAAAGTTAAAGTGGTGAAGGCCTAAAACTAAATTTACACAGTTGTTTTCACCTTGAAGAATCACGAAGATCTTCATCAAAGGTCCCAGAGTTACGTGTGTAGAAAAGTCTTTTTATGGAAAGCCAAAGTATGACTCTCAAAGATGGAACAATACAGGGTTTGATATTTTTGGGGGGTTAGGTTTTTTGTTGTTTTCTTTGTTTGGGGTTTTTTTTTGTTGGTTTGTTTTTGTGTCTTTTTTGAGTGAGGGAGAAGGGAATTAGATGTTTTGTTGTATTTTTTATCATTTCAGTCCAACACAAAGGTGCCAGAAAAAATTAAGGATGTGGAATACAAGATTCAGAAGCAGGCTGAAATCCGAGCTTGATACTAGAGTTCCTGAAAAATCTGCTGGTCAAATACAACCTATAATGACCATAAACAGTCATTACTTTGCCAGCTGGTAAATCAGAAAGACAAGCAACAGCTGTTCAACCTCAGATGCTGGAAGAAGCTGAGACTCGAGTTCCTCTGAAATATTTTCAATGATGACAAAGAACTGTCCCTCTCATATGATGAGACACATAATAATAATGTTCTTACAACAGGGAGTTTTTTGGTGAGGCCTTTAAAAAATATTATTATATTTACTTTAAAAAAAAACCCCAAAGACCTGAACATCAGATTTATTTTATTCAAATGAGCTCTTTTCTGCTCCTGGTTGATAGTATCACATTACTGAGATGAAAAGTAAAACATTATGTTTCTTAAATGTTAGATTATAAAGAAAGTAATTTATCTTCAACTGTTCCTTATTATTTCTCATTAAATCAGCATCTAAGTTCAATATTAGGTGTTGTGGGAGCACAGTGGGCATTGTTCTAATCTCCTATTCAGAAAGTGCATTCAAATAATGAGCTGTTGTGGAATGGCTGTAATCTAAGAACACCTACAGAAACTCCCCAAGATTGTATGTTATTCTATAGAATGTAGGCTGAATTATCACACCTAATTAAACATCACAGGTACAAAGATCTTTGTTAATACCTCATGATAGCCTCTGAGTTTTGAAGCTCATCCTCAGACTAGCTATTGATATCAGTGAATAAATAAGGTCTGATTCTTCACCATTGTAGCAATCTTTGACCTTTTTTGGTTTTAACATGTTGTAATCACCAGTCAGAATGACTGAAATGTCTGTGCAAGCCCAGTTACAAACACAAGGTAAGTAAAGAATGATTTTGGCAGCATTATATACTCAATTCACATTCAGTTCGCTTTGTATGCACTACAACAAAGCAAAGTTGGATTAAGTGTGATCTAAAACTTACTATTGAGTGAGAAAATCAAGGTCCAGCTCCCAAAGATACCAGAACTTCCTGCAAGATCAGACAGTTTTCTTGTAGGAAATAATGAAATGAGTAATAATATCTATTTTGCTTGAATATTACCATGCTTCAGACATCATTTGGAACATTAAAAATACTGAGTGTGTGTAAATTACTGCTGTTCTGTTCCCATCACATCATGTAAATGGCATCCTAGAGCTCAGCAGTACACTGATATAAATTATTTTGTGATTCAAAACAACTGTCACAGACTTGAACACATACAAGGGACAAGTTTGGTGTTTTAGCCATGTTCTTATAACTGCTACAGGTGACACTCACAGGTCATTCACAGAGGAGGTGTCATCCACCACCTACCTGCGCTTACTCCTGTGACTGGTTTTTGATGGGGTGACCAATAGTCAGACTACTTGTAGATATACTACAGAGATAATTTTGTTACCTATTAATTTCAAAGAGCTAAATCTACTCTGGAAATCATTTCTACAAGGCTCTAGATCCTGCTCCATCTTCTTTTCTTGAGAACCTTCTACTAGTGAGTACCACACGTGTTTCATAAACATTTATTTCTAGCATACCAATACTTATATAATCTTATTAGACAGACCAGATGGTTTAATTATAAAAACAAAGTTTTCCAGATAAACATTACTACTTGTTTTAGACATGCATTTTCCTGTCAGTAACTTGTCTTTCCAAGCTAAACACTTTTGTGTAATAGCTAATTATTTTCTCTGAAAAACAAGTAATCCTTTAACCCTGCAGCATTGGGGCCATCATTATCTATAACCACATATGCTAAAGCTGACACTACCCAATACCCTTCTGGACAGCCAGAAGAGAAAAACATACTTTATTTTTTTGCTAAAGAATAGTGCACATAGCATTCATATTATTTGTTATTTATTCAGGCCCTGTGGTTGTAACTTGGATAGTAAAGCAACTGAAAACAGTAAATGGTACACACTGCATCATGCAGGCAATCAACTGACCCAGAACTTTTAAACTTTTAAAATAAAGTAAAATAAAATAAGATAAAAAAAAGATTAAAAAAGATAAAAAAAGATTAAAGATAAAAAATAAGATTTAAAAATAAGATTTAAAAATAAGATTTAAAAATAAGATTTAAAAATAAGATTTAAAAATAAGATTTAAAAATAAGATTTAAAAATAAGATTTAAAAATAAGATTTAAAAATAAGATTTAAAAATAAGATTTAAAAATAAGATTTAAAAATAAGATTTAAAAATAAGATTTAAAAATAAGATTTAAAAATAAGATATTATTTTATCTTATTATAATAAGATAAGATTAAAAAATGATAAAAGATAAAAAATGATAAAAAAATGATAAAAGATAAAAAAATGATAAAAGATAAAAAATGATAAAAGATAAAAAATGATAAAAAAATGATAAAAGATAAAAAAATGATAAAAGATAAAAAAAAATAAAAGATAAAAAAATAAAAAATAAAAGATAAAAAAATAAAAAATAAAAGATAAAAAAATAAAAAATAAAAGATAAAAAAATAAAAAATAAAAGATAAAAAAATGATAAAAGATAAAAAAATGATAAAAGATAAAAAAATAAAAAAATAAAAGATAAAAAGATAAAAGATAAAAAAATAAAAGATAAAATAAAATAAACCCAACAGGGCAGGAACCTAAATTGTGAGATCCAATGTAAAAGTCAGATTGGGTGGTTCTCAAAATGACACAGGGTTTTTGTGGGGAAGGGTGGTCAGAGATGGGTTCTCTTGTTGGCCTTTGTGTCTCACTGGTTTTCATCTTGTTCATCACCATGTAAAAGGAGTTAATTTCTCATTAATCTAGTTACTTTCCACACTGTGTGACTGTAGAATTTATCAATTTTGGTTTTGTAGAGCCTTTTTACTTCTTGATATGTTTTTCTAAGTCTAACTCTAAAAGTAACCTGCAGTGGGTACACAACTCAAGATAAATGAGAAAAAGCCTATTCAGAAGTACTCGAGCAAGGCAAAAGGACCCCACCCTGGACTGTTACCATACACAAAGCCCAGACATCCTGCTCATCCACAAATCCTAAAACCTCAGATGTTTCACCAGAAGGAGCTTCTCCTCCCCTCCTTCTTCCCTGACCTTGGAGTCTACAGAGTTGTTTCTCTTGCATATTCTCTCTTTTCATTATGGCTGCAATTGCACAAGTTTTTTGTTGTTTTATTTTTTTTCCTCCCTCTCTTCTTAACTAAGTTATCCCTGAGGTGCTACCACCATCACTGATGGGCTTGGCCATGGCCAGCAGCAGGTCCATCTTGGAGCTGGTGGCACTGGCTCTGTTGGACATGGGGGAATCCTCTGGCAGCTTCTCACCGCTGTAGCCCCCTTGCTATCAAAATCTGGTCATGCAAACCCACAACATCAGACTTTCACCTGTGATTTACATAGTTGCACAGTTATCCCTTTTCCTTTAAAAAAACCCCAAAAAACCCAAAACAAAACCAAAAATAACCAAGCAAACCATCGACAGAAACAGAACACGAGATGCTGCAAGTTAATAAAGTAAAAAAAAAACCCAAACCCACGGATAAAAACAACCACTAATTAAAAACCAATCTATTTTTCCTGAGTTTATTGCCATTAAAACTGAAGCTCAGAAGATTCAGACAGTGAGACATGATGTTGCTGGCTTACAACATCACATGGCTTATAAGACCTTGCTAATAGGCAAGGAATAAAGAGACAGAGAAGCAGCCAGCCCAGAAGATATGTGCACTCCTACAGTATTGGGTGGTACCTTGCATTCTCAGACCCTCTTCTCATTCTTCTCAGACCCACTTCCATTCCCTAGAGCATGGAAGCTGCCCAGAAGGCTCTTTAATCTAGCACAGCTGCTTCTTAATCATCCTCACATCCCTTCCACTTCTCACCTGGCTATTACACCAACACAAGCCTTCTTGCATCACCTGCCATAACCATTAATTTCATCCCAAGCACAAAACAATCTTTCCAACTCCCTTACTGAGGCTCAGCTTGTGTCAAACACACTCAACAACCAAAGGCGTGCAGCCTGCATTGGAATCACCATGTCTTTGTGTCTGATGCAACACGTGGTGTGAGTTAATGACAGACAGAGAATTATCTGAGTGCCAAATATAGAGAGATTACCTAGCAGTTTTGTTTTACTTGGGAAAAAAAATCCAAACAAACACAAAACAACAACAAACTGTTCACATTTTACTCCTCCCCACCCTGTCCAAGTCCTTTTAAAACTCTGTTCCTCCTCTTGACTCATACACACACTTCAGATGGAATCAGGATGAATGAGAGAGGAACAGAAGACAACCATAAAAGGCACAAATACAAGATGCAAATAAAAAAAAGTCAATTAAAATTACAAAAGTCATATTTTCACAGTGCTATAACACATGTCTGAATACAGTCTAATCATGATTTGGACACTTGATAACAGTTTTGCTCTGGGGTGCATCACAGCAGGACATGCAGGTGTCCTGCTGCAAGTCAGTCACCAAAAGTAAGGATTCAGCTGGTAAACAGAACCAAGGAGTAAAATCCTCCTTCCTGCACTCACTGCACCTCCCTCCTCTCAGCACGCTCTGCAGCATCGCTCATATCAGAGCCAGCCTACAAGAAAGCTGGGGAGGGACTTTTCACAAGGGCAGGGAGTGACAGAGTAAGGGATGTAAAGAGCACAAGTGTGCTGAGTTCACACCTGAGGGAACTGGGGGTGTTGAGCCTGGAGAAAAGGAGGCTGAGGGGAGACCTTGTGGCTCTGTCCAAGTCCCTGAAAGGAGGGTGGAGAGAGGTGGGGGTGGGTCTGTTCAACCAAGGACCAAGGGACAGGACAAGAGGAAATGGGCTCCAGTTGTGCCCAGGGCAGTTGAGATGGGATGTGAGGAAGAATTTCTTTGCTGAAAGGGTTCTGAGGCACTGGAAGGGGTTGCCCAGGGCAGTGGTGGAGTCCCCATCCCTGGAGGGATTGAAGAGTTCTGTAGACACAGTGTTCTTCTCAGAGGCCTTCCTTATACTTATTTCTAAAATAAGTCCCCAAATACAAGTAATTATCAGGTTTGCAGTAATCTAATTTCAGTTTTAGGCCACCTGAAAGGACAGATCTGGGTGCTGGGGACTGTCTGGAGTCCAGATTACGCAGCCATTTTGCCTTTAGTAGTGGTGTTCCTGTAGACAATGCTATTTCTGTTCCCAAATCGTGTTGTGTAACATGGGTGTTCCAGTCATGCCGCTGAGGCACTGTAGAAAATACTCTTTTCTCTCCCCCCACCTCTCCAGAACACACTGAACCAAGCAGCATCAGCACAGTCATTTTTAGTCATGGAACTGTTTCTTGGGAGCAAACATATTGTGTGAATGACATCAGCGCTGCAGAAAGGTTGACAAAATATTACCAAAGACAGACATGTCTTCAAACCTCTCAAGGATTCAGACAGACTTCCAATTAACTATTCACATCTTGGACCAATTTGCATATTGGTAAAACATTCAGCCCAGCCTAAATAATTCCTGCCACTCCAGCTGGAGATAGGGTTCCTCTACCATTTTCCTGTAAGGTCTCTAGTAACTTTCCACTGAACAACCCTCAACTTTTGTCCCAGCTTCATTTACTCTTCAACACTTTACACCTGCAGGATTCTTGGTCAGTTTGTTTTCTTCTCAATGAGCTCCTCCCAAACACACACATTTTGCAGGAAAAAAATATTGGGTTTTGGGGAAAAAAAAAAAGTTAAAGTCTCACTTAAGATCTTGTGAGCCCTTCACTGACAAGATCTACTGGGAAAGGTTAAACATGGAGATCTGAAAGTGATGACCACATGAGGAAGGATTTGAGGAGATGTTACTCTTACCTTGATGTCCCAGGACATCTTGGACTAAGTATCTCGATGTATCTCACCCAGTGTTTTTGCACTACAGTTCTATTTCAGCTGTAGCTTATATTTTAATTAAATATCTTCATTTAAAGTGATCAAGAATCACCGTATCTTTAGGTACCTCCCAGTGTTGTATACCAATGCAGATTAAAAATAGTAATAATAGTAATAATAGTAATAATAGTAATAATAGTAATAATAGTAATAATAGTAATAATAGTAATAATAGTAATAATAGTAATAATAGTAATAATAGTAATAATAAAAATAAAATTGTCCTACCTCTAGCTGAAACTCAGACTTCAACTAAATGTTCTGGTACATATAGATATATATATATATGGAGTCTGATTTCTGGAGCTGTTAAGCTTTGTAATTTATTGAAATGATGACAGTTCAGTATGGAGAACTTAAAATCTAAACCAAGACCTCTGGGGATTCACTCTAAAACACGATATAAAAGTGTAAGTGACTGGAAGCCTGCAAAGAAGTCATGGAATCTTAGATCATCCTGTTGGGTGACTCAGCTGGAGGCTGGCATGGTGGTTGGTAAGTATCTCAGACTGTATAAAACATGCTAGAAGAGTTAGGAGGATTCTCATTTTCCAGGGTGTTACAGGCAAAAAAAACCCCACTGCCAAGTCTTGGAATCACCATTTTAGGAAGAATTGCAACCAAAGACAAAGGTTATGCCATCAGATGTGAATGATTCACAGATATAGCTGTGGGCTAAAGAGGTGGGGTTTTTTTTCCCCTATCTATCCAGAACATGAATTGGATCAGTGGGCAGCAATTGATCATTAACTCCTCCATCTTTAAAAAAATAAAGATTAAAACAAGAAAATAAAATTGCTGTTCTGAGTGTGATGGCGTGAACTCACTAAATGGCAAAACACTCCCTTCTTTGTTCCTGAGGGAACTCTGGAGTAGGTTTGATCAGGTGGTGCTGTCTGACCTGGAGGATCTCACCTTTACACAGAGACATCATCATCTAGGAGACATCAGACCCCAGAGCACAACACTGCGTTCACACTGCTGTCTTTCACGTCAACCCCCTTCCTCCCACTCCCAGCCCTGTTCCAGGCATTGTTTTTCACACATGAATGTCAGCAGCATTATAAAACTCTTTCTAGAAAACACCAACAATTATTAAAAAGTGCCTTATTCTTCCCACACAGGAGTCAGGAAAATGAAATTAATGTGATCCTGATTCTAAGGGACCTTGCATCAGTTTGGGCTTTGGTCCAAACTGGCTCCCAATTGATACCAGAAGCAATGAGGTGACTTTTGTCTGCCCACAATATGCCACATACACATCTTTGGTTTTAAGTGTTGCAGTGGATTTAGAAATCACAAGTGTGTAGCCACTATTTTCTGTCAACATTTCCAAAGCATTTTAGATTTTTTTAGCTTAAGTTCAAAGCAGCAATAAGAGTAATATTTTCATTCTCAGTACTAATTCCAGTTCTGGTGACATTAATTTTGACAATCCCCTGGTACAGATCCATCAATTTATCATTTTCAAGATGAAATGGAGAAACACAACCAGAATGAAACACTACTTAGAAGGAAACCCTGGATTATTCAAATAATTCTGGCTTTATTCCTGATACATCAGTTCACTGCAAAATATTTTCAGAGTCCTTGATTACCACTGATTATGCAATTCTGAAATGTTTTCTTGGAAGGAAGTGGTTTCCTTTGTTTGTTTACTTCTATTAAGATACTCGCATTCATTTAAGAGATCACAAGAGGGTTTTGTTTTCTGTCACCTACTGGGACACACAAAGTGTCAAAAAATGACTGTTGGCTAGAATATTTTTCTTTTTTTAATGCAGAATCTTAAAAAAATGTGGGTTTTTTATAATTTTCATCATGCTTTCATTCATCCACTTACTCTCTTTTCTAATTTAATTTATAAATTAGAAAATAATACCAAATATTATTTGGTAATATTAATACCAAATACAAAAATATTGTTATGAATCAAAGAAAATTACAAACAAAGCTTTTAATTTTTACCTGCCTCTAGTTTAAACACAGACGGGCAAAAGGTTTTCATGTGGAAAATATTTTTGGTTCAGCTCTTTAGACCTTTACATTTCAATAAAACATTAATGGTTATTAAATGTTCCACAAAAGATATTGGAGACCACCTAAATTCTTTTTCCTTTCAGTAACATAACTCTCAAATCAAGATAAAAATGGTCTATTTCTTCAAAATGGAGTTGTATTTACTAGATGGCTTTCTGTCAAATTCTTAATAACTTACTTTTATTAGTGCAGTGGTTTTGCTCTCCGAAAAACTTGCTGAGGCATCATATAATGAAACTCTCCACAGATGGAAAAAAGGAAAGTCAAATCAAGATCATGTACTGCTTTCAAAATGAAAAAAAAAACCTAATTCAGTGTAAATCATTTACATTGCTGTGGAAAATGTTGGTTTATGGGTTCCTCAGACTCAAAGAACTGAATTACTTCTTCATAATATAATGGTTTGGGTTACTTTTAATTTCAAGACTGGCTTAAGAAATAAAGCAGCAAAACCTGCCTAGTTTTAAACTAAGCATCTTCACATAAAGTTACTTTGTCTTGTGAAGGTCAGACAAGGTATTTTGCATTCTGATATAACTTAAATCCTCTAAAACAACTACTGAGTGCACTTAATATTAGGACTTAAATTGATGCTTTGTGTCACATGACAGTCTATTAATTAGATGCCTGAGTAACCTAAAATTAATGGTAAGGATATTCCCTTTATTTTCAATTTCTGACAATACTGAAGAAATGAAAATAACTTTTTAATGAAAAATTTTCTGACTAAAAGAAAAAAAAAAAGTTAAAATCTGAGAGTCTGAAAAATTACTAACCCACACACAAAGGCAATTAGCAATGCATTACACAGGCATTAAGCAAAAATGCATATTCATGAAGCAAGTACATTATACTAATAAAAGGGAGCAATCATATCTTTAGCCAAGCTTAAAACTAACTTTCTGGACTAAAAATTGTAGTAATTCTGTAGGTAATGGTACTCCACACTTAGTGACACAAAACATGCTTAACTAGGTCACATTTTTCCCCAGTGAAGTCAATAGTACTGCTTCCCTACCTCAGGCCAAAAAAACCCCACTCCAACTCCACTGCAGCAAAGCATTCTGCTATTCAATACAAATTCAATATCAAACAAAAGCTCATATGGGGAAATAGAAATCTTAATGAAATTCACAGCTAATTCAGCTGCTACTGGTGGAATAACACTAGGATGTGATTAGTGTAAATAAGATGAGGAGAGGTATTGGGTAGATTAAATTCCAACACTGACTAGAGCACCAAGGTTATTGTGTGGACCCATTAGAATGACAGAAGGAAAAGGTGGTAGGGTCTTATAATAATATAATATATAATATTATAATAATAATATAATAATATAGACAGTCTGCACTAGGCAAAGTGGATTTAGTCCTCAAACAAGAGGTTTTGTTAATTTTTTTTTTTCCTGGGAGACAATGTTCTTTAGATACAAGGAAAAAAAAATCCAGATGTAGTTTCTCCCTGGCTAAATCACTTGAAGGGGGTGGGAGGAGAAGGAAATGACATTTTGAATACTATCCTTTGCATTTACTCCAACTACTTCCATGATATTTTTTTTTTCCTTTATTTTTCCTTCAGAAAGAAGGAAAGTGCCAAGACATTTGGTTAGACAGACAGAAAGGAGTCACAAACAGATTGAGGAAGGAAAACAAAGTTCTTGACTCTTCCTCTACTCCACAGCCACCTGTCCAAGTGAGCAGGAGCACTGGAAATGTGGCCCAGGCAGCCAGGTCCCTGAGGAGCACTGATACAGTCTCACTCAGATTAAAAGTGGAAAAGATTCCAAAGAAGAGGATTTTAGGCTTCAGGCACAAAGTTATCTGGAATAGAATTTATCTGGAAATCCCACACAAATTTTTGCATGGTGGGTTTATTTCTTTTCTGATTACGTGGCTTTAAAATAAAGGACAAGTCATATCTAGGAATAGATTTTATATATATATATATATATATATATATATATATATATTTACCCACACATATATACACATTTCTCATTCAAGATCTTCCTTTCACGCTAAGAACTTCATAAAATTAAGTAACTTGTCATTAATAATTAGGAAGAATTTACAAAAGCATGTAGTAATATTTGGCCTCAGCAGGTTAAAATTATTAAACATTAAACAATTTTTGCTGAGGTAAAGACATGTCCTGCATGGACATCCCAGCAAGGAGAGAGGGAATTTGACAGCTAGGGATGTGAAGAGAAAAGAATTTGAAAAATAATTTTAGAAATTCATCAATTTTTTTGTTGTTGTTGGGGTTTTTTCCTGCCATTTTTCATCTTAACAAGGTGCATTTATTCTGGTTCTTAAGTCTGACTTGTTCTTAGATCTTTTTGTTTCATTTACAAGTTAATAATTTAAAACTGAAAAGCTCAGCATTTAAGAATGGGTACTTGGCAGGGAAGGTACAGAACAGAGACAGAAATTTTTAATATTTACAAATAAAAATCAAAGGCCTTGCTGGTGGGGGACCACAGCCTGTGGGTCTATAGCCTGGGCCTCACAACTTACAGTTTTCATAAGATTCTGGTTTTTTAATGACATCAAACACACTACTTTGTATTACAAGAGTGATCATAATCATCTTTGATTTAAACAGATTAATTCTTTGCTCAAAGCTGTGTCACAAAATTGGATTCTTCTTTAATCAGCCCTGAGAAGTGAAATTACAGATATTCTATTTATTGGCAGTTGAGTTACTCATTTTCCTTCCAATGGTTTTGCCCAACCTCTACAACAGGGCCAGGGACCGGATCCTTTACAGGAGACTCATGTTCTTCTTGTGACAACAAGGTAAGCAGTAAATCCCAGAGCTACAGTCTGGCCAAGGAACACACATTTTGTACTGATTGATTTTGACAAACTGAAGAACCACAGCACCTGTTTCAAGCCTCCTCCACCTGGTTTAAATCACTATGGAATCCTTTCAGAGCCTTTGTTAAACCCTGATTAGAACTAGATGGTAAAAAAAAATAATAATAGTGTTTTCAGTTCTGGACAAGAGTAATGGTTTGAACAAAAAGTTTTGTTCCCTGGGAAAACCTGTGCAAAATGAGAACACCACAAAATAAGTCTTGTTCCCCAGTAGACACCATCACACAGAGCACAAGCTCTCTGTTCCACACCGTATCGTGCTATTGTGCACATTATTTCAAGGCCATCTTCACTTTGAAGACTCTCCACTGTTAAAGTGAACTTTACCTAAAATGTTGTTGTAAATGTGAAAGCCACACCTATTTACACATTTGGATTGCCATCTTCTCAATTTTAAAACCACTTATGACCTGCCTTATGCCTAGCCCTGCCAGACCACTAACATCTGCCACCAGTTTGGGCAGTAGCACCTGTTGCCATCGAGCCCACCACTATCAGTAATTATAGATTCCCCACATGTCACTGCTGCAACCTCAACCCTTCGCCTCTGTCCTCTTAGTCTCTTCTCATGTTTTATCTCCAGCTCTGACTAGCAGTTCTTTTGGGGAGGGAACATCCTTATTCTCTGTCTATTCAGAACCTATGTCCTGGTTTTAGCTTGGATAAAGTCAATTTTCTTCCTGGTAGCTCTGTAATACCAGGTGTTGGTTCTACGATGAGAAGAACATTGATAACACACTGATGTGTGAGTTGTTACTTAGTGTGTACACTCAGTCAGGGGCTTCTCAGCTTCTCATCATGCTCTGCCAGCGAGGAGGCTGGGGGTGCAGAAGGAGTTGGGAGGGGACACAGCTGGGACAGCTGACCAAGGGATATTCCAGACCATGTGACATCATGCTCAGTGTATAAACCTGGGGGAAAAAAAGAGGGAAGAAGGAATGGGGAGACATTCAGAGCAATGGTGTTTATCTTCCCACATAACCATTACGCATGATGGAGCTCTGCTGTCCTGGAGATGGCTGAGCACCTGCCTGTGATGGGAAGGAGGGAATGAATTCTTTGTTTTGCTTTGCTTGTGCACTTGGCTTTTGCTTTACCTGTTAAACTGTCTTTATCTCAGTTCATGAGTTTTCTCATATTTACTCTTCCAATAATTCTCTCCCCCATTCCACACACGCAAAGTGACCAAGCAGCTGCATGGTGCTTAGTTGCCAGCTGGGGTTAAACCACGACAACCTCATATAATGAAGCCTTTCTTTGAATTCCACTCTTCATTCAATACCTCAGCAGAAATAGTAATAACAATGCTCCCAATTCTATGTTGGTGATGCATGACTGCCTAATTTCAAATCATACTCAAGCACTCATGAAGATGTCTGCACAGCAATTACGATCAGAATCACACAAGTCAATAACATAGTCTCAAGTGGGATGACATAACATGCAACAATTCTGTCTGTCCACCAGCACCACAAACTTGAAAAGGACTGCTCAAGGCTGATCTTTGAAGGAGTTTTGGAATCCATTCACACCATACACTGCCACTTATTCATTATTTCAGTGGGAACTGGAGAGAAATGATGAGTTATCTTGCCTTAGCTTGTCATTAAAGCAGCTGAGCTCTGCCAGAGTGACATCAAACCTGGGACCATATTGCAGACCTTCCTTTAGGGCTTGTCTACATCTCTTGTTTACAGAAAATTTTCTATTTCCATTGGAAAATTTCTCCAGGTATAAATCAAGGATTTTTTTTGTGTTTGCCCAGGTTTTCTACACGTCCAATTTTGTAACAGAAACTCTTAAGAGACTTCTGGACATCCTAGAGACATCTGCTGTGCACGCAGCTATCCAAATCACAATTCAGTCTTCAGGAATCCAAAGCTAATTAGAAATATTACACTTTTTTCTGTCTTGAGCATATTCAAGAAAATAATACTTTTTTTAACAAACTGGAGTGGCTAAAAAGCCATAAGCCACTGGACAAAATCCTAGGTGCTAAATTACATGAGTGCAGTGGTTTGACAGTGTCCAGTGATGCAGACCACCCATAAATCCTGCTAAAACAGATACAGAAAGAATCTTTTGACCAAATCAGAAGTTCCTTCCTTACAAATATCAGAGACAGAAATGAATTATTGTGCCATTCAGTCCACTCCCTCTCTCCCATCCACCACCAAATACAGTTCTTTGGGGCCTACTTTCAAAAGTGTTTTGTTCAGTTATAAAGTTCCATATTTCTGTTGTAATAAGATACAGGCAAAGAGAGAGAAACTAAATTAAAAGATTCACGTAGAAAAGCACGGCTTAATAAGACAAAGTTGTAAATACATTTTTCTCTATTCCTTTCAGCAGTGCTTGGTCAAACTCCCATTGATCTCCCAGTTGTTATTAGATAAAACATTCATCTGCCTTCTCACCACTCCTACAGCCACAGGCATCCCCTTAAATAACCTGCAATTGAACATGACATTTAATGTCAAGCGCAGCACTGCTAATGCAATTGCAATTCTCTCTAGAACCAGCTGTAGCATGACCCCCCTTTCTGATGTACGTGAGCTCTCTCTCCCTCTGCCCATCCTACTCAATATTCCTGGTCCAGACAGGCTACACAGCTAATACAGAGTGTCTCTGTGTCCTCCATCTCGGCTCCAAAACAAGCTGCTAGTGCCCTTTCCTCAACACTACTTTCTCTTCCTCTAGTGCTTGACAGAAATAGACCCACATCTGCGGTCTCACATGAGGGTGCAAGTCAGTCAGGTTTTTTTTCCTGTGGTTAATGAGTAGTTTTTTTAAATTTATGAGAAGAAAAAGAAAATTTATGCTTTTCTCCATGAATGCTTCAAGAATTACGAACACACTTTTGTCTGGCAATAGCAGAGAGGTCCAGACAGCAGATTATTTACATTATTTACAGGGAAACACAAGTAGAAGACTTCACTGAATTGCAACAGCTCTGTGATTTCTGTTTCACAAGGACACACAAACCAACCTCTCTAAAAATGCATTTTGTGACAGAGGAAAATATATTTGTATCGAATTATGGTTTTATAATCTACTGCACTGCAGATGATAACAAAGGGTAAGTGCAAAGCACACTGCTGAAAGACTGTCACAGAAAAGCTGCTTTTAGGTGACTTGGCTTCCTTGTAGTTCACCATCTTTGAATATCAGCGTCCTGCAAAAAGTTTTTGCTATTTATAGATCTGCAGTAATGATGGAGTTCAAAGAAACCCATTAGAGTTCATTTAAAATGAGACTGGCATTGAGAAGAAATAGTAGAATCCTATTACTCCCATTTCTAAGAAAGAATTGCAAGGTGAAAAACAGGAAAGAAAATTTGATTTTTTTAATATATTTTTTATTTATTTTATTTTAATTTTTTTTTTAAACAAACTGCCCACAGTTTATCAAAGGATGAGGTAGAGTCCAGGCAGGTGAGATACCTGTCAGTAACATTGCTGCTTCCTAGTTCAATTTTTAAATCTCTCTAGACATAGCAGGTTGGCTTCTTGCAACAAGGACAGTGTTCACCTTAATTGTGCCTGTATTGGGGCTGTGATAATAGTTGGGGTGTCTGGTTGCCATTTCTTCACATGAGGAATATTTCAGATGGTTCTGCTGAAAGGGCTATAAAAAGCTTCAAGAAATTTGGTTTGTCATTGTAAACAGTCCTTTGTATAATCTTCTCTTATCCTAGGGGTGGATATCTTGGTAAATGTAGTACACAGACAAGAGATACAGAAAATGAATTGCTAAAAAATAATCCATGTGGCTTTGGCCAATGGCAACATACACTCAGAAACCCAAGGAAACAATTCTCACAGACAACAGGAAACAAGGAGCCAGCACTTTCTATAATAAGTTAGACCTTAGATGATTTTAACCCTATTTAAATACCATTTGAGGACTAATCTCTGATTAAGCACTGTGCTTGCCTTCAGAATTAAACAGATTTCACCCTATTCTCTCAGGTTCTGATGTCCCACAAAACAACATAAAGAAATGTGGTCCATCAGCATAACAAAGTATAATAATAATAATAAATAAATAAATAATAAAGACAAAATCTTACTCTTCTGCAACTATTTTGGTGGTTTATATTGTCACCATTGACCACCAAGGGCTTTAAACAGAAAAATCAATAGCTACAGCACAATCCCAGCATGGCTATGATGTTGTTTATCCTGTTGCAGGTTAAAACTCAGCTTGAAGGGATAATGCAATGAGGTTGAGATAAAAATGGTGGGTTTGGGTTGGTTTTTTTTTTTTTTCCCCTTGACATTGTCAGCAATGTTGAATGAATAACAGATTAAAAAGGAAGAGAAACAGCTTTTCCTAATTATAAAGGCATACTGAATTTGCCTGGACTCCACCAAAAGCCAAATCTCTGACTGACAATGCCTCTTGCACAGTGGTTCACAGGGGCACCAGAGAAACCTACAGGGTCAATTTGGGTCTTTGATGTAATGGAGATTAATTACTTTTAGAAAAAAAAAAATATCTGAGGGATATGGCTTACAGAAGTCTGGATCTTATCCTGGAAGAAAGGTCAAAACTTCTTAAAAGTCTGAAATAAAGCATAAAAGTTCTCATAATTGATGGGGCACCAAAGCTTAACAAGCAATCTAGTGGGAAGCTTAAACTTCAGTGCCTATGATTAATGGGGACTCTGACTTTTCTGAAAGCTAGGGACAACAACTTGTCTTCTTATTTATGCTTTCTGTTTTTACCAACATCTTCCTTGTTTCTTCAATTTAAGTCAGCTGTTATTCTTCAAGAAGCTCACTTCTTGTAAACATTTTGTTTTGCCCTTAGTCACGACAAGTTATTGAATATATTCATTGGATAATTTGGCCCAGTTCAGTGAACTAAAGCATATTCCTGAAGGCCACTGGTTTGAAGTAATTCTTTTCCCAAGTCTTTGTTTATTCTGTGTCTCTCAAAGTTTTTCTCAAATCAGTCAGTTTTTAAAAGAACTTCCTCTTGTCTTAAATCCCTTATCTACAACCCTTCTAACATCATGGCTAAACATAATACCAGTAATTGTATTAATTCTGAAGTTGGGGTTTTTTACAATGGCCTCAAAGGGCTGAAATATTTTCTTTATCAACTCAAAAATAATCTGTGTGTGTATGTGTGCATACACACACAAAACAATGAAAGCTTTCTGTATTAAAATGTGATAGAACTGTTTAAGCAGACAATTACTACATAATTACAGTAATGTATGTAGAAATCATTGACTAGAATGTTAGATACAACTTAAAAATCATAGTGTGGTGCTGTCAGCTAATTCAAAAGACTGCTGAGCAACCAAAACAAATGATCTGCTGAAGAAAAGGATGTTAAAATCCAGGTACCCGTTTAATTGTAGTAAAGGAAGATTATTTTGAATAGGTAGAGTTGTTTTATAATAAAATACACAGTTTGTTGTTGTTTTGTTGGCTTTTTTTTCAATAAAGCTAAAATAGTGAAACAAACTATTTAAAAACGCTCCCTGAGTTCAGATATTGTACATTACATTCTTGAAAAATCTAAACTTTGATGGCAGGGTGGAGGAGCTTATAATGAAAACAGGGAAAGACTGTTAACAATGGCAACTCTAGCAGGAGAGTCAACAGTTAAACTAGATATTTTTTTCCCCCCTCAGTCAACTATACTCAAAGCCAAAGAACAAGCAGTGCCACCATACCATTGATTTCTGCATATTCCCTGATAAAAGCCAAGAGTCATCACTTCTTTTTTTAATACCAAGGCAAGTAGGGGAAAGAAAGAGAATAAGTAATCATTTAATCCTTCAACAAGCCATCATCTTCGCTAGACAACAGCTTTTAGCCACCATCCCTGGACCTTCCTGGCTCCAGCTGAGGGGTACATTTACCTTCCAAAGTACAGATTTCCTATAAATATACAAAAAATAGTCAGATTCTAATTTAACCTAAACTACTATAGCTTCATATAAGTCAATAGCATTGACATGGTTCCACTAGGGGTAATGAATTTATATTTCTTCAAACTATATTTCATGAAATGTTTTCCAAACAAATATATATATATATTTTCCCCCATCAAGATAAATCTTGAGAGAATCTAAGTGCTAAGACACTACAAAGGTATTTATAGAAAAAAATGTCTGTTCTTGGCTTTTCACAAAATAAACCCACACCCCACCAGAAGAATATTTAAAACCCATGTGGCTGATGTGAAAAAACCCAAACCTTTCTAGTGTGGGAAGTAATAGATTGGCTATTTTTTAGGATTATGAGATTAGTTACAGTTCCTACAAATGAATACTTCCAGGTATCTGAGAATTGAGCAGCATTTGCAATAAATAGTGAAAGAGAAATATTACTGGGCTGGTTTAGGCAGTAAATAAATCGAGCAGCAGTGTGTAACTGTGGGATATGTGATTTCTGCATGTTAACATATGAAACATCCAGTGTTGGATTAAGTTGTGACACTGGAACTCAGCAACAGGAAACCATGACACCTGCCAGAAAAGTTAGGCTGCAAAATGATCATTTCAGAAGCTATTTTTAAGCAGACTCAACACCACTGAAGACAACACCACTTCCACTCCACCCACCCCCTGAGAGATGGAGACAATGAGATGTCAGCAATCGCCAGAGCCAATACAGATATGATTTGGCATCTGACAGTGTTTATGTTAACAGAACCTCCTTGTCCTACTGTCCAAAGAAACATGCTGCCAAAGCCCCTCATGCAACTGGGACCTCTCACTATGGTTGTCTCATCTTCAGGTAAGAAAGTCCTGCCAAAAATGTGTGCTACAGAAAATTTAGAGTTAAGTTTTCTTGTTTACCAGTGAATTCAATTCTTGAGGAACCCAGGATGAAAGCTCAAATCAGAGCAATGATGAGCTTGCTGAAACTTCTTTGAGCCAACTGGACATGGGATGTTCTACTAAAATTTCAGAACACCTCATCATAAGGCATTTAAGGAAGTTTGATCCCATTCTGTTTCACTGAGCACTAAACATCACATTTCTAGCCTCCTAAAAAAAGTTCTACCCAGGTAAGTTTGTATTTCATGAAAGATATTTTAACCCCATATCAACAGAGGAAGAGACAAGGAAAATATTTCCATTTACTTCAAAGTCTTTCACTCAAATGCCATAAGTAGATGTCCAACTTAATGAAGAACTATTTCTGCTTACCTCAGATACCCATATCAATATTTTTAGCCAGGAAGCAGAAGTGTATTGCTATAGGGTCAACCAACACACAAATGTCTCCATTATATTCAATATATGAGGTGAACACTGACCCTTTCTCAGAAAATTAAGGTTCTCCTATTAGATAGCAAGAAGCCTGATAATTATGTTACTAGCTTAATTAATAAACTTTTTTTTTTGGCATGAGTTATTAGTTAAGTAATTCCTCTATGACAGGTGACTATAAACACTGTTAAGAGAAGGAAAGAGGATGCACATCAGATGATTTGGGTAATTCTTTAGTTGGACACTATATTAATTTGAGAGGTGAATACATATGGAAGTCAGCTGTCATTTTTTACTTGAAAAAATACATTTCAAAATTATTAGTAGTTTTCACATTCAGACTATAAATGGTTCTTTATTTTCAAATTATTTTCTGTAGGAACTTGTCTAGATTTAAGTTCTGAAAAGATAAGCATCCAGAACACAGAAGTGGAAAAGGTCAGCCGAGGCTGGTTTTATTCTGATTTTCAGTTTGTCAAGGGGACCAAAAGCAGGAGCACTGAGCAGCTCTCATCTGCAACCATTTTATTTATTTTTATTAAAAAAAAACCAACCCAGCTGTACAGACAAACCTATTCTTCTTACCACTTGAACAAGGAGTCTTGCTTTTTCTTTCTCCACTGAAAGAGAATCTGTTGAGTAGAGGAATTCTGTTCCCATGTCATTGGGACTGTTGGGAATATTTGCTTGCCTTTTGTCTATCAAAAATACACTAAAAAATAATCCTGCTAATATAGTATAAGCTTGTATGATTCCTGAGGTGCCATGGGGCCAGAAAGTGCAGTCCATTATAGTGGCAGAATCTCCCACAAGAACACTGTGTGGTGCACGTGGAATACCAAACCAGAGTATTTGACACTTCAATCTGAATGTTGTCTTAAATTTGTAGTCCAGGATACCACTAAACCCAAATTATTTAATGCAATTTTAACATAATCAATTGCTAAATGAATGCATTAATGTTTGCCAACCCCATAGTAGTAACTGCTTCACTTCTCAGATCCAAGGGGCCATTTTCCTTCCCAAGGATTTCAGCTCCTTCAGCAGGACTGAATCATCTTGCTACAGAAGAACTGCAAGAATGGGATGAGAACTTTTTCTTGCCCTACTAATATATTACTTTTCTTGCTTCAAAAATATTTTAACCACACAGTCAAGAACTTCCCAACAGGTTCAGCTAGGGACAGCTAAAATATTTCATTTTGCCATATAGATCTTATTTTTTGTTTTCTTTAAGCTAAATTTGCCACTATTTCAAACTAAATACTGCTATTTAAAAAAAAAAAATATTTTGAAACAAGACATTTCAACACTTTTGGAAATCTCCTTTCCATTATACATATTATTTCAAGCTGATTGATTCATCAAAACTATTTCTGGTATGAGCAATTTAGTTTCAGCAAATAAAGAGCTTCAGCAAAGATGCAGAATGAGAGTAATTTTCTGTTCTTTAAAATAAACTTTTCACCTCTGAGAAATGAAATTGTAAAACCTACTTGCCCATAGGCAAACAGCAAGATCAGGGGTTGTTTCTTAGGACTTGAATACAATAAAAATCTCCATGCAGTGTATGAAGTACCAAGATTAACCTCTCACACTAGCCCACGCTACACATAGACACAACCAAGAACCATTCTAAATTTTAAAGGAAATTTGAAACTTGGAATGCACAGACACAATTTGCAAGGAGATTTTTAGCATTTCAGAGTAGAGACACCGTGCTTAAGTGTCACAGAAGTAGTGCTGCATGTGCAAAATCGCTCCATACCACCACCTACATTTGAGAAGAACAGCACCTGGTTTTGGAAATTAAAGCATAACTTAGTCTTTATGAATTATAGAATTGATAAATTAATTTTAAATGATTAAATTTTTAATAGTCACCTTTCGTGATTTCCAGGTGATGTGGCCACCTAATACAACTGATGATTGACTGCACCCATGATGTCTGTGTCAACTGAGTAAATGGACTGAGACAATCTGCTAGGATATATGTTATTCAACTAGAATGGATGTGTGCTAGTGACTAAAAAATATAAATAAACAAAATAGTATCTCCATATCCATTCCCCAAGACACTGATCCCTGTTATGACACTGTTCTGAATGCTATCTCACAGTGGGATTCCACCTAAATAGAGTAGGATCCTTTACTAGCTTCATCTTCTCATGAAGTACCAAACTACTAGAAACAAGGTTTTGTGTACCAGGGTCTCTCATCTGAGGTTTGCCTTAAAACATAAGAGGGGAAGAGGCAGGCTGAAGAGTTTTCTTCAAGCTTTATGGAACTGAATTAGCCCATTTCACTCCATATCAATTCCTAGTGATTGCTGAAACACCCACTAACGAATACAACTCTAAGTAATTAGAGTAACAAGTTGAGTCTAGACTCAACGTGACCCATGAGAACAAGAACTACTGTTTTACTCCTTCATCCCAAGAGGAAAAGTCTTTCAAAAATGCTATGTTCTTACATAAAATAATGACTTCCTACTGCACACAGTTACAAACTGTGATTCTACAGCAATAGAGCACTAGAGATGCTATGTTAGCAGTGTGGAATCTATTCTGCAGCGGACAGTATATCTGTAATACTAAATACAATGATAAAATAAACTTATAAACACCATATATGGTATATATGGAGTAGAAGATACTGTAAAACTATGCACATTTGTTTCTTTTATGTCTTTGCCCCTCAGTTTTATTAGGGCTTGGAGGAAAAACAAGACACAGAATGACTTCCTACACAAGAACATCCAACCTTAGAAATTGTTTCCAAAATGAGAAAACTTTTAAGTTTTTAAATCATTAATCCATAGACTGGAAAAGCTGTCTTTTCCCAGAGAAAATACTTAAACAATGACTTAATTCCCAGTAAGAAAGATTTTCCATGCTCTGTGAGATATGATATCATATCAATGAGCTCTGACAATAAGACAAGCAGAGAAAGAGGGAAGCCTGGAAGTCTCTCTATGGAAGGTTGGTCTGAGGTTCCCACATAAATGGTCAGACACCTACAGGCAAACAAGGACTTGGAAAATAAGTAGTTGTTTAAGATACACTCTTTTCAAAATGCTTTAGCATTAAACAAACATAGCTTTGTCTTGATTAAATGAGTTGGTTATAGATTATCATGGTCATAATTCAAAGGGGAGGGGAATTGTAGAGCCTGGATCCAAATCAGGCCTGCTAAATGATCTAAGCTGAAGAACACGACTGCATCCTGTGATCTATTTCCACACAAACAGTGGACATCAGGGTGCTAAACACCACACTAAGTGCACTTGAGGACATGCAACTGTAATTAATCCAGTAATGAACAACATTTAAGGTGCCATCTTAATATCTCACTGGTTAGGTTGGATACCTAGTTGAATTTCTCCATGACTTCAGAAAATAAACAATGCTTACTTCCCCTCTTCCATGTCAGCATGATAAAAATTATCAGTGTTTAATAAATTATCAGTGTTTAATAAGTATTTTTATTCTCCAGGAAGGCAGAAAAAAGCATAACTGCTACAAGTAATGTCTAAAATCAACTTTCATAGTTCTACAAGCTAATTAACAACTGTGACTATGATAACCTCTTGACATTAACACAATCTCTCTGCTCACTTCTAAGAGATCCAGCATACTTTTCACATCTGATGTGTATTGGAATAGTTTTTCTACCACTGAATGAAAACATAGTGACTATATAACATAATAATCCAATCAAAAGTTGGATTACACCAACCAAGTAAAGCTGAGAGGGAAAAAGGGCGTTATGACACGTGTAACACGTGGTCTGAGCTTGAGTTTCAAACCCTGTCTGAAATGCAGAATCCATTATACCTGATGAAGCCAAAATAAGGCAGTTATAGAAGAATTCATCACTCACATCTTGCAAGTCTAATACATTTTAACCACAGCAGTACAGAGGTGCATACAAACAAGAAAAACATCTTGCTAGGTGAAAACAAGCTCTAAGCTGGTTATTTATGTGTAGAACCTCCCACAGGGTAAAAACTGATTTTCCCACCTAGTTTTCACCCAATAACATCAAGGTCCTCACTGAAGTACTAAGTTCCTTTTGCATCTACCTTCAGAAACCACAACCTGTGCTCCACTTCACACATATAGAAAACTAGAACAAAGTCTTGTCTGGACCATGACCATCAGCTTTACCTAAACTCACACTCTGGAACAGACAAAAAAGCCAGTCATGGGTTTGAGAAGAGCAGTGAGCCCAACAGGATTCCAGCCCAGAGCTCACAAGGGTACACAGGTTCCTGATGTCATCCCCACAGACTTGAGATCTGTAGCTGTGTGTTCATCATCATGTTCTACACCAATTCAAAGCCTACTGGAAGCATTTCAGAGAAATTTTATTAGCTTAGCATGGAAATGTGACTAAAATAGATAATGGCTAGGCTGAACAACAAAAGAGTGCCAGTGAAGAACAGTGACAAGAGAAAAATGTACATTTTGAATAAAGCATTATGAGGCTTATATGGCAGATATATCTTATTTGCAAAGTCAGGGCTTCAAAAATCTAATTAGATTTTCTATAGAAATTAATTTTAAAGCCATTTTTACCTCTAAACTACCTAACCTAACAGTAGCTAGTATAATGACAAAATCCATTCCAAGGCTGCACACAGTTTATGAACTTAGCAACCCCAAGAACAACTAAATGAAATAATTCTGCATGATGAATCAATTCACTACATGGCTATTGAAGCCATGAATGAAATGAAGGAGAAAAAAAACCAAAGGCCTCAGAACTATAAATCACTATTTTACACACTTGACTCAATTTTCTCTGTCACATCAACTGTCCCATTGTTCTGGTTTCAGCGGAGTCTGTTGGCTTTGAGCAGTAAATAGGATATCTCGTTTAAGACAATTAAAGAAGGAACCAAACACACCAAGGAAGTGATTGTTCCCCTGTACTGGGCACTGGCGAGGTCACACCTCAAATACCGGGTTCAGTGTTGGGCCCCTCACTCCAAGAAGGACCTGGAAGTGCTGGAGCGTGTCCAGAGAAGGGAACGGAGCTGGGGAAGGGTCTGGAGCACAAGTGTGCTGAGTTCCCGGCTGAGGGAACTGGGGGTGTTGAGCCTGGAGAAAAGGAGGCTGAGGGGAGACCTTCTGGCTCTGTCCAAGTCCCTGACAGGAGGGTGAGAGAGGTGGGGGTGGGTCTGTTCAACCAAGGACCAAGGGACAGGACAAGAGGAAATGGCCTCCAGTTGTGCCCAGGGCAGTTGAGATTGGATGTGAGGAAGAATTTCTTTGCTGAAAGGGTTCTGAGGCATGGGAAGGGGTTGCCCAGGGCAGTGGTGGAGTCCCCATCCCTGGAGGGATTGAAAAGACAGGTAGACACAGCACTTAAGGGCATGGTTTAGGGGTGGATTTAACAGTGTTAGATTTATGGTTGGACTCAACGATCTTACAGGTCTTTTCCAACCAAAATGATTCTATGATATTTATTTGCCTGAACTGAAGCAGTTTAATTTCTGTTGGTTTTCTTCCCCTCAACTGAGTATATTTATAAACACTAATCCTGCACAGAAATGGCCTCTGACAGTTTACTCTTCTTTATTGGGGGAAGGATCGGATCCAAAAGCCCATCGTCTCAGTAGAGCACTCAGATTTCGTTAGTGAGAATGACAGGCACGTACAACAACTGTCCCTACATGAACTCAGTAAACGGTATGAAATTACGGTTTATGTTGGGAGTGGTGAATTTCCAAATGCAGAGACTGGATTACAAAAATATCAGAGATCTTCTGGGTCCATTTGCAGTGTGTCTACTGTTTACATTTCATTTTCTCCGTGCCAGGGGCACAAGACAGAGGCAGGAAAACAGAGCAGCTTTGCCATCCCCACGTCTTTGCAATCAGTCTTATTGATTTAGTGGTAATTTCTTTGTAAACTTACTCAGAAATCATTTATCCACCGATTTATCCACCATTTATCCACAACCTGAACAGATAAGGATATTTTAACTCTAAAATGATTGCAAGAATTTTCTACTAACAGATTTTTCTAGAATTTTCTGGATTTTTCTAGAATTTTCTAGACTCCACACAGATCAGAAACACGCAGATGAGCCGCTGCTGAACTAAGTCACGTTGCACAAAGCTTTCATGGGAGCTTGAACCACCAAAGTCTTGTGCAGAGAAGTTGAATGACTCACCAGAAGTTCACCAGGACAGGTGGTTTGTGCTTTCTTTAGGTGATGCAAACTTTCTTTGTCAACTGCTGTAATCCCAGTGCCACACTGATCTTTTTGGTAGACTTCAGTGAATATTTGGGGAATAAAGTCAGTCAATAAAGATCTTTTTTGATAGCAATTCTGAAAAACTCCAAGTACATCAGACAGCAATATTTTTCCTCAGTACTGATGAAATCAATAACAGGTGCACAAGGTAAATCATTTTGATATAAGAGAAGATTCTGGGTGCATGAACCTTGTATTGAAAGGTAGGGTTGTACAGAACTAGCTGTATTAACTTCAACTAAGAAACATGAAGAAGAAAACATTTTAAAAGTGCTTCAGAAAAATAATGAACAAGAAATATAAATATTTGTTTTCCTTTGCATGAGAAAAAACCTAACAGATAAAAAATAATTTCTTCATAGAACAGTTCTCATATCCTGCAAAACCTTGCAAGTTTTCTGCTTGTAAATAAATAACATTGAAGCTAAAACAAAAACACTAATCATTGCATGCAAATGAGTCTCCCAGGGCAGGCAGTACTTCAAATGAACCTGCTGATAATTTTTATGGAGTCTATCACACTTTGAATGTACTTCTAAGTTAGTATATCATTATTTTATATTTTGAAAACAAAGCTACCATTCCTTTCCATGTGGTACTTGGTTTTCATCTGAGATTTGCAGTGCACAGGCCTGTCTTCTAAGAGTGAATTAATATGACACCACAAGGTTTTAGTTTGCTTGTCTTCCCCTCACTTAAAAAAAAATAATTTAAATATTTCCTCTTATATAGGTTATTTGTTCTTATCAATGAAAGATGGCACTTGAAAAAACCCACACAGCCAAAAAAACTTGGGCACTGATTCCCTGGGATATCCTGATGATAAAATTTTCCACTGGCTACTACAAAATTAGATAACACAGGAAAACTAAATAGAGCACGGTGTAAGAACACAGCTATGCAGATCTTTTAGGAATTGATTAGCAGATAAAACCACACTGACATCACTTTCAAGGATGCTTAACCACTGTAAACCAGGTACTCGGTGCTGCAAAGTAACTCACGTGTTTTTGGGTTGGTTTTGGGGTTTTTTGGGGGGGGGGGGTGGGTTTTTTTTAGAAACAGCATGTCTCTGTGGGGTCTGTGTACAACAGAGGATCTCAAAGCATTTTAATGAAGTTAAAAACACTAACTCCTTTCAGGCAAGAGCAAAATGAGGTCCCAACGCTTTAGTAGAGTAACACTTTGCATGGCAATGCAGCCTTTTTACTATGGAGACACCACTGGATTCCAAGTAATGAACCGAGCTTGCAAAATAAAAAAGCCAACAATGCCAGAATTATCTAAATATCACACTATCTTTTGAAGCACTACACTGCAATGTGTTATCTACCTTCACTAAGTGTCCTCTCATCTTCAAATTGTATCTGTCAAAGCAGCATTAAGAGTTGAAGGGACTCTGGAGACATCCAGCCAAACATCCTCATGTTTGACTATATATATATTTTTATGTATATATATATTTATATATATAGACATACATTAAAAAAAATCACACACAGAAACACTCTAAGGTTTGTTTACACACACATATATATAAATAAAGATTTCCACAGTTCCCAGTTATGTACCTCAGAATAAATATCACTCGTTATCTGGTTGTAAAGAATAAGTTCCAAACGTCCTTTTCTCTTAAGACAATGTGGGGAAGGTGGGGACACAATCACAAGACCTTTTATTTTAGGAAAGTCTCTGCAAATCTGTGCAATTGCCCATAAACTGCTGAGCACACACCTTTGACATCTTTCCTCAGCTTCTCATCCTCTTTTACAAGGTGGTGCACCAGAGATCCATATCAATCTGCCCTAACTGGTTAATAACAGACTAATTCTCATGAAGCCAAGAAAGTTATTAGAATTTCTATACCTCCAAAGTGGCAATATGGGTATCTGCTCTGTAAGGGAATTCTCCAGCTTAGTTATTTGTGGAATATTTGAAATGGTGAGGTGACAAACCATTAGCCTATATCAATAGTTCAATTATGTTTTTTAATTGTAATTGTTTACTTAGCATCCAGATTTCTTAATAGGAGATATGCTGTTGTGTTGGTTTGGTTTTGAAAGTAAGTATGGAAATAGCTCTAGGATAAACAGGCATGGATACCTACAGATCTTCATTCTTATGTTGTTTCCTTCTTTTGGGTTTCTGAGTCATCTTGACTGATATTTGTTGTTACACATGCAGGGTTTCCCCAGGATTTTTAGAAAACACTATGCAAGAGAGGAATTGCATCACTAAAATCACCCGAGAACTGTGTCTTACTGACATATATGTGTGTGTGTGTGTGTATATATATATATATATATATATAATCTCTTTATTGTAAGTTAGACTCATACTGTTTCAGCTCCACCTTATGAAACCATTAAAATGCTCCACAGGCAATATGGATTTTAGCACGAGGTTACTCACACACACATACATCTTCTTTTGCAGTCTTGGAGATACCTGAACATCACACCCCTCCAGTTTTGTCAGCATCCTGTATCACATCTTCCATCATAGATACATAAAGCTACTAAGATGACTAAAGAAAAAGGCAGCAGGAGGATTGCTTGAGGCTGTGCATCTCCTAGCTCGAGCTTTTTGCTTGCTCACTGAACTGGTACACCTTTCATGGTTGATTTGTTTGGGCAACTACCTACTGAAATTAAATAAAATGTAGGGGAAAAAATATTTATGCTTTGTAGGAGATGAATAGACAAAACACCTCCTGTGTTGCCTACCAACAGAAAAATAAACATGGCCATATTTACAAGCAGCCAGCCTGCATCCACCCCAACATCACCACTGACACACAGAGCTTGCACGCTTGCTTCAAGGCAGAGCTGAGCTAGGAGCCCAGAGGAGAGTAATTCCTCCCCAGCTGAGTGCAGGAGCCTGTCCCTGCTCCCGAGACAAAAAAGAAAACTGGAAATTGTGAGGGATTTCTGTTTTGTTTTGGTGGGGTTTTATTTTTTGTTTTGATTTGGGTTTGTTTATTTGTTTGGGTTTTTTTGGTGTTTTGTTTTCTTTTTTTCAGATGCTATTCTCTCAGTAGCTGTCTTGTAGCTATTTTCCAAAAGCTGTCTAGAGGAAATAAGCTCTGTCTTTACTTCCAGTATGTTTTCTTCTCTTCTTTCACACTGATAATTGCTTTTTCATCTCTCAGCTATTCTCTAGGCCATAGTATCTCCCTTCCATCTTTGTTCTCCTGCCCTAACCTCACATATTTTACAGGCTCCAGCCACTTATTCACCACAACAGCTTTAAAGTTTATCCTTTTCTTCTCTGCATTTCAATTTACAAAATTCTATTCTCAACAATACATCATTATATATTAAGCAAACTCCCCTGATACTCATACACATTTACATTCTTTTTCTTTTTGGAAAGTCTGTACATCATCTAAGATGGTATTTCTCATTATTTTCAGAGCTGAACCTAATCTATGGCTATATTATTCTATTTTCCATTTCTGCAATACCTGTTTGACTATGGTATGATACAGTCTCTAAATGACAGATTATTGCTTCTGCTAGGTAAGGGGATCAGTATCTTCCCTTAATTGTAATGATTTTGATGGAGAGCTGAGTGTTCTTGGTTAAGGAGAAGCCAGACTGATGAGGCCTCATTAAAAAAAAATGGTACCTGAAAAAAGGCTTCAGTAGTGTCAGTAACTTTATTATTACCTTCATTTGCTTTAGCTGAGTTAGAATTAGATCCCCTCCCCAAAATTACAAGGTGTTAAACTATGCATAAACTTTAAATGGAACACAAGTCCTGATACAGAAAGACTTGACACCATCTTAGATGACAGATTAAAGTTAAAGCAAAACAATTTTTTCTTATACATTGAGAATGGGAAGCACATAAATTAGATAATTTCTTCATGATCAAAACCTCACATCTGTGGCAGTGAAATACACCATTACCTGGGTACTTGACAAGGGCACTAATCACTCTGTACACATCTGCTGTCGGTAAAGGATGTAATCCATTCTTCCTAATTATTGCACTTCACCTATTCATCAAAAATCCACAGACTGCAACATCCACTCCCTGGCTAATTAAATTCAGACCTGATGGGAGCTGGCATTACCTTTTCCACAACTAATTTCTGTGTGAGTGAATTATGAAGTCCAAAGAAAAGATATTTCTGAAATTGCTGCCCCTCACCCCCAGATTCCATCTGGAAGAAAGTGCCATCTGAGCCACACCGATTACTGCTCAAGTCAATTCAAGTGCTGCTGATGATCTTAATTTTTTTACCTATTTGCAAAAAGAAAATTTAGGATATGCTACAGAAACCATAAATGTGAAGTGATCAGAAATACTCTTTTAATGGTAGATATCTTCAGCAATTTCACACTTATAGTTGTCAGTGCTAACAGCATTATCTGATGAGAAAATAGACACAGTTTTCCCTGGGTTAAGGGCCATGGGTTGGGGTTTTTTTTCCCCTTCCTCTTTCTTTTCATTTTAGATCTACAACAGGTGCTTGTGGGAAAACAACTGTTCTAACTTAATCATGCTCACTGGGATAAAATGCTAAGAGGCAACTCAGGGAGGAGAATGACAAAACACATTTGCATAGCTTGCACTCCAGATTTTATTTAATTCAGGAAGAAAGGCCTGTGAGGCTTCCAGCCTTGTCAAAAACTGTAAATATAAAGGTCCCTTTGGTATTTCTTAAAGTGCTAAGTAAAAGGTCCTCTGGATTCAGAGTTAAAGCCAGACTGATGAAGTCGGTCTCCACAGCCTTTTGAGTTGATCTTTGGACGGAAAGTGTGGTATGAGTAAACTGTACTACTCTTGACAGAGAGTTTCAGGTACTTCATTAGAAGAAACATCTCATTCAGCTCTGGACTTCCCAGATTACATTCAGCTGCAACCACACAAGACTTTTGTTGCAAATTCTAAAATAAATATCCACAGATATAATAATAATTTTTGCCAGTTGGTGGAAAGTCACAAGCAGTTACCAAAACCACTGTATTAACACCAATTACTTCTTCCAGAGCTATGCAGCTAATGTGTAAAAGTATTACATCCACATAACACACATGTGAAATAGTTTGTTCAGTGCTTTCTCCTACCTTGGTTGATCCAAGTATCTCACTTCAATATATATACAAAGAGTTCTCTAGAATACACTTGTGATTTAATCATTTAATTGTCTGATTATCTAGAACAAATAGATTAACACGGATAATAACCAGATCAGACACAGGATTCCTAGACTCACTAAAAATAACTGTTCATCACAGCCCAAACGCAGTGAAACAGCTCCAGAAGGAATCCCTGAGAAAAACCTTGGCCAAAAGAAACATTAAGGGTGTTAACCTCCCATGTGGAAGGCTGAGTTACGGCACCCAGGGTGCCACGAGACTCAGCCCGGACATTCCCTGCCATCCCAGCCACCTCAGGGTGCCCCGGCCCCCCACACTCACCCCGCAGAGAGCAGGCCAGGGGCAGTAGGTTCAGACAGGAGCCCAGATTGCCGGGTGAGCCCACGGTGATGAGGCAGGTCCTGTGAGAGCAGCCAGGGTCAGCTACCAGCCAGGCCAGGCCGCGGCCCAGCCGTGAGGCAGCGGGCAGGGGAGCTCGGCCGCGGCCCAGCCCTGAGGCAGCGGGCAGGGGAGCTCGGCCGCGGCCCGGCCGTGAGGCAGCGGGCAGGGGAGCTCGGCCGCGGCCCGGCCGTGAGGCAGCGGGCAGGGGAGCTCGGCCGCGGCCCGGCCGTGAGGCAGCGGGCAGGGGAGCTCGGCCGCGGCCCAGTACCTCACCCTGGGCCTGGAGCGGCTCCCATGGGACTGAGCCTCCTCGGGCCCTGGCTCTCCACAGCGCTTCTGGGGCCACCTCACCCCAAGGCCACTGGCGGGAAGGGGCAGCTCTGGCCTGAGCCCTCCTGATGCACACCAGAAAATGGAAATTTCCTGACAAACTGAGCCCTGTCCCACAACATAACCGGCTCCTTGTCTTTACCTTGAGCAAATCCAGGTACTTTGTGTAATGCGGGCCTTACTAACAGCTACGCTCTTGAAGAGGAACTGAAAGATTAACAAAAGGAGATCATCCCGTCCTAGAAGCTGCCAAAAGCTGAATGATTGCACAAAAAGGATGAAATAGGTAAGAATGGGGAACTGGGGGAAAGATAAAGGTGTCGGGGTGTGGGGGGGGGGATCATGACCAACAACTCAGAGACTGAACACAATGACCCTCATCAGTCTTTTAGCTGGGCCAGAGCTGGTTCTGTTCAGCAGCTGGAACAGCGCTGGGGGTTGGGTTCAGCTGGGATTTGTGAGGAGAGAAACGCTGAGAACATCCCCATGTTGGCATGTGTATCCCTGGCACTGAAGGACTTTGTGTTTGTCCCTCTGCAAGCGCAAGAGCTCAGGGGTGAGGAATATTGACATGGATCAGCTCCATGGGCACTGGGCTCTGCCAAGGGGCTGTTCCATCTCCTGTCCCCCATGGGCAGGAGATCCATGAGGGGCTCTCTGGCTCTCTCTGGCTCTCCCTCGGGCTCTCGCTCTCCCGGGATTGCGGTTTCGGGTCGGGATTGTCGCTGCTCCGGAATCGTTCTCTGGGATCGGGCCGGACTGGGTTGGTGGGTGCTGAGCAATGGCACTGGGTATTGCTCATTGGCATATTTTATTACTATTATTATTATAATTTCTGTCTTAATATTAGTATTATTTTCTTTTATTTTGATTATTAACTTGTTCTTACCTCAAACTATGCACCTCCTTAATTCCTTCCCCTAGTCCCTTGAGGTTGGGTTGTTTGGCTGCTAGCCAAGGACGAGCCAAATGAAACCGACATATCCCCCCACTGCATTAGAGAACGTGTTGTGAATTCTTTCTGTATTGTACCTTTAGAAAGTAAGTGAGAAAAGTATAAACCAATCATAAAGTAAACTAGTAATGCATAATTACTAGTTAAGTGGAACCAGCTCATCAAGTACACATAAACGTGTGAAGTTTTGTGAACTCAGTGTGCTAGCTTTGTGGGGTACCACCTAGCACCCCTCTCTGCACAAATGTGAAATAAATAAATACCTCTGCTCTGTGTGTACATCAGTGTCCACACACCAGGTAAGTGACCCCACTTTGGGACAACACTAAAGCCAGGCTCTCCGTGGCAGGAACATGCTCAGAACCCTGGTGCTACTTCATCTGGGCATCTTAAACCTACCTACACAAGTACTGTGGTTATGAGGCAACTCAGCAATAGAGACTTACTGTCTCCACAGGCTCATTTCACTCCTCACATACATATTTTGAAAACCTTAAACAGAAAGAAAATTCACACTTTCAAAAAGTACTTTGGGATATTAAGTTAATTACCTACTCAGAGCTGGGTAAACACACAGATCAGGCAACAATGCTGCCATCTACCCTAATCACAGGGAGAAACCAACCAGAGAGAATGGAAAATCTGCCACTGAAGACCAGAATATCTCTAGCCATCAATAAAAGACCCTCAAACACACACAATATCTTTACACCTGGTAATAACAGCATATATTAATTAATAGACAGGTAGGGGTGCATAAGGCAACCTTAGGAGTCAACCTGCAATCCTTGGATTCAATATAAAAATAATATTTTATTCTTTTAATAATATTTAAAATCCTTCCAATAGGAAAGTTACTCCTACTGGGGAAATTTAGCCCCTGAAACTGAATTTTACCCTCTGTTCACATAAGGAATTAATAAAAAAAAGGGGTACAGATTCTCTATGAGTTCCATTTGATCAAAGCGAGCCCATCATTTATCCTTTCAAGCATTCAGAGTTTAGATATCCTCTCCTCTTCCTCTTTTGTTTCCACCCCCTCTTTTTTTCCTCTTCACCCCAAACTTTCCAAGATAATTTTGAAATATGAAATCATCTTGGAAACATGCTATTTACCTTAGCCAAACATTATAGCTGAAAGGAGAGTTTTCAGTAGGTGTCCAATACCCATGGGAGTATATGTCCTCATATGCTGCACCTTTTGCTTTGTAATCTAATAACTTATGAAAATAAATTAACAAACATGTCAAATTAATAAGACAGGCACTAAAAGATTTTTTTGTAATTATTCTTTCTCCCAGTATTAAACTTGATAGATTTCAGCAAACTGCTACAGCCCTGACAGTTCTTACTTTCCAAAGAATAACTGAAGAATCCTTCTGTGAAATTAAGCAACCTAAATTGGAAGGATTCTTGTGCCCCTGAATTTTTACCCTCACACAACCTGTTAGATTCACCTTCTTCCTTTTCAGCTTGACACTATCAATATGGATACAAACCAGGCAGTCATGGATTTTGTCAGAACTATAAAATTATTACAATTACTGTCTAAATATAATTCTTTTCTCTTGCATATAGAAAAGCATGAACAGTCATCCTGTGCACTGTTAAGTAGTTTACCTGACCCTGGCCCAGTGGGAAAAGGAGAACCAAGCAAAAAGACACTACATTCAATGAATTAAGTGGATGCAGCCAGGGTTAGGTCAGGCTGGTGGTACAAACCAGCAGTTTCAGCTATTGTCTTCTCAATTTTTGGTCCATAGCTCAGATCACAGCTCATGACACTCAGGTCTTGTTTGCATTGGCTTCCCACTCTCAGACTGTTTGCCCTTGCTCTCAGCTTTTGGCCAAGGCATGGCTGCCATATATAACATTTAGCATATTAGATTGCCAGTAATGAAATTTATAGCAATAAAGGATACAGTTTTTAAACAATGATTACCATTTGATATCTGAATGCAAGCTGTTTTCTTCCACTTTGTTATATAAGCTATTGCTATTTGTTTCCACTTCTTATCCCAGCACATGAAAGGTCAGTTTTAATTAATTTTGTGCAAGCTAGAATTCATGTTAGCTGTCGTGTTTGTTGCAGTGAATGAGCCCATAAGCACTTGCAGACTTGATCTATAACTCCTTGAAAGCTGCTTCCAGAACAGGAATACAGTAACTATGACTCAGAGCTACCTGCACACTTAAGAAAAAGTCCAGACCACCAGAGGATAGCTCCTCAAAAACATATTACTTTAAACAGCAGAATTTCAAATTATTATGGCCAAGTGAGCTTAAACACTGACTGGGCTTTCTGCTGTCAGAAATACAGAAGAAATTCTTCCAAATCCTCAGTGACAAGTAAGCCAAAATGCTAAGCTGTACAGAATATAACCTGAACACAAAGAGAAGAGCGATGACTTTCAGGTTAACAGGTTGTTCTGGAACAATACTGGGCAGCAGACCACAAAACAACAGGAAAATCACAAAAAATAATTATTGTTTTTTTGGATTTGGCCTCAGACATGGAGCTAGAGGCTCAGCTTGACTGAGTGTTATTCTGTGTACTCAATACAATAGAGTACTCCACACAACACAGCATGCCAGCTTCCCTGACTGATGCCCAGACTTCTAACTTAAGCATTAAGGTTTTGCACTAAGAATATTAACACTTAGTACATTTTTAAATTGGTTTTATTTGGAAAATGATAGATTGCATTAATATTCCAACTGTCTCCTTTTCTTGTACATACCCTCAAAGTATTATTAGACAAAGACCAAAACCAAAGCAAAACAAGACGTGGCTGCTGGCTCTCTACTAGCAACACAATTCTTTGCTCCATAGATAAAAAAGTTAAGTGTCCTCAGGTGCAGCTGTCAGGTGGGTCTAAATGCTGTGTTAAAATATCTAATTATCTTTGGAGATAAGTGCTTCAGGATGCTTGTTTACAAGTGGAAACTTCTTTTAGAGGCATTTCTGTATAGAATGTTCTTTTCAGCTAAGCAATGAATAAACTCTACTTCACAAAACTTTCTCTTGTTTCAAATCAACTTCAAAAGCCTAGTCTAGGTCTGTCCTTCATTCTGGCAACTCACTTTAAAAGAATTTTTATTGTTACCAAAACATTTTGTTAAGGGCCCTTTTCTTGTGCCGCTCATTTGAAGTAGCTTTTTGTGCTAACTGAAAACCCATTACTGTTTTTTTCCACTTGAGACTTGTAGAGGTTGCATTTTGGATGTAAAAGACAATGAAAAGCTGATGTTGATTTTTTTTTTTTTTTTCTTTTAAAGCAGTGAAAACCAGACATAGATACATTCTCTAGTCTCCTTTACTTGGTAAAGGAGAAAAAAAAAAGAAAGAAAAAATATTCCCAATATCCAACAGCATGGACTATAAACCATGAAGGTAAGAGGCTCTGTAGACCAGAAACTAGAGCTGCAAGTCCCAAAGTGCACCACATCATTTTACAACTCATGTTCTAATCTTAACACCCTAATTTGTCTGCTAATGATATTGCCTGAGGGAACATTCCAGCTACTAAAAATAAATGTAATAAACAGAAGTGTAATAAACTGAGAAAATTGCACCCTTGAGCTTTGGGATTTTATACCTTAGAATCATGCAGTCAACGATTTCAGTTAATATGTTGTGCAATATGCTTTGCTCAGCCTGCAGGACCTGCTCTTTCCAACACAGCATAGGCATGACAGAGCAAACCAGTATTTGATTGACAAACAAACAAACAAATAACCTATTTTGTTTGCCATGTCCAAGCTGCTTTCAAATGTGGTTTATTTTGATTATTTAAATATTTCACTACCTAATGATGATCAGTATCTGCACTACTTCACCTTTAATTTCCAACGAAGTGTTTTGCTGATTGTGTCACTGAAGGTTTTAAGATTGTCTTGCTTAGGTATTGGCTGTATCAGAGGAGCCTGAGAAACATTTTAGGACAAATTATTTGAAAGAGAAAAAGGAAGGTCAAGAATCATTGCCCTCCTCCCTCTAAAAACATTTTAAAAGCCAGAACATACTGGACTAACACATCATGAAGTCTGAACACCATTACTGACTCCTCTACAACGCTTTAAACTTCAGGAGACATCATACCCTAGCATTTAGTGATACTGAAAACCACCAAGCCATCCTTCCAATCTCACCAGTTGAGTTATATCTTTTGTGAAGATAACAGTCTTAAAAAGACTCAGAATATGAAAGCATTATAAACAATTTTGAGGTGTACTTGTCAGACCACATGGAGACAGCAGCTGTGTGCCAGCCAGAACAACTACTGCCCAACTGGGGAATTGTATGCTCTCTGCCATTTTTGGAAGATATAGATCTTTAACATATACCTTACCTCAGCTACTGTACCATAAATATTTACCACAGATACATTTTTAATCAAATTCTGCTTTTCTAGTACCAGAAAATTTCTAGTTAACAGTCATGGTGATGCTCAACAGTTACAACAGCCATTAGCAAGAGCCCTTTATTCTTTAAGACTATACTATATTGTCCATTAGAAACCCCGTACTGGGACCAAAATGTTCTCAACTAAGCTGATGGTCATATATTGCACTTCCAATAGAAAGGAAGAACAAGTCCTGCTGGCAGAATACTCAAGAGAACCACACTGACAAGAGCAGGAAAATCATATCAAGTCCTTCTACCAACCAGTGACTATGCCTCAAGAACTCCTCCTCAGAAATTCATAATGCTTCTACTAGGAGGACAAATAAGTAAAATGCCAGAATTTCTATTACTCACAAGGTTTCTATTTCCCTTGCCCACCCTCCAGATCAGGATTTGGCACTATCTGGCACACAGGCATTATACACAGCAGTGATGATGACAGGACTCATTCCAATAACTAGATCCAGAACCTATTCCCTGATAACATTCTTCAATTCTGAATAAGGATCACCTAGCCAGCTTGGACACACTTGTGCAAGACCAGAAACTTGTGAAAATGATATCTGGTCCTGGCTGGACCAAATTTGGCATGGTAAGCCAAATCCTGTCTCCATAGGAAAGCATTTCTTAAGACGGTCAAGACTCAACACACAGGAGAGATCCAACACAGCAAAGAGCCAAAAGCAAGACAGTAAGCAACGATCTGCTTTTAGTCCACACTTGTTCCTTTCTCCAATACCTGCAATTTATCTCCTGCTGGTGACACAGTTATCACAAAAAAACCTACATAAAAATTCTGTTCCACAAGACAGGTCACTATTTATAACAAAATAAATATTTTAACAGACTACTTACAAGACAGGTGGCAGCTCTGATTTGCAGCCCAATTTCCAAAGCTAGAATGTCTTCTGAGTCCTGGTCTGTTTCCAGTCAAATTCTAAGCTTGCTAGTAGAGCCCCACTTAATTTCTGTGACTACTTCATGAACTGAAACTTGAAAGGCTTCTCCCACTCTTTCTTTTCTGCTTATATGTCATGCAAGAAAGAGTATCATTTAAATGTGAAGAATATTCTAAGGAGGCTCCAGAAAGATGCCTGTATTTCAAAGTCTTTGTTTTCTCCCTCTCCATATGACCATCACACAATGAACCAGCTTTCAGAGGTAGTTCTCTTATGGTTCCTTATCACAGGTGCATCCAGAATGATCATCAGGGTTTAACAAGGGTCAGCTGCTCCCTAAGTAACAAGGAGACAGGAGCCAGGTGTGATAAACCAGTCAGCAGGGCTGGAGCCCCTCAGAGAGGGAGGAAATCCAGAGATCATGACCAGGTTCAACCAAAACTAGAGATCAGCAGGAAAATTCATCACAATAAGGCAGGTCCAAGATGAAGTGAGGAAAGCACTCTGCAGGTTAGGAGCAGCTAAGGGTAATCAAGGTGAGATATCATCCAGGGATCACTGAGCAGGTTCAGAGAGACAAAACAGGTCAAGCCAGGAAGTCAGTCTATAGGTTACAGCACAGATCAACAGGGTCCATGTCCACGCACAGACGTGGCTGAGGTAGCTACCAAGCAACACCCCTACAGCACAGCTCAAAGACTGAAGACACAGGGCTGAGCTTAAATGGAGCTCTTGAATCTATGGGCAGGGACATGGATGGAGGCCCCAGGTGAGGCTGGTCAGGGCCATTAGAGCTATTAGCCACTCAAGGCCCTGATAAGCTTGTTCACCTTGGCCACCTGCACATGATTTGGAGTTAAACTAATGAGCTGCAGTAATTACATGGATATTCTGCCAAGGCAAAAGAGACATTCCAGTCTAGGCAACCCTCACTGGGAGAGCACCCCTGGAGTTTCTTGAAACAGCAGTGAAGATATAGATACAATCTTATTGATCTTTACCACCCCCAGAAGAACACAATCAGGGCAATATTCAATTAAATACAAAAGTGCAGGTTTTTTAGAAAAGCTTTTTTTTTTCGCCCCCTTAATTTAATATATAAAGCACCTATAACATACAGTTCTAGTTGTGCTAAGATAGCACAGAAAACAGGAGCTTAGTAGAATTCAGGTCAGTATTAGACTTAATAGGCTTAATGAGAACATGTGAAATAGAATAATTTTTGAGAGATACAGATCCTCAAGCTCCAAGGCATACAGAAATACAAGCTCCAACAACCAGGAACTGAGAGAAACTAAAAAAGCTCATTCCATTATGATCTACTTTTCAGAATAGGCATGATCAGAAGTGAGCACTTGATCACAGGTTTGATCCAGTGCGAAATCTTGCCTTTATTTATTTGCTTTTCTTATAATTTTAAGACAAATTCTGACCTAGAAATGTACATACAGCTCTTTTGATTCTTCAACCTTAACCAGAAATTAGTTCCTCTTATGCACCTATGTACTTCCCTGCATTTGTGTATATTAAAAGGAAATATTTTGGAGAAAATAGGAGTGCAGAAAAGTTTCTAAGTTTAGAAATCAAAAAGCATAACAAGGCACAGACAATTCTGTGCATATAGAAAACATCAATGCAATTAAAGACAAAGCCCAAGCCTTAGAAATAGAAATAAGAATTCTTGGTTTCTACACTTGTAGTTCATGGCCTGTAGAGAAAGATTCATTACAGAACCAGAATAGATCTTCTTTACTGGTCCTTATTGTTCATCCCAGGATTTCTCAAAACATTTTGTGAACCTAATGAAGCCTCACAGCTTTCTTTGAAATAAAAGAAGACATTCTCACTCTCACCTGGTGGGTAAACTGCAGCACTGTGAAGTGAAAGCACTTGCTTGTGAAAGACAGTTGGCTGGAAAAGTTGTCCAGTGCTAAGATTTTGCCTTGGATTTAGCATATCTAGGTCCACATTTCTCCACAATAGACTTATCTATGTTGAAGAGTAAAAGGTCAAAGTTCCCATCACAGACATGCCAGGCACTGGACTTTTAACCAGTAAAGCCCTGTGGGCACTGTTGTTTCTGAAAATATTAAGTGCTGCTGCTTTTTTGTCAGAACTGAGGCCATTTACATTTCTTTCATGTCTAAACCTGAAATGCATACATGAGGTATTTCCTTCAGGGTACCATCTGAGGCCCAAAATACTGAGGAAAGGCTTACCTAGGAAATAGCTACAGATTTAAAGTCAAAAGAAAATACAACTGTATTCACCTGTTTCATGTAAAGTTTGGCCAGAAGAGCTTTGCCTCTTTATTATGAACATTTACTTGGCATGTAGGAAGCTTGGGTTGGTGCCTCTTCTGCCTCTTATCTTTTCAGAGAAACCAACGAGACCTCTTCAGATTGTACAAGGAACAACTTATTTCCAACATAAACTGCTCTCATACTGGAGGGCTTTTATAGTTCCCCTCTCATACTTACTGCCATCATACCTATGGATACAGATAGTGCATATAAATAAACCCCAAAGTTCAGATACCTAACTTGAGTCTGGAATTTCCCTTTGAGGATCCAGCATTCAGCCTGTGTCTCATTTCCTCATTTGTGCAATAGCATCAGTAATAACTTTCTAGTTCACCGTATCATGAATATGGTAAAGACTGTGAGGGACACAGATATCAGAGAAATTAGAGCAGATAATAAATCAGGGGTGGATTAGGATTCAGTAAAGCACATGTAGGCTCCTAATGATCAACTTTCAGCCATTATCTTACTCTCCCCTTTCCACCTACAAACCAGAAAAGCTTATAATTTTCAACAAAGGGTTTAAGATCAGGGAATCATAAAATGCTCAATCTTAGGAAGCCACCACTGCAAAATGCCATAAGCAAGTGGTCTTGAACCTCTGTTGACTTCAGCAACAGCCTGTGTGGTTGGACTTTCAATCACCTCCTTGACTCATTTCACAATCCAGAACCTTGCAGAAATACACTTCATACTTTCCTGGCACACCTCCCACAAACTATTGAAATACAGAGTTCTGAACAACTGGTATTAGATTTTATTTCTGCTGTCATACTTGGAGCTAAGCTTTCTCAGAGCTGGCCTCTTATCTATGAGAAACAAGAAGTCTGTGTTTTTGCAACGCCTTTGCACAAAGCACCCCTTAATGGCCTGCCAGCCTCCACACTAAACTGACGGTCTTATTTGCATCAGTAGAGAAGCAGGAAGTGCAAGGAGACAGATGGGGGAATATTAATTAATGTTTATAAGGCTAGAGAGAAGAAAAAAAAAATAAGTAATTTGAAATTTCTAAACCCCACTTCCCAAACAACCTTGTCTTATTTACATTATCATGTAAAGTCAGCAGACAGAATGCAGTAAATGCATAAGGAGCTACAAGCTTTACATTAAGCACTTCTTGAAAGATAAGCACAGAGAGATGCACACCCAAGACTATTTCAGTTCAGCTCCTCTAGACAATGGCAGAGGGCAAAAGTAATTTCTTACATGGTAGAAACTTGTTTAAACCAGAAAATTATGTTATTTAATCTTGCTATTAGGTGAAGATCCCAACCAAAGCTCACCAAAAAATAAAACCATAATGCTATTACTGGAAGCTAGATTTGATTCCTGATTAGATGCCACAAAGGTAGCTATGAATAGGAAAGGCTGGGATGTCAGTGTAGAGTCTTATTGTCCATGGTTTCCAAAATGCAAGCAGCATATCATAGCCTATCTTCATGCCAAACAGGAACTATCACTGTGAGGCTCTTTCTCACTGCCAGGTTAAGCAGAGCACAGCAGCTGTGATGCTGAATGTACTCCATACATTATCTCAAAATGCAGCTGCTTCGAGATCAGGTGCAACCAAACACCACATCTAGTTTAGTTCTGAAAGCTGGAATATGTCCCCCTGCACACTGATAACGTTACTGAATATACAGCACCAGGAATGTGGCTGCACTTTCTCTACCAAGTCAGTACATGTGCTGAATAACTACGTTAATTAGAATCACAGAGTGGTTTGGGTTGGAAGGGACCTTAAAGCTCATCCAGTTCCAACCCCCCTGCCAGCAGCAGGGACACCTTCCACTAGACCAGGTTGCTCAAAGCCTCATGCAACCTGGCCGAGAACACTTCCAGGGAGGAGCAGCCACAGCTTCTCTGGGCAACCTGGGCCAGGGTCTCACCACCCTCACACCAAAGAGTTTCTTCCTCACATCTCATCTCCATCACCCCTCTTCCAGTTTAAAGCCATCACCCCTTGTTCTGTCACTCCCTTATCAAAAGTCCTTCCCCAGCCTTCCTGGAGCCCCTTCAGGTACTGGGAGGCCACTGGAAGGTCTCCCCGGAGCCTTCTCTTCTCCAGGCTGAACAGCCCCAACTCTCTCAGCCTGTCCTCACAGCAGAGCTGCTCTAGCCCTTGGATCCATTATGTCCATGTACAGCACCTACAGTGCTAGTAGGTGCATTGGGTATTGGCACACTGATGGTTTGCTGATTTTATTGCATTCTGGCACTTTTCTTTTGTAAGCCTTCATTAAATACCTACTCATCATACTTCCACATGAAAAGGGCACATTGTGCACGATGTGAAGATGATGGCAGCATAATAAGTCAAATGAAAGAACAGCCTTGAAATGAGAATGCATTTTTCACTATTTTCAGGCTTCATTTCCTTTTTAGGGAAGAAGAATAGGGCCTAGAAGTGTATCACTGGATTTCAAAAGTTCTGTCACTGATATACAGTAGGATGCCATTCTATTCCCACCCAGCAGCAAAGCAATGGACCTGCTCACATGGAGAAAAGTCTATCAAGTTCTATTAATTTTGCTGTGAATTCATTTCACAGTGAGCCTGGTAATGACTCTGAAAAGTTGAGAAAAATATATTAACAGCTGTAGAAACATTTGCAGATCATTTTTCAACTATAGTTTTTCAAATATGTACCAAAAAAGCCTATTAATTAGCATATACTTATGTAGCATCTTTCTGTAGAGAGATCCCAAAGTATAATACACAAACCAGCTCATAAACAGAAGACAGTCACAGCTGGGATAAAGCACACAAGACTGTTAAGAGGCCACACCAATTCCACCGAGCAGACCTGCCTTGCTTTAAATAAAAGCAGGATCAAGGCTTTAAAAAAAAAAAAAAATATAAAATAAAAATAAAAAATAAAAATAAAAATAAAAATAAAAATAAAAATAAAAATAAAAATAAAAATAAAAATAAAAATAGAAGGAGGAGAAGGTAAGAAGAGGCTACACAGAGTTTTAGGTAGATCCTTAACCTCAGGGAGATTGATAGAAAATTTTGAAGGTGCAATAACCATTTCAAAAATTTGAATTCTATCTATATGTCATGATTACTGCTCTTGACAAAAAATTTCTAGGTGAAAATTTTTAGAAATATGTTCCTAATTAACTTTCTTCCTTTCCTTTTTATTAGAACCATCACTTTTTCATTGCACTAACATTGTAACCTGCCTTAAAAAGAACAGGGAATTGTTTTATCTTGCAAGAATATATAGAGAAATTAGAATTATACTTGTGTGTGTGCATGTATTCACGCCTGGTTTATGCACACAATGTGTAGGTTTATTCTCAGATTCAACTAGTAAAAAGATAAAAAGGGAAATAATAATTTAGAGATTAATTTCTTCTCAGGAAAATCTTTATTGGTCAAGGAGGAGATGAAGCAGAGCTCCCCGAGAGCTGCACAGCTTCCCATCCTGGTGCAAGAGCAGCTGGGAGAGCATGGAGAACTGGCTACCCAGAACTGTGCACCCAGGAAACACGGTCCCTGAGAAAACTCATAGGAAATTCAGCTGTGATTCCTTCAAATTTCATTGACCTGAAGGTGATGTCATGAAACAGTTTTAATTTCAGTGTCTGCAGAGGTTCCCAACCACAAAATGATGATGGAAGTCTAAAGGATGAACCAACCAATGCCACTAGCTGAAGCAGCCAGCTTTTCCCGAGTTCTAGGCTCATGGACACTGGCTTACAGTACAATGTTTCAGATAGAAATGGTAGCTTAAGGAAAGCAGAACAGATTTTGTAAACATTTTCTAACACTAAGCATCTTTAACTTTTAAAATACATAGGACTTATTCAGATAAAACACTGAAACACTTCTTACCTACAATTTCTCACCTTAGATTCCTTACTGCCCTTTAGACATCTACACTATTGTGGCAGCCATTCTTACTTCATTCACATGTTCTCAGACTGAGAAGTCTTCTTTAGCCTTTGCAGTCTTTATCTGTATTTAGTCCTACTCTTAACATATCTCCTTCCCTCCCTTTTGTTTCTTCAGTTTTTAATCTTGGCTAGCTCAGCAAAACTCCTCTGTTGGACTTTTAGATTCCTACTTTAACAACTCCATCTCTTTATTTTTTGGAAGACTCTCTTACCCCTTAAAACAGTAATTCTCTGTACTTAGGCTGGATAGAAGTAGTTGGCATACAGCTATGCCATTGTTCCATTTAGGCAACTGCTCTTTGTGTTTCAATAGTCTTCAATAGTCTTCCAATTTAGCCTGTTGGCTGTCTTCTGAACAGCAGACATAAGGGGCAAGAATATGGACAAATAATACCAGTGGATTGAACATAAAGTCTCAGAGAGAACTCACAGACTGTTCAGAGATTGATTCCCAAGTCTATATCTCAATATAGAAAAAGGATGATGCAGACAAAAACATTGTTATATTTTTTTGCACCTTTACTTTATATATGGAAAAAAAATAAAACCAACCCCGCCAAGACAATTAATTTCAGACTTTTGAAAGCTCCTGTAAAGGTTACATGGCAGAGCTCATTTATACTTTATTCAATTTCCATCCCCTCAGAAGATAATAGCTGAGTTAGATACCCTCCTCAGAGGAGCTAGCTGGTGTTATAATGGAATCAAACATCACTCACTCCAGGAGCACCAGCAGAGTCGGGTTTTCATGGGAACTGTTTCTTATCATATGGAGAAAAGAGAGATTTTACATAGTGGGCAAGACAACTAGAGAGAGGAGTGGAGGTGGTACAGCAAAAGAGTGTGAGAGAGGAATTAATTCCAAATTGCCATTCATCCACTGGAGTACAAATGCAGCTGACCTGGTAGCAGGAAGATTATCAGGTGTTTATCTGTTTCCAATGTTATAAATCACACATAGGATTCATCCAATGTTATAAATCACACACAGGTTTTGCAGAGGCTGCAGAAGACACTGAGGTGAATGATCCAGCTGTAGCACCTGTGAGTATAAATCACAGGATGCCCAGGAAGGCTGGGATTTGAAATTGAGCTGGAACAGCTAAGAAGAGAACAGTCTAGTCTGCTCTGAGCTGTATTAATCTGCATGAGTAGCATGGAGGAAGAGGAGGGAGGGAAAATAAAAAAGGACTGAGAAGGAAAATAAAATCAAGACATAGTGTGAGAGTTTAACCCCAAAATGTTGGAAGCGGGGGCTAATGCAAACCACACGGAGAGGAGCTGCTTTTCCCTCTATATTCCTTGAAAATAAACTTAGAAGAGGACTTTGTTTACCAGCAGTGTTATATCCTTTTTCAGAGCTGAATCTGGTGCTCATTTTAAGCCTGTATTCATCTATGATTAACAGAGAAGCTGGAAAATGGGAGCTCATCATTTGATGAGATAGCTGGGAATGAGAACTCCTGGAGCATGTTTCCCCATTCACCACAAGTGCTGGACAAGCAGATATGTACATGTGTAAAAGAAGGCTCAACACACAATTTGAGAGTATCCAGAATTATCCTACAGCCTTGGATAGTTTAAGGATTAGGTCTGATATCTCTCAGACACATTTGTTAGACAAACACAGGTAAAGTTGAAAAATAAGACAACACACGTTGCTGACAGGCTTTAAACTTGATTAACAGCTGGAAAATATTAGGAGGACCTCAGCTGAAGGCTACAACAAGAAAACAAATAGTTATTTTCTATCAAATTCCCCAAGAGATGCTGAGCCCACAGATCCCAGTACTGGCATAACTTGGGGGTGGCTCTTGGAACAGATTGCACCATTTGCTTTCTCATTACAGAGGCAATCGAAAGAACCACTGCCATCTAGAAAGAGCAGGACATTTTGAGCCTTTAAGCATTCCACTTTGTTCCAGCTCAGAGGTGAATGTACCTTTGAAGGTACAATAATAAATGTTGTACACACAGCCCTTAGGTACCCTCAAGGAATAAAGGGTTCTGTAAGAAAGTAAGGGATTATTTTGCTTGTCTGAAATGAGCTAAAAAAAAGGATAATGATTGATCCCATTTAGAAAATGAAATGTGAACAATTGAGGCTTTGGATCGTGTGAGTTCTAATGCTTCTGCTATTACACCCTTTTATGACTGAAGCTCTACTGTTTGATGAAGCCTTTTCTTCTCAGTGACACCACTGAAGACATTAATGAACCAGGAGACCTAGTGAGTTAAATTAACATTTTTAACTTTCAGAATTTATCCTGATTAATATTAACTAGGACACAAAGTATAACAACTAACACTAAAGAATAGAGCACCACAATATTTTGTGGTTGTTTATTTGACTGTGAGACAAAGAAATATTGGGAAAATCTCTCTTTGTTTATGGCCAGTTAATTTGCATGCAGTTAAATTTTACTTACTCCTGTGTTCCAAACATTGAATGTCCCAGCCTGCTGTATAGCTAGATGTGATGGGAAAATCCATTGACCCTGGGCTTAGACTAAAAAAAAAGGAAAAGAAAAAAAGGAAATACCAAAGACATTTGCAAATAGTATGAATTATGAAATTCTTTTTAGAGGAGGGATCTAAATGTGATCTTCACACTGATATGCACAACTAGTGATCCTCTGAAAACTAAGCTCAATTTGGGAATTATTATGAAACACAGTTCTTGTGAAATAAAGGGATGCAAAAACATTATCAGAGACTGTCACTGGATTTTTTCCTTTGCCAGTGCATTCTTCACAATAACTTCCTTTTCAAGCCTTAATGCAATAGGATATTTCATCCACTAATATTCATGACAACTACCACAGACTAAGACTTCCTCTCCAGAACCTCTTATTTTGCTCAGCAGCTCTTCTATGGGCCCTGAAAACCCAGGTGATCACAGCCCCACGTGTGCAGAACACCACGAGAGGAGATCAGTAGGATCCCACTGGAGTTTCTTTCTCTTCTCTTTACAACACCATCTGCTTCTGATCACTAAAAAGTCAAACCACTTTGGTCTTCTCCAAAGGGACACTTTGATAGATTACACACTCAAATTAGCTTCCCTTCACTCAGTTCCCTGTCATTTACACCAGCATCCCGCTGCTTGTTTGCAGCAAAAGTGCTTTTACAAATGTCTTTTGGACAGGAAAAATACAGTGGCTGTTCATCACCGTGCAGCCACTGTGCTGAAAACAGGAGCCATTAAAAAGAAGATTTTGAAATGATGCTCAGGGAAAAATGAAACTGGTGTCTGTATGAGAGGAGAGACACACGTGAATGCAAAAAAATAGCAAAGCTCTAAAAGCCTTTTGTACACTTCTGCAAAGTTCTCAATCCCAACTATATGAGGAACCAAGCAGCTGGTGTGAGGAAACACCTGCCTGTACTTCACTGAAAAGCAGTTGTGGAGTTCTCTTAATGATTGTCAAGTGTTGACTCACTGAAACTATTGATTGGGAGGGCTGGTCTTGAGCAAGCTCTTATTTATCTGAAATTGTTCTAATGAAAGGTTTTTAAAGTCTCTGTTCACAAAAAAAAAAAAAAAGTGCTATTAAGTTTAATTATAAAAATAAGCACAGGATTATTTTAAAATTAAAAATGTAAATAGATAGTTAAAATAAGTTTCAGAAAACTTATTCTAAATTTCATGTGGATTTACATGTTAGAAAAAATTCAGAAAGTGCAACAGCTTCTCTGAAGCTTTACAGTTTTTCACCTGTCCCTGTTTATGGTGCTTGAAAGGAAATATCTCACATAACAAAGTTCTCCCTTGCAAGCTGGCCCTTAACACTGGGCTCACACAATTACCATTTTAATTTATACAAACAAAATGGAGAGTATCTATTGTGTCTTTATCCAATTGCCTTTAACAAGTGAAGAATTAATATTGTAGAAAATTCCTTCAGCAGCTTGTAAGTCCACATAGACTGAGAAATCAATCCTACACTGGGGAAAAAAAAAAGGCTCTTTTGACAAAACTATTTCTCAGTGATTTCTGTGAATCTTTGCTCAGGTGGTTTGGCCACTCCTGTGACACAGAACAAGAGACAAAATTCTGCAATTATGAAGTGTCACAGGAGGAGACCAGAAGAGATAAGTTATTTGTGATATCATCCATGTCCTATGGAAGAATAAAAGCAAGGAATTCCTTAAATACAGTTTCCAGACCACCCCAGAAAATGGACCTTTACCGCCCCAGTACAGGGAATGAAGAGAAGCAAAAAAAACCCCATCACAATTTTAAAAAGGACAGAACCAAAACAGGGAAAGAGGAGGAAAAATAAAACATCCCTGGCCTCAGCAAATGACCAGGAAAGCTTTAAAGTTTAACACAAATGAAAACACAAATTAGAGGGTGCCAAGATTTCTTTCAACACTGTTTAGCTACCCTGGAACATTAGATATCAATACCTTCATACTTCTTATGCCAAGAATTCTTGGACATATTTATAGAACCCCTTTCATAGGCTTATTTCAAGCTTCACCTTAAAACCATTCAGATTCTTTGACTCCACTCTACTGAGAAATCACTTCAGAACCTCACATCACATCTTATGGCAAACCTTCAAATGTACTCTCAACTTCTTGATGACCAGTTAATAATAATTCATGTGGTTCTTACCTTCTCCTTTAACACAAGTATTTTTCCCCTTCAGTATGTTTATAGAACATCACTTCATCTCCTCTCGATTTCAGCTGGATGACACTACACAGTCCATGTCTTCTCATGTTTAGGAACTGCAATATAATTCTCTCTACTCTGAGCATGTTCCAAATCACATTATTCTTAGAAAGTGTCTGACACATCACACTACATATTGCTTATTAAACCATGGAGATAATATTCCTCTGAGGCTGCCAATAATACTCAATGTTTCTTGGAACCTTCTTTGGTGTTTCCCTGCTACCTAACCCCCTCAGCAGATAGTCATTCTCTAACTGACCATCATGTTCCAACTCCCTCCTTCTCCCACCACCTCCTGTTGGTAAATCCCCAGGTTATATCTAAATTCCTGGGGGAGTTCCCTTCATGTCAGATTTTACTACTGGATTTCAATCTAGAGCAATCATTCAGAACAAGATAACCAACTGGGTTTCACTGTTGAGTGTTACAATCAATCTGTGCCTAAGGACAGCTCTCACACTTTGGAAGATAGCCTTGTCTAATAAATCATTTATCTTACTTAAAAAGTTATTAAGTCATATTTTTGCCCCCACCTCCAAATCAGGGGGAAAAAAAAAGTGCAAGTTTTATGTGGTCACCATTGTTTATGTGGTCACCATTGTTTATCTGTCCTTTAAGAACAAGTCATGACCTCTTTCTAATTAGGACTACTTGTGCACCCATGTATATGCATTTACATACACTTATATACATTTAAAAAGGCCCATCACATCAACAAATACAATCCTTACAACCTCAAGGTGGAAAACAGTATCTGTTTCACAATTTCCCATGAAACTTAAAGAGAATGCCTCCAAATGCTATTTTAAAATGGAAATTACTGGTGAGGAAAACATGTTCTATGGCATTAAAATGCATTAGAAATGTAAACAATCAAAACTAAAATGAACAAAGCTTTTTCTAAACTTTATAAAATATGGTTTCCATGTTATTGTGTTTACAAGCAATGTCATTTTGGTCCTTTTGAGTATTTGGGGGATTTTTAGGAAGTAATCAAAGTATTCTGTGTTATTTACTGCATATTAGATCAGCCACAAATTAGAAATATCAATAAACTTTTTCATAACTTTTCTGATAAAAATGAATGTGGAAAATGCTAAAACAAAAATAAAATTACAAGAGCAACAGTTCCTTTCAAAAGTGCTATTGGGATTAGTGACCTTTTCCAGTGAAAAAAGGCCTTTTGAAAGCAATGAGCTCTACAAACTCTTTCACAGAAATACATTTAGAGCGACTGAAAAATGCAATTATGATGTGTCACAGGAGGGGACCAGAAGAGATAAGTTACTTGTGATATCATACATGTCCTATGTAAGAATAAAAGCAAGGAATTCCTTAAATACAATTTCCAGATCACCCTAGAAAATGGACCTTTACCGCCCCAGCACAGGGAATGAAGAGAAGCAAAAAAAACCCCATCACAATTTTAAAAAGGACAGAACCAAAACAGGGAAAGAGGAGGAAAAATAAAACATCCCTGGCCACAGCAAATGACCGGGAAAGCTTGAAAGTTTAAGATTAACACAAATGAAAATACAAATTAGAGGGTGCCAAGATTTCTGTCAACACTGTTTAGACACCCTGGAACATTAGATATCAATATCTTCATACTTCTTATGCCAAGAATCCTTGGACATATTTATGGAACCCCTTTCACAGGCTTATTTCAAGCTTCACCTTAAAACCATTCAGATTCTACGTGATTTTGACACAGATGACGTGGTTTGGGGAACAAAATAACTCAACGTGCTTCATCCAGGAGATAAGAACGGGGAACCAGCTGCTCTGCACTTTGGCAAATGTCCAAACAAGGACAATATTCCCATCACATTTATTGAAGAGTCACTGGTGGGAAGTTCTTCATTCAGAAGCACATGTGTGTAAGAACTAAATTTCCACCATGGTTATACACAAGATCTAAAATAGCTGCGGTTATTTCGGACCAGACTTCCAGTGTGCCTCACATCCTCTCCTTCCCAATCAACTTCACAGCACAGAATTTGTTATTACTCCCCAGAGTCTTACGGAGCGGGGTATGATGTTTGAATCAAAGTGGGGTGCTGAACACGTGCCAAGGAAGGCAGCAACAGCCCCACTTTATCATCTCAGCACTTGAGCCTTCTCTGATGATTGCATTGGCACCTTTCCTAATGCAGGAGTGAGATTAATTTGCAGCAGTGCTGTACGGAAGGTGCGTTGGACGGACCTGGAATGTTAATGTAAAGCATTCTGGATAATTTTCCACACAGTATAAAGTGAAGTTCATCCATTTGGCTGCCTCTAAATCTGAAAACGTCACAGATGCACAAAGAGTTGAGCAATTCTGAAAATGAATGATGGTCACATGTGGACATTACACATTCCCAGTGACTTCAGGTACAGGAGATGTTTGAATGTGCAGCAAACCTGCAGCTTTTCTTTTCAAAATCACCTAACACCAAATGCTGAAGAAAAAAAATACAACTTAAATACAAATGCAAGAGTCTTCCACCTTCCCTTACTTAATTCAATGTATTTCAACATATGAATCACTGGGATATCAAGCCAACAGCTCAACTCTCACTTGCCTCTACTGACCCTCTGTGCGACCTGTTTTAGCTCTGTTCTCTCTTATGGAAACCAGGAGGGCCTGCAGGGCTAAGGGAAAATTAGCACTTCAAAAATTGTAAGCTAATTACGTGGTTGTAATCACTCTCATTTTACATTCTCCACAAATTTATTTCTATCCCTCTGCCCCCATCATTCTTCTTTACTTTGCCTATTAGACTGTCTCACTCCTCTCTCATAGTCATCACCTATATCACAAGCCCTGTGAGAGGCAGAAAATGCCCTAACACTTAAAATACACACAGGAGCAAACTTCCTATCCTAGCACCCGAGCTCAGATCACCCTAAAGTTAATAACAGGGTGTAGTAGTTTAATTTGGCTGACAGCCAAACACCACACAGCTACTTTCACCCCCACTCAGGGAACAGGGGAGAGAATTGGAGAGGGAAAGGTAAGGAGACTTCTAGGCTGAGATAAGAACAATTTAATAATTGGAATATAATGAACTTAAAATAGTAATTATCATAATAATGATAATATATATAAATGAGTGATGCACAGGGTAATTGCTCACCACCCACTGACAGTGATCCCAGAGGACCAAAAGGAACCCCAAATCTGAAGGCACAATCCTGGAAGAGCGAGCCCAAGTGATCCCTGAGAGACTCCCCAGCTTTCCAGTCAAGTCTCGTTAATATGCTGATCATGATGTGATATGAGATGGAATATCTCCTCAGCAGAGCCAAATACCAGTTTGGGGTTTTGCTAATTACTGCATTTCCCCCTCCCGTTGCTTTGAAGTTGCAAACTAGCAAAACGCGACGTCCTTGGACTTCCAGCAGCAACTAAAAACATCAGTATGTTATCAACATTCTTCTCATAACAAATCCCACACTGAAACCAAAACACAGCTATTCCAGATACTGAGAAGAAAATTATTCTAGTGACACCAGTACACAGGGCATTTTGTTGTAATAACAGGTAATTTGTAAAACACTAGAAAGTTAGGTACAACTCAATCTTGTTGGCTTCTGTAATTAACAACTGCACTGCATCCCAGGTCAGCAACTTTCCTGCCGCTTCATTCACCAGTTGCCCTGCCAACACAGCCCCTCTGTCTACAGACAGTTCTGCTAGGCACGTTCCTTTCCAACTACCACACCAGTAGCTTTGCAAAACAGTTTCTATCTCCATGGTTTCCAGTGGGCTGCAGCATTTAGGACATCCATCTGCACAGTAGGCTATGTGGAAGTGTCACTGATATCTCAGACTACAGTTGTACCTCCAGAAATGGAAGGGCAGTGGAGTAGTTTGTTTCATTGCTTTTGGTTCCCCAAGACAAGGCAACCCCCAAACCCACAACTATCTGCACAGCAGAGGTCCATCCCTCCTGTAATTCTTCTCATCCTAAACAAAACTCACTCCTGAAAGATAAATCAACTTGCATAGATCAGGGGTGTGATGCTTGAGCTGCCTTATGGCCTGTTAAGATCCAGCCTGATGGAACAGTTTTATCACTTCACGAGCACAGTTTTAAATATTTCATCAGCAAAGGGGAAAAAAAAATTGAGTATTTTAGTTGTTTGCATTTTTTTTCCTTCTTCAACATGGAAGAACCAGGGTTTTTAACAAAAGCAGGCAGCAGGAAAAGGATGGCACTGAAATCTGTGTATATGGCTGTATTTAAAAGAAAGCAAATGATAGGTTATCAGCTTGGATCCGCCACGTTTCATCTGATCATTGCTAGATGTGAGCAATGAAAACAGAGTTAATGTTCCATAGAGAAAGCAGAAGTGACAGTAATGCCCAGAAATGGACTTTTACACAAAGAACTCACTGGAAAAGCTCAAATGTCAAGTGTAACAGAAGTTTACATTACTTCAGGTTTTTGACTTTTGCCCTATGCTTCCTTTTTTTTTTCCCCTCTCTCCATACAAACATAAGTAGTAACACAATTTACAGCCTGGTTTTGGCAGAGCACTTCACTTGGAGTGATCATCTGTCCAGTGAATCAGCAGGATCCCAAATGAGCACAAAAACTCCTTGAAGTTGGAGAAAATAATGGTTATTCTGTCACCATCATGGGCAGCACTTGCCTGGAGGATGGACAGATCATAGCACAAGCAACGTTCAATTGGACCTGACATTTGTTAATGCTACTTGCCTGAACTAGAAAGGGGGTAAGTTCCAAAATAGTTTGGGTTTTGGTTTTTTTTTAGCCTTTGCCTACTCTCTACTGGAAGGGAATTGGTATTTAAAGCTTCAGTGGATCCCTGCAGCAAAGCTCTTACTCAGTTTCCCCCAACATTTCCTAGGCATTACCCAACCCCTCCTCATCTGCTCTAATTCACTGTGTTTCTTTACCATGAACAGCAACATATTAAAAAAAAAAAAAAATAGAAATTGTAAACAACTTGGTGGATCATTACATAGAAAATATATCTGGAAGCAAATATATTTTCAGAATGAAATTAGAAATAAACTTAAAAAAACCCCAAAAACCCAAAAACAACAACAACAAAAAAAACCCCAACCAAAGCAACAATGACAAAAAAAATCCTCAAAAAAACCCCCCCAAACCACAACAAAACCAAAAACCAGAAAAGGAGGTTTCCCATAAGCTGAATTAAACCTGTGTACCACACACAACTGTGGAACCATGGCTAGGTCGCTGGGCTTGCAGACTGTCAGATATAGCAGAATTTAATTCTTTGGTTATAAATTCCTATGACCTATGAGAGATCACAGACCTGATTCTCAGAGATGCTGAGTCTGCCTGTCTCTCCCACTTACTTCACCTGGAGATGTGTGTGGCTCTGACAGCTCTCCTGGAAATCAAAACCCAGTAACTTTACATGATATTAATGACCACATTCTCAGCCTTCAAACGAGCTACACTGACTTATATTGGCTGAGGTTGTGTCTCTCACGCTGTGTTTCTGGGTACTACAGCCCCTCTGCTTCCAATAAAAGAGTTAGAAGATAAATAAAGCTAGAGATAATAGATAAATGAGATAAATCAGACTGTAAGGAAAAAAAAAAGTTATTTCCAAGTTTTGCCTTGATGCAAGACTTTATAAAGTTGGTGAAAAATAAAGCAACCCCGGGGTATTACTATAAAGTATTTTGTTCTGGCAAGGACTTCTTTGCAAAGCTCAAGCTGTAAATATGCAGCATGTGTAAATCATTCTTTAATTTTATAGCCAAGAACTAAAGCAAAAGGGCTGACAGATTTCAGGACCTAGGACTATGACATAACTATTAAGTCATTTGTTTATAATGGAACATAATATATAAAATCATTTTTCCTCAAAGATGATTATAGTTATCATTGGAGAAAAAAAAAAGGGAAGAAAAAAAATACAGAAATAATAATGTTTGATAAATAAATAATTTATCTCTGAATGTTTTTACCTGTCAGAGTGTCCCTGTGACACGTGTCACTAGTGGTATGTTACTGACTTCAGTTTAGAACACACATCTATCTGAATGGCACCCAAGCACTCAGATCCTGTCCCTGTAAGTAAGAACAGCCCTGAAGAGATCAGAGGCAGCTCCTTTCCCCACTCCCAGATGTGAGAAGTGGATGGGAAAAGGAAAATCACCGCTTTTGCTTACAGCTGCCCCATTAATTCGGGCATCGTTAACTGGCTGCTGCCAACGTCTGCACCACAGACCCTGAGACTTTGGAAGGGACTGGTTGGTGGACACCCAGGAGCACTTCTAGGCAATGTTAGTGGCTGTTGTGCACATGTCTGCAAAGAGAGGAGAGGTGTGTTGACACTGACACTTCGAGATCATGTGGGATTCGGGTTGTTCATCCTCAAGAGAAGGAGATTGGGATCCTCTGCCTTGTTCCACGCCAATCCTTGTACCCTGATGTGCACAGCACACGTCTTGCCAAGATCAACATGGTAAAATGAACTGCTGGAAAGCTCAGTGCTGATGTTTGCTGCCCTCTCTCACACACTCCTTTCCATCCTCTCCTGAAGCTACTGCTGCTGCCTTCTCCATTTGCCTTTGGCAAGCTGCCACCAACTCCTTCTTGCTTTCCACACACAGCCAACCTGACCGGACACAAGCTGACTGCGTGACATTCCCAGCCTTTGCACTGAACTCCTCAGGTCCTTGATTTAGACTCACAGGCATGCAGAGTGGCAGTGAACAGAATCAGCTAAATCAGCTGTACTGCAGCACATAATTTATGACTCCAGTTCATGAGACTGAAATACCAGATCTTTGAAGGTCACTGTTCATGTAAATCTCAGTTAACATTCAGCCACTTTACCTGAAAGAACGTTTTCCTGTCTCCCACGGCCTGGTGACACCCAGCAATTGTTGTCTTTTGAGTTACACAAGTTATCTGTACTTAGTAGCTTTACTTTTTGGCCTATGAACACTTGTCACAGAATATAGTATGATGTGGAAACAATGAATTTTATCCCTTGGATAGCTACCGAGGTTTCCCAGCATCCTGCAATGGTTTCACTGGGCTGGCAACCAAACACAGCTGCTTGCTCACTCCCCCCACCAAGGGGATAGGGGAGAGAATTGGGGGGCAATGGTAAGGAGACTCATAGGGGGAGATAAGGACAATTTAAGAATTAATATAATAATGATATTAATAATAATAGTAATAATAAAATATGCAAATGAGTGCTACCCAGTGCCATTGCTCACCACACACTGTTCCCAGAGAACGATCCCGGAGCAGCGACAATCCCGAACCGAAACCGCAATCCCGGAGAGCGAGAGCCAGAGAGAGCCAGAGAGAGCCAGAGAGGAAGAGCCCCTCATGGATCTCCTGCCCATGGGGGACAGGAGATGGAACAGCCCCTTGGCAGAGCCCAATGCCCATGGAGCTGATCCATTGCAATATTCCTCACCCTGAGATCTTGTGCTTGCAGACGGACAAACACAAAGTCCTTCAGTGCCAGGGACACCAATGCCAACATGGGGATGTTCTCAGTGTTTCTCTCCTGACAAATCCCAGCTGAACCCAACCCCCAGCGCTGTTCCAGCTGCTGAACAGAACCAGCTCTGGCCCAGCTCACACCAGGACAATCCAGTAATGAGGTGACATGATTGAATGATTGCAGGACACGGAATTTCAATGCAATGTACTTTGATCTCAAACTGATAGTTTAGGAAATCCCCCACAGTATCACAAGGGACACTATGCTGTACACATGCCCATCTACAAAAGCCATTCATCCATTTGTAAGAATTTTATAACTCCCAAAAAAGAAGGCATTGAATTCTGGAAATACAAAGTTTCAGTTGTGTGGGCTGGAACTCTTAATCCCAGTTCAGATTTATTGTTCTTGCTTCTGGAAATGAGACAGACACAGACACAAACTCCTGTCAAAGCTATGCCAGGAAAAGCTGTTTCTGCTGCACTTCAGAATGTGAGAGCACTTATGGATTGGCGTAGGATTTGTTTCCATTGGTGAGACATTCAATTATTCCACTAGATTGGTTCTGCACAGGCACAGAGGAGCCGTGTGTGGCAGTGACACATGGAGCTCCTCTGGACAAAGAATGCTTTTAGACAGGGCACCCATGTTTCACTGAACAAGAGAGAGAGGAGAGAGAGTTTTATGTTTGCCCTCACTTCATATTCACAGAATCCCAGACTGGTGGGGTTGGAAGGGACCTCAGGAGATCATCCAGTCCAACCCCCCTGCCAAAGCAGGTTCCCCACACCAGGTTGCACAGGAAAGTGTCCAGGTGGGTTTGAACATCTCCAGAGATGGAGACTCCACACCGTCTCTGGGCAGCCTGGCCCAGGGCTCTGGCACCCTCACAGGAAAGCTTTTCCTTAGGTTTGTGTGGAACTTCCTGTGTTCCAGTTTGTGCCCATTGCCCCTTGTCCTGTCACTGGACAGGACATTCCTGACCAGCAGAATAAAGCTCACTTTGACAGGTCTGTAGAACTCTGTTCCCTTAACCATAAAGAAAGATGATACAGAATTAGAAGAATTCCATGTCCAACTAACCAACTCTGAATTCTCCATCTGTTCCCAGCCAGACCTGTTTCTCTCTCTGTCACCCATGAAAAGTGACTGAGAGTCCTCAGCTTTGCAAGAGGTACCTGCCCCAGCTGGCTGACAGACACACCCCGTGTGGCCCAGCTCCTCTAGAAAGGCTGCTGGTTGGAACAGATTCTACTTTCCAGTGACCACTCTTCCCACCAGCTTCTAAAATTACCTTCAAATAGTATGAGGAACCAGGAGACATCAGACTCCTTTTACTTTTTCACTATGCAGGCCCTACACCTGCTGTCATCCACCACTGCTATCCCTACATCACTTATTTATCACTTAGCTTCTAGCCATGTCCAATCTCTCTTCATTTTCCCCTTCAATCTGATTTCACCCCTCCTGCAGTGCTTGCTTTTATTCAGAAGCATTTAAATTAGCTGAATCAACTCAGCTCATTTCTGTTGGGTACCACCTATCTAATTTACCACAGACAGCCATAAAATCAAATGACTCTGTATTTTAACTACATAAACAAAACAAAGAAAAAAAAAATAAACATAAGCATTAAAATATATGTTCAGTTTCTCCAGTGTTTTATAAATAGGGTTTTTTTTTTTAATATGGTATATAAATTATAAACCTGCTTGTTAAAGCATTTAACAATTTTGTTTTGATGTTAAAGACTTTAGAACTAAATTCATCTCAGAAATGACTTAACCCTTTTTTAGGTCTGCTAAGCCAGCAATGTGAACAACTCCAATCGACAGACTTGAGGAGAGAATCTATTCTCAGCAGGGATATACATACAGCCATGTGAGTCTTACCAGTTGCTCTTCAGTGCTGTTTCAGTTGATGATTCATTTATTCTGTAGGTAGAAATAAGTATAGCTAATGAGATCACAGAAACCTTCTGACAGCTTTGATGTGAATACAATCCCTATATTAAGAGCAGTGTGTGGAGGAGGGAAGGGGTTGGTGGGGGGGGGATGTTCTCACTTGTTATTTGAAATAAGTTTGGTGGATCTCAGCACAGTGCAGACTGATGTTCAAAAAACTCGCTGTCAACAGTCAAACTAAAACTGGCACTGTTCTTGGCAACAGGAGCAAAAAATAATCATTACATGGGCACAACCAGATCAGAACAGGCCTGCAATGCATTTGCTAAAGAGAAAGGGTCCTGGGAAACTTCATGTCAATCCCATCTGTGCAATGAAACCATGGTCAAGCCAACACTTTCAGTTACAAAGAATTTGAGTTTTTTAAAATGCAAGGAGTAAATTTAATTTACATTTTTAATTACAAACCTTTTTAATGGCAAAGAATTTTAGTTTTTAAAATGTAAGGAGTAAATTTAATTTACATTTTTAATTACAAACCTTTTTAATGGCAAAGAATTTAAGGTTTTAAACTGCATGGAATAAATTTTCAGAGGGCTTAAATCTGTGCTGCTCTATTGACTTCAGGAAAGCTATGCTAATTTTCAGAAGCTGAAAATTCACTGCTAGTTGTCCAAAACTCATTACATTCCTTAAAAAGCATTTGTAGCTACTTAACAACAAGATCCCTTTCAAGGAGCTAACACATCTCTGGTTAAATCTTATTCTTCATTTTTCCTACTTTTCCCAGTTCAGCTCAAACTGACTGTGCTTTAACCAGTCTCCACAACCTCAAGGAATTCAGTGAGAAGAACTATGAGTAGTCAAAGAATTACCTCTCTGCCCTTCCTCGTCTCAAGTATTTAATGGATTAACAAGGCTGAGCAGCAGAGGACAAAGAAAATCAGCAGACCTGGTTTGATTTGGCATAACCCTGAAGATAGAAAGGGTCTTCACCTCAAAAAACAAACAAACAAACAAAACCCACCAAAAAACAACACCCAAAAATGACAACAAAGAAGAAAAAAACCCAAAATCTGTTAATCTGCCAACAAATATGCCACTTAGTGTTAGATACCATTTGGTAACAAATCACATTTCCAAAAAGATCAGAGCATTTACTCTGAGCCTAACACTCCTTCTCCTTACAAACTGAAATCAAGTTTTAGCTGTTGGAAGTTAGTAAGCTCTAGATACAGACTTCCCCACAAATTAATGTCTCCTAGTGTAAAAATTACAGTATTTTAAAGAGCAGGAGAACTAACAAACAAAATCTACCCCATTCCAATCACAAGTAAATTAAAAAAAAAAGTTTAAAAAAAAAGTTAAAAAGCCAGAGTTATTCTAAATAAGCATTTCAAATCAATACCAAAAATAAAAGGATAAATTTTCTGCATGGAAAAGAGGAGCTTCTCAACCTGCAGATTCCACCTGACCTGGGGCAGTGCCTGCACATCAAGAGTTGGACAGAGTCCACACACCCCCTTCATAAACCACATATATCTGGTGTGAAGGACAGATGACAAGGAGAACAAGGAGCTGGACGGTGGATCATCAAATGTGAGTGAATGAAGTGCTGTGTTTGACAAAACCACATGAAATCACTTTCCCTCATTCTCTCCCCTTTGCTATTTTGCTTTATTTTTATTGTTTAGTTCTACAAAGCATGCACTTGACTCAATCTATAGCCTTGTATAATTGCTGGAATAATCTCAGGAGTGATCTTCCCAGTCACATTGGCAGTATTCCAGAAAAAGCACTCCAGTAAACACTATGGTTTTAGCTTCCCTCTTGATTTTTACAAACCTGTTTTACAAAGCTAAACTTCTGAAAAGACCAAATCTGTAAAGCTACAAGCATCTGAGAATTTCCTCTTCATGTAATTGCTAAAGAATCATAGACTCATCCACACAGAGTTAGAACTAACTCCCATTTGCCAGGGAGTAGAAAAAAACAGATTAATAGTCATACTAGTGTATAATACAGCACTGCATTCTGATAGTAGCAGGAAATAGAAATTTATATTCTTAGGGTTTCTCAAGTTATCCCTGGTGACAGATGGTTTAGACATAAGAAGTGTAGAAACAGGACAAATAGATTAGCAGAGTGGATAATAAATATTTCTATAGAGTTCACTATTTTTACAGACATACAGAATTTAATTCAGTCATTTGTTCTTTTGCTGTTTAATTGTTTAACAACAATTTATTGTTGGTATCTATCTGTCTACTAAAAAACCACTGTAATTTTCATGTATGCTGATTCCCATCATGCTAAAATTCATCACAAAGCCTGGTCTGAGTGGATAGGGGAGTTATACTGGAAAATAATAAACTATGTAGGCAGATTCTATTTGGGAAGGAAAATATCAATAAGCTTATCTATCATGGAGTCATCAGATTCCCCAAATTTGCACAGTTTATATAAAAAATCAGAAAGACAAAAATCTCCATCAGCAACAACTAATAATTTTATTTAATATTATTAAAATGAATATTATTAATAGCAACACTGATCCTAATTCTGATGACAGCCATGGTAACAAGCAGTTCCCACAGCCCAGGTGCAGGTGAGAGCTGCATTGTGCAAGTGTTTGACAAAGACAGATGAACTGGATGGTAAATGCTGATGACCAAGAACACAACAACATGGCAAAGAGCAAGAGGGTACTGACCCAGAGAAGGGTTGATCTCTGTACACCACCAGTTTGGGATGCAATGGAAAACTGTGACAGGTACTGTGAAAAGCAAAGCCATAAAGAGAGCTTTTAAAGAAGTCAGTTGTGAAGACACTAGGGAGGAACTCATTGCAAGAATAAAGATTGGTCTGGGAGAAAAAAAATCCCAGGAAGCAACCTCATGCTAGCAAAAAAAAGGGTCTGTTTTCAAAAGTAGGGAATTGTGGTTTGCAAGACAGGGGGAAATATTTTCAAGCACAGACAAGCTGATATTTAACAGAGAGACAGAATACAATAACTGAATTCCACATACAGGTGAGTAGGGCAAATTAAATTATTTTCCAGCATTATTATCACATATGTTATTCAAATTATTTTTTTTCTGGAATCTCTGCATACAACAAACACGAACAGGAGCATTCACATTTTTCTCTATATAAAGGCAAGGACTACACATTAATTAATATTTATATTTCCAAAATAAATTTCAATAGAGAAGTAAAAAAAGTTAATAGGTCAATGAGTGTTAGATAGGCAAAGATAGTAATGGAAAAATCTGTATTTCTCCATGTACAGAATATAGTTAATGGTTGTGCTAGCTTCTGCTCTGCTTTCATCTGCCTACATGTCCTAACACTCTGCTGGTTGCATCAACAACATGACGTGATTTCCATTCCTACCTTCTGAACACACTCCTCAAAGCCAAGTGCCTGCCAGTTGTACTCAGAGAGAAGTTCTTCATCAAAATAACGTTTGCCATATGAACACCCATCATTCAGAACCTGGAGTGATCACCTCTACCATTGGTGAAAAAAAAAGCAGAATTACTTTTCAGAATTCCTTATATGAAACTAAACAGGACAGTCTAGAAGGAAAAAAGCCAGCTCCTGGTGACTGGTGTGGTGGTGGCACTGGGCTGGCAGCCAAACACAGCTGCTCGCTCATTCCCTCACCCCAGGGGATAGGGGAGAGAATTGGGGGGCAAGGGTAAGACACAAATGCCAACATGGGGATGTTCTCAGCGTTTCTCTCCTCACAAATCCCAGCTGAACCCAACCCCAGAAGGCAGCTGCATTGTGCATAAGTCCCTTCCAGTTCAGAAGATAAGAATATTCCCAAGTTTTAAACCTTCAATTTCCTTAAGTTACACCAGCCAAAGAAAATAAATTACTTTTTGTTCTTAAGGTTTTTACAGAGAGATGTGGTTAAAAATCCTTACTGCTCAAGTACAGGTCATGCACCTGAACATTTTTTTCCCATTAAAAACTGCCATAAACTCCAATTTTTGTTTTCATTACAACAATGATATTATTCAAAGTTAAGCCACTGATGAAAATATGATGACACTATAATAAGACACAAATGCCAACATGGGGATGTTCTCAGCGTTTCTCTCCTCACAAATCCCAGCTGAACCCAACCCCCAGCGCTGCTCCAGCTGCTGAACAGAACCAGCTCTGGCCCAGCTCACACCAGGACAACTGAATAGGTCAATCAATCATTTTTTAATGCAGAACATTCTTAATCATATGACCACTTAAAATGCACATTTCCAGAAATACATCTGATTTATCAATAGCACTATCTCTATATGAAAATGTAGGAACTGGACTCCTGGAATTCTTAGTGCTGTAGCTTCTAACAACCTCCAATTTTTAGGAATTCAACAGTGCTGGAAATCAGGTCAGTGGCTCAAAAACAAAACCTCCTGAAAGTAAGATGTCCCCCTAGAAGAAGCAACCATGGGCTCAAGCTAGGAAGAAGTCCTTTCTCTACTTCACACATAAACCCTTATATTCCCTGATTGAAACAGAATCATTTTTTACAGTTAAAGAAATACATGAATCTACTGAGGTTTTACTGACCCAATACACTCTAAAAAAAATCCCTGATGATTTCTTGGCATTTGCTATCACTTGTGACCTTTATTTTCTAAGAAGGATTATTATTACCTCCTTGCACTGTACATCTCCCTCCAGGGTATCACCAGCCATATGTCAGCCTTGCTCAGGGGGTTCTCACAGACAGAGCAAACAATTCTTCACAAACTTCTAGTGTGCACTGGAAATTCTGTACCATTTATTTCTAGTAATTCCAAGGGTTTTTTTCAATTAAATATAGAGTTCTACCATGCAGTTAAGCACACAGTAGCTTATATAAAATACAGAGATTTGCTGGTATCAATAGTTTAAGAGTACCTAATTTTCATGAAATCACATATATTAAGCCAGATATGTGATTCAAGACAGTAAACAATAATATTCTTAAAAGACCTTTCAACCCTTGCAACTAATAATTTGATTATTTACCATGTTGTGTGATGCTCCTATGATAATGCCCTTAACCACAAACCTTTCATCTTCACTCCTCCCCTGCACTTTGCTCTTTAATTCCTCTTCACAGTCTCTACTTCTGTCTCACAAACCACTGCAAAGCCTCATTTTCTTGATTTTATTTCAGTAATCCTCACCCTCTGTCTCAAGACCTGGGAAATATTCACTCCTGAATCTTTAAGTTTTGATATCCTATAATTTTGCAGGGTTGGAAACATAAAGCTTTATGAGGGGGGGGAAAGAAAAAAAAAAGAAATTTCTTTAAAAAAAAATAGAGAAAAAATAAGTTATCCATTTAAAGTGATTTATCAAGGATCTAAAAATGCCAAAATACCTATATGCAGACAGATGAGAGAAACAATAGTCATAAGATTATTTTGCTACTTGATGTTTTATATTCCAAGATGGGTTCTAGTATCACATCTGTGTTGCTAACATTTTTGTTGGAAAGTGTGGTGGGAGAGTTGTAAATGAAAGAAATGGGGTATTATGAAGAACTGGGGAAGTTCTTAACCTATAACAGTTTATTCAGTAGCTTTAGCAGTACTGACCATTTTCCCAAGCCATGTTACTTGTTTTCTCTTCCATAATAACAGCATCACATCCCCCCATTTAAAAGGGGGAATTTAAACTGTAGGAGAATTTCAGTGCAACATTTGAGCAGCAACATGGTGATGTAGCTCCACGTGGAAACTACCTGTGGTGGCAGCAGGAAGAGCAGAGAAAATCAGTCCCTGGAGTCACTAAACTGCTTGCTTTGAGTAAGGCAACATTGTCCACTCCTTGAATTCAAAGTAGAGCTGGCCCTAAACTTCCTATGCCTCAGGGAAGACACAAGACTCACAGATTTCTGCTGATATTTATATTGCAAAGATATATATAATATTTATATTGCAAAGATATATATAATTATATTGCAAATATATATATAATATTTATATTGCAAAGATATATATAATAATTATATTGCAAAGATATATATAATACTTACATTGAAAAAAAATATATATAATACTTACATTGCAAAGATTCCATGGAAAAATCAGATAAATGGTTCTCATGTATTTAAACCAAAATTATGCTCAAATTTTCATCAATGAAAATTTCAATTGTGAAAAAAATTTCACTTGTGAAAATTTCCTCTTTGAGAACACATTAAAAAATAGAATCAGGGTTATACAGCAAATAAGATAGATGAAAATTACTCATGCTTACAAAATTTCTATCCCTCTAATTATTTCCTTCCAAAAGAATTAATTTCAGCATTTCCAAGACACCCTTCAGTCCAACATATTTTTACATATTGAGAGGCATTTCTGTCATCTTCTAGACACAATTCTTATAACAACACTTTCAATTTAAAAGTGACATGAAGTTCAAAATTCAAATACCCTGGAACATTACTAGAATTCCTCTGCTTTCAGGATTCATTATAATTCAATTCTGTGTTACTAAGGAAGTGCAGGTTCAAGAGAACATAGTCCCACCAACATGTCAGTGAAGGGGACAAGGAGAAGCAGTGAGCTCACCCCCAAGCAGAGAGCAGCTCCATCTCTCTGTGTCTGAGGAGTAAGAAGCCATTGCCACCAGCTCCTGGCTGCAAGAGTTTGTATCATCTGCCAAACTACCTTTACCTGTTGACAGCAGGTCAGCTCCTTGAGGACCAACTCTGAGCACTTTTAACCAGATCTTCAGCATTCTGGTATAACAACTGTTCTTCCTGAATGTCACAGAAGGTCATCTAAAAGCTCCTTAATCCAAAAGGGTTTTAAATGCATTTGCTCTAGCTTATCAGTTTTGACATTTGGACTTGTGCCCTTTGCCCTCCTCCATTAGTCTCACAATAATGAGTCTTTTCCAGCTTCTAAGTCTGAGAAGTTAGAGAGTATCAATGTTCTAATACTGAAGTTTTTACCATTTCTCACCTAAGAAGAGAAGCTGATGCTAAAACAGCTTTCTCAATGTCATTGGTTAGAAAACTTGTTGCAGGAAGGACAGTTTTCCAAGGAGGTCAGGATCTGTGGATTCAGGATTGCAAGGACACTCTTTCAAAGATTTTTTTCAAACATCAGCCTTCAAAGCATAGCACATGCATGATCAATCTGATCTGGGACATGTTAAAGCCTATTTACAATACTTTTTCATTCTTTTCTTGCAGTGGATGTTGAGGACTGTACTACCTGGATCACAGAGTCATTAAGTCTTGAGCCATTCTTTTTAATAGGTGTTTTGTACTTAAATCTTGCAGAGCTGTGAGCATACCTGCTTTCCTCACAGGGCTTCGGTTCTCATCCTGCTCCTTGGGAAGAGCTCCAAGGAAATGTTGCTGATGGAGATGACAAAGTCTCAGAGGACACAAGTTCAGCAGGTCTGATTCATTACCCAAGCAGAGCATGTATGTTTGAAAACTGCTGCTATTAACATATTGGTGGTCCATAGCCAGCATTATTTAGAATGTTTCTGTCTCTCAAAAAAGGTGACTTGTCCCAGCTGGGGGAAGCGATGCAGAATTTGACCCATAAGAGCAAAATGCCTACAGCACATCGATTTATCTTCATAGGTGAGGGAAGAGAAATCTCTAGCTCAGCCTAAGGGCTTTCTGAGACATGTTTGACAAGATTTGCTCCACTCAAAACAAATTTTAGACGGGCCAGCTCCTGCAGGAGGCAGCTGCATTGTGCATAAGGCCCTTCCAGTTCAGAAGATAAGAAAATTCCCAAGTTTTAAACCTTCAATTTCCTTAAGTTACACCAGCCAAAGAAAATAAATTACTTTTTGTCCTTAAAGTTTTTACAGAGAGATGTGGTTAAAAATCCTTACTGCTCAAGTATAGGTCATGCACCTGAACATTTTTTTTCCATTAAAAACTTCCATAAACTCCAATTTTTGTTTTCATTACAACAAAAGTTGTTTAAACACTATGATATTATTCAAAGTTAAGCCACTGATGAAAATATGATGACACTATAAAAAGTGTATTTATCACACACTACTTTAAATGCTATGGTTTTAGGCAATTTATGTCCAAGATTAGAGAAAAAGGTTTTGTTGGTCTAGAAAAACTACATTTGGGCTGAAGGGGAGGAAAAAAAAAGTTAACTGCTGTAATACATCCCTACACCATCATCATGGCAAGCTGTAGTGGGTTGACCCTGGTTGGACACCAGGTGCCCACCAAAGCTGCTCCATCACTGCCCCTCCTCAGCTGGACACAGGAGAGAAGATACAACAAAAGGCTCCTGGGTTGAGATAAGGACAGGGAGAGATCACTCACCAGTTACTGGCACAGGCAGAACTTGGAGAAAATTAATATAATTCATTCCAAATCAAATCAGAGTAGGATAATGAGAAATAAAAAATAAATCTTAAAACACCTTCTCCCCACTCCTCCCTTCTTCCGTGGTCTTCTCCAGCACCTGAAGCACCTCCTGCCCTTCCTACTTCACTGATCTCAGTGTCTGCAGAGTTGTTTCTCTTACATCTTCTCACTCCTCTCTTCTGACTGCTGCTGGTGCTGCACAGCTTTTTTTCCTGCCTTCTTAATTACATTATCCCAGAGGTGCTACCACCATCACTGATGGGCTCAGCATTGGCCAGTGGTGGGTCCAGCTTGGAGCTGGTGGCATTGGCTCTGCCAGACACAGGGGAAGCTTGTGACAGAAGCCAGCCCTGTAGCCCCGCTGCTACCTAGCCCTGGTCACACAAACCCAGTACAGAAGGCTGGGAATTTCTCATTTTATTCAGAAGATAAGAGTAGTTAGATGATATAAACCCCATATATGGCATTTGTGCTTCCTCAAGCAGTGTAAAATCCATCTATGGAAAGCAGTCATTTATGGCATGTTAATATCAATTCATACACAACAATTGCCTGCTGAGGTATAAGAAAGTAATCCTAAACTTTCTCTTGAAAAATATTTCTGGAAGTTGAAGACTGATAATGGTACTGTCTATAACCAGACATATAATTCAAGGAATTTTATATACCAGTCAAAAACGTTTCTGATACAACCTGTCACTAAATAGTAGGCAAAAAACCCCAAACCCAAACTCTAAATAAATGAGCAGAACTCCCCCAAGCAGTTGGTACACAGATTTGAGGTAGGAATGCTCAGACAAGTGGCAGTAATAGAATAAATACCTAGAGTACAAAGTTAAAACTAACTTTTTTCCCTCCCTTAGGGAAAGAGAAAGAAAGACTAAATATCAAAACAGACAAGTCTACATCTATCATGTTTTCACATTTATTACACTAAAAAAAAAAATCATTTATAAGTTCTATCTTTCTCCAATTTACCTCTAAATCAATGCTCACCAAGGCAACTTTATTCAACCGTAGCTCATCATCATCTTTGAAAGTTCTCCAGTTGGATTGCATCAACACATCAAAAACTTTCATCAAACACCTCTCAGCAGGCTCCAAACCATGATATTCATCACTGCCCATTAATTTCTAATACCATTATCACAGAATACAGTAACATTCCACTACAAGGCATACTAAAAACTGCTCTTCAATAAAATTCTTTGCTATGCATTTGAAAAGGACCAAAAAGAAAACAAATTATTCTTTAGATGAAAATAATGCTCTTCCTTGATTTATACAGACAGCTTTTCTTTGGGGGAAAAAAAGATAATGGGAAAAAAAAAAACCCTGATGTTCTTATAATATTATTTCTATTTTTGTCAGCTTTTATCTGGACAGCTTTTGTTAAGATCTGGATGGCTGTGGAACTCACAGCTTAAAAAAATTCTCACTTCATAGCATACTCACATGTAGGGAAAAAAAATATCTCAGAAAACTCTAATCTATGGGAAAAAACAATTAGAACTGATTCTCCATCACCAAAAAGGTCTCAAAACCCATTTAATCATTTAAAAAGTGAAAATGCTCATTCCAGTGCTGGTAACGATCAAAATTCAGTTTTCACAACTGTGGTTGTACAAAGATGCAAAGAAGTGAAAAATCAGAGCCATGGTACTGAAAGCTCCTCTGTGCCCAGAATTTCTCTCATGATTCTTTATTCCTCTGTACAAATATAAAATAAAAGAGTGTGCTCACATCAGCTTTGATGTTCCAATGAAACACTCCGTCCTTGCTGTGCCTCACATCCCCTGGACTCCACACAGACTCTTCCTGAACGTCAATGAATAATACTTACACTTTCTAGGCAATATAATCAACACCAGAATAAAAATGACATCTATTTCTTTAACTACTTTTAGTGTTAGTTGCTGTGATTCTGTTGCTTGACATCATTCACACACTCTGGTAAGAGTATCCTGTCTGCTACAGGGCTGCCTGAGCTGCTACCATCCCACATCCTACCCTGAGCAGAATGACATCAACATGATAAAAAAGGAGGCTGTGCCTTCTGAAAACCCATTCTCTGCTGCTAAAAGTTTTCTCTCTTTAGCTTAGAGCTCAACAGCATCCCCCCTTGGCTCCATCTCATTGCTTTATGAAGCTGCACAAGTCAGGAAGAAGAACAGAGCATACAAGAGTTTTCCAAATGTTTCCTTCCATTATTGACACAACTGGCACCCAGACCCAGAACACGCTTCGAGCACAAACATGAACACAAGACTGACAGAAATGAGTCCCAAGAAATCCATTCCCTACAATTTTACTTCTGCTACCAATGCAGAGCCTACAGTTACCAATTTAAATGTCAGTTTGAGATCTGCCCTAAATATTGATCACCCATCACCCCTTTAAATACTTTTTTTTCCTTATAAAGCCATATATGATTATACAAAAAGGTACAAACAGTCAAGGATAAAGCTTGGGAAGAAGATCACAGCAGACCTTGGTAGACACCCAGTATTAATCAATGAAAGAATGGAAGGGATTTTCACTTTACCTGTCCTCAGCAATTGATGGTACAATTAATTCTCCTCCATGTCAGAGCACAGTGCATTCAGTTTCTCAGATAGGATGCTGTGTCTTAGGATATTGCCATGTCAACAATCTCCAGTGGACATTCCTCTTTTCTGGCCACCTGTATGTGTTAGGGGGGAAAAAAACCAACACAAAACATTTCACAGCGTCTCCTGAGCCTCATGCTGACAGAGCACTAGGTTTTAATTAATATATTTAGAAATGACATGATTAATTATGAAATAGAAACACCTCTGAAGTACAACTACTCACCATTTCTGAGGCAGACCATCTACAACACACAATTCATCAACACAGAAAATAAAAGAGGACTCTGGATTTGAGCTGAGGTTATATTCTGTTCTACTTATCTTCATCAACAATGATGTTCTTAGAGCCATAGCAGAAAAGACCTTTAAGTTCACCGAGTCCAACCATTAACCCAACACTGCCAATTCCACCTCTAAACCATGTCCCTGAGCACCTCATCTACCCGTCTTTTAAATCCCACCAGGGATGGTGACTCCACCACCTCCCTGGGCAGCCTGTTCCAATGCTTGACAACCCTTCTGGTGAAGAAATTTTTCCTCAGATCCAGTCTAAACCTCCCCTGGTGCAACGTGAAGCCATTTCCTCTTGGTCCTTGGTTGAACAGACCCACCCCCACCTCTCTGCACCCTCCTTTCAGGGACTTGGACAAAGCCAGGTGGTCTCCCCTCAGCCTCCTTTTCTCCAGGCTCAACACCCCCAGTTCCCTCAGCCACTCAGTGTGGAATTTGTTCTTGAGACACCACGGAGTGGGTGGTCTTCACCACAGCCATTATCCCATTTACCTGCCAAAATCCCCACCTACTGTGGTGCCAATTCACACCACGACTCAACGACTCAAAAATCATCATCCTTTTCTGAGCTGCACACGTTGAAACACAGCTGGTTCTTTTGTTCTGGGTTGGGGTTTTCTTCAACAGTTTTTTATAGCATTTGGCAGGAACTGTCCATTCAACACCACCAAACATCCAGCACCAGGGAGCACCAAGAATACTTGGGTATCCTTTGTGCAGAAACTGTCTCTGACCCAGCAGAGCTACTTCCCAATGGAAATAAAAACCAGGTATCCCCATGAGATGGAGAAATCTTCCCTACTAAGTGCACATCTGAACAATATATTTATTTTTAACCTATCAATCTGCTTCCACTGTGAGTTTTTATATATGTGATAATCATTAACAGCAATATATATATATTTTATTCATCTGAAGCTTTCTTCATGCTGTTCCACTGAAGAACACCAACACTCCAAGGCAGGTGTGTACCACATTCATGTGTGTCTCTGACACAGCAGAGCTACTTCCCAACACAAAATAAAAACCAGGTATCCCCATGACATGGAGAAATCTTCCCTGCTAAGTGCACATCTGAACAATATATTTATTTTTAACCCATCAATCTGCTTCCATTGTGATTATTTATATGTGTGATAATCATTAACAGCTATATATATATATTTTATTCATCTGAAACTTCTTCATGTTGCTCCACTGAAGAACACCAACACCCCAAGGCAGGTGTGCACCACATTAACCTGCATTCATTTTGCACACGATGCAGCTGTTCAAATACCTGGAAATGTAATTTGTCTTTTGAAGTAAAAAACCATCTGGTAGTAAATATAATGTTGATGCCTAATTAATCAACAGATCGCAGACGTATGGTATCTGACAAGTTCATGCCAAAACTCAAAGACTTCAGAGACAATGTGGTTGCTGTAAGTCACTTGAATTTCCAGAAGATTCATTTCTTCTGTCTTTGAAGGCAACGAAGGAAAAAGCAGAGAGAAAAATGTAGTAACTAACACTGAGCTTTATTTGAAATATTGTATGGTTTGCAGTTTCTCTTTGATTTTCAGCAATGGTAACAGTGCACATCACTAGTCATTATTTACCTTATCTCACCAGTTATATATTATATTTCTGAATAACTGAAAATGATGTATCCAGTCAATATGCAGTATGGAAATACAAGGAATGTTTTGATCACATCAGTCATGTTTCCTCCAAACAGTGATCTGTCCTGAAGATACATTATCATACACTCTTATTAACTTATTGTGATCCAGTGGATTTATTAATTAAGTGTAATTAAGTCATCATTTTTTTCAGCTTCTTGTCTCTGCTGACTGCTTTCTATGTATGGAAGAAAAAAAATAGCTTCAGGATCTAGAAAAGCAATAAACCATTATTTAAAACTTAGCTGGAGGAATTTAATAGTTTCATACCATCAGAAAGAACTTCCACTCAGGCACAGATATTAAAAATAAATATATTCTTCATCAAATTTATACAATATAAAAATAGAAACATATTTAATCTTATAGAGAAAATATGTTAATATAATATATAGGGAATAGAATATAAAAGTTTAAAAGTGTTATTCTTTAAAGCAGGAAAAAGCCCTTTATACATACACCTACACCACTGATAGATTATTCATCTCCCATACAAAAATGAGAATAATCAGGAGACAAAAATAGGTACAAGAGACAAAACTGCATTGGACACAGTCACAGATTATACCACAGTTTAACTCACTATTATGTAAGGGAAAGCTGCAGAGACTACTGCTGGTCTAAAACTTCATCATAGGGATCATCCCAAGAACTTCCCTGTAGAAAGTGATTTCACTCCTGTGCTGCATGAAGATCAGAGTATGGCCCAATGTCCCCACCCATTAAAAGGGTGACAGCCTCTCTGCCAAAGGACAGCAGGAGTCACATTTCCTCTTGCAACAATGCTTCACTAAATTTTAAATGAACCTCAAATATTTTACCTGCCTTTGGTATCTTTTCCTTCCCAAGGATGTGATGAACTCCCTCTGGCAGCACTGCAGGCATGGCTCAGATGGTGTTCCAGTCTCCAAACCACATCACATCCTTTCCCTCCTTGCACAAAGACAGTGACTATTACTCTATAATTACAGAATTAACTGCCACTTGGTATTGAAAGTGCTAAGGTATTGCTGCAATGAAAACCTTCTGAATCTGTCCTGTCTCTCTTTAATATATCACAACATTAATTAGCACCTAACAATACTCCAGCTTTATCCATACAATAATTCCTGAAAGTTAGGTGAGGTATTTCAGCACCACCCCAGAGTTCACACTCAGGTATGCACTGTGCCTGCTGGTAACTACCACCACTGCTCAACTCCTGTTCTGCTTTCCAGCACCAGTCAGGGACTGCTGGTGCAACCACTGCTGGTGAGACTGGGACCTGGACTTCTTCCAGTTTCTAATTCAGCCATACCTTCAAAACAGGGTCACCAAGGGTGGGAATGAGCATTATGCATAGAAAAGCATCAAGCATGTGGATTTGATCTTTCAATCTATGTTTTCCACCTGTAAAACAACAACACTAATTCATCATGTAATTTACTTTCTCTTTTTTACTTGTAAGCAGCAGACAGTGATTGGTACAATGCATAGGACAGTGATAACAACCTGACACTCCTGTTTCCATAATAAAAGTAATAGCAGTAATCATTTTCTAGTTAAACAAGTATCACATCATCATTGCAACTGAAGAACTGCCTGGGGTGTAAATAAGATTACCTATACAATTAATTACTAACCAATTTTCATTCTGTATTTGGGAATCCCTGACAGAATCCATAAAGGACCTGTGAAGACCATCCCTGTTTCATCACCCAAACAGTAAATTCCTTAGATTTAAATGGAATTTTCTCTACTTCAACGTGTGCCCATTGCCTCTTCTCTTCCCTGAAGCCAGGTATTAAATGTACCTATAATATTTTGAGGAAGTGCTATGAAAGTGAGGGTTCAGTTTGTTTTCCAAACTCCCTCTAACATCACAGAATCTGATTTCCTGACCACGTTCCCACAGTACCATGGCCACTGAAGGAAAGGTTGGTTTTCCATCCACCAGCAGTACAGCATTTTCTTGTTACAACACCTACCACACTCTACTGTATTTCAACAACCTGTTGGTGTCTCAAAACCCTTTTTTTTTTGACCCTTTAATTTTGAATTCTGATAGGGCTCTGCTTTCCAGTAGTTTGACAAGATGTATCACTGCCTTCTATTTTCCACTCTCTAAATGTTATGTCTCAATCTGATGAGCTCATCTTCCCACTGTTTCTACAGCTAACGCTACATGACTGAGTAAGGACAAATGCTCTCATCCATCACCACGGTGTATTTAAATAAAACCTTATTTTCACAGTCTTGATCTTCCCTCGCAGAAATAACAAGGTCATATTATTTCACATTACAAATTTTAATGGATAAATTAGAAAAAAAAAAATCATGGTATTATTGTTCCTTGATGAGTGGTGACTGAGAATGAATTATTCAGATTTTCCTTCCCCTTGCATAATGAAATGCATGTCTGTGTACTTGTGAAACAAAATGTATTCTGCCAGCTCATGTAGTTACCCAGAATTTCCTCAACGACATCATTTTTCAGCACCTTTATTGCCTCGGGGCGGGGGGAGGCAAGGAAAGATTAAAATGTTTCTTATATTGTAATTCTGACATGCACTTCTAAGTACACACATCAGTTAGCTCACTCAGCACTCAACTCTAAGATTTAAAAAATATTTTAAATTAAGATTATTTTTTTTCTTTCTTAAACAACATTCATATATTCACCCCAAAAACATGCACTGCATGCATGAACCAGTATATAGCTTTTAGAGATATAGCTTCCAGCCATGTAAAGCTGATTAATTAAGGGCAGGTTAATGAACAATTTCTTTACCACACCATTGAGCATAGGCCAAAGTTTAGTGTCTTTTTTTTCCAAAGATATTTTCTTATTCTGTCATTGCTTTAAACCACCTGATTTCTTTTGAGGGGATAATTCTCCACTCTCAATGATCATTTCATTTCTCAGCTGTATAAAATCTTGGCTACTCCTCCATTCCTAACAAATCAAAAGTAATGTCAACACGAGGGGAGTTCACTTTCACTGCTATCAACCGCCCTTTTCCAACTCATTCTTTAGTGCCTGGTGTTTGGTGGAGTCATCAACACCTCTGCACACTACAAGCAAATCAGAATAAGAACACTTTATACCTGCTTTATACAGGTGTAAAAGATTCTATATGAGCCAAAGCAGAGTAAAAATTATGGGGATATCCAATTCCAGCCCAGGAGGCATTTGCTTCCAAAGGACAACAGCAGCAGGAGAGCCTCCCCCACATCATCATCATAGAAAGGATTGGGATCATCCAGTTCCCAAGATCATTGGAAGATCATCCAGATCCAACCTCCCTGCCATGAGCAGGGACACCTTCCACTAGACTAGACCAGGTTGCTCATCCTTGCAGTGGAAGCCACGTGGTCCAAACAAATGGGAAGAAGCACCACCAGCTGATTCAGAGTGTCCTCTCCCAGGCACAAAAGGTTTCCTCAGAGGAAATCCTCCTCACATCATGTTCAGATCTGTCCCTTCAGCTCCCATATGTAACAGAAACAGCTTGAGATGGCTATGGCTTTGAGATAGACTGGGAAACAGGACAGTGCAGCAGAGCTTCTTACTGGTTGTAAAGCTTTTAAATGACATTTTATACACAGTTTGCATGAAATTGCAGTCATAGAATCATAGAATTATTTGAGTTGGGAGGGATCTTAAAGCTCATCCAGTCCCAACCCCCCTGCCAGCAGCAGGGACACTTTCCACTAGACCAGGTTGCTCAAAGCCTCATCCAGCCTGGCCTTGAACACTTCCATGTATAGACTAATGCTATTTTAAGTCTCTGCATGAACATTCCTAACTTTAACACTGCATTATATTGATTTAAGTCATTTTTAAGTCATTATTTTAAGTCATTTTTATCTGGCTTCAACTAAATCAGAATCTGACACTTATTCTGAAATATGAATGTCTACACTGGGGCTTACATGGAAAGAACTGAAGATATGAGTCATTACTGGGTTTCAGCACAGATTTATCTCTGGACCTAAGTCATCTTCATATACTCTGTGACAGATGCTATTCACTTAGGAAAAGCAATATAGATGAATTCCCTTACCACAAAGAGGGAAAGCAAGTTCTGGACACAGGGAAAAGACACTATAATTGCTATTCATATATGCAGAAACTGACACTGTTTTCCACACTACAATCGACAGATTCAAATGATTTAATTTGAATTAATATTTAGCTTTAATCAGAATTCATTGTAGTAAAAGTGGCTAAACCAGAAAGCTTTTATATTTATGTTGCTTAAAAAATAAGCTTCATATTTATTCATTATCAATTGAACAATCTAAGTCATAGAATTTATTTGTATACACTTAGAATTCACAAACATCTCAAAGTCTTAAGTCCATACCTAATCCATGTAAAAAAAGAATTATCTTATTATCATAAATATTTCAAGTCAGGTTGGATGAGGCTTTGAGCAGCCTGGTCTAGTGGAAGGTGTCCCTGAGGGTTGGAACTGGATGAGCTTTAAGGTCCTTTCCAACCCAAACCAGTCTGTGACTTTATGAAATATATAGATAAGGATAAATGCTAATTAAATAAGCACCATCCCACAATCAGATTATCCTGAGTTTATAGGATATTTTACAAATGTCTTGGAAATAGAATTTGTAGTAGGATGATATTGTAAAAAGTATTGTTTTATCCCTCCCTCAGAGCAGCGTGTGCTCAAAATTAAAGACAAGCTGAAACACATTCTCCAATTTCTGAATATAAGACAGGGTCCTACTCCTGAGAAAATAAAATAAAAAATAAAAAATAAATCATGTTATTATTACTTAGATATGACTGAAATTAAAATCAATAGAAGCAAGCAAAGAAACAAGAAAAAAAAAAAACAAAACTGTAACCTAAACTTTCACGGAAATATATTTTCCTTCTTGTAATTTGCAGGTTTACAGATTTAGTACTTTAGATTTCCTAACAAAATCAATCTGTGTGTCCTAGAAATACCGTACACAAGCAACCTACATCTGTTTTCTCAGGAGTTTCTGGTCTGCACAGAGATGTCTGTCTGGATAGAGTCAGTGTATTTTATCTTCTCTACGAGCCTTTCACCGGCAGCGGTACACAGAGAGCTGCCACATGGTTCTGCTTGTGCTCACTGGGGTCTGGTTTATTTACTTCATCATGTGCAGTTCCCAATGCCAGGTGAAGGCACCGCTTTCAACTGCTACCTTAAGTCATCTCCCCTTCTCCAGACACCCATTTCAATTAAAAGACATTTCTCATACTGTCAAATACCATCCAACACTTCTCACAGAATCATTGAATCATAGTGGAAAAGCCCTTTAAGGTCATTGAGTCCCACCATGAACCCAACACTGACCCATCCCCGACTGACCCATGTCCCTCAGCACTGTGTCTACACGACTCTTCAATCCCTCCAGGGATGGGGACTCCACCACTGCCCTGGGCAACCCCTTCCAATGCCTCAGAACCCTTTCAGCAAAGAAATTCTTCCTCACATCCAATCTCAACTGCCCTGGCCACAACTGGAGCCCATTTCCTCTTGTCCTGTCCCTTGTCCCTTGGTTGAACAGACCCACCCCCACCTCTCTGCACCCTCCTTGCAGGGACTTGGACAGAGCCAGAAGGTCTCCCCTCAGCCTCCTTTTCTCCAGGCTCAACACCCCCAGTTCCCTCAGCCGGGAACTCAGCACACTTGTGCTCCAGACCCTTCCCCAGCTCCGGTGCCCTTCTCTGGACACGCTCCAGCACCTCCATGTCCTCAAGGTGCGGCCTCACCAGTGCCCAGGACAGGGGCAGAAAGACTCAAATTATTATTTTTTTAAAAATCAGTGTTTCTCTATTTCAGCAGCACAGCATCCCTGGAGGTACAGATTAGGTTACACGGAACAGAAAACCTTGTTTGTTTTTTTTTTCTTGATAACCTACTGTTTTACTTTTCCTTCCATCTCCTCTTCACAGATATGGGAACATTTATGAACAGAAACTCCCATCAGGGGGCAAAACACAAATATTAACTCCTTTAATAAATTACAAAATAACCAAAAAAGGAAGTTACCAGACAAATAAAAATAAAAGCAAAAATTAGCACACAAATCACAGCAATCATAACAACTACGACCATAGTTCCATTTAGGAGAGGTGAAAGATTTTATTACTCCGTGGTCCTTGAGTTTCCCCACAGGTGAATTATTATTTCAACTATTTGTCACTTATTAGTCATGATGTTGTCATGATGCAGGTGAACGGAGGATTACACATAACTGCCCTCAGAAAAACGAACCTGAGAACGAGATCAGCACACCAGGCATCGATCTTGGAAGCAGAAAATGAACACACATTGAGCAATGAGTGGAATAATGGTGGTGTTGGCAATCTCAGTGGAGTTCAGCCTCTGCAACTAAGTGGATAGAGAGATAAAAAGATGGGGGTTTGATGAAAATCATCTCCCTACCTGCTCTGCTCTCTGCTTGACACTCTCATCCCCCTTCAGCCACACCCACGGCCAGACGGCCGCAGATCAGCGATGGTTCATCGCTGGTGATCACAGTGGTTTCTTTGCCCTTCAGGCCACGGGTGATATGAAAACACTTTGTTCAACAGAAATATGTTTCTACCTCATGAAATGGTACTATAGCTTATTGTGATAATTAATATTATCACACTCCTCTTCACCTCTTAATTAAATTAAAATGAAGTCAGCAAAGTCACAGTGGACTTACGGTCCCAATTTATTATGGTAAATATTGTAGGGTCCCATGAGTATAAAACAACCACCAGTATTCCAGCTGGCTTTTCTAAATCCATACACTGTGTAAAAGGAGAAAAACAAAAGAAGAATAAATCACTGTCTGAGAGAGATGCAAAGCAACAAAGAGAGAAAGTATTACAAATACATCCAGGGACTAGATAGAATAAAAGGCAAAGACTATTTTCTGGTTAAGTAAACTTAAATTAGCCTTAAACTTAACCTTGGTAGGGCATTAGAAACTGTATCAATTGCATTAAAATTTAGCAACTCTGAAAGAAAATAAAAAGTCTATTTTTTTCTTCATTCATAATAATCAATACTGCAGTGACATGGCCTCTATATCACTGCAGCAATGAAATAACACGTGTGGGGAGGTGTTTACAGCAGGGGAAAGACAGCCCTGCAGAGGGATAAAAATGGTAATGACACATTGCTTCCTCTCACAGAGCCCATTCATCAGGAGCCTGGGTGGCAGGGATGTTCGATGGGGAAGTGGCTGTGCAGCCTGGATACCCATCCAGGGAGCATGACCCTTTGATGCCAAGAAAGGAGATCGTTCTACTCTCTTCTTTCAGTCTTTAAAGGAATTTAAGTAGATACAGCTGGAAAACAAGACCTTTCTTTTGTGATAATTATCATCATTTCTGACTTTGATATAGCAAAAGCCAAGCTCTTTGAAAAAAAAAACCTCAAATAAAGAAGATCAAAGATCTTTATATAATCTATTAGTGTAGGCATACATAAATATATATATATATATATATATATATATATATATATTTGATTCTAGATTAATAAATATCAAAGTTACTCCAAAGAAGTGGGAGCAATGCTCCCAAGAGCTGCAGATATGGGAATTTTCAGAGAAAATTCAGCAGGAAAAAAAATAATAATAATCCAAGATGCAGATACATGAAAAATGTAACACAAAGCAATGTAGTTAGGCTGAAGGTACATTATCCATCTCTAACCTGACAGACAGTTTTAATAAGAAAACACCTGTTTTCCCCATGTGTACAAAGTCTGTTTTTTATCTGTTTTCACTCAAGCACCTGAAAATGGAGAAAATAAATAGGATGCCATTTCATGGTACTTCCAAGGTCTTTCAGTCACTGACTAAGAAGGATTTCAGTTACATTGTTCAGTCTAATAAACTGCACGTGGAAGGACGAAGGTGCAAAGTTTAATGCTACCAGGCAGTTACTGGATAACCAAGATGATGCAGCCATAGGGTATCAGGTCCTTTTGTTCCACTTCCAATGCAACTGTCCAAACACCTCATGTGGACTTCACAGATGACCATCCATGTGCAAGGGATATTAATTCAAGCTGTAGAAGATAACAGGCTCATCAGCCAAAGAACAGAATCCAATCTTCTCAGAGGAATTGGAAAGTGCTTAGCTCATTTCCTCTAGCAAAATGATGGTGAAGAGAAGATATGATTAGAGTCTATAAATATATTGGTTGCTTAGAAGTAGAAAGATAAGGGGAACTTTGAATGTACAGAAGAGTTTCATAAGATCAAATGTGTGTAGTTTAATGCATTTCACCATAAAAACAGAAGACTTCTGGACATTAAAATGGTGACTTTTCAGTAACAGCCCTACACTCAGAGATTTGGCGACAACCATCCTTTCCAATTCACAGCCCACCAAATTCACAGAGGTTTTGTTTGTTTGTTTTTAAGACAAGCTAAATGGATTTTCAGAATGGGAATACATGATGGGGTGGTCTTATAGAAGGGGGAACCAATGTCAGTGAAGAGTATTACAACAACAAAATCATAGTTGTACTTGGTTTTAATCTCTGGTCAGTTTTATTCTCGCACAAGGCAGGATTTACGTGACAGACCATGTTCAGACACTTCTCCACTTCCAGAAATGTATGTTTCTCCAGTTGGAGAATCAGTCAGTGACAGAAACCACTTCACAAAATTCTCTTTATGTTCTATTATGACACTCAGAAGATCACCCTTAAAGTCCAGCATCCCCTTTGGAAACCAATAATCTTTCTGACACTTTTTTCCCCTTCAGAAACCAAACAAAGTTTAGAGATAGCGGTACTTTAGGCACCATAAAATAGAAATGGGTTCAAAGCAGCCTGAAATACATGCAAAAATGGAGTCCTACAGTTATTCCTACTTGTATGAATATTTACTGCAGTAGCTCCCACGGCTAATCATTCCTCATCACCCCCAGCTTTACTGATGGAGCTGTTATGGATGGGTAGCGATATGCAAGCACGCTGAGTGGGTGTCACAAGACTCCAGGCATTTTCTTTTACTGATTACCTTACAAACAGTGAAAATTGAATACAGAAACATACTCTTACTAGGTTTTATTCACTGAGGCTTTGTTTTCTTTTTACTTCCTTCTAAATGTTTCGAAATACCAGTGCAGCTGAACTACATGAGCAAGTCTAAGACACAGTAAAAAGGATGTGAATATTAATGTTCTCCAGAACAACAAATTGGCTGAAGGGGAAAACAGAATGGGGCTTGGAAACACATTCAGATCTGCATTCAAAATTTACTGACCACTAAATACAGACATGCCACAGTGCCAGCATTCAAAGACAGCACTTGATGATCTATTCAGCTAAATATTTCTGCTCAGATAAGATTAAGAAGGCCACACTAGTAATTTCTCAGAGACAACATGTAGATAGAAACAAGGGTGCCATTTCCTTCCCTTGCAATAGAAGTGTTTTATGTTCCAGCTCAGGGCTTCACTTTATTGACTTTGCAAAAATAAATATCTACCCCTGTCTGAGTCCAGTACCCAAAGGAAACAGCACTGTTGATTTATATAATTGCACAGCATTTTCAATATATTTCCTTATTCTTCTGTGTGCTAGCACTCTGTTTGCTTTCATTTCTCTGCTGCACATCAAGCTTTGCTGTGTTTTCATTATCTGTCTATTGCAATACCTAAGTGTCTTTCTCTTGACTGGTTCCAGTTAACTTGGAATCTAACAATGTGTATCAGAATATCCCGCTCCTTTCATGATAAATTATATGAGTGGTAATTTTAATTAATCTCCATTAATATTTTAGTGATATGTAATTATTATTAATACATGTATCACATTATTATTATTATTAATACATGTGTCATCTTATTATTATTAATACATGTATCACTTCATTGGCCTTTCACTGAGACCATCAGCTAGCTAGCCAAAAATCAAGTTTAAAAGGGCTGGCTGGCTGGAAGCTCACCATCCATCACAGAGTCTGGAGAATTTATAGACACAGTAGAACTTTCTAGACTGCTAATTTGAACAATGTAACCAATATATTATCAAGTATATTAATGAACTGCTTACTATATTATTTTCAGCTGATGTTTTTTTATCTGTTCAGTTACTGTACAGGATACATGGCAGGATGAACATGTAAGCAAGGCAGTGATGATTGATCAGACCTCCAAAGAAACAGAAAGAGAAGGTCTGAGGAGGATGTACTGGCCTTCCACCAGTTGTCCTGTAAGT